>VBSM01003176.1:74564834-74581119 GCA_008086735.1 Cheirogaleus medius | reverse complement strand
AGGGCATGGCCCTGTGGAGCTGGAGGTAAGTCTAATCTCTTTGCAAGTGGATACCCTCTGTAATCAACCAAAGAGAAAAATCAGAAGAGTGAAAGCTCTAATTCTCCATAACCTATCATAACAAGCTGTCATCCTTAGAATTTTGAAATAGAGTCTTTAATGAGCAGGAAAAGCAGTAGGAGTTTTAATTCTGTCACCAATACCTAGCAATTCTCCACCCTGCTAGAGAAACAGGAATGCAGAGAGACGCAATAATCTCATTTATACTGTCTTCCTACTCACGTTTACTTGGACTAACAAGTATACTTGCTTTGCTAGCGTACAACTACTGAATCATTAGCAGTCATTTTCTAGGAATATCCTGCAGTAGGGAGTCCAATCCAGGATTTGTTTGTTTTTTTATGTTATCACAGATATAACTACTAGTAGATATTAATAATTTTCTGGATTGCTATAAACATTCTTCTGATGATTTATTTTTTTCAACTTACCTGAAAGATGATTTGCTATGATTTGTAGGAAACAACTGCATCACGATCTCTCTGCAAAATACCTCATAAATTAAAGGTTTATGTGGGTAACCACAATAGCCAACTTTCAGAGAGTTTTGCTGGGAGGCATGATAGAAAGGACTGATCAGTCGTGACTGAATTTAGTACACTGTAATCTGGAATATTAAACTGTAGTCATAGGAAGTAGCAGGATTTGTCTTGTTTCCTAATTTTATTTTTAAAAGGAGACATTGCTCATGTGAAAGGTTTCTTCTACTCTTCCTTTATTCCTTCACCTCCTCTCCCTTGAGTGGAGGTAGGAAAAATTGTGTAGGAAAGCATCCCCTCCCCAGCTGAGCCAGCAATGACTTTAGATCCACCAGTCAAATCTCCTTGGCCACTGTGCTGTGCCTCTGTCCCTGAAGCCTTCGTTTTAATTGCCTGCCCTAGGGATACAGAGGAGTAGAGGTACCAAAGGAGAGGGCAGATATCTAATAGCTTCAGTGATAAAGAAAAATGCCTCCTCATATCTCAGTGCTTCCTTGCACCAAAACAGGATGCACTTTTTATCCACTGGCATAATAAAGCAATCCAGATAGGTGCTCTGTTACTTAGATATAACTGCATTAAAATTATAGTCTCTAAATAGAGTGTTTTAGAAAAAAGCACTATACATTTTAGAAGTATGTGAATGTGTCTTATTCCCACAAACAGGATAAGCAAATGTGTTAGTGCAGCTGTGACACAAAGATGCTTGTCACTGTTGGCATCACACACACACACACGTGTACACATACGGAGTTAGGTCTTAAGGCTCTTCTGCTTCCAAGTCCTAACAAAGGTCGATCTTTTCAGCGAATTGCAGAATTCTATTATAGAAAGAATGAGGGTACCTCTAAGCTGCTTCCATCAATAGCTTCCACCTGCTTCCAAATACCTGCCTTAACAACATAAAATTAGTGTCCAAAGGTAAATATTATGGTGTGTTAATTATATTTCAATAAAACTGGTTTTTAAAGTTTTCAATGCATTTACCTTGGATCAATTAATATTTGAATACCTATCATGAGCTGAGATACTGTCTTCATTCAGCAAGTATTTATTGTGTGCCCACTCTGGGCTAGGCAATATTTTAGAGGATACCACAGTTATCAGAACAGGCGTGGTCCTTGTTCTTGTGGCGCTCACACATGTTCGCGAGGAAGATGTACTTGTCTGTGGCAGGTGGTGATAAGTGCCATGAGGGACAAAACGGGGATGAGAGGCATGCTATTTCAGCTGGAGCTCTAATGAGGTGATACCTGAGTAGAGAGATGAATAAAGTGAGGACACAGCATGGTTATCTGGGGGAAGACATTTCAGCAAAAGGGGACATGCGTGCTCAGATCCTTAAGCAGGAGCAGGATCACGTGTTGAAGGGACAGCAAGGAAGCCAGTGACCAAGTAAAATGAGTGAAGAGAATGTTCAGAGAGGACACCAGAAAAGGCTCTGTGGGCCACAGAAAGGACTTGGTCCTTTGCTGAGTGAGATGGGAAGCCACTGGATGTTTGGGGGCAGAGCAGTGATGTGCTTTGACCTATGTTTTAAAAAGAATACTCCAGGATGATGAAAAGGTTCTGGAAATACAAGTTCAGTGGTGGTGCTTACACAACATTGTGAATGTACTTAGTGCCAATGAATTATGTACTTAAAAATGGTAAATTTCATGTTATATATGTTTTACCACAATAAAAACTTTTTAAAGGACCACTCTGGCTATGTGCAGAATAGACTTCAGAAGGGCAGAGGAAGAAACAGGAAGACCAGTGAGAAGGCCATGGCAACGGTGCAGCCACCAGGTGATGCTGGCGTGGGCTGGTGCAGAAGAGATGGCGGTGATTAGAAGTGGGCATATTCTGGCAATATCTCAGAGGCAGGCTCACGGCACTCGCCAATGACATGTGGAATGTGAGAGACTCCCAAGTGTGGGCCGAACAACTGGAAGAACGTTGTATTAAAACCATCTTCTCCCAGCTCCCCTTGTCCTACAGTTCTCGATTCTCACGTCACCTCTTCCAGCCACCCTGCCTAAAAGGGTTACTCTATCACAGCACCCTGTTTCTTTCATTGCACTTATCACAATCTGAATTTGAAAAGAAATAGGAACGTAGTAGTTAAAAGCATAGCGCAAGTCCTAGTCCACCTGGATTCAAATCCTGGCTCTACCCTCTGACCTGTCTCCATCCCTCATTTATGACAAGGTAGAGTAGTTCAGAGCAGTTCCTACTAGATATGGCTGCTGTGATGGGTTACAATAATGCCTGGCACATGCTAAGTGCTATTCCAGCATTTGCTGTAATTATGGATGTTTGAGGACAAGGACCTTGCCCCTTCATCACTTCTATATTCCTAGTACTAAGAGCACGTTTATAAGAGTTTGTCAAATAAGTATTTTTCCTCTTTATTGTTCCTCTTCACATAAGTCTGTGGTCCCCAACCCCCAGGCTGCAGACCAGTACCAGTCCATGGCCTGTTAGGAACTGGGCCGCACAGCAGGAGGTGAGCAGCAGGTGAGTGAGTGAAGCTTCTTCTGTATTTACAGCCACTCCCCATCGCGCACATCACTGCATAAGCTGGGGAGCGGCTGCGAATACAGATTATCATTAGCAGAGAGGTTTGACTGTACAATAAATGTAATACGCTTGAATTATCCCCAAACTGTACCCCACCCCGGTCTGTAGAAAAATTTTCTTCCATGAAACTGGTCCCTGGTGACAAAAAGGTTGGAGACCGCTGACATAAGTGACAGTATCTACCATTTCCCAATGCTATATTGATGTTTTTACCCAGGGATCGCAAATTAATGTGCCTTCACGGTCTAGTTCACATGCATTTATTGTATTCTATTCACATTGTACAATTGTTATACAACCTACAAAAAGTACAAAAGTCTAGTCCGTTTTCCACTGCCAGGTCAGAGCCAAGTTACAAAAAAGGAAGACAGCACAAGTTACAAGTAGAGCTCAGGTGTCCCGTACGCAGCCACACTGCCCGTCACACGATGTATTTAAAGCTGTGAATATGGCCACAGGAGAATCTCTTGTCTTTGCAGCGACCACACAGTTCCTGTCGATGAGGCCTCCTTAGATCAATGTGTCTTTTCTTTTGAGGACAGGAGCAACGAGACTTTGAACAGGTCTTTGGAAAACAAGGAAAAATTTTGGACAGTAAATGATCAGATTAGTGTTTCAAATGTAATCCTCAAATCAAAATACTTCTCCCCACTACCCCATCCCTGATATCCTCATCTTCCTTTTAAGTCCTATGAGAAGCCCAAGACCAAGTTCTACAGAGCTACTTATATCCCATTAAGTGCCATACATTGTTCAAGATGAGCGATCAGAGATGTTCAAGAGAATATTGCTGAGCCAATCAAGACAACATAATGTAAGAGAAAAGTTTTAAAAGTTGGGTTTTGTAAAGTAGCTTTACTCTGTAGGTTTTAAAGTATCTTCACTCTGTAGGTTTTTACATTGGTAGCCAGGTCAGTGGGTGGGAATTAGATGATTGGATTATCTAAATGGAAACATTTAAAAACACTAGAGCAATGTTTTTAAATCTCAACCAGCAGTGATTTTACTCCCCCCAGCCCTTCCCCCACCTTCAGGGGACACTGAGCAATGTCTGAAAATGTTTAGGGTTGTTATAGCTGGAAGAGAAGTATATTCTAGAAAAAAGCTATATTTTCTTTCCAGACATGCCCAGTCATTACCATGATCTACTTTCAACCATTGTCCCATTTCAGTAAATAAAACATTACATCCTATGGATACTGGTATACTTCCCTGGTCTACCCTCACAACACTGCCAGTCTTTGAAGTTGATAATCACTGCTCTATTTTCTATATATGTCCCACAGCCTCACAGAATAAGATTTACCTTTTTATATTGTAAAAATAGGCATTTTCATTTTCTGAATAGGAGTCTTAAATAGGATTTATCAAACTTTATACTATGGTCACATCCTCTACTCTCCCACCGAGTGTATCTCCTTATAAGAAAACTCTAATAGCTAATGCTCACATGGTGTCTGATGTGTGCACCACTGTCCTGAGCACTTTAGATATATTAATTCATTTAATTCTCATAATATCTTTATGAGGGGTTATCTGACACAGATTTTAAAATCCCTATGTTTAATATGTTCAAAGAAATAAGACTAGTAATTCCAGAAGAACACTGGAAGTTATTTTTTTTAAGAAATAAAAATTCTGGAACAGAAAAATATGATAACTGAAATCAGTGTAGCTCAATGGATGGGTTTGAAAGCAGATTGAAAAGAGCTGATATGAGAAATAGAAATGGAAGATACAACTATTATGTACCTATAATAATTAAAAATTAAAAAATTGTATTAAAGAAATGGAAGACAGTTTAATAGGTGATGCCCAGCCTAAAGTAAGGAGAGACAAAAGCATGGAAAATATAGAAAAGAGCAGAAAAGATCTGATATGAGTAATTGTATAATAAGAGAGAGAATAGGGAAGAAGTAATATTTGAAAAAATAATGATTGATAACTTTCCAAACATTCATTTCCAAGTAACAAAAATCTTCAAGCTACAGAGTCAAGAAACACTAATGAACCCCAAGCAGAATAAATACAAAGAAACCATAACTAGGCACATTATTGTAAAACTGCTGAAAACCAAAACAGAGAGAAATATTTTTAAAGCAAGCAGATTTAAGAAGGGGAGAGAGATTGCTTCAAAAGGCGCCACAAATCTCTTAAAGGTATCTAGACAAAATAGAGTATGTTACCAACAGACCTATACTATAGAAAATATTAAAGTGTGTTCAAGTCAAAAGAAAGTGACCCCAGATAAAAGACCTAAGAGCAACAGAAATAAATGTGCAGCTAGAACTAAATGAATACTGTCTATATAAAATACCTTATAAAGTTTAAAATGTAGGTAAAATTAAAATATATGGCAGCAGCAAATAAATTAGGAGGAAGTAATATGGAATTAGAATGTCCTAAAGTCATTGCATTGTTAGAGAGAAGATTAATAATTTGTTTAGACTTTGACAAGTCAAGGAGTCATGTTGTAATCTCTATGGTTACCACCAGAAGAACATTAAAGAATGACTACCAAGATAGAGGGGAAAATGGGATAATTTTTTTAAAAAAGCCAACTCAAGCAAACACAAGAACAAAAGGGAAAGGAGTATAAAGAAATAGGAATAAAATATATTTAAATCCAATTTAACAGGTAGTTATATTGACATATGCAAACTAAGCAAGAATGTCAGACTAGAAAATCTGAGGATAAATCATTTATAAACTATTTTTTTAAATATTTCTACTAATTATAGAAAAAGAAATATTTTTAACTAATTGAAATATTTAGGCTTAAAAAAACACTCTTGATTATGAAAATTAACTATGTCACACTTTTCTGAAAAGTTTGAAGTCAGGTTTCCGTCAAGCTGTTTTAGAGCCTCTCCCCCACTTCACCCCCCAAAAAACCTTAAGGACATAATAGGAAGTTAAGGATCTCATCTAGGTCTGTGACTTTCTAGTCATTGGAGACACCGTGAAATTCAACCATGCTAATACTAATCAGTCTAACCTTGGGCAAGTTACTTTATTTTATTGAACTTAGCTTTCTGATCTGTAAAATGGAGATAGCAACTATCGCAAAAGTTAAATACAGGAAATAATGCAGGTAAAGCACTTAGCCCAAAGTTTGGCACTTAATGAAATCTTAATCGCAGTTATCTATTAAATTACTACAGTCTAACTACACACAGGTGTGTGAGGAAAAACACACATCATACACAAATAACGTGGAAGGCAACTTAAAGTAGTGAATCCCTTCTTTCCCCCCAAAAAACCAAACTAAAGTTTATGCTCTCATTCCTTTTTCTAAAACATATAATTTCAAACATATAGAAAGTCTGACACTCCTATACCAATATCCAATTCTAAATTTAACAAAATACTGTAAGTGTTCCGTGTGCTTACCTGACATTGGATTGCTTCTACTCGATAAGGGTTAAAACTCTTTTGGCATTTGCAACAGAGTTGTTTGAAATAAACCTAAAGAGAAATTTGGTTGGTTTGTTTTTGTGTGTGTGTATTGTTTGTTTGTTGTTTTTAAACAAGCTTTTATACACACACACCCTTCCTAGGCTCCCAGTTCTTAAGTAATCCATTCCCTCACCTTGTACCTTGCTTTTACCCAACCTCTACCCTCCTCAAGGATTTAAGCTCTGCTAGTACTATCAGTCACTCTTTCTTACTCTTGAGCCTAATTTTCTTTACCTGTAAAATTGGGATAATACTACTAACTTTTTCTATAGTTCTGACAATTCCCCAGTAACATACATAAAGTACCATAGTAGATGTTCATGGGAAGTAGGTGTTAATATTTTACACATTGTGTGGGCCAAACCCTTGGTATTCTCCTTTTGTCTTGGTCTAATAGCCCTTACACATTAAGGAGGTATTTTTTTTCTTATACAAAGCCATAAGGAAAGAAGGATCTGGCTTTTTCTGCCCCGCTCCCCACGACAGTATTTCCCCACTTAAACTTTACATTACTTGTACCCATCAATAGCATGCTTTCTAGGCTTTGTGCAATTTCCTGTGCACATTTCCTCCGTGCCTTTCTTGGTGAACTCCTCCTCCTATTCATTCTTTAAAATCATGATGCCTTCCCTCAGCCAGGGTTAATCACCCCCCTCCTGTGCTACTGCTGTACCACTTGATACCATGGGTGCTATCGTGTACACTGCCAGATTGCATTTTATCTCCATCTCTCCTATGAAATGAATTCCTTGACAACCAGTTCTATGTCTTGTTCTTTGTATCCTAGTGTCTTGGAATTGTTTTTCTTCTGGCAAGAGAAGGGAAGTAATTTAACTGTAAAAAATCTATTCACCTTCTGGGCCTAGTAAATGGCTAGTCTGAAAAGTCAAGTTTTCATTCAAGTCCTTGCCCTTTCATTCAAGGCCTCTTTGCCCTTTCCCGCCACCGTGCTTTAGTCTGTGGCAGTACCTAAACATGCAACAGTGCAGGGGACTCAAATTTAAATGTTTTTAGAAGTTAATGAAATAGGCCCCGTGTAGACCATTGCAAAATAAAGTGCACAGGCCAAGCAAGAGGAAACAGAGCTGCTCAGCTGCGGTCTCCTGTTTTCATTCGGAAATGGGGGTCTATAATGACCAGAGGCTATAGTGGTTCATGAAAATCTAGAAATGCAGAATTTAATATGAAGTCTTTTCCGATCTTAATATGTTGAAAATTAACTCAAATTGTTGGGGGTGAGGGGAGACTTAGGCTTAGCCTAAATCAGGCTCCAATTATTTCATTTATTGCCCCACCTTGTGGACAAACAGTGGAAATTTCCTAGAGCTAAGGCCCCAAACTGTTCAAAATCTACCAGCTAAAAAATGGTAGATTTTGAACAAATACAGAAAGTTCAAATGTAGATAAGAACAAAAGTTCACCTAAGTAAGCTGACATTTTGTCAAATATAATGCCAGGTTATGGTTCGGGAACTCAGGTGGACGATCCAATTCAGTTCAATTCAAACATTCATTAAGCACCTACAGCATGCCTGTTACTGAGGCTGCCAAGATGAGCGAAACAGGGCTGGGACAATCATACTCCATCGGGAAACAAATTCTTCCCCTATTTAACGCCTGTGCCCACCCATCCTCCTCTCACATCCCACTCACTTTTACTTACCTTATTAGTTCCAGAAATGCACCACACATAAGCACTCTCCCACCTGGTCTTACAATCTTTACAGTGAAAATAGCCATATTTTGGTTCCAAAAACTGAAAATAAGGGGAGAAAGTCTTTTACTATCTTGGAGAGGAAAAGCCAAATTCTTCTTTCCTTATGACTTTGTATAAGAAAAAAAAAATTACTCCCTTAACCTCACAACCTCACAAATCTATTAAGGCTACTGCATTACGTTAGCTTCTCCTCTCTTAAAGATTACTTTAAGAGATTCTTCTTGCTGCTGGCTCTCATACTTTCCCAAGCCATTTTCCAAATGCCACCAGCACCATCTCCCCAAAACGAAAGTCTGATTTCATATTTCACAGACTTGAAACCCTTCTGTCTGCTCAATCCCAATAGCAACAGTTACCAGACTTTTGATTTTCAGCAGCTTCGTTAGGGGCTTACCAAAACTTTACCAAAAACTTACAAAATATACAAGCCACGTAAGATGCATGTTTTCAGAACTCCCCCCTCCTTCACCAAATAAGCCCCAGAAATGGAAAAGGGGAGAGAGAGGTTGGGGTTGGCAGAGAACCAAGAAGAGGGAAGAGAAAGTCCACCTGGAAGTTGGGCTTCCAGAGCGGATTGGCGGCTGCGACTCCACGCACCTGTCTGCTCTTCCTTTCCTGAAGGCAGGGGGCATCTTCCTCCCCCAGCTCATCGGGCTGTCCCGGCTCCTCCTGCCTGTCATCTTCTGACCTTGGCGTTGGTGGCTGCTGCCGGCTGGCCTGGGCAGGACCTGGATGCTCCTTGTTGTCCCCATCTTCCTTCAGCCGGATCAAGCCTCTGCTGCCGATGACCGGCGAGTAGACTCCGCAGGCCGGCAGGGGCTCCCTCTGGCCGGTGCAGTCCCAGGAGGAGCGGCTGCGCAGGGTGCGAGGCCCCAGCGAGCACTGCACGGACTTGTCCACCCGCGGGCTCACCTGCACGCCCACCTCCTTGGTGTTGGCCTTGCAGAGCCGCGGGCTCAGGCTAGGGTTCATCTGGGAGAGAATGGCCTTAAGCTGCGCCCTCTTGTAAGGGTCCATGCAGTAGTCAGAGGCATTCGCGGGCACCAGCAGCCCTGGCCTAGCCAGGAAGGTGGGGGGACCCATATTTTGCCTCCAGTCGGGCTGTTTGTGCCCTGGGAGTCCAGGCTGACCCAAAGGCAGTGTGTTCCCATACCCCTGGTAAAAGCCATAGGGAACGCGGACAAAGCGCTCCATCCTCACCAGGTGCTCAGGCACAGCCCACCCTCCTAGTGCGGTTTGTCTGTGTCCTTGTTTTGCCTTCCACCTTCATCCACCCCTTCTTTCTCCTGATCAAGTTGGCTCAAATTCCTCCGTGGCTTCTCCATTTATTACAGATTCTAAGGGGAGCTGCTGCTACTCATTACTCTAATTGAAGGAGGGAAGATCTACCTATCTACGGAAGTCTAATTGCCACCTGATTCCTAATTGCTTTTCCCTGCCTCCTCAACTCGCTGTTCCTGAATCTTTTTTTCAAAGCTGTTTTTCATTTCCAACTTATTCACACATATGCTTTAATGAGCAATCCATTCATTTATTCCTCTAGTAACCATTTGAGATATCCCTTGTACATTGCTGGTGGGAATGTAAATTGGTACAGCTGGTATGGACAATAGTATAGAGGTTCCTCAAAAAATTAAAAATAGAGGTGAGGCATGTTGGCTCACACCTGCAATCCCAGCACTTTGGGAGGCAAGGTGAGAGGATCGCCCAGGAGTTAGACCAGCCTGGCCAACATAGCAAGACTCTGTCTCTAAAAAAAAATTTTTTTTATATACGACTAGCATATGATCCAGCAATGCCACTACTGGTTGTATAACCAAGGAAATGCAACCAATATTCTGAAGAGTTATCTGCACTCCCATGTTCATTACAGCATTATTCACAATAGACAAGTTACGGAAATAAGTCTATGGTGACAGATAAATGGATAAATAAATTGAGGGGAGGCTGTGTGTGTGTGTAATGGAATATTATTCAGCCTTAAAAAAGGAGATCCTATCATTTGCAACAACATGGATAAAACTGGAGGACATTATGCTAAGTGAAATAAGCCAGACAGAAAAATGCTACATGATCTCACTTATATATGGAATCTAAAAAAGTAAAATATTTAGGTCATTAAATATGAAATGTCTGATTTTGAATCAAAAGTGTAGTTTATTATATCTCAAACAAGAAACAGTACAATTAATCAAAGTATGCACCTAAACTATCAACAGTTTTGACATCTTAATGGTAGCTTGTTTATGCCAGCAGCAAAGAAGCCTGGAGAGTGAGTGGCAATGAAATCCCAAAAGGTGTTTTCCACATCTTGTTGAGAATTGAATATTTTTCCTTGCAAGAAGTGGTCCAAAGTCTGGAAGAAGTGGTAATCAGTTGGTGCAAGGTCTGGTGAATATGGTGGATGAGAGAGAGTACCCATGTCCAACTTCTGTAGTTTGAGCAGTGTTAATTTTTGCAACATGTGGTCTTGCAAGAGGATTGGCCTGTCTCTATTGACTAATCTCAGCTGCTTAATCACAAGCATCCTCATCATTTCATCCATTTGGTTGCAGTAGACATCCACTATAATAGACTGACTAGGTTTCATGAAGCTCTAGTGGATAATACCAGCGCTAGAGCACCAAATAGACACCATTAGCTTTTTTAATGAATATTTGGTTTTGGACTGTGTTTTGGCACTTCATCTTTATCCAACTATTGTGCTGAATGCTTGCAATTGTCACAAAGAATCCATTTTTCATCATATGTAACAATATGGTATAGAAATGGTTCACCTTTATGTCGTGACAGCAAAGAAAGGCAAGCTTTGATACAATTTCTCTTCTGATGCTCACTTAATTCTTGCACTACCCATCTATCTAGCTTCTTTATCTTGTCCATTTGTTTCAAGTGGTCCAATATTATTGGAATAGTAATGTCAAACCTTGCTGCTAATTCACACATAGGTTGAGATGGATTTGCTTCCATTACAGCTTTCAGCTCATCATTATCCACCTTGGTCTCAGGTAACCTACATGGCTCATTTTCAAGATTAAAATCACCAAAATGGAACTTCTCAAACCATCGACGTACTGTGAGTCCCTTAGTCACATCCTTCCCAAACACTTCTTTGATATTTCAAGCTATCTGTGCTGCATTGGTTCCACAATAGAACTCATACTAAAAAATAACACGAATTTTTGACTTATCCATGGTTTCACAAAAATTGCTCTAAAAATTTTTTTGAAAGATAATTATAGGCCAAAACATGTGTTTGAAAGAATCAGGATGTACCTTCATAATAAAAAAACAAAACAAGAATTGTCAAAGTGAAGTGTCAGAGATATCAACCATCAAATTTAGTACTTAAGGAAATCAGACATTCCATACTTAGTAACCTAATACATAGAAGCAGAGAGTAGAATGGTGGTTACCAGGGGCAGGGAGGTGGGGGAAATGGGGAGCTCTTGGTCAGAAGGTATAAAGTTGCAGTTATGTAGGATGAATAAATCTAGAGATCTAATGTACAACATGATGACTATAATTAATAATAGTATATTTTATACTGGAAATTTGCTAAGAAATTTGTGTTCTCACCACACACAAAAGAAAGGTAACTATGTGACAAGATGGATATGGCAATTGCTTTACTATGATAATCATTTCACTATGTCTATCAAAATATCATGTTGTACACATTAATATATATTACACAATTTTAATTTAATTTTTTTAAATATATAAAAAATAAAGCATATAGTAAATTGAATACAAGTAGTAAATTATTTGAGCAGCCACACTAGAAGAGTATAAGAAAGAAAGTATATTATGGCAGAGCTCATGAATAAAGTCCCTGGTACCAAGAGAGCAAAGAACATAAAGTTATAAGGGGGGTGTATACAATGAAAGAAAATATATTTCAGAGGGTTGTGTGACATGCCAAGGGTTCTCATTAGTCCACTCCTAGTGAGACACACCTTCCCCCCAGCCTCGCCTCCATTTAGAGGATAAATGCAGATTTAATCACAGTATATTTAAATATATGAAGTCAAGTGACTTGAATTCAAACCTGAGCCTTGTTACCAGGCACGTTACTTAACTACTTGTGTCAGTTTCCCCAATTTATAGAATTACTTTAAAATTAAACATGATATTACTTAAAAGACCAAAGCAGAATGCCTAACTCATAAAATGTTCAGTAAGTAGTAGCTATTATTAGTAAGGATCATAGACGTGTGTTCCTTTGCTAATTAGACCTCCAAAAGCTTTAGAATCTATCTGCATTAGTAAGGTCTCCCGCTACAACTAAAGATTACTGATTATCAAATTAAAATGATACCTAAGGAACCAAGTGGAGCCCACCCTTATTCTAAGTCAAGGTTGTTTTTGCTGTTTACTGCTCAAGAACCTTAGGGAAGCAGCAAGGCCCATGAGCAGCTCTCACCTCCTGAATCCAGCTCAAGTCTTACGACAAACCAGAATTAAGCCTTGTGCTAGGCATGGCACAGACCCTGTGAATTCGAAGATGAGGTCAGTTCTTCCAGGTCACTTTGTGGGGAAGAGAGGCACCCAACACAGCGATCTGTACCTTAAGAATGTTAAAGATTCTGCTGAAGCCTGCAGAGGGATGTACCTAACACTGCATGAGCGAGTTAAGAGGGGTTTCACAATCTCGCAAGCGAGGAAAGGGGCTCAGAGAAGGTCGTGAACACCCGCTCCCTAGGAGCAGCCCTCCTACTAGAACTAAGGTCCTCAGACTTCAAACAGCCCCTCCCACTACCACGCAGTCGGGAAAGGAGTCATCCACAACCACAGACCACTTTCGGCTTTTCTAACATCGGCCCACTTTGCGGGACAGGCCTTGAGGGAACACCGTCTCTAAGGTCAGAACAAAGCCTTTCAAAGGTCCCACGTCGTGCCCGAGGGCGCCCACCCAACCCAAACATGAAAGGGAGGTGGGACTTGGAATAGACGCAGAGGGCGGACCTCCAAGCAGGGCGGTGGGACATTCTGAAGGGACAAGAAGACAACACGCACTCCAGCTCTTGCTTTACTCGGTCCGAGGCTAACTGTCATGGATGCGGCAGGGAATTCCCTTTTGCCACACTGGGCAGACGAGGCAGCGGTGGGGCAGACGCCTGCCCAACTTCCGGCGGTGCGTACGCTGCGCGCCGCGTCACGGCGTCACGTGGCCAGAGAGGGCTTTTGGCGCGAGCGTCTGAAACCAGGGGCAGAGGCGGAGCTGCTGAGGCGCTGCGCTTGGTCCTGGCCTGACGCGGTGGGTCGCCGCGGAAAAGCCTGAGGGGTCAGATTGTGATTTAAGTGCCCGCGCGGTTTTTGTCAGCCTACGCCGGCCAAAAAAAGAGCTGCTGCCCTTCTGGAGCGGGTTAGTCGTGGCTGCGGTGGAGACGGGCGTGTTTTCCGCGGTCCCAGTCGTCCGGGATGGCGGGGGTCGCCTCTCGAGCATTGGGTCGGAGCGCGGCTTCTGGCCGGTTTGTCTCTTCCAAACCCCGCCCTTGCCTGAGAGAAAAGTCCCTGTCTCGATGGCAAATTGCCCCAGAGCAGACTCGAGCCCCGCCCCTTTCCTGGAACTCCATTTCCCAGCTGCGGCCCCGGCCTGTGGGCCCCGCCAGCCGCTCAGGGTGTGCCTCACTGCTTTCTAGCTGTCCCGGGTGTCCCCGTCTGAAATTTCTTTAATTGGAAACTTGGTGACATTACTGTAACGGAGTATTGCTATTTTGGAAAATGTTTTGCAGCTTCTGGGCACAGCGTATCTGCCTTACGTAACGCCCAGGTAATTGCTATATTCCGAGGATTTACTGACTGGAAATTATCACAGGGTGTATGTCTCTAGCGGGAACAGTCTATAAATGCGCAGCCAAAGCCACGTTTGACTGGTTAACTTGGTTAAAGCTAAGTGATACTAAAAATTGTGTTCTTGAGTTACACTAGGCACGTTTCAAGTGCTCGTGGCTAGTGGCATCTGTATTGGACAGCACAATTATAGAATGTTTCCATCCTCTGTTCTGTTATTGTCTCAAAAGATGGGACTGAGGTAGAGAGTAACTTTAGGCAGGCTTACCAGCGCTTCTTATTTTTTACCTCAGAGTCACTTAACAAGGAATGCATCGCTATGAAGTGTATTTTGATTTTCTCTTTTGCAGACTTAACGTACCAAGCATTGGAGTGATATTGTAGATTAAAATGCCTGTTGGATCCAAAGAGAGGCCGACTTTTTTTGAAATTTTTAAGACGCGATGCAACAAAGCAGGTATTGACAAGTTTTATATGACTTGATAAAACGTTATACCGAGAAAATGTTTTCTGAAAAATAAATCTGCATGCTTGCTAAATAGAATCCAGTACTACACAGTTTTATTTATACGATACACTGTTCCTTATGGAGTCATAAATCCCGTTAAGAACATAATCGTTTATAGGTTAACCAGATGATTAACATAGAAACCCCCCCCCCCCCCGTGGATAAAGTGGACACTGGCCCCTTGATTAGCAGTAGTAAGAATTGTTTTTAAAGTACTACTGAAAAATCAGAAGCAATGATAATGTTACTTTATGGCAGAAGTTGTCAAACATTTTGGTCTCAATACTCCTCCCACTCTTAAAAATGATGGAGTACCCACAAAGAGCTTGTTTATATAGCTTAACATATTAGAAATTAAAACTAAGAACTTAAAAAAAATTAACTTAAAGTAACAAAAACCCATTGCATATTACTATAGACAATATATTTTTAATGAAAAATAACTATCTTCAACAAAATATACAAATATTTTCAATTAAAATCAAGGTGTTGGCAGAAAAAAGAAAAAACATTTTCAACAAAAAATAGAAGAGTGGAATAGATTTGTTTTTTGTTTTTTTTTAACAATTTTGCAGTTCTCTTTAATGTCTGGCTTAATAGAAGATAGCTAGATTCTCATCTGTCTGCATTTAATCTGTTGCAGTGTGTTGTTTTGGTAGAAGTATATGAAGAAAACCCAACCTTATATAGCTAGGTAGTTAGAAAAAGGAGTATTTTAATAGTCTTCAGTTACTTGCGGATATTTTTCATTATTAGTCTGTCTTGTACTTTGAATAGATCTTTCAAAGATCTAATATATATATATATCAACGGATCTTCCCATGTTGTAACATCATGCAGTGATTGTTTGGAAAATACTGGTGTTCTCAATTACATAGATATTCCAAATATTGACACGTTACATTAAACAGTACTTTAAAAAATCACATTCCGCGGGCATGGTGGCTCACGCCTTCAATCCTAGCACTCTAGGAAGCCAAGGTGGGAGGATCACTCAAGGTCAGGAGTTTGAAACCAGCCTGAGCAAGAGCGAGACCCCATATCTACTAAAAATAGAAAGAAATTAATTAGCCAACTACAAATATATATATATATAAAATTAGCCGGGCATGGTGGTGCATGCCTGTAATCCCAGCTACTCGGGAGGCTGAGGCAGAAGGATCACTTAAGCCCAGGAGTTTGAGGTTGCTGTGAGCTAGGCTGACGCCATGGCACTCTAGCCTGGACAACAGAGTGAGACTCTGTCTCAAAAAAAAAAAAAAAAATTACATTCATTAATTTCACTACAGATTTCATCAGAAAGGTCTTTTAAGATTGAGAAGTCAGCTTCTGTGAGCCACTGAAATTCTAATTTTCATTTGAAGGCTCACATTTTATCATTGGCAATAAACTCTGTTGTTTTCCTTGTAGTAACAAGTTCACTTTGTTCGTTTGTGAGAAAACGTCCACCAAATTATCCAAGTTAGAGTAACTTAGTTTGTCTACCAGCTGTTCTTTCAAGTAAAAATGGCTTTTCATGAAAACAGCTATAATTCAGCTCACAGCTCATCACACGAGTGTTTTTCTAGACGACTGTTGTACGTCAGCACACAGAAGTGCTTTATGCATACTTGCCATGTTGTCAGAGAATATTAAAAAGATGTGTTCAGGCCGGGCTCGGTGGCTCACACCTGTAATCCTAGCTCTCTGGGAGGCCGAGGCG
>VBSM01003176.1:74524215-74564734 GCA_008086735.1 Cheirogaleus medius | reverse complement strand
AGCTATCCTCCTGCCTCAGCCTCCTGAGTAGCTGGGACTACAGGCATGCGCCACTCTTGCTGAGGCTGAACTCCTGCCTCGGCCTCCTAGAGTGCTAGGGTTACTGGCATGAGCGGCCACGCCCAGACTGCATATTTCTTATACCCTTAAATTTGCCACATACACTTATTTGTAGTCTTCATAATTATTTGAAGTTTATCTATGAAATGCATTCCTGTGAATGGTTTTTTATTCTGAATTGTGAATATTAGGATAGAAAATAGAAATTAAAAATGAATAAAAAGCTAATATAGCTAAGAACTATATTGTAAGTTTTGCAAATTGTTATACCTTGCTACAGATTGATAAGACCATAAGATTAATGATTTTTCTTAGTTGATATGCCTTAACAAAAATAATCCACAGTCAAAATCTCAAGTATCCTTTTCCTTACTGTGATCTTTAACTATTAATACTTTACTGGCTCATAAATTTTTCTGTGTCATTGGTTAAAACAAAGGTGAGGAGATTTTTATTTTTCTTATAGATTTAGGACCAATAAGCCTTAATTGGTTTGATGAACTTTCTTCAGAAGCTCCACCTTATAATTCTGAACCTGCAGAAGAATCTGAGTATAAAACTAGCAGTTACGAACCACAACTATTTAAAACACCACAAAGGAAACCCTCTTATCGTCAGTTGGCTTCAACTCCAATAATATTCAAAGAGCAAGGTCCAACTCTGTCACTGTGCCAATCTCCTGTAAAAGAATTAGTTAAATGCAAATTAGACTTAGGTAAGTAATGTGATGTGGTATACTGGGGAGATACAAACGAGAAATTCAGGCAAATGTGTGTTAAAATATCAACTATTTCATTAACTAATTGTGTGATGTTGGGTAAATCAATCTCTCTGGCTTCACTTTCCTCACATGAAAAATGGAAATGATGAAGATAACACCTAATAGGTTTGGAATAATGAAGTAATGTAGGTAATTAATGTTCCTTTTCCTCTCTCCTTTGATTAATACATTTTGCCAACAGATTGGCTGAATTATGTCTTATACCAAAAAACCTAGAACTTGTTTTCATGTTAAACTATATTTCTACAGACTATCACAGAGGGCAGAGAATATTTTTATTAATTTGCTATAAATATCTTGATTTGGTAGCAGTTTCCCTGGCCCAGGTGCCACATATTTCTAAGCAATTATGTAATAAGATTATACATTCAGTCATTCACATATTTATTATCTACTTGACATAGGTAGCATACTCTCGAAAGGTTTTTACCAGAAGAGTGATATGTTCAGATTTGGTACCTTGGTAGGCTTTCAGTAAATGTCTTTTCAATTACTCTTTTCCTCCACGATACCATAGTACTGTGTGTGACTTAATAATAGAACAAAACACATTCTACGTGTGTATAATTTTTTAAAATTTCCCCTACTAGATTATGAACTCTGAGGTTAAAGTTTTAACCTGAAGCACTCAAAGGATTTTATGCATATTATATGCTTAGTATGGTTGGGAGTTGGGGAGACATCCCTTTTTAGAGGGAATCAGCAAACTGAAAAACCTTTTCAGACTGAACTCCCTATTCTTTCTCCTTCACAGTATAGATGAGACTTTTTGTTTTTAACTAGTTCCAAAGAATAAAAATTTATAATGCAGAATACATACATCCTCATTGAATTATTGTACTCTTTCAGGAAATAATGTTGCCAGTAGTAAGCATAAAAGTCGTCGTACAATGAAGGCTAAAATTGATCAAGCAGATGATGTTACCAGTCCACTTCTAAATTCTTGTCTTAGTGAAAGGTATGATGAAGCTGTTATATTAAAATATTTAAATGAAACATTTTCCTACATATATTTGTTTTATAGAGATGAACCTAATTTTTATGCTAATATTTTGGCTGAGAGCCTGAGATCTTCCATAGAAGATCTTAAATCTTTAGGTTGAGTCCTTTAATACAATAATTTTTACATTAGAAACATAAAAGTTGTTTTTCTTATAATATTGAATTGGCTGGTTTTTTATATTCTGTGACTTTTTTAGTAACAAAAATAATAATGATGAAAAGCAGTAAGTCCTTGAAATATTAGTTTAAGATAAGTTATTTAAAAAAAAAAATTAAAAAAAAAGCTAAGTTATTTATTTACTTTGAGTCTTTGGAGAGAATGTGATGCTATTATAGATTTACTTTACATAATTTTTAAATTTAAAATACACAATTCCTAGAAACAATTCCTAGTACTTTATTGCTTTCTTTGGGCATGTTAAACATCGCTTAGTGGATACTTAGTTCTTCATGAGAGATTTACATTTAAAACATAATATAAAAATATTAATAAGCAGTATAATTCTAACAATTGACATGATTCTTTTTTAAAAAATTATGTTTTATCTCTTTTTGCAATTTCTGTTATTTTTTTAATAATCAGAGGGATTTGTTTTGTTTTAGTCCTGTTCTACAATGTGCACACATAACACCACAAAGAGAAAAGTCAGGTAAGATTAAAAACAAGGCTTTTTATTCTTAGAATACTAGAAATGTTAATAAAAATAAAATTTAATAATTTTTGTCTTTTTTACCCCCAGCAGTATGTGGAACTTTATTTCATACACCAAAGTTTGTGAAGGTAAAATATTCTGCCTGGTTTATTTTTATGATGTAATTGAGAATTTGACAATGGTATCATACCTTTGCCCTGAAAATTACAGATCTATATGTAGCATTCTGCCTCACGCTGGCATTTAGGAAATGATAAATGAAAAAAAGAATGAATGAAAAATATTCTTAATCATCATTGCATTTCTCTGAAATAAATATTGTCTTTCTTTCCAGGGTCAGACACAAAAACATATTTCTGAAAGTCTGGGTGCTGAAGTGGATCCTGATATGTCTTGGTCAAGTTCTTTAGCCACACCACCCACCCTTAGTTCTACTGTACTCATAGGTAATACAAGCAAATGCATATTATATAAGAAAACATAGATGAGGTTGATAAATTGTCATCTCTAATGTTTCTGTTAAAAGGAAAACATGAAAAAAAATATTATATAATACTGTCTTTAAGTGTGTTAGTAATTCAGAATAATTTTCTATTTAGTATACATTGGGATAAATTACAAATACATTAAGTGGTATTCTGTAGGTGTTAAGCATTATATTTTAGTGCTGTGTCATTAATCTAGAAGAATAGTTTTACAAATACTCATTTACCTATACATATAAGCATTTAAGAGCCAGTATTTGGTGTAACTGAATATTTTACAAATCATTTTGATACCTTGGGCATCAAAGCAGCATTAAATAAGCTTTTGTTCTCTCTACTATCTGTTCTACAGGTCTATATTGCCAGTAGTTCAAATTGAAATCTTAAATTTCACAATTGTAGTTTTACAACTATGGGATTAACTGGAATGTTTAATTTACCCATCCATTGGACTGTAAGCTCTTTGCTGGCTCACCATATTTTCTCTTATAACAATAAACATATAAAGTTAAATATCTGTAAATAAATGTGATTAAATACAGTGTGGATAAGTATTAATATTTGGAAGTTCATCTAAACAAATATGTCACAATTTATAGGTAAAACATGAAAAATTGGATAATATTGGAGAAAAAAGTAAATATTCACCAACAACATTGTTCTTTTTTAGAAGATACTGGGTTAGATCATTGTTTCTCAAATTGCAGATCATGACCCATTAATAGTTGTGAGATTTATGAGTCATACACATTTTTTTAATGGAATAAAAAGAATAGAAAAATCTGAATGCATCACATGTAGTTAGGGTTGCCAGATTTAGAAAGTGAAAATACAGTGCGTCTAGTTAAATTTGAATTTTAGATAAATGTAAATAATTTTTAAGTATATTATTTCTTGGGACATACTTAGACTAAAAAATTATTCATTGTTTATCTGAAATTCAAATTTAATGAGATGTCCTACATTTTATCCAGCAGTCCTATTTTATCTTGTTTATTCTAGCAAAGTAACATTCCATTTTGATTCCTCTTTAGCTGGGAGTAATTTTACTTTCTTCTTTTGTTGCTTAGATAAAATAATATGGTTAAAAACTATTTTGAAAAGTAAGAAGTATTAAACATACAGTGTGCCTTTAGGCTGTAATATTGTCTAAATAAATGCTAAAGTCTCCAAGCTTTAGCTTTTAAGTCATGACCTCACAGCTTGATCCGATTTTCCAAAGTCATTGTGGGGACAGTATTGTCATAAAGTCAGAATCACTAAACCATAGTTTCTTACCACTTTGTGAGTAGTACTAAGGAAGTGAGTATAGCTTATTCACTATGTTAATTGACCTTTCTAATTACTATACTTAGATCAGTTCATTTTGTTTCAAATGTGTCATTTAATCAAATTGTATTTGTGCTTTTTGATGTCTGATTTAAAAATACATAAGTTTTTGCATTAATTTTAATGTGTAATATATAATATAGTATAGGTAAATTGAACTTTTATTTTACAGTCAGAGGTGAGGATGCATCTGAAATTGTATTTCCTAATGATACTACTCCTGTAAGTAAATATGATAAATTAATTATACAGTTGAATTGCTTATAATTCTGGAATTCCTTGATGATTTTTTTTTTTTTTTTTTTTTTTTTTTTTTGAGAAATTGTCTCACTCTGTCACCTGGGCTAGATTGCCATGACATCAGCCCAGCTCACAGCAACCTGAGACTCCTGGGCTCAGACGATCCTTCTGCTTCAGCCTCCCAAGTAGCTGGGACTACAGGCCCACTCCACCGCACCTGGCTAAATTTTCTACTTTTAGTAGAGATGGGGTCTTACTCTTGCTCAGGCTGGTCTTGAACTCCTGACTTCAAGCGATCCTCACCCCTCAGCCTCCCAAAGTGCTAGGATTAGAGACATGAGCCACCATGCCTGACCTCCTTGATGAATTATTTTGCATTTCTATTCCCTAATCTATAATTTCTATAAGCTTTTGAGAAAGTCTCTAAATGTGATCCTGGATGTGATTTTTTTTGACATCCTATGACACTCTGCTGTCTATCTAAGTTGCATTTATATAGCAGTCCCCTCATATTCGTGGGGAATGCATTCTAGGACCCCCATGAATACCGAAACCTAGGATAGTACCAAATTCTAGATATATGTTTTTTTTACACATATCTATTTGAAGTATAATTTATAAATTAGGAACAATAAGAGATTAACAATATTAACTAATAATAAAACAAAACAGTTATAACAACATACTGTACTGAGTTATGGGAATGTGCGTGCACTCTCAAAATATCTTATTGTACTGGACTCATGGGGCAGCAGCTTCTTCATCAGCAGACTCTGCCTCCAGTAATTTTTACAATTTTCAGTCCAAATCTATTTCTGCATTCATGTACCCACCGCTTACTTGCAGTAAATGGCTTAGTGTCACTCATTTCAGGAGATCCCTTGCTGAAGTCATTCATATAGGCTCAGTGCTTTCTGGTACAACATGTTGCTGTCAGTTAAAACACATTTTCTGTTCATGTCTTCCACCCACAAATTTAATGCCTTTATCTTAACACTTACTACACAATGTGGCTGTAACTTTTGCAGTTTGAGGTGCAACAGCAAAACTAGCATGAATTCCTTTTTCCTCCTTCACAATTTCACAGATAGGAGATTTGTTCTTACCACAGATCTTAGTAACCTTAGCACGTGATTTTTTTTCTTTCCTTATTAAGTCAAGAACTTTCATCCTTTCACCTAAAAGAAGTACTTTATGGCTTCTCTTTGGCATGTTCAAATTGCCAGCATCACTACTCTTGCACTTTGGGGCCATTATTAAGTAAAATAAGAGTGACTTGAACATAATCACTGCAATACTGTGACAGTAGATCTGATAACAAAGACAGCTACTAGGCTGGGCGGATCGCTCAAGGTCAGGAGTTCAAAACCAGCCTGATCAAGAGTGAGACCCCGTCTCTACTAAAAATAGAAATAAATTAATTGGCCAACTAAAAATATATAGAAAAAATTAGCCGGGCATGGTGGCTCATGCCTGTAGTCCCAGCTACTCGGGAGGCTGAGGCAGAAGGATTGCTTGAGCCCAGGAGTTTGAGGTTGCTGTGAGCTAGGCTGATGCCACGGCACTCACTCTAGCCTGGGCAACAGAGTGAGACTCTGTCTCAAAAAAAAACAAAAAACAAAAAAAACAAAGACAGCTACTAAGTGACTAACAGGCAATAGTGTATACAGCATGGATCTGCTGGACAAAGGGATGATTCATGTCCCAGGTGGGATGGAGCAGAATGTTGCCAGATTTCATCACACTACTCAAAATGGCACATAATTTAAAACTTATAATCATTTATTTTTGGAATTTTCCATTTAATATTTTTGGACCTAGATTGATGGCAGGTAACTAAAAGCTTAGAAAGCAAAACTACAGATGAAGGGGGGACTACTATATGTGTGTTGAGAGAGTGATTTTAAACTATAACTTTTGCAGGTTTTGAAAAGCTATTTTTCTAACCATGATGAAAGTCTGAAGAAAAATGATAAATCTATCCCTTCTGTGACAGACCATGGAAACAAAAATCAAAGGGAAGCTGGAAGTCATGGTAAGTCCTTCTGTTTAGTTGACCTACTGTCTTTAATTGACATCATTGAAGGATTGCTCCTCTTTTCCTAGAGAGAAAACACATTGCTTGTACTTTCTTTACTAAAGTAGTGTTTTGTCTCAAGGCATTGAGAGTAGAAACTAACTTGATTTAGATGACAATATTTAAACATCATACTAAGAGTACTTACTATTCAATATGTTGTTGTGACACAAAAGCAAAACAAAACCTATTGCTCAAAATTTTCAGGTAAAAACAAGATTTATAGGTAACAAAATATGAAGTCATTTTTTCCTAATTAGAAAATAAATGTTGAGATATATCACAATTTACTCACTCAGATCATTGAAATATTGAATTTTTCTTAGTATATTTGTATGTCTGCATAAATGTGTAGGATTGGATATCTGTGTCATGTATGTATGTATATACATACATAAAATTAGACTTTACTCTCAGTTTCAAGGACACAAAATTGGAATATCTGGTTTGATAGGTCTTAGAATATTAAATTGTCTATATAGTACGGTTAGGTGAGTTTTAATTGTGTAAATCTGGTAAAGAAAGATTATTAGGGATTGGAGTATAAATAAAAGGCAAATCAGGCTTTACCAGAAGGACAGGGAAGGGTGACTAGTGGGAAAAAAAAGTAGCTCCCGTATTTCCCTGAAAATAAAATGGGGTCTTATATTTATTTTTCCTCAAGAAGACACCCTAGGGCTTGCTGTCACAATGGGGCAGATGAGAAGGGCTGCTCATGATTACCATTCCACTACGAAATACGTGGGTTGTGCAGATACACTGTGTAGCCATGCCCATCACTAGGTCTTATTTTCAGGGTAGGGCTTAATTGCACAAATGCTTAGAAATCCTGCTAGGGCTTATTTTATGGGTAGGTCTTATTTTCGGGGAAACACAGTAGCACAGAGAATAACCCTTTAAATGCTGAATATGTGTTATTTAATATATATTGTATATACCGTTACTATGAGAAAGGTTGTGAGAATAATAGAAATTATATGGTTGTATTATAAAATGTTATTCATGTGCTTCTGTTTTAAATTTTAACAGGATTGGGGAAAACGTTAGGGAATTCATTTGATAAAGCAAATAGCTGCAAAGATCACTTTGGAAAGTCAATACCACATGCCCTAGAAGACGAAGTCCATGAAGCAGTTGCAGATATTTCTGAAGAAGATAGTTTTTCATTATGTTTTTCTAAATATAGAACAGGAAATCTAAAAAAAATAAGAACTGGCAAGACTAGGAAGA
The DNA here is from genome assembly GCA_008086735.1 of Cheirogaleus medius. NCBI lineage: Eukaryota > Metazoa > Chordata > Mammalia > Primates > Cheirogaleidae > Cheirogaleus > Cheirogaleus medius. Next base: position 74,556,877 of record VBSM01003176.1, on the reverse strand, counting down.
AAGTTTTCCATGAAACAAAAACTGGTGAATATGAAGAACCTAAAAAACAATTGAAAGAAAAACACTCATTTGCATCTGAAATGAAACCAAATGATCCTGATCCATTAGATTCAAATGTAGCAAATCAGAAGCCCTTTGGGAATGGAAGTGACAAAATCTCCAAGGAAGTTATAGAGTCTTCAGCCTGTGAATGGTCTCAGCTAACCTTCTCAGATAATTTAAGCAGAACCCAGATGGAGAAAATACCCCTATTGCATATTTCTTCTTGTGACCAAAACAATTCAGAAAAAGACCTAGTAGATACAAAGAAAGAATATACCAATTTTATTACTTCAGAAAATTCTTTGCCACATATTTCTAGTCTACCAAAACCAGAGAAGATGTTAAATGTGGAAACAGTGGTAAATAAGGATGATGAACAGCAGCATCTTGAGTCTCATGAAGACTCCATTCTTGTGGTAAAGCAGGCAATATCCGGAACTCCTCCAACAGCTTCTCCGTTTCAGGGTATTAAAAAGTCTATATTCAGAGTAAGAAAATCACCTGAAGAGACTTTCAGTGCAGTTTTCTCAGGTAATATGACTGATCCAAACTTTAAAGAAAAATCAGAAACCTCTGAAAGTGAATTGGAAATATATGCTATTTGCTCACAGAAAGAGGATTCTTTATGTCTGAGTTCAATTGATAATAAAAGCTGGCAAGCCACTATCACAGATACTTCTGTACCTTTGAAGAATGCAGGTTTAATATCCACTTTGAAAAAGAAAACCAAGAAGTTTATTTATGCTATAAATGATGAAACATCTTATCAAGGAAAAAAAATACAGAAAGACCAAAAATCAGAAATAACTAACTATTCAGCTCAATTTGAAGCAAATGTTTCTCAAGCTCCACGTACATTTACAAATGTTGATTCAGGTACCCCCTTTTTTTTGGCAAATAATGTATGTAGTTTTATAGATGGTGCTTTCCTTCTGTAGTTTTTTTCTGGTTTGTTAAAATCTCTATATCGTACTCAATTTCAGGCAGTATCTATATATGTTATTGCTTAAGCCTATGATTACCAATGTTTAGAATCATTTAATTCAAACCTATTGGGTTGGTTTTCATAGTATATATATAATCATCACTCTTGAGACAGCTTTTGATTCATAAACATTAAGAGCTTGGTTACTTAATTCCTGCTTTAATTTTAAAAAGTGTTATTATATGCAAATTGGAGCACTCTGTAAGTATGTGGTGCTATTTACTATGTACTTTCTCTAAAGCATGTAAAAAAAAGAGAGAAACTAGTTGCTAGCTAAACTTAATGTAAGCCAGTTCTAAAATAATGATTGTTTTTTGGTTACATAATTTTCTTACATATTTTAGAGATTGCTTAGAGTTATTGCTCCATTTCTGGGTCCCCAAAGTGTGCACAGTGAGACTTATTTTTTGTTTTAGCAACAATTCACTTATCAGGAGATACACTGTATGTTTAGCACATTAACTCCCATGTGAGTTATATTTAACTTACTCTAGTTTTGAGCCCGGGGCATTGTGAAGCATATGTAACTTACATTTCTTTATCTTATTCACCACACCTGTGGGCACAGAAAACAAAAAGTACCAAGTTTTCATTAAATTAGAAAAATCCTTTTGTTTTCAAAGTTTTTATTCTATTTTTGTAATAAAACATCATGGCCCCAAGGAAAAATTTTTTTTCATAGCGTGGCAATCAATGTGTTAAAAAGGGATTTTATCTCCCTATGAGATTTTAGTGGGTGCTAATAGCTCAGTGAATAGTAGTAGGGTTGGTGGGACTGAATGGAATACAGAAGAAGTGTTTGAAGTTTGGGTTAAATTTTCAGAGAAAACTGTTTGATGTTCTATATATCAGAATTAATGCCAGTGAAATAAGCTAATACATGATTGCTGATGAAATGTGATTAAGAACTTTGATTTGTTAGTAGAAAATTCAGAGGGTCAAGAAAATTAACTGAACAAAGCAGTTTAACTCATTTGCCTTTATAATTGAGATTGGGTAATCTTTTGGGCCCTTCATATATAGACCTTGTTTTAAGAATTTTTTTTTCAATATGAAAGAATTAACTAAAGGAAATAGTCACTTTTCTAATCCCTTTTCTCTGTCTTTTCTATCTCCTACTACACCAATATTAGCAATGAATTTTTTCCCATTTCATTGTTTAATAAAAATTACTTTTAGGCCGGGCACAGTGGCTCACACCTATAATCCACCCACTTTGGGAGGCCAAGGTGGGAAGATTGTTTGAGCTCAGGAGTTTGAGCAATAGTGAGACCCTCGTCTCCACAAAAAATAGAAAAAATTAGCTGAGCGTGGTGGCAGCACCTATAGTCCTAGCTACTCAGGAGACTGAGGCAGGAGGATTGCTTGAGTCCAGAAATTTGAGGTTGCAGTGAGCTATAATGATGCCACTGTACTCTATGTGGGACAACAGAGTGAGACCCTGTCTCGAAAAAAAAATTACTTTATGGTAGCTAGCTCCCTCCTTGAATTAGATGCTAATTTTGATTGAGTTGATACATATTACCAAAAAACTACTTAGGTCCTATTTATCTTCAGCTTAAAAATGTAGCAGGTTCAAAATAGAGAGTATTTAAGATTCTCTCTGATTTCTTAAATCTGACATTCACTTCTTTTCATGTAATTCCTGTTTAAACACTACTTTTCTAATTTAGTGAAAGCAAGTGAATGTGATTGACAGTACCTTAACTTTATTTTGTCACTTTGTGCTTTTATGTTTAGGTTTGTTGCGTTCTTCTGTCAAAAGAAACTGTTTACAGAATAGTTCCAAAGAACCATCTTTGTCCTTAACCAGCTCTTTTGGGACAATTTTGGGGAAATGTTCCAGTAATGAAAGCAGTTCTTCTAATAATACAATAATCTCTCAAGACCTTGGTTATAAAGAAGCAAAAATTAATAAGGAAAAATTGCAGTCATTTATAACCCCAGAAACTGATTGTCTGGCATGTGATCCAAAAAGTGAAAAAGTTTCAAACATAAAAGAAAAGGTCTTGGCTGCAACATGTCAACCTGCAGTACAACATTCAGAAGTAGAATGTAGTGGTATTCACTTTCAATCCCAGAAAAATCTTTTATATGACCACGATAATACCAGCACTCTTATTTTAACTTCTACCTCCATGGATCCTCTGTCAAACCCAGTTTTGATTTCTAGAGGAAAAGAGTCATACAAAATGTCAGAGAAAGTGAAATGTAAGAATTGTAAAGCTGATTTTAAATTAACCAAAAATATTCCCATGGAAAAGAATCAAGAAGTATGTCTTTTAAATGAAAATTCTAAAAATGCTGAGCTGTTACCACCTGAAAAATACGTAACAATAGCATCTCCTTCAACAAAGGTACAATTCAACCAAAATACAAATTTATCAATAATCCAAAAAGACCAAGAAGAAACTACTTTAATTTCAAAAATAACTTTCAATCCAAACTCTGAAGAACTTTTCCAAGACGATGAGAATAATTTTGTCTTTCAAGTAACTAATGAAAGGAATAATCCTGTTCTAGGAAATACTGAAGAACTTCATGAAGCAGACCTCAGTCATGTAAAAGAACCCATTCTCAAGAACTCTACCATGGTAGTATATGCAGACATAGGTGACAAACAAGCAGCCCAAGTGTTGATTACAAAAGATTTGGACTCATCAGATACAGTTTATGATTTTACAGAGAACAGAAACAGTGTAAAGCAGCATCTAAAAATGACTCTAGGTCAAGACGTAAACTCAGACATCTCCTTGGATATAGATAAGAAATCAAACAAAAATAACTACATGGATGAATGGGCAGGACCCTTATATCTAGTTTCAAATCACAATTTTGGAGGTAGCTTCAGAACAGCTTCAAATAAAGAAATAAAATTCTCTGAACATAACATTAAGAAAAGTAAAATGCTCTTCAAAGATATTGAAGAACAGTATCCTACTAGTTTCAATTGTGTTGAAATTATAAATGCCTTGGCATTAGATAATCAGAAGAAACTGAGCAAAGGTCATGAGTTTGTTTCACAGTCAGTTAATACTGGATCTGCATGTGTACAGAGTAGTCCATTTGTTTCTAATTGTGAAAATAATCACATACCTCCTCAGATGTTATTTTTAAAGCAAGATTTTAATTCAAACCATAATTTAACACCTAGCCAAAAGGCAGAAATTACAGAACTTTCTACTATATTGGAAGAATCAGGAAGTCAGTTTGAATTTACACAGTTTAGAAAACCAATACCAAATAATACATTTGAAGTGCTTGCAAACAAGATGACCATCTTAAATACCACTTCTGAAGAATGGAAAGATGTTGATCTTAATGTCACAATTAATGCCTCATCTATTGGACAGGTAGATAGCAGCAAGAAATTTGAAGGTGCAGTTGGAGTTAAACAAAAGTTCACTTGCTTGTTGGAAAACAACTGTAACAAAAGTGCTTCTGGTTATTTAACAGGTGAAAATGAAGTGGAGTTTAGAGGCTTTTATTCTGGTCTTGGCAAAAAACTGAATGTTTCTAGTGAAGCTATGCAAAAAGCTGTGAAACTATTTAGTGATATTGAGAATGTTAATGAGGAACCTTCTATAGAAGTAGATCCAGGAAGTTTCTCTTCAAGTAAATGTAATGATTCTGTTGTCTCAGTGTTTAAAATAGAAAACCATAATGATAAAAATTTAAATGAGAAAAATAAATGCCAATTAATATTTCAAAATAATATTGGAATGACTATTGGCACTTTTGTTGAAGAAAATATTGAGAATTACAAGAGAAATACTGAAAGTGAAAATAACAAATGTACTGCCACTAGTAGAAATATTTGTAACATAGAATCTGATGGCAATGATTCAAATAAAAATGATACAGTTTATATTCATAAAGATGCAAATGACTTGCCAGGTACTGATCAGCACAATCTTAAATTATCTAGCCAGTTTATGAAGGAGGGAAACACTCAAATTAAAGAAAATTTGTCAGATTTAACTTGTCTGGAAATTGTGAAAGCTGAAGAAGCATGTCATGTTGATACTTCAAATAAACAGTTAACTGCTAGTAAAATGGAGCAAAATATAAAAGATTTGGGGATTTTTGATATATCCTTTCAGACTGCAAGTGGCAAAAATATCAGTGTCTCCAAAGAGTCATTAAATAAAGTTGTAAATTTCTTTGATCAAAAAACAGAGGAAGAATTGAATTCTAAATTACTTTCTGGCATAAGTAAGAACAAAGTGGACATTTTAAGTCAGAAGGAAACAGATATGTTTAAAAATAAAATATTAAAAGAAAGTATCCCAGTTGATACTAGAAATCAATTAGCAACCCTCCAGCAACAACCTGAATGTGAAATTGAAAAGATCAAAGAAGCTATGCTATTGAGTTTTCATACAGCTAGTGGGAAAAAAGTAAAAATTGCAAAGGAATCTTGGGAAAAAGTAAAAAATCTTTTTGATGAAAAAAAGCAAGATATTAATGAAATCACCAGTTTTAGCCAAGGATCAAAGATCCAAAAGGACAGGGATGACTGTAAAGAAGGGCTTATATTAGTATGTGAGACAGTTGAGATAACAACTGTCCCAAAGTATGAAGAAATGCAGAATTCTCTAGATAATGAGAAAAACCATGTTTCTAATACAAGTACAGTGTTACCTGGGCCCTTAAGTGATCATTTGCATAGACAGTCTGAAAATCTCAAAACATCAAATGATATCTCTTTGAAAGTTAAAGTACATGAAAATATAGAAAAAGAAACAGCAAAAAGTCCTACAACTTGCTACACAAATCAATCCCCCTATTCAGCCGTTGAAAATTCAGCTTTGGCATTTTACACAGGACATGGTAGAAAAATTTCTGTGAGTCAGGCTTCACTATTTGAAGCAAAAAAATGGCTTAGAGAAGGGGAATTGGATGATCAACTGGAAAAAATAAATACTGCCAATGATATACGTGTAAAGGAATACCCTGAGTATTATGGAGGAAATCCTTCACATGAAAGTGCTTCAAACAGTATAACTGAAAATGACAAAAATCATCTCTCTGAAGAGCAAGATTCAACTTATTTAAGTAACAGTAGCCTGTCTAACAACTATTCCTGCCATTCTAATTCTTGTTATTCACATGAGGTATATAATGATTCAGGATATCTCTCAAAAAATAAAATTGATTCTGGTATTGAGCCAGTGGTGAAGAATATCGAAGATAAAGAAAACACTAGTTTTTCTGAAATAATATCCATTGTAAAAGAAGCAAATGCATACCCACAAACTGTATATGAAGATACTTGTGTTCAGACACTTGTGACTAACTCTTCACTATGCAAAGATGAAAATACATCCACTAAATTGTCTGTATCTAATTCAAATAATTTTGAAGTAGGGCCACCTGCATTCAGCACAGCCAGTGGTAAAATAGTATGTGTTTCACATGAAACAATTAAAAAAGTAAAAGAGATATTTACAGACAACTGCAGTAAGGTAATTCAGCCAAACACTAAGAGTAAATCTGGCACTTGCCAAACAAAAATTGTGGCAGATCATTATAAGACATTAAATGATTCAGAGGATATTATTTTTCCTAACTCTGATGAAGTTGTTAATGAAGAATGTTGTATGCATTCACATAAGGTTTTTGCTGACATTCAAAGTGAGCAAATTTTACATGACCAAAGTATGTCTGGATTGGAGAAAGTTTCTAAAACACCTTGTAATTCTAGTTTGAAAACTTCAAGTATATGTAAATTTAATACAGGGAAGCTTCCCAAGTCAGTCTCTTCTACAAATGCTTGTGGTATTTTTAGCACAGCAAGTGGAAAATCCATACAAGTATCAGATGCTTCATTACAAAAGGCAAGACAGGTGTTTTCTGAGATAGAAGATAGTGCCAAGCAACTCTTTTCCAAAATATCCTTTAAAAGTAATGAATATTTAGACCAGTTCACAAGAGAAGAAAAAACAATGCATATCCCCCAAAATTTAATATCACCCCAAAAAGACTTTTCATATAATGTGGTAAATTCATCTGTTTTCTCTGGATTTAGTACAGCAAGTGGAAAACAAGTTTCAATTTCAGAAAGTGCCTTACACAAAGTTAAGGGAATGTTGGAGGAATTTGATTTCATCAGAACTGACCGTACTCTTCAGCATTCACCTACATCCGGACAAGATGTATCAAAAATACCTTCTCTTTCTTGTATTGATAAGAGAACTCCAGCATATTCTGTGAACTCAAAAATGGAAAAAGCCTACAGTAAAGAATTTAAATTATCAAATAACTATGATATTGAAAGCAGTTCTTCAGAAAATAATCACTTTATTAAAGTTCCTCCACATCTGTCTGAGTTTAAGCAAGATGAACAACAGTTGGCATTAGGAACCAAAGTATCACTTGTGGAGAACATTCGTATTTTGGGAAAAGAACAAGCTTTACCTAAAAACATAAAAATGAAAATTGATAAACCTGAAACTTTTTCTGATGTTCCTGTGAAAACAGATATAGAAGTTTGTTCTACTTACCCCAAAGATTCAGAAAATTACTTTGAAACAGAAGCAGTGGAGATTGCCAAAGCTTTTATGGAAGATGGTGAGCTGACAGATTCTGAACCACCAAGTCATGCTGAACACTCTCTTTTTACATGCCAAAAAAATGAGGACGCAGTTTGTTTAAATTCACGGATTGGAAAAAGAAGAGGAGATGCCCTTGTTTCAGTTGGTAAGTGTTTATTTTTACGTTTTGGTTTGCCAATCACTATTTTAAAAGTGTTTAGTCCTTAATAGTCTTAGTATGCGAGCAATTAGAGTGTTATAAGCTGAGTATATTTGTTCAGCTTTTATATGTAGTTGGGGGGAGTGTGATTTGACTTGATATCTCTGAATCTGTATACCAAGAAATCATGTTTTGAGGATCTCTTAATGCATTTTTAGAGATTATTAATATACTTATAATTGAGAAATTACTGTTAAGTTGGAGGTTCGCTAGAAAAGTTGAAACTCTTCATGTTTAACAAAACTTGCGTAGTACCAACTTGTTAACTGTTTTTGCATGTATAGCAGAGGTGCAGACTCTGGCTTTACCCTACTTCTCTGAGCCTCAGTTTCCTTATCTATAAAATACCGATGACACCTCCCACAGAGTAATTATGAGGACAAAAATGGTGTCATCTACATATAGGAATAACATTTGTCGGTTGTCGGGCGGGTGGGAGGGGGGAGGAGGGGATGGGTATATACAAACATAATTAGTGAGATGTGCAACGTTTGGGGGATGGTCATGCCTGAGGCTCTGCCTCGAGGGGGGAGGGGGGCATGGGCAGTATATGTAACCGTAATATCTGTACCCCCATAATATGCTGAAGTAAAAAAAAGAAAAGAAAAGAAAAAGAAAATGGTGTCATCTAAAGCACTGAGTCCTGAACCTGACGCATAGTGGTCAGCATTCAGAAGGCCTTGGTTTGCCTGCTATTTTTCATCTAGGAGTTGGTCTAAAAACAGTATCCTTAGAATATAATACCATGATCTTAATGCTATTTGGGCTACATTCTGACTGCCCTTTTAACTGTATATCTAACAACTTTGTTCAACTACAGTTATGTGTCACTTAACAACAGGGATACATTCTGAGATATGCATCCTTAGGCGATTTCATCATTGTATGAACATCATAGAGTGTACCTACACAAACCTAGATGGGATAGCCTACTACAAATCTAGGCTATATGCTATAGCCTCTTGCTCCTAGGCTACAAACGGTACATGTTTCTATGCTGAATGCAGTAGACGATTGTAATATAATGATAAGTGTTTGTGTATCTAAACATGGGAAAGGTATGGTAGAAATTTTATAATTGTATGGCACCATTATTATAATCTTAGAGGACCACCATTGTATTTGTGGTCTGTCCTTGACAGAAATGTTATGTGACACATGACTGTATTAAGTTAGCTGGATGTATATGTCTTTTTCCTGTCATTGTCTGTGGGAATAATCTTAAATAATTGAATATGTTGATTAGTTACAATTAAAGTAAATGCCAAAACTAACTCTCCAACTTCTGAGTGGTTAATCTTAAATAACTAGCTCTTTTTAAAAACCTATAGACTCATAGAATATTTGAGTTATCAGAAGTCTTGTCTAGTCCCTTCCTATTATAGAGAAAGATCCTGAACCCTGTCTATTCATTATACCATTGGTGCCTTTTGCCCTTAAGTTATCCTGGTTGATACAGATTTACTTAATCAAGTGTTATCCAGGTCACATTCTATGTAGAGTTTACTTTATAGGCAGGTGGTAAGTTTGTAATACATACCTTAAACTCTTTGCTGTCCTTTCACGCAAAATTCTGAAGTACATATGCTTAAAGATGTTCATAATTCTTTTGTAGAAAATAATGACTTTATGCAACCCATTATGTTCATATGCATATTGAAGTGGGTTGACCTTCTGCCTACAAAAAAAAACAACTCAGATTTATAAATGTTCTCAACGGTGTTACTATTTAATTTTCATCACTTCTGTTATGTATAAGTATATAGCTTAATTAGTTACTGGTTATTTGAACAATAAAGTGGTTTATTAAATAATTAAACCACTTTATAATGATCTAACACCTGCTAAAGCCTTGCATGAACATCTTTACTTATTAAATTCTACAAATTTATTCCCTATAATAAAGCATCAAAAGCAAAGTACCTCAGCATGACATAGAAATGCATAACTGCATAAGTTATGGTTTAATCTTAGCCTCTAGAATTTTTAAATAAGAGATGTTACTATTATTTTAATGTATTTTTGTCATTAAATATGAAATGTCCAATTTTGAATCAAAAGTTTAGTTCATTACATCACAAACAAGCAATACAATTAATCAAAGTATGTGCCTAAAATATTGACACAGTTTTGCCATCTTAATGGTAGCCAGCAACAAAGATGCCTGGTGAGTGAGTGGTGATGAATTGCGAAAGGCATTTTCCACAGCTTGGTGAGAACTTAATATTTTTCCTTGCAAGAAGTGGTCCAAAGCGTGGAAGAAGTGGTAGTCAGTTGGTTCAAGGTCTAGTGAATACAGAGGATGACAGATAGTTTCCAAGTCTAACTTCTGTAGTTTGAGCAGCATTATTTTTTGCAACATGTGGTCTTCCAAGAGAATTGGCCTGTCTCTGTTGACCAGTCTTGGCTACTTAATCACAAGCATCCTCATCATTTCATCCAATTGGTTGCAGTAGACATCTGCTGTAATTGATACACCAGGTTTCATGAAGCTATAGTGGAGAACACCAGTGCTGGACCACCAAACAGACAACACCATTAGCTTTTTTGTATGAAATTTGGTTTGGGACTGTGTTTTTACACTTCATCTTTATCCAGCCATTGTGCTGACCGCTTGAAATTGTCAAAAAATCCATTTCCATCACACATAACAACAAGGTATAGAAATGGTTCACCTTTATGTTGTGACAGCAAGAAGAAAGGCAAGCTTCGAGATGATTTCTCTTTTGATGCTTGTTTAATTCATGTGGTACCCATCTATCCAGCTTCTTTACCTTGCCCATTTATTTCAAGTGGTCCAATATTGTTGGAATAGTCACGTCAAACCTTGCTGCTAATTCACATATAGGTTGAGATGGATTTGCTTCCACTACAGCTTTCAGCTCATTATTGTCTACCTTGGTCTCAGGTCACCCACATATTTCATTTCCAAAGTTAAAAATCACCAGAACAGAACTTCTCAAACCATCAACGTACTATGCATTACTTAACCACATTCTTCCCAAACATTTCATTGATATTTTGACCTGTCTGCACTGTATTGGTTCCAAGACAGAACTCATATTCAGAAATAACAAGAATTTTTTATTTATCCGTGGTTTCACAAAAATTGCTCTAAAAAAAATAATTGAAAGATAATCACAAGCCAAAATGTGCATTTGAAAGAATGAGGATGTACCTTTACAATTAAAAAAAAACAAGTGTCAAAGTGAAATGTCAGAGATATTAACTGTCAAACTTAGTACTTAAGGAAATTGGACATTCCATACTTAATAACCTAATAATTTGGTAATTTAAAAAAATCTCTTACTGACTCTAATTCAAGGACCTATATAACAAATTCCTCCTTGAGTTTAATGCCCCCCCAAGTTTATTTGAGGAAATTTTGTTCAGCCTTATTGCCAATAAACCTAGAATTATATTTTGTGCCAGTTTATTAAAAAATAGCTTATCTGTGGTATCTGGTAATATCTGTTAATCCCTAGACACTATTAAATAGTGGGGCTTGTTCATTTGTTTATTTGTTTATTTTTATTTAAAGAACCCGGGGCCATGGCAGTGAGAGTGCCAAATCCTAACCACTAGACCACCAGGGAATTATGGTATTTTTAAATGGTGAAAAAATAATAGAAATTAAATTGACACTGAAAAATAAATTTTCTCTTTCAAAGTAGAATGGTCACTATTTAAATTATAATTATTATGTATTATGACATAGAAATACATAGCTTGAATTATGATTTAATCTCATCCTCTTAGCCTCTAGAATTTTTAAATAAGTATTACTATTAATGTTTTAATGTAATTTGGTAATTAATATAAGAGTCAACCCTTATAAATTTGGTAATTGATATATTGTATGAGTCAGTACTTCAGTTTTAAAAATGGACTATAAGCTTTTGAAAAATAAAATTGATATTATTTGCTTCAAAAACATGTATGGAATTTGTTTTTAGGAGAACCCTCAATCAAAAGAAACTTGTTAAATGAATTTAACAAGATAATAGAAAATCAAGAAAAATCCTTAAAGGCTTCAAAAAGCACTCCAGATGGTAAAATTTGCTTTTTATTTGTATCTTCCCCTTCATAGATACTATATGTAATAGTCTTAAAGTTATTTTTCTCATTTCTTTTGGATGTATGTATGGGAAGAGATTTAGTGTGGTTTAATTGTTAAATTTATATCTTGCCTTATTTGTTAAGTGAACTATTCCTTCATAATACCTAGTATGATGGCAAGGTAATTGGAAAATGTGAAATGATTATAAAATAATGACTTTTTTATTTTACAAAGGTGTAAGAATTTAGCAAAATACTAGTATAATAATTTAAAGCTCAGATTTTAGAGTGCGGTCAGGCTTTGACCCCCAGCATTCCCTAAAATCAGTCTTTCCTAAATGACACAATGATCTCCAGGTTGCCAAATCAAGTGGGCATTTCTCAGTCCTCATTTCACTCCATCTTTTAGCCACATTTGGCATAGTTGATCACTGTTCTCCAGACCACCACTTTCTCTTTGTTTTCCTCCTACATGGCAATTCTTTCTCCTTCTTGTTTGCTTATTCTTTATTGTTTTGTTTCTCTAGATAGGAGAGCCCCAGGACTGTGTCCTTAGATCTCTTTTCTGCCTAAACTTCATTAGCTGCCAAAGTTGTATCTGCACCTGAATATCAGATTCATTTGCCATTTGATACATCTCTCTTTGGATCTCTGATATGTATCTCAAAGTTAATATAGCAAATATTGAGCTCCCGATTCCATCCCTGTCCCAGACCTGCTCTTTCTCTTGTCTTTCCTTTCTCATTCTGCCAGTTGATCCCATCAAAACCTTGATATCCTTTACTTTTTTGTTTCCTCATACTCCACCCAGTGTTGGGGAACCTGTGGCCTTCTGATTTCAAGATTGTTCTTTTTTTGAGCAACAAAGGAGGCAAAAAAAGCTTTATCTTTTTCTGCTGCACCCCTTTTAACAAAAGGATTTGTTCTGTAAAATTTGGATTTAGTCAAAAAGCAGCACTCAAGGATCCAGTAGGCCACAGGCGGCGGAACCCATCAAGTCCTATAGATTCTGCCTTCAAAAATATAACAAGAATTTCTTCATTTATTTTCACTTCTACCCTTACCACCCTCATCCAACCCACTCTTATAGCTTCTATCTGATCTCCCAACTTTTACCTTTGCCTCTCCTCAGGCTATTCTCAACACTGCAACCAGACTCGTTCTTCTGGTCAGATCATGTTACTTGGCTGCTTAAAACTCTGTGGCATCTATGCTATTTAAGCTGAAATCCAAAGTTCTTACCATGGAATGCTTGAAAATAAAATATATGTAACTATTGTTCACTATATGTTTGGTTTCTGAGTTTGGATAGTAAGGGATAATTATATTAAACTATAGAGGCTTAGTTCTGAAACATAGATAAATCCCACAAGAAATAGGAACATTTTGGAATTTTCTAACTCACCTCCCATTTAATGATAGATATTTGAAAGTTATCTTAAAGACAGGATGGTTTGAATGTCCAGAAAAGTGCACTTATTTCTGTCTTTCTTTCTGCTAACTTACTGGTTCTCAAACCTTAATATGCACAAGAATTCTGAACAGGGTTGAAAACTAAAACCATGATTTACTTTTCTCAATGAGAAGTATAAGTAATTTGCAGGATAATTTTTACTGTATTTATTACTTGATAAACTATCTTTAGAACGTGTTTAAGATGTGACTCATCTTTGGGTATTAAAAGAATGGTATTAAATAGTAGTAGGTGTGTAGACAAATCTTGTCTTTCTAAAACAATTAGTTTTGGCACAGTCCTAGGGAGAAGTAGATGGAAGAACATGTATTTAATTCTACCAGTGCTACTGTTGTTACATAAAATATTATCATAACTCCCCTTTTAGAATTATTTTGAGCCGGTAGATATTCAGTATTCATTTGATCATCACATCTTATTTTTTATGTTTTCAAAGATTTTTTTCAGCAGTATTATTATCTGCCACATGCCAGTGAATGACTCTTTCTTTTCCTTCTAAATTTTTATTATGAACATTTCCACAGAAAAGTTGAGAGAATATAATGAATGCCCACATACCCACCACCTAGATTCAATAGTTGTTATTTTGCTATGTTTGTTTTATCTATAATATATAGATATATATATACACATATAGTAATATATCTATATATAGATATGGGTGTACATATATTTTTGCTGAACCTTTTGAATGTTAGTTTCAGACTTAATGACATTTTATAATTATATAACGCAGAGCATTATCACCAAAGAAAATTTCCTAATATCTGATATAATCTAATCTGTAGTAGTCCTCTTGCCTTTTTTTTTAATTTCATTTTCTGTGACATTGACACTTTAAGTAACCAAGCCAGTTGTTTTGTAGATTGTCCTACATTCTAGACTTGTTTCCTTGTGGTATCATTTAACTTGTTCTATTCCTCATTTGAATAGAAGACTTGAATAGGATTACGTTATGCATTTTTGGCAAGAATGCCTCCTAGAAGAGATATGTATGTACATTGCATCATATTCAAGATGCACAAATGTGAAATGATTTGATCATTTGGTTAGGATGCTAACTACAAGATCACTTAATTGAAAAGGTATATTTTCTCATTTGTAATTAGCAAGTAATCTATGGCAAGATACTCCGGTACTTTGAGAATATCCAGATTACTCAGCAATCTTCACTCATAATTTTAACATACATTGATAATATTTGCCTGAATTGATTATTTAATTGGAGGTTGAAAAACTGATTTTCAAATTATTATTCCTTACCCATTTATCAGCTGGTAATCTTCAACAGGGAAGAGCTTTCTCTTAACAACTAGGGATTAACTATAGTTCTACCTCAAAAAGCAAAGTAAATACTTAATTTTTCCCCTCTGATTACAATTTTTCACAGTAAGGCATGAGTTAATGTAATAGTCACTGTTAATGATAGCAATTTTCTTTGTCTGTTGAGTAAAATTGATTTCATGGATTTTTATAATGTATGTATAAAGTTTATAGGTAGAACACATTATAAATAATGTACTTCTTACAAAAATAAAACATCCTTTTTGATGTTCAGATCATCCCCAATTTGGAAATAGAAACCTCTTCAAACTATTTCCCAAGGGCCCAAGGGTTGTTTGGGTTTGTTTTTTGTTTTTTTGTATTTTGGGGTTTTTTTTTTTTGCTATACATTGGTTAATTTTTGAGCACTTCCTTGCTTTTTTAAATTGAGATTTGTATGCTAGGTATGCTATTGCTGCTGGTATCATTGTTTTTGTAATGCTGAAATTCTTATTTGCTTTATCCTGTAGTAGTGGTTTCATACTTTTTCCTCTCAAGACTTTATACTCTTAAAAATCGATGGTCCAAAAGAGCATTTGTTTATGTGGGTTACAGCTATTGATATTTATCATATTACAAATTAAAATTGATAAACTTTAATAGTTGTAATATACATCAGTCATTTGGAAAATAATAGTTCACTGTGTTATGCAAATCTACCAAAAGTTAACAATTTTATTATACACTGTTAAACAGTTACTTTTGTTAATGTCATTATTGATCTAATAGGGAAAGTTTAAGTATTGGAAAGATGTCAAGCTTGCAGAGCCAGACACAGGCTTCCCAAATTTCAAATTTTCATTCAGAAACTTGAATTTTACCACTGGCAACAAATATTGTCACTTGTTTTCCTTATAGTTGACAATCTCATTTCATTCATTTTTGAGAAAATGTCTGCTGAATACCCAAGTCTGAATAATCAGTTTGTTGCTTATTCTTTCAAGTAAAAATAGTATTTAATGAAAAAAAAAGTCTAGCGCAGTTCATAACTCATCATGTAAGTTCATTTTCTTGAGAAAAATCACACCTAAATATACAGCAGAATACACCAATAGTGCAAATGTCAGTGCAGTGAACAGGACGTATGTAATAACATCTTAGTATTATTAAGACAATTTTGACAACTTGGACTCCCTAAAACAGTTGTAGGTATCTTGCCCTCCAGGTTCCACGGATCATCCTTTGAGAATCACTGTCCTACAGTATATATGTAATAATTTTAAATTTATAATAACCACTGACAATAAAACTACTAAGGGAAATTTAAGAATTCTTTGCAGTTTTTGTCCTTAGAATATACTGGTTGAATATCCCTTACCTGAAATGCTTGGGACCAGAAGTGTTTCAGATTTCACTTTTTTTTTTCCTTAATTTTAGGATGTTTGCATATGCATAATGAGATATCGTAGAGATAGGACCCAAGTCTAAACACAAAATTCATTTATGTTTCATATATACCTTATGCACATAGCCTGAAGGTAGTCTTATACAATATTTTAAATAATTTTTTACATGAAAAAATTTTAACTGTGACCCATCACATGTGATCAGGTGTGAAATTTTCCACTTGCGGAGTCATGTCAGGACTCAAAAAGTTTCAGAGTTTGAATTTTCACATTAGGGATGTTCAACCTGTATATCATTAAGGATGTATAGTCAAAGTACTGTGTTTACATGTCACTCAAAATAATTCTTCTGTGTGTGGTTACTTATCTGACAATTAGATTTGTTTCCATTTTCAATATTAAGATTTGCTTTTTCTCATTTAATTTTTCATTTGAATAAATAAAATAGCTCATTTGTCAAAACTACAGAAAAATATACTTAGAGAGGTTTTGATTCTATTCCTATCCCCTCCATACTATTATTCACCACCTTCCCTACCTCTTGCTCACTCTATTTTTAATGGCTTATTGTTTTTGGTTTGTCCTTTCAAGATTTCTTTTTATAAAAATAAGCAAATATGTATAA
This sequence comes from Cheirogaleus medius, assembly GCA_008086735.1. Classification (NCBI taxonomy): domain Eukaryota; kingdom Metazoa; phylum Chordata; class Mammalia; order Primates; family Cheirogaleidae; genus Cheirogaleus; species Cheirogaleus medius. The sequence goes on along the minus strand of VBSM01003176.1, from coordinate 74,540,267 downwards.
ACGTATTCTCATTACCTTTCTTTCTTACTCAAAAGATATGGTATATATACCATTTGCACTGTGTTTACTGCTTGTTGTTTACTTAAGAATTTACTTAATGAGTATACAGAGATTGTCCTCATTCTTTTTTATGATTACATAGCAGTTGATCATGTGGCTCAATCAATGTATCCTCATTTATTCAACGAATTCCCTACTAATGGACTTATTGAAGATTAATAGGTACAAGTTACATACTGAAAATGAATAATACCTAAGTCTAGCTTCTAAACCTTCATAAGACTAAATTTTATATTTGTATTGGCAATTAATATTAGCTAAAACCTTTGAGTTATGATTGTTAACATCAACTGACTAAATTTATACTGATTTCTTTCGTATGTTTGTACTGTGAGTTATTTGGCGTACAGTCATTATCAGTTTGTGAATCAAGAAAACTATCATTTACTGAGCACCCATTTTATGCATTGAAAATTTTAAAGTCTACCATTGTCTCAAATTTTTGTGTAAATATTTATAGTAACATATAACAAACATATGGAAAATAAAATCTCCTATTAGATTTTTATTAATATATAATGTAAAACAATTTTCTTCTAGGCACATTAAAAGATAGAAGATTGTTTACACATCACGTTTCTTTAGAGCCAGTTACCTGTGGACCGTTTGGGTAAGACATGTTTAAATTTTTTAAAATTCTAATATAGTGTAGGAAAAGTCTGGTTTTTTAAATCATTATGTCTAAAAATCATGGCACCAAAATTAAGGAAAGAAGTTAACACTTCTCTTTTGGAAACCCTGCATCAGGATGAAATAATTCTGTACTTTGATAGTATTTTATAGTGCTGTTCATATTATTATTTCATTTTTTAGCTTCATAGCAGCTTTGCAAAGTAGACAAACAGATTTTATTCCAATTTTATGAATGAGGTACTGAGGCTGAGAGGAATTAAAGATTGCTCGAAATCAACTAACAAAAAAGATATCAGATACTGAAAACATCCTTTTATCTTTCCTCCCTCCCTAAATCTTACTAAAATTACTTAAGAGAATTTTTTTTTAACATGTAATTCCCAAGGCCAATGATCAGAAGAAACAAACAACAGCAAAAGTTTGGAAGCCAAAAACATGAATGACTTAACAAACCTGAGAAAGCTAAAATCTGGCCTTAGATCAGTGGTCCCCAAACTTTTTGGCACCAGGGACTGGTTTCATGGAAAATAATTTTTCAATGAATGGGGGTGGTAAAGGTTGGGGGAGGTAGAGGGTACAGAGTTAGACCTCAGGCAGTGATGCAAGCGATGGGGTGAGGCTATAAATACAGATGAAGCCTTGCTGGCCCACTGCTCACCTCCTGCTGTGCTGACCGGTCTATAGCCCAGGGGTTGGGGACTGCAGCCTTAGAGCAAGCAGAGAAGCCACCCACTTTCCCCTAAAGAACCCGAGAAAGGCTCCAATTGGCAGCAACATGTACTTCGGAAGGTGAGATAGAAAATAGGAAGATTTGTTGAAATTCTGTTTAAGAAGTGTCTATATTTCGTCCCCAACAGCAGATAGGCAGTTATCTTTCTTCCCCAAGAAGACAAGAAGTTTATTCTCTGGAGAAGATCAATTGGAAGAATTCTGAAATGGGGCTAGGCTGGAGGGAGGGGACACCAGGCACAGTTGAGAGAAGGGTACTAAAAACAAAAATTAAGTAAAAATCAGTGTATCAAGCAATGAGCCTCCTTTTCGCACTTAGCCTCCCAAATGTTAGCAGGCAGGCCCTCTGGGAGGTAGAAGTCTGGAAGATTTTTTCCTAGAGAATATGACCAGCCCAATAGAAAAGACCTAAAAATACTGACAGTTGGCAGTACTCACATGGAGCAGCATAGCTGATCATCAGACAGCGAAGCGAACAATTGACAAGCACAGAGCTTCCAGTCAGTGATTTAGTTCTTCACTTTTAAATAAGAATAGATAATCAAGGATCACTAGTCATTGGAAGAAAGTTGCTGTGAAAGATAGTCACCAAAGTACAGAAACCAAAGCAAAAAGGAACTTAGAGGAAATAGACTATTCAAGGAAAAGAAAACTTCATAAAAACTTACTAATATTCTTAGGTAATAGAAGATATTACAGCCTTAAAATAAGAACAATTAGCTATAAAAATTGCTCTTAGAAATTAAAAATATGATAGCACAAATAAAATAATTTAGTAGAAGTAATATATAAAAATAATAAAAGCTCCCAGAATATAGAACAACATGAAAAGGATGAAATAAGCAATGAAAAGATAATTAGAAAAATCAGGTCTGTGGGTCTAATATCTGAAAATACAGAGTTTGAGAAGGAAGGAACAGAAGAGAAATGAAAGAATTTTTTTAAAATAATTTTAAGTTTTACCAGTACTGAAGGACATGAGTTTTCTTGATTATAAGGGCCCACTGAGTGAACACATGAGTAAAAATGGCACAGGAAGACACATTCTTGTGAAATTTTAGAATACTAGGAGCAGAGAGGAACAGTAAATTCATTAGATGGGGGTCAAAGTCAGGATCAAATAGTTTCATGAGTCATAGTGTGAATTCTTATCAACAATGGAATCTAGAAGATTATAGATCTTACAATGTATAATATAGAGCAGTGGCTTCAAAATTCTGAGAGAAAATGACTTCCAACCTAGAATCTTAGCACTGACCAAAATACAAATTAAGTGTGAGGGTAGATACTTTTCCAGTTCAAAGCACTTTTTAAGGAAGCTAGCCAAAACAATTGGTAAATCAGGAAGAAGTTATGGGACTTAAAAAATAAGAATTCAACATAGGAGAGAGGCAAAGGGAGCCCTCAGGTTGCTAATGAAGGGAGCTCCCAGAATTATAGCTGTGTTGCTAAGTCAAGAAAGGTACCTAGACCACTTTGGAACCAAAGAATAGAGAGATCCCTGAGAGAGTTTGCCTACAAGATAAAAATAAAGCAGTACCGGAGTATTTTAATGTATTAGGAAACTTCTTGGTAAAGATGGTGAGTTAAATATACTTGTCTACTTTCTTTGCCTTCCAAAGTTAGACCAAAGCAACAGTGAAGAAACTTGTAACAAAAACAGTGAAAATAAGAGAGACCACAGGAACTAAACTTTTCAAAGTGTACAAGAGAAAACTGATTCAAAGCTGCTAGTGGATATAGCAGAGAACCAACCATTTTACACTAAATTCTCAAAAGCTCAGGAGTTGGTGCCTCTATGTATCATCATAATTGGGTACTAACGGAAGGAGGGAGCCAAAAAAATGTTAAACAATATGTTTAAGAAGCAATCAAATGCACTCCTTCACTCTGTGAAGCTGGAAAGCTGCCTCTTACCCACTCTAACGAAAGACTAGAGACTTACTCTTTAGAGTGGGTACAGTAGAGGGGCTTATTGGTGAACACACTAGGTACAGTTGAAAGCAGAAATAAGTACTCAAAAGCAAGGGGAATAAGTTCATGTATGCATATTGATTGTTGGGGATATCCCATCAAGCCCTCTTCCCCTACTCAGCTTCCAGAATGTAGACAGCCAAGTTTTCACTATTAGAAATTTCCAGTCAATCAATCTACAGTGTATCCTGCAATCAACAAGTTCCATCTTTGACAAAGGACTTTCAAACAACTTTTTGGTCTTCTACTCTTAAATATAAAGACATCCAGAGACTACCAGACATCAGAAAAAGCAAAAATAAAATAACCAAAAAACTAATGAAAACAACTTAATAGAAACACTATTTTATTATTTCTTCTTTTAAGGAGAAGAAAAATTTTTTAAAGAACAAAACTATAATTTATGAACAGAGTGAAAAGAGATTTTATAATATTTAGCTGAGAGTTTGGATGTGAATAAGTGATGGATATGTCGAAAATTTTTTTTTAATTTTTAAAAACATACTACCTCAAAGGAAAGCAAAAGTTGTAAAGAAAGAAATACAATCATAATATCCTACATGTTAATACTACATATACTTTATACCTATATAACACATTTAGCTGTAAAAGTGTTTATTTAGCCAGTGTAAATGTTGAATATTGATAGACTCAAGTATATAACTTGAGGCTAGGCACGGTGGCTCACGCCTGTAATCCTAGCACTCTGGGAGGCTTAGGTGGGAGGATTGCTCAAGGTCAGGAGTTCGAAACCAGCCTGAGCAAGAGCGAGACCCCGTCTCTACCAAAAATAGAAATTAATTGGCCAACTAAAAATATATAGAAAAAATTAGCCAGGCATGGTGGCGCATGCCTATAGTCTCAGCTACTCGGGAGGCTGAGGCAGAAGGATTGCTTGAGCCCAGGAGCTTGAGGTTACAGTGAGCTAGGCTGATGCCACGGCACTCTAGCCTTTGCAACAGAGTGAGACTTTGTCTCAAAAAATATATATATAACTTGAGAAGATGGGGAGAGGTGAGAGAGAATGTGTGTATATGTAGTAAGGTGGCAGTGGAGTTGACGAACAGCTAAATCTTCATTTTCCATAGAGGTACCACAATAGAAAAAGTCGAGAACAAGCCGTTACAGGGATGTCACTTAGACATAATGGATATAAATATAGAAGCATCTAAAGTTGTTGAAAATGGTTACAAAACCTTTTCTAGCTGGTAAATTTTTAAGCCCAAAGATTTGATTGAAATTGTTTTAGTGTTACCCTTTCAAAGATAACTACTTGTGGAATTGTTGAAAAATCACTGAACTGTATCTTTTGAATGTGGAAAACCAGGTGATTTTTTGTTTTCATTTCTTTTTATCAAAACAGGTTGTAATATTAAATAATAAAGTAAATGCCTAGTTATTTATCTGTATTACCTTAATTTACATATGAAATGGGAAAATAATTTAATGTATTTAACAAACATTTGTTAAAGCACCTGCTCTAATTACCTAATATGTACTGTGCTGATGGCTATAAAGATAAATAAGTCTAACTCAGATTGCTAGTCTAGGAACTAGGCATGAAAACAAGAATTATAATGTGATATAAATTCTAAAATACATACAACAAAAGTGATGTGAGAACAAAGAAAAATAGGCAGCTAATTATGTGACAGAAAACTTAATGGGAAAAGTACTTCAGAATGTGAGCAATGCTTGGTTAAAGAAGACATTGCAAATCTTGGCATTTGGTCAGGGGAGAAGGCTCCTTGGAGGAAACAAAAAGAAATGGAGAGGTTAGAACGAAATAGGAAGTTTCCTGTGTATCATTCCTGATAAGCTAAAACCTAGAAAGGTAATAGGCTGTCCTTGGAAGTTTCTAACAAAAGGAATGACATAACCAGATTTGTGTTTTAGAAATAGATCAAAGCAGAACTGTTGGAAGGAGATTAGTCTGTTGGAAGGAGATTAGTTAGTAAGGAAGTAAAGGTCTAGCAAAGGAGGTAAAGGGAAATGAGTAGGAGATCAGTTCATTAGGTTTGGCTAGATTGTGATTGAGACTGGCAAATTATCTCCATTTTGATTCAAAGAGACATCTTGAGCATACCTGAAAAGCAAACTCTTTCTCACAGTCTTCTTCATATTTAAAAACAAAGAGTAAAAAGGAGATCAATGAAAATTTTGGGAACAGAAGGTTTATTCATTCTTGTGCACCAGTTCTCGTCTAGATCACTTATACAAGGAAACCAGTCTAGCAATTTTCCCCCCTCTCTCCTGCATGGTTAATTTTTTACTCTCTACTGGATTATTACTATTTCCATCAGCATAAGCAGTTGCTGTAAATCTCTTATCTTAAAAAGAGCCTTTCTTGACCACTCTAATCTCAACCCTGCTCCCCTTAAAGCCCAGCTCGTTGGAATTGTCTCTGCTTACTGTCTCCACTTCATCTCTTCCTGCACTCTCCTGAACTCATTCCCATCAGTCTTTTATCACTACCCATCAGCTCTTATCAAGATTGCCAGTTACCTCCACACAGCTAAATCTTGTCCTCCTCATCCTCATGTTAACCTGTGAGTAGCATTGACACAATCACTTCTGCTTTCTTAACACTTTCTCTACTCTTCCTTCTAGAACATCTCTATTTCTCCTTCTATTCCATTAGCTGTTCTGTCTCCTTTGCTTGTTCTTTTCCTAACCACGAAATGTTAGAGTCCTCTAGGGTCTCTAGATCTCTTTCTACCCCTCCCCCCTAGTGATCTCATCCACCCTCCATGGCTTTATATACCGTCTATTTACTGATGTCTCCAAAATTAGAATCTTTAGCCCCAGATCTGCCCTCTAAACAACATAATTAATCTAGTTACCTAATTGACATTTTTGTTTGGGTGACTAGTAGGCATCTCAAACTTAACATTTCCAAAGCTTATGTCCCTTACCGTAATCTATCTCCCAATGAAAGTAAAAGTCTAGCAACTCTGCTTTCAAAATATATCCAAAATCGAATCACTTCTCAACACTTTTACCCCTGACGTCCTGGTTCAAGTCATTATAGACTGCTAGGATTATTTCAGTGGAACTGGTTTCCCTGCTTCTGACTTAACCCTCCACCACCATACACAGTGAATTCTCAACAGAGAAGTCAGAGGGATCCTTATAAACATAAAACAGATTTTGTCATTTCTTTACTCAAAACTATTTCATGGCATCATATCCCAGAGTACAAGCCAAAAGCCCTTACCATAGGGTTCAGGTTCTCTATGATCTGGCCCCATTACCACCTTTCCAATCTCACCTTCTAACTTTCTTCCCCTTGCTCTCTCTGTTTGAGGCACACTATATCTAGGACAATTGACATGTTTATTTGTTTCCTTCCACTGGAATGTACATGCTGACTTTTTTTTTTTTTTTTTTTTTTTTTTTTTGAGACAGAGTCTCACTCTGTTGCCCAGGCTAGAGTGCCGTGGCATCAGCCTAGCTCACAGCAACCTCAAACTCCTGGGCTCAAGCAATCCTTCTGCTTCAGCCTCCCAAGTAGCTGGGATTATAGGCATGCTCCACCATGCCTGGCTAATTTTTTCTATATATTTTTAGTTGGCCAATTAATTTCTCTCTATTTTTAGTAGAGATGGGGTCTCGTTCTTGCTCAGGCTGGTTTCGAACTCCTGACCTTGAGCGATCTGCCCGCCTCGGCCCCCCAGAGTGCTAGGATTACAGGCGTGAGCCACCACACCCGGCCTCGTGCTGACTTTTTGTTTGTTTGTTTGTCAGTATGTTCCCTAGCAAAAAAATGCCTGACACATAAGAATTCATTAAATATGTGATGAATAGATAAATGGCTAAACTAAATGAATTCTAGGGTAACTTCAAGTTCCAGATGTGCAGGATTTGGTAAAGGGAAATCTGGGGTTTTCAACCAGGTGTCAAGTATCAGGAAGAACATGTAAGCTGCTGAAGGCAATGAATTTAATTTTGGACATGTTGAGTTGTGTGAAATATCAAGGTACAGATGTCTGATGTTTTACACAGCTTATATGTAGGAACGATACCTAAGGGAAAAGCTAGGCATAAGGATAAATGATATTTTTATCCTTAGACGGGTGATAATTTAAGCAATGGAAATGACTCACGTCAGCCTGGGACAGTATGTAGGGAAGAAATCCAGCTTTGGAGACATGAATGTTTTTAAGAATCAAGAAGAGGTAAAACCAGTAAAAGAAAAGAAATAATTAGAAGGACAATGGTGGTGAGGCTATTAAAAGAAGGAAAATGTCAATTGTCAGGAAGGTCAAGCAGAATGAGTTTGCATGTGCGTGCATATATACACGCACATGCACAATTTCTGTAGAATAGTAGGAGAAATGAGAGTTCACTGAGTGGAAATTGAGGAAGTGAAAATAGCTAGTCTAGACTACCTATTCAAGGAAGTCAACCATGGAGGGTAGGTAACACTGAGTATTAGCATGAGGCAGAGATAAGGCTGAAAAGAAAAGTGTTTAAAAGGTAGGCAAGGCCTTTGGGCTAAATGTAAGGGCCGCTAAAAACTATAAACAAGTAGAGGGGGGAGACAGGTGAAATAATAATTGAAAGAGGAGAGCTAATGAGGAGACTGAGTTATTAGATGGGATAGAGAGTTCAGGTAAAGGTATGAGCCATAGAGAAGAAGACAGGTGGATATTTCTCTGGTAAAGGAGGTAAATAGAGGGAGTACTGTGGTAGAATTGCAGGGGACACACACTGAGAGGGTCCACATTTGATAGATTCTCTTCTGTTATGTGAAGTAGGTTGTAAAGGCAAAGGCTGGGCATTAGTGCGTGAGAAACAGTGGTAGCCTTGAAAAGTGTGGTACTGTTTGGGAATGACAACCCTGATGAATGCAAAAACAGTTACCAGAATAGGATGTCCGTGTAGCAGTTGAGGGTCTGCAAAAAAAAAAGCATATTCCCAAACATTTGTATGTATATGTTTACTACTGGTCAGTAATCAAATATTTTCTGCCCATTGTAGCACAACTAAGGAACGGCAAGAAATACAGAGTCCAAATTTTACTGCACCTGGTCAAGAATTTCTGTCTAAATCTCATTTTTATGAACACCTGGCTTTGGAAAAATCTTCAAGCATTTTATCAGTTTCCAGGCAGCCATTTTATAAAGTTCCTGCTACAAGAAATGAAGAAATGAGACGCTCAGTTACTACAGGCAAACCGACCAAAATCTTTGTCCCACCTTTTAAAGCTAAATCACATTTTCACAGAGATGAACAGTGTGTTAGCAAGAATATTAATTTAGAGGAAAACAAACAGAAACAAAACATAGATGAACATGGCTCTGGTGATAGTGAAAATAATATTAATGACAGTGAGATTCATCAACTTAACAAAAACAACTCTAATCAAGCAGCAACTGTAAATGTTACAAAGTGCGAAGAAGAACCTTTAGGTATTGTGGGACAATTTGTGTAACACATTTTTGCCTTTCGGTTAGATATTTCTCATATTAAATAATGTCCTGGGGTTTTTTTCCCTTTTTATGGTTCTTAATAATTTCTAAACCTTTTTTAATGCTTTAGATTTTCTAAATCCAAAGATTAGATTTAGATTATCCTAATATTTTCTTTCAAAGATGACTACTTGTGGACTTTCTTGTTAAAAAAAAGCTATTAGACACATAATCTAGGACTGCTATTACCAGAATATATTTTTTATCATACTAATTTTCTTCAGAAATTGAGATAAAAATAATAAATACATTTCTATTCTTTATACAACTTTATAAGTTGAAACTTTTTCATCCATGAAAGATTTAAAAGGAGTAGGGGGTTCCTTTTTCTCTATATGTAAAATTAGAGCAAAGCGATATGTATAATGTTACAAAGCAAGGGTTGTGCTTTTTAAATTTATATTCAATTTTATTTTTGCTAATTCTTTAACAGATTTAATTACAGGTCTTAAGAATGCCAGAGATATACAGGATATGCGGATTAAAAAGAAACAAAAGCAACATATCTTTCCACAGCCAGGCAGTCTGTATCTTGCAAAAACATCTACTCTGCCTAGAATCTCTCTGAAAGCAGCAGTAGGAGGCCAAGTTCCCTCTGCATGTTCTCATAAACAGGTATGCTGTTGTGTACAATACTTACAGTTTTTATAGCAAAGTGTAATTAGTATCTACATATTGTTTCAAGAATGAACAAATAGCTGTGGGAATGAATGAACGAAATCATCGTGCTTCCTAATTAGCCTGCCGTGGCCTCCCTCTCCTCTGCTAGGCCTGCCTTATCCTATCAAAGTGATCCGTGCTTCAAGACCCTATCTCTACTAAAAATAGAAAAATTAGCTGGGCACGGTGGTACGTGCCTATAGTCCCACCCAGCTACTCAGCAGGCTGAGGCAGGAGAATGGCTTGAGCCTAGGAGTTTGGGGTTCCAGTGAGCTTATGATCACAGCACTGCTCTCTGGCCTGGGACAACAGAGCAAGACTCTATCTCAAAAAAAAGGAAAGGCCAGATCCATGTATAAATCTGACCTCCTTAGGTCTTTTTCCCTAAAATACTTAAAATTTTTCCTATTCTTTTCCTTCTAAATTTTTGAACTTAGAAGATTTTGTAAAGCATGGGAGTTTTTTATCCCCACAATACTTCCCTAGGGCAGATTTAGCAAGAAGTATATACACAGGGGGAGTGAAAAAGTTACAGCAGACTCTTAAATGTATGGGTCATATATAACGCATTAAAATTTTTAGCTTTCAATACATGTTAAATATTTTTATATTGAATATTTTAGTATTTAAATGAAAAATTTTTGGTAAATTCAGTTTGGGTTTGTTATAGGTTTTATTCTGTGAAGCATGTTCATTTTGACTTGTTTTTCATTCATTGTCAATTTTTTCTGTTTATTTTGTGCAGCTGTATATGTATGGCGTTTCTAAACATTGCATAAAAATTAACAGCAAAAATGCAGAGTCTTTTCAGTTTCACATGCAGGATTATTTTGGTAAGGAAGATTTATGGGCTGGACAGGGAATACAGTTGGCTGATGGTGGATGGCTCATACCCTCCAATGATGGCAAGGCTGGAAAAGAAGAATTTTATAGGTACTACATGAAAAAAGACTTTATATTAACTTTCATGTATTTCATCATTTCTCTCTTCCTCACAAGTCTCTCTTTTGTCTCTTTCATGTACCTTGAACTAAAAAGTGGTCTAGAAATCAAATTTGTATACACTGAATGATTAAGTACAATGGTGGTTCAGTAGACACTCTGTTGAAATCTTTTGAAAAGTAAATATGGTTTGTCCTGGGATTTAATAAGCTGAATTTTCTTAAATTGGGACGTTTTTCATATGCATTTACAAAATAAAGGCTGATAAGAAAAGTTCAATTTGAAATGGCTGTGTGGTAGACTCCCCACATGTACACACAGATTTATGTCATATTCTCTTTCATTGTATATTTTAATAAATATAAATATTATAGTGTTTAATAAACACTTAAAAGTGAAACAAAAGTATTTAAATATCAGTGATAACAAATAACTAGAAAATCTCAGTGCCTTAAAACATTAACAATTTAGAAACTGTGTAACCTCTTTTGATTCTAATGTTTACATAGACATAATTAAAACTTTTTGCTATCAGAGTTATATTACTTCATGCCAGTGGCAAAAGATGTGAATCGTTTTCTAGCACCCTTATTTTTAAAACTTTCTATGCATCTTTCCAAAAATTATAGTTTTGGGAAAGCAGTAAAACATTTTTTCTGAATTTTTTTAACTTTTTTAGAGTATTTTAAAACAGAAACATTATTTACATGTTACACATTTCTTACATAACGAACATCTGCTATAGGTTCTATAAGAGTAGGAAAAATATAGTAAAACAGTTGTATTTTCTTACACCACATAGACTGCATAATGTAGAGGTGTTAAGAATGATTACCCTGTAGTCAAGTGGGCAGAGTTCATAAAGTTACAGTGTTGCTCTTATTATTTGTTTTTTGATTGTTCACCAAATATCTTTTGATCACCTACTATTCTGGGTACTAGGGATAACAAAGCAAAACAAAAAAATCCCTGCCCTAACGTGTCATACATTCTAGTCGGCTTGGAAAGCATAGAAATTTTTTTTAAATAACAAGTGAATTGTATAGTATGTTAAAAAGTGATAAGTACTATGAAGATAGATAAAGCTGAGAAGGTGGTAGAGAAAGTTGGCTGAGGAAAGGTGCAAGGTTTAAACAGAATAAGTAGTCAGGAAGGCTTTACCACATTGGTGACATTTAATAAATGACTTGAAGGAGGTAAAGGGGTTGAGCATAAGACTGCCTGGGAAAGCTTCCCAGCCTCTAAGAGAGGAACATGCTTGAAAGACTTGAGGATAGAAATTATTGCAGCTAGAGTATAGTGGGCAGAAGAAGAGTATTAGTAGATAAATAGAAAAGAAAGACCTCATAGACCTTTGTAAGAACTTTATCTCTTATTCTTGACTAACAGTTTTTACTCTAAGTAAACCATTAGAAGGTTTAAAGGAGAGAGTGACATGATCTAACATATTTTGGAAAAAAAATTCTGGCAGTTTATTGAGATTGGCCTGTAGGGAAGGGCAGGGATGGAAGCAGAGAGACCACTTAAGCTATTACAGTAATCCGGATGGAGATGGTTGGTTGGACCAAGGAAGTGGCAATGGAGTTGGTGAGAAGCAGTTGGATTCTGGGTGTATTTTGAAGGTGGCACATCAGGATTTGCTCAAGAATTGGATGTGGAGTGTGAGCAAGGAGGAGAGTAGAATGGCTCCAAAGATTTTGGCCTTAGCAGCTAGAAGGATAGAGTTACCATGTAACTTTACCGGAATTGAGAAGACCAAAGATGGAAGGGAAATTGAGAGTATAGTTTTGGACACTTGAAGCTTGAGATGTGATACTAGACATCCAAGTGTAGATGTTATATAGGCAGTTGGATATGCAAGTCTATATGTAGATGAAGTATAGCCAAAGAAATCAATTTGAGAGTGGAATTTAAAGTCAGGAAAAAGAGACTGAGAAAGAGCAGCCAGAAAGGAATAAATGCAGAAGAGTGTGGGGTGTTGCATGGAGATGGAGTTCCAGGGAGTAGAGAATGACCAACTATTACCTTCACTCCTGATTGGTAAAGTAAGGTGAGAATTGAGATTGACCACTGGATTTAGCACTGTAGAGGACATTACTAACCTTAATAAAAGTAGTTCAGTAGATTGGTGGGGTGAAAGGCCAATTAGAAAGCAATTATAGGGCGATTGAAGAAGAGGAGTTGGAGATAATCAGTGAATTCTTTCAGGAATTGCTGAAAAGAGAAGTAGAGAAAGGGGCGGTACTTGGAGGAGGTAGTAGAATAAAAGGGTCTTGGTTTTGCTTTGTTTGTTTTAAGGCAGAAAAAACTTTTTATGCTAATGGAGATTGTCTAGTACAGAGGGAAAAAGATGACTGCAGGAGACAGAGGAGGCACTTCCTAGTCAGTGGCCCTGATAGATGGTAAGGGTTGGGAATTAGTGCACAAATGGCAGGAGAAGGCAAAGTGTAAGGATGTGGGTGCTGTAGGTGGGTAGATGTGAGGGTGGAAGTTTATGGAAGTTCTCTTTTACTTCTGTTATCTTAGTGCTAAGAGTGAGTGCGGAGAGGAGGAGGAGTTAGAGATTTGAGAAGAGAGGGGACAGCATCAGGGAGAGCACCAGGACCAGGGAAGGGCATTCTCAAGCGTCATTTCTAAAAACAATCTCTTTAATAAGAAAAATAATCTAAAATATAATTATTTTAAGTTAAGGATCTCATTTTCCAGGAATAGTTATATTGACTGTTAAGTAATGTTTTTATTAGTATGATACTTTGATACATGTTAAACAATTTTCTAAAATTATATTACTTACAGATCTTACATTAATTTATAAAAATTTATTGAATGTGCAATGTAGTTTTTGTGCAGAGAATAGTTGTCATTGTCGAATTCAGTATCATCCTGTGTGTTTTTTATGATACTCTTCTACCTTTATTTATTCAGGGCTCTGTGTGACACCCCAGGTGTGGATCCAAAGCTCATTTCTAGAGTTTGGGTCTATAATCACTATAGATGGATTATATGGAAGCTGGCAGCTATGGAATTTGCTTTTCCTAAGGAATTTGCTAATAGATGCCTAAGCCCAGAAAGGGTGCTTCTTCAACTAAAATACAGGCAAGTTTAAAACATTACATTATGTAATCATATACTGCAGTATGGTTCAGGCTTTTGTGCAGTCTGTGACTTCCACATCAAAGATGGTGCATGAGCCAGTTGTCAGTGACAGTTGCCATCCCACGCTGCTGTTCATGTTGTACAGAGCTATTCTCTTGTCATCCTCCACTTAAGAGAGATCACATACACACCTCTTGCTTCCCTCTTCCCCTACCCCCTTCTTAACCTCTTGGCATATGAGAAGAAAATGAGTTATTAATTTGATCCACTATTCAGAGATTGATAATAAAACATTTTTGCATTTCTTTGCTTTTTGGTATTCATATTTTAACAATATAACGCTTAATATGTTGCTGGCTACAAAATTTTAAATTCTCTTTCAGTGTGTCTTTGAATTTAATTTTTATTCTCAATTATTCAGTGACTTTTTTAACAATGGAATGCTAGAGTCACAGTTCCTAAAATATGCATTTTTCTATTCATTTGTAGATATGATTTGGAAATTGATAGAAGCAGAAGATCAGCTATAAAAAAGATAATGGAAAGGGATGACACAGCTGCAAAAACACTTGTTCTGTGTGTTTCTGACATAATTTCATCTAGCAAAAATATATCTGAAACTTCTAGCAGTAAAACTAATAGTGTGAATACCAATCAAGTGGCCGTCATCGAACTTACAGATGGGTGGTATGCTGTCAAGGCCCTGTTAGATCCTCCCCTCTCGGCTCTCTTAAAGAACGGCAGACTGACTGTGGGTCAGAAGATTATTATTCATGGAGCAGAACTGGTGGGCTCTCCTGAAGCTTGTACACCTCTTGAAGCCCCAGAATCTCTTATGTTAAAGGTAAATTACTGTACACTCTTGATAAAAATTAGTCACTGATCGAGTTAATTCTAGAGAGGTTTTACATTTAAAATTTTAAATTTACTTATGTTGTTAAGGATGCTCCATTTCTTGAAAATGTACTGATATTCTTAGTATAAGAAGCAGATTCTTTAGTTTAATTTTTTGTGCTGTTTTTGGGAGGGCCAGAGATATTTCTTGAGCTCAAATAATACAGTTCCAATTGAAGAGTAAATTTGCACTAGGTATTCAATTTTGGTACCTATAGTCCTTGCTGCCACCTTGTTCTCAGCTTTGCTTCCACCCTGATTACTTGGTCAGATTCCTATTCCAGTGTAATTAGAGAATTAGATTTCAGTGGTTCTCAAATATATAATAAAATATACCTTTCATCTCTACGTAGATTTTAAACTGTATAACAAGACTTTGCCATGTTAATAGTCTGCAGTATTGCTATCAGAAATTACTGATAATGTTGCACATTCAGATTCACTTATAAAGCAACCTTGTAGAGAATTTACTTTTGTTATTCTGGATTACTCTAAGAAGAACGTTGTACAAATTAAACATTTTTAAGATAAAGAGATATTTTATATGGTGTTAGCTCCACATTGGATTGCTTCCTACTGAAAGCATTCCATCAAGCTAAAACAGGCTTTTGTTGTATGTTGCTTAGAATATCACAGTTGCAATGGCTTTCATTTTCCTGTTTGTTTTTATGAAATCAATGCATATGCATAATTTGAAAACTCAAGTAATACAAGGCCCATGACGAAAAGAAAAGCACTCACTGACACAACCCTTCCACTCCCCTATTCATGCTCCCAAGAGGCAACCATTTCTAGTCCCGTTGGCTGTTTCTTTGGCTTGTACTGCTATGTCATCTTTTCCCCTTCAGTTTAGACAGTAACTGTTAATTTCCTGCTATGGAAGATGAGGATTTAGCTCTCTTACACCAACACTGCCACATATTTCTCTTTCTCTATCTTCTGCTTTCTAATATGGCATAATTTTTAGTGAAGGCTATATTCAGTGTATACATTAAATGACTATGAAAAATATTTTTTGCAGCTTAGCACCTGACATACTATAATCACATTTCCTTTCTTTACAACTTACTGCTTTCCACAGTTATTAACTGTCTTTTTTTGTTTGTTTTTCTTAATTATCTATATCCTTATTGCTGACTCATTCCCACATTGGAACTATAAAAATCCTCCCCAGTATGCTGAAATATCTCCATCAGTTTCATCTCTTTTTCTTGGGGACCCCCTGGACCTCTTCATACTTGTACTCCATGCTGAAGTGCTTATTTTCATTATATACTGCACAGCTCTTATTCTGGAAATTCTTTTCACCTCTTTTCTGTGTTAAAAGCCGTATTTCCTGGATTCCATGGTATATTTCTTGACTTATTTCCTAGTTCTAAGGGCACACAACTCCAGAGGCTTCTTGAGAAAGGGAGCATACAGCTTTTTGATATCTTTTTGTAAGGTTGGCTAAATATAGAATTCTAGATTGAAATAATGCCTTCACAATTTTTAAGATTTTTTTTATCTTCTTGGATCTAATATAGCTCCTGATAAGTTCAGTGCTATTTTTATTCTTAGTCCTTCATTATGTGCTCTGTTTTTAAGACA
>VBSM01003176.1:74493229-74524115 GCA_008086735.1 Cheirogaleus medius | reverse complement strand
TTTCTCTATTTTGGGGGGGGGGGCATGACGGATCTCCTGATATTTGGACACTAGGCCTCCTGGAATGGTCCTCCAATTTTCTTTTTTCCTCCTACCTTCTATTTTATTGTCTGTTTTTATTCCAACTTCCAGGATAGTTCTTAATTTTTTCCTCTAATCTTTAAAGTAAATTTGTGTCTACCAGCTTAATTTTCATTTCTAAACAGACCTTTATTATTCTCTAAATGTTTTTCTTTTTTTGTCATACTCAGTTCTTATTTCATAGATATAATATCTTCTCATCTTTCTAAAGCTATTGATTAATGTTTTGTTTTATTTTAGGTTTTTCTGCTTTCTACATTTTTTTTCCTATGAGAACCTCTTCTTTTGTTTGTTTGGGTCTCAACTTGGAGCCTTTTCTCAATGATAACCATTGGCTGATCTTTCCTCTTCGATAGAATGGTACCAATGAGCTCACTACGAGCTCTGTGTGAGATGGGGCTTGTCAGCTTGGAGGGTGATAAGGTGGGAATTTGGTTTTTTAATTAGGAGACCCTCAAATATTAGTGACTGTTCTGAGACCTGAGCAGAGAAAGGAAACTATTAGGAAGGCGCATTTTCAGCATTAAGGATTTTCATTGCAGTTTTGTTTTCAATATAGCATCTCACCCCACTCTACCTGCTTCTTCCTGGTGTTCCAGAGTAGATGATATGTGTGGTTCGGTTTCTCCAGAAAGTAAAGTCTCCTGGGGTTTATTTTAGAATGAGGGAGAGACAGCTACCTGGCTGCTTGGAAAAGGAGAGGAAATCTGGAGTCTTAACTATCTTTGTACAAAATTTCAACCACTCCTCCTATTTTCAGCCCCACCTTATGCTCCTGCCTTCAGAGGTACCTGTTGCCTCTAATTTGAGTGTTTTCCTTCAATTATTTTGTTTCATATTAACTCCTTACAACTAGCTTGCTGGCTGAGTAATGTTGGGGAAGTTATATATATTTCAGTTTTACTTATAAAATTGGGAATAAGTCTTGGGGTTGTTGTGAAGATTAAATGTTAATATATGTAAAGCACTTAACATCATGTCAGGTACCATAGTAAAGCTCTTTGAGTGTTTGCTATTTTTATTAGCTATAATCATTCTCAGACTGCTTTGTCATTTACTTATCCAACAAATTTTTAGCTTCCAAAATTTTAATGATAGCTCATCTACTGTTCTCTTTAGTTCTTTTTGTCCTTGTAGGGTTTTTGAGGAAGCCTAGGTAAATAAGCATATTTTAATCCATCACGTTTAAATTGAAGTCCGTTTTATCTATTTATAACAGAAATATTTCAGTCGCTTTAAGGCTTTATAGCAGTATAAATATACTACTTTTAAGAAATATTATATTTTGGCCAGGCATGGTGGCTCACACCTGTATTCAGAGTGCTTTGACAGGCTGAGGCAGGAGGACTGCTTGAGCCCAGGAGTCTGAGACCAGCCTGGGCAACATAGCCAGACCTGGTCTCTATAAAAAAAAAAAACTTTTAAAAAAATTAGCCAGGTCTGGTGGTGTGCACCTGAGTCAGTCCCAGCTACTTGGGAGGCTGAGGCAGGAGGACTGCTTGAGCCCAGAAGTTTGAGACCAGCCTGGGCAACATAGCCAGATCCAGTCTCTACAAAAAAAAACTTTTAAAAAAATTAGCCAGGCGTGGTGGTGTGCACCTGTAGTCAGTCCCAGCTACTTGGAAGGCTGAGGCAGGAGGATTGCTTGAGCCCAAGAGTATGAGACTGCAGTGAGCTATGATTGTACCACTACCCTCAAGCATAGGCTACAGAGCAAAACTATGTCTCAAAAAGAAAAAAAGTACTATATTTTCAAAATATTTTCACTTTCATACAATTTTTCTACTTATTGACTTTCTAACTAATTTTCATAAGACTTTTAAAAGTACTTTATAGCAACCGTAAAGAATAGAAACTCTTTTGAGGCTGGGCACAGTGGCTCATACTTGTAATCCTAACACTCTGGGGGTTGAGGCAGGAGGATCGCTTGAGGTCAGAAGTTTGAGACCAGCCTGAGCAAGAGGGGGACCCTGTCTCTACTAAAAATAGAAAAAGAAAAAAAGTAAGCCAGGCGTGGTGGTACATGCCTGTAGTCCCAGCTACTCGGGAGGCTGAGGCAGGAGGATCGCTTGAGGCCAGGAGTTTGAGGTTGCTGTGAGCTAAGGTAATACTCCAGCCCTCTAGCCTGGGTTACAGAGCAAGACTCTGTCTCAAAAGAAAAAAAGAAAAACTACTATGAAATCTATAATAGAATTGAATGTATATTTAACTTCTAAATCAATTTATTCATTACTTTGTCCAGATTTCTGCTAACAGTACTCGGCCCACTTGCTGGTATACCAAACTTGGATTCTTTCCTGATCCTAGACCTTTTCCTTTGCCCTTGTCGTCACTTTTCAGTGATGGAGGAAATGTTGGTTGTGCTGATGTAATTATTCAGAGAGCATACCCTGTACAGGTATGATATATTCTTGAACTTTACTGTCTATTTCTTTCTTTTGAGACAATTAATTTGAATGTTCCCTCTTTACCATTTGTGTGTGTGTTTGTGTGTAACACATTATTACAGTGGATGGAGAAGACACCATCTGGATTATACATATTTCGCAATGAAAGAGAAGAAGAAAAGGAAGTAGCAAAATATGCAGAGGCCCAACAAAAGAGACTAGAAGCCTTATTCACTAAAATCCAAGCAGAATTTGAAGAGCATGAAGGTAAAATGAGTTGTATGTTACAAATTCTTTATTTTTTACATGAGAACTAAGTTTCAGAGGCTTCCAGTGTAACATTTATAATCAAGTGAATTGCCTTTATTTTTGAATAATAGATTACTTTTCTAATTCTGAATCTTAATTTTTAAAAAAAATATTACACTGATATACAGATAAGCATTGAACTGACCCCAAATTATCACATCTTTATTTAACACACTGAGCTTTTATTACTTATAATTATCTTAGGCAATAAAACCTTACATACTAACAGTACTTTTCAGAAATCTTAAGTATACTCCCTCTTAAGCTTCAGTCCTAAAGTATAAAGAGTATCCTTTTTTGGTATTAGAGAAAGAATAGCAATAAGGGAGAGAACTATGAGATTATTTTTCTCTAAGCCTTTTGTCATTCTTTTTCCTCAGTGTCCTTATCTACATTATATAAATTTTGCATTTTTGTCATTGTGGTTATTTTCATGTGTTGTCATACCTGGAATTAGGACTTATTATCCCTGTGCCATCAATTTTAATAATAAAAATCATAGCATTTTTTATGTTTAAAGGACATAAATTTTACTTTATCCAATCTACCTATTTTTGTTGCTGAAGGTCTTATGCTTTCCTGCATTTCCTATATTCCTGAATTTCCTTTCTATCTAACTTCATGTTCTATATAAACATGAATTCCTAATACTTTATTTGCTTAAAATTAGCACTAGCTCATAGTGTTTTCATGAATAAGTGAATCATTAACTCATTCACAGGCATACCTCAGAGATATTCCAATATCGCAATAGAGGAAGTCACACAAATTTTTTGGTTTCCCAGGGCATGTAAAAGTTATGTTTACACTATACTGTAGTCTGCTAAGTGTGCATTAGCATTATGCCTAAAAAAACAATATATGTAACTTAATTAAAAAATACTCTATTGCTAAAAAATGTTAACAATCATCTGAGCCTTCAAGTTGTAATCTTTTTGCGGGTGGAAGGTTTTGCCTTGATGGCTGATGACTGATCAGGGTGATGGTTGCTGAAGGTTGTGGTATCTGTGGCTATTTTTTAAAATAAGACAACAATGAAGATTGCTGCATTGAATGACTTTTCCTTTCATGAAAGATAATGCTGTTTGATAGCATTTTACCCGAAGTAGAACTTTCACAATTGGAGTCAGTCCTCTCAAACCCTGCCACTGATTTATGAACTAGGTTTATGTAATTCTCTAAACCCTTTGTTGTCACAATATCTTTACCAGGAGTAGATTCTTTCTCAAGAAACCACCTTCTCTGTTTTGCTACAACAAGGGGGTCTAGTAGTCATCTGTGGCATATGTATCTTGCTCTGTAAACCTATGTCTTGCTCTTGTTCTATAATCCTGTCTTGCACCCCCTCAACAGATTTCACCTCGTGCTTGCCTTGAGACAAAAAGAAAGAAAGAAACTACTTTCTTTGCTCATCCATAAGAAGCACCTTCTTATCCATTGAAGTTTTGTCATGAGATTGCAGCCATTCAGTCCTGTCTGCAGGCTCCACTACTAATTATTTTGCTGTTTCCACGACATCTGCAGTGACTTCCTCCACTGAAGTCTTGAACCCCTTAAAGTCATCCAGAAGAGTTGGAATCAACTTCCTCCAAACTCCTGTTAATGTTGATATTTTTACCTCATCACACGTATCATGAATGTTCTTAATGGCATCTAGAATGATGAATTCTTTTTTTTTTTTTTTCAGATGGTTTTCAATTGCTTTGCCCAGATCCATCAGAGGAATCACTATCTATTGGCACTATAGTTTACAAACTGGATTTCTTAAATCCTAAGTCTTAAAAGTTGAAATTGCTCCATGATCCATTTGGTGCAGAACGGATGTTGTGTTAGCAAGCATGAAAACATTAAATCTCCTTGTGCATCTCCATCAAACCACATGGGTGCACATTGTTAATGAGAATTAATATTTTGAAAGGAATCTTTTTTTTATGAGCAGTATGTCTCAATAGTACTCTTAAAATATTCAGTAAACCATGGTATAAACAGATGTGCTGTCATCCAGGATTGATTGTTCCATTTCTAGAGTACAGGCATATTTAGCATAATTCTTAAGGGCCTTAGGATTTTGGGATGTTAAATGAGCACTGGCTTCAACTTCAAGTCCCTAGCTTCATTAGCCCCTAACAAGACAGTCAGCCTGACCTTTGAAGCTTTGAAGCCAGACATTGACTTTTCTTCTCTAGCTATAAAAGTCCTAGATAGCATCTTCTTCTAATATAAGACTCTTTCATCTACACTGAAAATCTGTAGTTTAATTTGATCAGGTCCCATTTATTTATTTTTGTTGTTGCTGTGATTGCTTTGGGGGTCTTCTTCATAAATTCTTTGCCCAGGCTGATGTCTGAAAGGGTCTTCCCTACATTTTCTTCTAAGATTCTTAAGGTTTCCTGCCTTAGGTTTAAGTCTGTTATACATCGTGAATTGATTTTTGTAAGAGGTGAGAGGTGGGGATCCAGTTTCAATCTTCTGCATGTAGTTATCCAGTTTTCCCAGCACCATTTATTGAAAAGAAATTCTTTTCCCCAGTGCATATTTTTGTCCACTTTGTCAAAGATTAGATGACCATATGTGGATGGTTTCATCTCTGGATTCTCAGTCCTATTCCAAAATCTATATCTCTGTTCCTATGCCAATCCCATGCTGTTTTAGTTACATGCTTGTAATTACAGCTTAAAGTCTGGTAGACTGATACCTCCCAGTTTTTTCTTTTTGCTTAAGATTTCTTTGGCTATATGAGGTCTTCTCTGGTTCCATGCAAAGCGTAGAATTATTTTTTCTAGACCTGTAAAGAATGATGATGGTACTTTGATAGGGATTGCATTAATTCTGTATCTACTTTAGGTAGTATGGACATTTTAACAATGTTGATTTTGCCAGTCCATGAGCAAGGTAGATTTTTCCATCTGTTTACATCTTCTACAATTTCTTTTCTTAGTGTTTTGTAGTTCTTCCTGTATGTCTCTCATCTCTTTCGTTACATATATTCCTAGATATTTAATTTTCTTTGAGGCTATTGTAAAAGGTACTGTGTTTTTTATTTGAATTTCAGCTTGACTGTTATTGGCATATATGAATGCCTCTGATTTGTGTGTATTTATTTTGTATCCTGAGACTTTACTGAATTCATTTATCAATTCCAGGAGTCTCTTGGTTGAATCCTTGGGATTTTCTGCGTATCATATCATCAGCAAAGAGAGTGTGATCTCTTCTGCCCTCATTTGGATGCCTTTAATTTCCCTCTCTTGTCTAATTGTTCTAGCAAGGACTTCCAGCATTATGTTGAATAGAAGTGGAGATACTGGGCAACCTTGTCTGGTTCCAGTTCTAAGTGGGAATGGTTTCAATTTTTCCCAGGAAACTATCATTAGAGCAAATAGACAGCCTACAGAATGGGAGAAAATATTTGCTCTCTACACATCCGACAAAGGGCTGATAACAAGAATCTATCTAGAACTCAAAAAAATCAACAAGAAAAAATCAAATAAATGGGCAAAGGACATAAACAGAAACTTTTCAAAAGAAGACAGAATAATGGCCAGCAAACATAAAAAAAAAATGCTCAACATTTCTAATCATTAGGGAAATGCAAATCAAAATCACAATGAAATATCACCTAACCCCAGCGAGACTGGCCTTTATCAAAAATTCCAAAACAACAAATGCTGGCAAGGATGTGGAGAGATAAGAACACTCTTACACTGCTGGTGGGACTGCAAATTAGTGCAACCTCTGTAGAAAACAATTTGGAGATACCTCAAAGTGCTAAAAATAGAAATACCATTTGATCCAGCAATAGCACTATTGGGTATCTACCCAAAGGAACAAAAGACATTCTATAATAAAGACATCTGCACTCAAAAGTTTATGGCAGCACAATTCACTATTGCAAGGGTGTGGAAACAACCCAGGTGCCCATCAATCCATGAGTGGATTAATAAAAGATGGTGTGTGTGTGTATATACACACACACACAATGGAATACTACTCAATTATAAAAAACAACAGTGATCTAGCACCTCTTATATTTTCCTGGATAGAACTTGAGCTCATCCTCCAAAGTGAGGTATTACAAGAATAGAAGAATAGGCACCACATGTACTCACCATCAAATTGGTACTAACTGATCAACACTAAGGTGCTCACCCATAGTAATATTCTTTAGGGACTGGGGGATTGGGGATGGGTAAACTCACAACTAATGGACACAGTGAACATTGTCGAGGGGGAGGGCACGCCTCAAATCATGGTTTGGGTGTGGCAGTGTCATAACATGTAACCAAAATGTTTGTACCTGTATAATATCCTTTTATATTTAATAAAATAAAAGAAAATCTGTAGTTTAGTGAATCTACCTTCATCAGTGATCTTAGCTAGATCTTCTGGATAACTTGCTACAGCTTCCTCATTGGCACTTGCTGCCTCATCTTGCACTTTTATGTTATAGAGACAGCTTCTTTCCTTAAGCCTCATGACCCAACCTCTGCTAGCTTAAGACTTTTCTCCTGCAGCTTCCTTCCTCTCCTCTCTTAGCCTTCATAGAATTGAAGAGAGTTAGGGCTTTGCTATAGGTTAGATTTTGGCTTAAGGGAATGTCATGGCTAGCTTGATCTTCTATCCAGACCACTCAAACTTTCTCTGTAACAGCAATAAGGCTGTTTCACTTTCTTATTATTCGTGTATTCACTGGAATAGCACTTTTAATTTTCTTCAAGAACTTTTCCTTTGCATTTATAAGTTGGCTGTTTAGTACAATAGGCCTACCAAATTTTGGCCTGTCTTAGCTTTCAACATGCCTTCCTCACTAAACTTAATCATTTGTAGCTTGAGTTAAAGTGAGAGACATGTGACACTTTCTTTCACTTGATTTCTTAGAGGCCATTGTAGGGTTATTAATTGGCCTAACTTTAATATTGTGTCTCAGGGCATAGGGATGCCCACAAAGAGGGAAAAAGATGGGGTAATGGCTGGTTGGTGGAAGAGTCAGAACATACACAACATTTAGCACTTAAGTTCACCATCTTATATGGATGTGGTTTGTGGCACCCAAAACAATTACAATAGTAACATCAAAAGCTGCTGATCACAGACCACCATAACAGATATAATAATGATGAAAAAGTTTGAAATTTTGTGAGAATTACCAAAATGTGACAAGGAGACACAAAATGAGCACATCCTGTTTGAAAAATGCTGCAAATAGGCTTGCTTGACACAGGGTGCCACAAACATTCATCTGGGGATGAGGGGGGCAATATTTGCAAAACACAATAAAGTGAAGCACTATAAAACAATATGTTTGTACTTAATGTCCCAATTACTCTAAGTAAACTCTATATGATATTTTTGACCATGTCAAAATTTTCGTAGAAAACTTAGGAAAGTTTATCTGGAAACCATTTCCAGATAAATGGTTTATTTTTTAATCTCTGTTCTTTGGATATTTTTTGCTTAATTCTCTAATTTTAGGGTTTTTTTAAAAATTTTGATTTAGCTAATAAGTGATGCTTTTTTCCCCCTAGAAAACACAACAAAACAATATTTACCATCACGTGCACTAACAAGACAGCAAGTCCATGCTCTGCAAGATGGTGCAGAGCTTTATGAAGCAGTGAAAAATGCACCAGATCCAGGTTACCTTGAGGTAGGTGAGAGAGTAAGAGGGCATATAATCAGCTTTGGTCTTCATCCTTTAAGATGAGAAGTGTATTAACTCCCTGGCCTTTACAGGAAGCAATATGTTGAAATGTTGCATTTCTCAAAGGGAACGTGTACATTTCTAGGGTCCTGAGTGATATGCAACCAATGTGATATGCTTTTGATTTTATACTAAGTGGAGGATGGGAGGGTTCATGAATTTTAGATATTAAATGTAGTTTAAAAGACAGGCAAAACTTGTTTAGCTTTAAGATAAAACAAATATCTTCAAAGCACTGGCTTAGTTTCCATGTCCTTAGCTCTTTCTTCAGATTTTACCTAGAGCTTATTTCATAATCCTCTACCTTAAGGGTACTTAGGCAGAAAGGTTTCAAAAGCATTAAACTATGTTAGAAATAGCATAGCCTTTAATCATAGCTCTACTATTTATTTAAGTAAGCAAATGGGAATAAAATAGCTATAAAATGGATATAAAATTTTTTAGGAATAGCTTAGGTAATATATATATAAAATTTCCATATAAATGTTAGTTACTATTATTAGAATATCATTTCATATATTAAGATAAGCTACCTCCTAAACTAAGTTTTTAACACATTAGCTGCCACGTGAGTTGTATTTAACTCACACTAGTTTGGAGCCCGGGACTTTATGACGCATATGTGACTTGCATGTCTCTTCACCTTGGGAACCACATGAACTATTTTTCAAGTTGCATATAACTCATGCAGAGAAAACAATAAAAAATAACAAATTTTTCATTAAATTAGAAAGGATCATTTTGTTTTTGAAGTATCTATTCTATTTTCATAATAAAACACCGTGGCCTCAAGGAAAAAAATTTTTTTCTAGTGTGGCAGTCAATATGTTAAACACCTGGATGTCTATAATAATTAATGCAAATTCCAGGATTAGTTTTCTAGATAGAAAAGAAAGGGAGGAAATATTTTACTTAAACTACGGTCTGTTTATTGATTTTATTTTATTTAATAAATTTTGTGAATATAGCCTTAACTTTCTTAAATAGTGGAACTATAAAATAAACAGTACTTCATCAGTAGTGTGAGCAGTGCTGTTCTGAATAGAATTTCCTCCTGTTCTCAAATGTTACAACTTGGGCTCTCTTTGTGAGAAGTAGTCCAGTTTTAAAGCCCGTAGGTGTACTTGCCAGAAATCTGTAAGTTGAGGCTTTATTATGCTTTCCTGAATTATTTGCCTCTGTCTTTTCTAATATTATTTCATTTGCTGGAGCTTGTGCCTTCTTTGAATCATCATTAAGATAGTTTTAATTTCATCCACCAAATTTACCAAAATATTTTTAGTCTGATTTCCTTTATAAAATTTACTGATATTATAATGAGGAAATAAAGAGGCAGAATAACAGTTGGAGGACTAAGTTCTAGACCTGGTCTTGCCACTGTGTAACTGGACAAGAGATTTGTCACCTCATTCCCATCTCTTATCAAGGGAAAACCTCAGTGTAGGTTATCTCTAAGGCTCTAAGTATTTATAATTCTATGAGATTTGACTTAGATAAAATTATTAATAATTCTTGGAGGGGAATATAACCATCAATTTCTAAAATAGCCCTATAAAACTTTTCAGTGACAATGGTGAATGTTGTAGGCTTGAAATCACAAGTTTAAAAAAATTATGTTTAAACATTGTCTGCCTATTTAGAAAGACCTTTGCAGGATGCAGAGATTGTATAGGCTTCTTCCCAGTATACATTAGGATATTAAGATGTGTGAGGCAGCAGCAGTCTAGTATGTTATATGTCTAGATTCCATTTCCTATTTTATTTGTTTGTTTATTCATTTATTTATTTTGGTTACACTGAGTAATATTCCCAAGAGGTA
Source organism: Cheirogaleus medius (assembly GCA_008086735.1). Lineage (NCBI taxonomy): Eukaryota > Metazoa > Chordata > Mammalia > Primates > Cheirogaleidae > Cheirogaleus > Cheirogaleus medius. Next base: position 74,513,821 of record VBSM01003176.1, on the reverse strand, counting down.
CAGGTAGGAATTTGCTAAGATCAGTAAGAAAGAAGTATAGAGACAAAAATAAAAACGTTTGTAGTACATGTCTATTTTAAATTATATCTCCTGTTTCAAAAAGCTAATGAAATTATACAACAGGGGCTAAGAATGAAGGTTCTTGAGCCAGCTTCTCCCTATGTGGCCTGTGCAAGTTTTCTTTGGACCTTAGTTTTATCATCTATAACACGGAAACAGTAACAGTACCTACCTCATAGGATTGTTGTGAGGATTAAATGAGTTAATGCATTTACCACACATAGATCTATTTCTCAAGTATAGTGAGCATTCAAATGTTAGCCATTTTCAATGTATATGGTGATGACTATGATTATTAGAGTACATTTATAATTAGGGGATTGTTTTTGCAGTAGGGAAATTTGTTGAGAATTAGTAACAGGTTGAGGTACCTGAGAATATTATGTGATAAACTGAGTGCATTAATCCACACCTTTAAGATGAATTCAATTCTGTTGTATTTATTCCCATATAGAGTGATCCAGTTACAATAAATGGGACTTTTTTGTTTTGTTTGCTTGTTATTCCAATATTTTAAATGGTCACAGGGTTATTTCAGTGAAGAGCAGTTAAGAGCCTTGAGTAATCACAGACAAATGTTGAATGATAAGAAACAAGCACAGATCCAGTTGGAATTCAGGAAGGCCATGGAATCTGCTGAACAAGGCGAACAAGGTTTATCAAGGGATGTTACAACTGTGTGGAAGTTGCGTGTTGTAAGCTATGCAAAAAAGGAAAAAGATTCAGGTCAGTGTGTAAATTTTTTTTTTTTTTTTTTTTTTTTGAGACAGAGTCTCACTCTGTTACCTGGGCTAGAGTACCATGGCGTCAGCCTAAATGTTTTGTTTTTATCACTTTTGTTAAGTTAAAAAGTAATCTTATTAATAAAATGGTTACAAATGCTAGATAAAGTATAAAGTTAGTGTATATCAGAGGAGCAAAATGGACTACCAGTGCCCACAAAGTGATAATACAATCCTTATTCTTTATTATCTGTTTTGATTTTTAGACAAGTATTTTAATGATTATCAATTCTTCCCATTGTGTCTTTTTCATATTTCTCTAAACAGTTATATTGAGTGTCTGGCGTCCATCATCAGATTTATATTCCCTGTTAACAGAGGGAAAGAGATACAGAATCTATCATCTTGCAACATCAAAATCTAAAAGTAAATCTAAAAAAGCTAACATACAGTTAGCAGCAACAAAAAAAACTCAATATCAACAACTACCGGTACAAACCTTTTCATTATAATTAATAATTTTTTTGCCTTTTTTATTATTTTTCAATTTTGGTAAATGCATATTAAGTTATAGACATTCCAAATATTGAATGTTTCATTTTTTATAGGCTTCAGATGAAATCTTATTCCAGGTTTACCAGCCAAGGGAGCCCCTTCACTTCAACAGATTATTAGATCCAGACTTTCAGCCACCTTGTTCTGAGGTGGACCTAATAGGATTTATAGTTTCTGTTGTGAAAAAAACAGGTAAGGTACAGTATATTTAATTGTAGCTTTTTATTGATTCTTTTAAAAAACATTGTCTTTTAAAATTTGTCTTCCTTATGAATAGAGCTACCAGCTGGCAAGTTTCTAACTAGTGATTTGAAAGTAAGCTTCTTTTAACAAACTGATTCTTAATGAAAAGCAATTCTACATTATTTCTAGGTTACAATTTATATCCCATTCGGTGCTACTTAATTTTTTTAATTGCTAAAAAAAAAAGGTTTTACAACATATTAAATAATTATAATCTACCTTTGTAGTTAGCTGAGATTCAAACCTCCAATATCTTCAGCTTTTACTACTCACCAGCATCTTAGCTAATTCATCTATATTTTATGCTTAAACATGACATTGCACATTCCTCTTTCCATATATCTTATCTATAAAGCCATACTCTCTTGTCTACCTAAGTACTGGACAGGTGTCAAGGCCCATCCTTGATTCCTACTTAAGCACAGAGCCTTCCATTTATTTATTTACTTATGTTTTTATTTAGAAACAGGGTCTTGCTCTGTCATCCAGGCTGGAATGCAGTGGCTCAGTTATAGCCCACTGCAACCTCCAGCTCCTGGGCTTGAGTATCCTCCTGCCTCAGTCTCCCAAGTAGCTAGGACTGCAGGCATGCGCCACCATGCCCACCTAAATTTTTAATTTTTTGTAAAAGTGAGGTCTGTATTGCCCAGACTGGTCTCGAATTCCTAGGCTCAAGCGATCCTCCCACATTGGCCTCCGAAAGTGTTGGGATTACAGGCATGAGCCACTGCACCGTGCCTCCATTTATCGATTATGTATTGTATACCAGGCACCTCAACCTCATCTCCTAGCACTCTCCTCCCGAAACCCCTGATTCTACTCCAGCCATAGTGACACCTTCCTTGCTGCCCCATCTTTTATTTTATTAAATATATGTTCTTATTAATATCATGAATCAATTGTGAAGAATTTAAAAATTTTCTTTTATTTGTTCAGTTTTGTTTCCTTATGGGTTTTGCACTTTGTCTTTTGATGAGCTCTTTTCTCCTTGTTTTTAAGTGTATTTTGTGTGATTAGTTGTGTTTTAGTGCTTCATGAGTTTTTCTTTGACTATATTATGTTAATATGCCACATTGTTGCCATACCATTTTACTTCATCTTGGTCATACATGGGTGACTCTCTTTGTATATTTTATTGTTAGAGAGTGGGTAACTTATTATTCAACCAATATTTATTGAATGATTATTGTGTACTAGACACTGTTCTAAGGGCTGGGTACATATCAATGAACAAAACAGACAAGAATCCTTGCCTTCATGGAGTGAATGCTATAATGGGAGAGGGGATCACAAACCAAATAAGCATTAATAATATATATAAACATTTATAAATATAGTTTTCTTAGTGAGGGCTAAGGAAAATAAGATAGCATCAGGGGGAAGAAAGAATAAATAAGCATTAATGTTATTTTAGATAGAGAGGTGAGGAAAGACCTCACTAAAAAGTTGACATTTGAGTGAGGCATGTGGACATCTGGGGAAGAACAACATTCCAGGCACTTTAAAAGGCTATGATGCAGCAGGAGGAAGCATTGGCAGAGGCCAGAGAGTGAGCAGTAACATCCAGGGGGAGAAGCAGTGAAGGACCAGGTTGTGCAGCGGTCCTTGTATGGACTTTAACTTTTACTGAGAATGACAGAAGTCACAGGAAGGTTTCAAGTAGAGTCTGATTTAGGTTCACAGTATCACTCTGGCTGTTGTGTTGAAAATAGGCTGTAGCGGGTGTGAGGGTACAGTGAGGGAAACCATTTAGAGGCTATTAGAGGAATTCAGGCAAGAGATGATAATGATCTACCAGGCAAAAGCAATGGCTGTGGTGAGAAGCAGTCAGATTCTGGTTGTATTTTGAAGGTAGAGGGACAGTGTGGGATGGTCTGAGCATCAGGAAAAATGGAGTTGCCACTTAGTGGGGAAGACTGCAAGAAAAGCAAGTAGGTGGGGAAGGTGGGGTGCTCAGTTTTGGATGGTTAAGTTTTAGATGCTTATTAAGCATCTAAGTAGAAATGTCTACTTGACAGTTGGTTACATAGGAGTCCATTCAGGGGAATGGTCTGAGCTGAAGATATGAATTTGGAAGTCATCAACTTAGAGATGGCATTTAAAGCCATGAGACTAGATGCAGTAACTATGACTATGGGAGTAGATAGAGAAGAAAAGAGATACAAGGCCTGATTCGAGCACTTTGATGCAGGTCGCTTCCAATAGTTTATAATTACAGACAGTGCTTCAATAAGTACCTTCATTCACAGGTGTTTTCATGAACTTTGTTCATGTGTATTTTGCCATTGTTAGAGGTCTATCTTCAGAATAGTACTAGAAGTGAGATTGCTGAGTGGAAAGGTAAATGCATATGTAGCTTTGCTAGGTGTTCCCAAATTGTTCTCCAGAACAGTTGCACAGATCTGTACTTCTACCAGCAATGTGTGAGTATACCTGCTTCCACATGGCCTCAGTAACAGAATGTCTTGTCATATTGGCGTTGAAATTTTAGCAATATAAGCAACAGGTCATTTTGGAAATCTTGAACTTTCTGTAACTTGAATTGTTTTTATTTGTTTTTGCCATTAGAATATACCAAAATGGGCATTATTAGGTTCCTTGCATTTTTAAATTTTCCAACACATACATATTAATGACTTCTTTTGTGTATCATTCTAGGTCTTGCTCCTGTGGTATATTTGTCAGACGAATGTCATAATTTATTGGCAATAAAGTTTTGGATAGATCTCAATGAAGACATAATTAAACCTCATGTGTTAATTGCTGCAAGCAACCTCCAGTGGCGCCCAGAATCCAAATCAGGAATTCCTACTTTATTTGCTGGAGATTTTTCCGTGTTTTCTGCCAGTCCAAAAGAGAGCCACTTTCAAGAGACGTTCAACAAAATGAAAAATACTGTTGAGGTAAAATTACTTTTCAGCATTACCACACATTTTGATAGTTTCCTATTTTGACAGTCAGGTATCAAAGAAGTGGCTTTTATGCAAATTGCATAGTTGACATAGTATTGATATATAAGGTAAAGTTTCATTATAAATTAATTGCCCATCAACCTCAGGAGATGGAGGAATGACAGCTACCGAGAAGAAAAGAATGATTTGAAGGGAACTGAGTTAGGAGAAATTGCAAGAAAGATGTTCAGAGATACAAACCATGTAGGCAAACTGGAAATTGGTAACAAGTATAATACGTATTATCTGTGGGTTCATAGCAGTTGGCAGTGTAATTAGTTAATAATATATAGATTACAAGTTTACATTTAAACTCCATATCTAGTATCTTAAATAGTTTATACTTCTTTAGTTTGAATCAATCTTAAACAAGAGACTCTAAATTATTTTCCATAGATCGTGTATGCATTTTATGCTCGTCTATATATGCATCATATAATAATATTAGCTAACGTTTATTGAGTGCTTACTGTGTGTTAGGCTTTATTGTAAGCCTGTCTCATTTAATTCTTCCTATACCCCTATGAAATAGGGAACTGTTTTTCTATTTTATCAGTGAGAAACAGATTAGAGAGATTAAATGGCTTGCTTTAAGTCACATGCCACGTTGATAGACTCAGGATTCATACTTCGGTCATCTGGGGCTGGGTGCAGTGGCTCACGCCTGTAATCTTAGCACTCTGGGAGGCCGAGGCAGGATTGTTTGAGGTCAGGACTTCAAGACCAGCCTGAGCCAGAGTGAGACCCCGTCTTTACTAAAAATAGAAAACATTAGCTGGGCACAGGGGCATGCACCTATAGTCCCAGCTACTCAGGAGGCTGAGGCATGAGGATTGCTTGAGCCCAAGAGTTTGAGGTTGCTGTGAGCTAGCTGATGCCACACCACTCTAGCCTGGGGGACAGAGCAAGACTCTGTCTAAAAAAAAAAAAAAAAAATAGGCCATCCAAATGCAGAGCCCAAACTCTTAACTGCTATTTGATGCTGCCTCCCAGTAAAATCTTGTATTTCAGGAATTGGTAACTGGTAAAGAATCCACAAAAAATAAGCCTCTTAATTCTGTAGTTTAATATTTGAAATATGTGTTAATCAAATTTTATGTAAATTATATTTTAAAGATATTAGAGTAGCTGGCTGTATAAAGGAAGTTTGTTAATATTTTACGTAAAATCCGATGTGTATAGTCTAACTAGATAATACTCTGACTTATCTAGTTTTTAAATTGGGGGTGGGAGTTGCATTCATTATTTGGCTCTCATATAGGATACCTACAAGGTTTTCTATGAGACCTGTTCAAGGACAGTTCACTAATCCTGCTGTTTTTAAAGTTTTGTAAAATACTGTCATGAATTAGGTTAAACCATATGAAAATTGCTGGTATTTGACTAATTGTGATTTCTCAAACAAGAGTTTGATTTAGTTTAGCCTGTACATTGTTTCAGTTAATTCTTGGAATAGACATGAGGTAGGTGAGGCAATTCTCTCATTTTACTAACCTAAGGAGTATTCTATAGATGTTAGATGGTTTCTAGCTGTTAGGTAGTAAATAGAGCTGGAATTTGAGCCCTAATCTTCCAACTGCAATCCAGTATCATATGGTACCTTTCTTATTAAACTAGATGGCTGGGGAGATCTTTTTCCTTCATACACATACACACTCACTCTCCCTCCTCCAACAAATCAGTTCCCCTCTATCACTGATGTTGATTTTGCATTTTTGCATTGGCATTTTTGACATTTGCCATCTAATTGACAAATGGGAGTCTCTTTTGGGTGTCTCATTCTTTTTTGGTCTGAATTTTTATTTCTGGCTTTAAAGGAAATAATTTCTGAAAACATAAATATGTGGTTTTGCAATTTATAAAATAGCTTTTTAAATTTATTTTCTTAGAATATTGATATATTTTGCAATGATGCCGAAAACAAGCTTATGCATATGCTTAATGCAAATAATGCCAAGTGGTCCACCCCAACTAAAGACTATACTTCAGAACCATACACTGCTCAAACAGTCCTTGGTACAGGAAATAAGTTTCTGGTAAGTTACTGTAAACTTAACGAATATTATAAATATATATGGAGGCAACATTATATTCTGGTATATACCTAATAAACATGGTAAAATATAATTAAACTTATTTAAAAAGTGTGATAGTTATGTGGCTCCTATAGGTATAGATTATTTGGAATTTTAATCTTGTTTATTGAAGCAAGAATATAAAATTCTTTGGGGGCAGATTTCACAAACAGGTGCTTTTGTTTTTAGCCTCTCAACTCTATGATTGAAAAGCCTTTTTTGCTTTTTTCTTTTTGCTTGAAGAACTGTTCCATACAATTAGGGTTGTTTCTAAGCTCAGTTTTTTAACTCATTAAATCACAGTGGATGCAAATTAAGCTAAAGTCTTTAATATTGACTAATGGCTGATTCTTAAATAACGAACACTTGCTAAGTGTATCTATATTAACTCATTTAATCCTCATAACAACCCTTAGAGATAAAAGCTGAGTAAGTCTTCACTTAACGTCATCATTAGGTTCTTGGAGACCAATTTAAAGTGAAACAACATAAAACGAACAATTTTTTTCATCAATGTTGCAAGATGACATAGAAGAAAATGACATTTTTCAAGGATCTGCTGTACATCGTTTCACTTAAAGTTGCAGTTTCCAAGAACTTACTGACAACATTTAGTAAGGACTTACTGTATTGTTCCTGTTTTACAGATGGTAAGACTGGTACAAAGAGAGGTTAAGCAATTGCCTAAGGTCACAAAGCTAGAAACATAGCTATTAGAACCCAGAAGTGTGTGTTCTTAAAATGGCTTTAAAGTGCTTATCTTTGTTTAACCTATTAATAATTTAAAAGAAAAAATTAAAGCATAAGTGACATCCCTACCTCCTTTTTTATCTTTTACTGTGATTACTCTTCATCTTTTTATATGTCATTTTTATATACTCTTATGCAAAATTATTTCCTTCTGGAATAGGGATAATATGAATATCTCTTGAAATTATCTTACCTATTACCAGTTAGGGGAGCAAACATGTATGTGGTATTTGTGTGCTTAAATATTTTTAATGAAAAGTTAATCTGATTATGTTTTATATGTTAGTACATGATTATGATAGGCTACTTTTAATTTTTTATTAGATGCCTTCTCCTAATAGTGAGATAAATTATCAAAGTCCTTTATCGCTTTGTACATCAAAAGGGAAGCCTGTTTCCACACCTGTATCAGCCCAAATGACTTCTAAGTCTTGTTGTAAAGGGGAGAAAGAGACTGAAGACCCAAAAAGCTGCAAGAAGAGAAGAGCCTTGGATTTCTTGAGTAGACTGCCTTTACCTCCACCTGTTAGTCCCATTTGTACATTTGTTTCTCCAGCTGCACAGAAGGCATTTCAGCCACCACGGAGTTGTGGCACAAAATATGGAACACCTATAAAGAAAAAAGAATTGAATTCTCCTCAGATGACTCCACCTAAAAAATTCAATGAAATATCTCTTTTGGAAAGTAATTCAATAGCTGATGAAGAACTTGCATTGATAAATACCCAAGCCCTTTTGTCTGGTTCAGCAGGAGAAAATCAATGTATACTTGTCAGTGAATCCACTAAGACTGCTCCCACCAATTCAAAAGATTATCTCAGACTGAAAAGGCATTGTACTACATCTCTGATCAAAGAGCAAGAGAATTCCCAAGCAAGTACAAAAGATTGTGAGACTAATATGCAGAACACAAATACAATAAAAAATATATCTAAGAGATTGCAAAGGCGACAGAAACGAAAATGACAATAAATTAGTCATTGACTCTTAACCTTTCCAGTTTGTAAGATAGATACAGTTTCAAACTACACATCAGTATTTACGTTGGAAGAAAAGAAACTAAATAATTTCAAGTGTACCTGGGTGTTTGTGTACCATAGGTATTGTCTTCTTTGACTCTATATTGACATACTTTGATTTCAGTTGTAGATCTTAAAACTGTACATTTATTAGCTAGCTAATCAAGGAAAAAATCTCCTTTAAATCTTTGATTGGATTTCATCACAAGTATTATTTTATAAATGAAATAAACATATTCTTTTATTTTAGATTGTGTCATTGATTAAGTAAAATGAGATTTCTTAGTACAGTTATTTTGACATAGATAATTCCTTTTAGTTCTTATTTTAGGAGATTATTTTTTAGAGGTAAGTCACTATGAAATAGTTTTCCTTAATGCCTGTGTTGGTTGTGCTGTAGTTCTATCCTGTTCAAAAGTCAGGATGAATAAGATATTACAGTGATGTTTTCACTGATTCTTCGTTCTTAGAATGTCTGCAAGAAAAATAGAACCTTTAACTCTAATTCCTTTTTATGATTCCAGTGTGATCTCTGAAATTAAATTACTTCAATTAAAAATTCAAATACTTAAAATCAGAAGCATGTTTCATAGAGCTAATTTTTTTTAACAAAATGGTCATCCAGACTGAAACTTTTGAGAACATCTTGCGTTCAAATTGGCACTGATTCTGCCTGCTTTATTTTTAGCACTATCACAGGACCCAGACATACTACTCCCTTTTAAACCTACCACCAAGCAGATTAGTTCAATTTAAGATAATACTTTCATTATCTTAAATAATGATATCTGAAATAAGCTCTTACGCTTTCTTATGTTTAATAGAGAAAAGGGATATAATAGTTCTAACTAGGAGCTAATAGCATGGAGAAGTTCTTAAAGCAGGTGTTTTAATATGTCTTAAATTTATATATAATACCACATTCTCAAGAAAATAAAGTGAACACCGAAAAAAAAAATCATATTCTCAAATCTAATTATAAACACATTTCAAAGCCAAAAATAAATCCTTTTAAAAATTGACATTTTTCCTTCCATAACCTTGAGCTATGATTTTTCTCTCCTCGAAAAAGCATTAACATAATAGTCTATTCTGCTGTTCTTTTTAACTTAAGTGTTTTGCATGTCTTATTAATGTGATTTAAGTTTTATTTGTAAACAATTGGGTCTTACCATACTAATCATTTTCCCAGTGATCCACTCTAGAAAAAGGAATAAAACTGGAGTCTCAGGTAAACAGAAAAAATTACATTTATAAGAATTTAATCTTTTCTTTTTTGAATCCTTAGAAAAATTGCTAATTATCTCCTCCATTCTTATTCTCATTTAGACCACCCATTATAGAAAGATGTAATGCACATACTTCTTTTTATAAATTGTAAATAACATCCAAGCTACATGAATAAAGTATGAAGTTTGAGTATATGTATATATTATCCCAAGAAAGTGACAATTTAATGATTACAAAGTCAACATGTATGATAAGAGATAAATGGTAAAAGCAGTTTATTTATTCGACAATCATTTAATGAGAATCTACTGCGTATATAGAGCACTTGCCAGCTGTATGAATGATGCAAACAGTAAACACAAAACAATACAAGTCAATGTTGGGTGTTCAAAAAATTACATAAATCAGGAGCCATGGGAGTTGAAAGGAAAAACAGATCACTTCTATATGGGATAAATAAAGTTGGTAGCATTTAATCAATTTTTATATTTCAAACCAGTATTTCAGGGATCATCTAGGAAAAGAGACATAAATAGGCCAGAAAACTTTTCGTCAGAGCTATATAACCCAGAGCCACTGCTCCACAGTGGTCACTCACTTAGCCCAGGTGAACCAAAATCCCTAAGCAGACAGCCAGCCAAATCAGGAAGGCTTGGATCTGGCCCTTTTGACTGCTCCTGTGGAATCAAGGTAATTCCCACTTCTCCCCTCTACTAACCTTTATGAGTCAAGTCATCCTTATTGAGCTGGTTATGCAATAACCATTTTGACTGAAATACCCAGGATTACCTGGGCCTGGAAAATAGCATAATTAAGTGGATTATTATTATTAGAGGGTTATTATGTGTTGTGCTTGGACAGAGAACTTAGCAAAACTATGATAGTTAGATTCATTCAGATTTACCATTTTTTGGCAGCCAAACTTAGTTACTTAAAAGAGATACCAATTTTAAAAATGTTAATGGGCTGGGCACGGTGGCTCACGCCTGTAATCCTAGCACTCTGGGAGGCTGAGGCGGGTGGATTGCTCAAGGTCAGGAGTTTGAAACCAGCCTGAGCCAGAGCGAGACCCCGTCTCTACTAAAAAATAGAAAGAAATTAATTGGCCAACTAAAAATATATGGAAAAAGTTAGCTGGGCATGGTGGCGCGTACCTGTAGTCCCAGCTACTTGGGAGGCTGAGGCAGTAGGATCGCTTGAGCCCAGGAGTTTGAGATTGCTGTGAGCTAGGTTGATGCCATGGCACTCTAGCCCGGGCAACAGAGTGAGACTCTGACTCAAAAAAAAAAAAATGTTAATGAAGGGAAAATTACAGATGCATTGCTGGTAGTCATCAAGATGTTGAGTAGATCTTAATAGTGTCAGATAATGGAATGTTAAAGTAAAATAGTCTTTCTAATTTATACATCAAATAATTTATATAAGCAAGTAAAATATAAGATTGCTTTTGTCTTTACCTTTATGTTTCCTATGTATTAAAGAAGACTGGCAAATAAGCTTATGATACAGAAAAACTGATTATTGTATAGTTGAATTCCTTGGGATTTAGGTAATTAAATTCTTATATTGTCAAACAAAAAAAGATTCAGTGACAAATCCATATAAATGCAATACCATATACAATTTTTAATAGCCATAAAAGCACCATTATATAGGACACTTAAAATAATACTTCACAGAACATTAGAAGGAAGCTGTTGGCTAACAAGAAGAAATAGAGCATACACCCTACATGGTCTCATCTATCATGGTCTCACACCAAATTAATCTAATTCCAACCTGTTGGAATTTAATTTGGATTCATAAATTTGGTATCAGTGTAAGAGGGACATTCTGGAGTTGTAGTAGAGCTCTATTGTCTTAAATAATGCCACATAAAACATCAACTGCTCATTTTGTAATGAGCATGGCTTTTACATATCCCTGTATAACCTGTATCTGAGGGTGCTTAAGTCCTTGCACTCCCAAACATTTAGCTGCCAACTAATTAAACACGTGTTTATAGACATAATTTTAGAAGTCGCTTAATTATTCCTCTTACAAATTGGTGTTTTATGAAGGCAGGCTTATTTTATTTACACAATTAGCACAACAGCCAAAATTTATTCAGGTATAATCCTGTTGAATAAAGTGGCAGTTAAAATACAAAGTATGACTTTAAATAATGACACTGATTTTCCCCAGTAACTTGTATAGCTATTAAGGATTCCACAAATATTTTTAACAGTGATACATCATTAAAATAAAAGAATGATTTCCCAATATGTCTACTTTGAAGGACAATGTTTCCTTAGATGCATACTTTCTAGCATATTAGTTTTAAAGGAAAATCAGTATCATCATTAAGAGTCACACATCTTACATTTTTGGATACATAGATTATCAAAGTAGCAATGGCACTAAACTTCCTGCCATCCACTTCTCCTCCCCCACTTTTCCAACTTTCCTGATGGAGATGAATTTCCTGAAAAAATAGATTACTTCAGAGAAAGTGGCACTGAAGCTTATATATAATATAAACATTTGATTTCATTTATGAACCTACATAATTGATTATGTTCTTGGGTATATTCTCAGGTTTTGGTTTCATATTAATTCTTTCTCTAGAGAAAGAGACTGTTTAATCAAATCTGCAGAATTCCCAGTGTCAGACCATGCATATAGGAGCACTTTAACAAATGCTTGTTGAAGATAATGAATATAATGACTTCTGCTCAGAAACTTTTGAGTTCAACTATGTACACTGGAATTATAGCTCTGACTAAAACAGAACAAGGAATAAATACCAAAACTTGAAGTAAAAACTGACTTAGGAAAATTTTGAATGGCTGTAAGATAGGCCTCTAATATCCATGGTGATAACCACCCCTTCTGTTGAAGGAGCTCTCATTTGTGAAGCCGCCATGAGCCCTCCGGTTTGGAAACTCAGAATAGGTACTCCAGTATCCTGCATTGTTGGAAGGCAGTGCATTATTCCTGTCCTGGTTCCTGTTCATTCTGCTTGGTTTTTCTGCATGAAGCACACTGTGAAAGGTAACATCATGTTCATACCGTTCTTTCATTCGAAGTATTTTTTCTCTTGGAACTCCATGAATGTTTCTTCTACATGGGAAAAAATGCAAATAGTTATTTAAGGCAGGATATCAAAATGAGTTACTTGCATTTTACAAGTCCTGTATTACTGTGTAAATACTGCAGTCCCTGTTCTCAACTCTGTTCTCTTAACTCTGGCAAAAGCATGTCTTGCTATGTGGTCCTCTTTCAGGTTCTGCTCCTCATGCTGCCCTGCACATCCCACACCACCCTGAGGCTAGCAAGGAGCTGAAGCTTTAGAAAGGCTTTGTTTCTGGTAAGCTCAATTATATGCTTCAAGACATAAAAGATCATATATTTGCCTGTTGATGACATGCATCTATCATCTATTTATGTCAATCAATCCTTGACATGTACTTTTAAGAGATGCTTATTAAAACAATCTTAAATTCTAGTGTGCACAAGAACCAACTGGGGATATATTAATAGTTAGAAATGGAATTACCAAAGATTCCAACTACAGAATGGGGTCCATGAACTAGGATTTTAACCACCACCTCAGGCGATTCTTATGGAACTGGTCCATAGACCCACTTTGAAAAAACAATCTGCTTTTAACCATAGAATGAACCAGCTTTACTCCTAACAAGTAAATTCTGATCTTACTCATTACGTGAAGTTATTGACAGTATCAAATAACACAGAGAATATCAGAACCCATGCATTCAATCAATAAGTTAGTATTATTGGACACTCAATGCCTTATAAATTAGAAGCAGCATCTAGACCATAAATGAACCACAGACTGCTCAACATCTAAAGATCTTATTTAGCTTAAATGCAAAAACACCACTGACATGTGCAATCCCATGCAGAGGAAAGTGCTTTAAAATGTACATTAATGAAGAAGCATTTTAGCAGAATGTTAAATGCATCCTTTTAAAGGACCAAGTCCAAGCCAAGATTTAGCATTTAGCATTATATTAGAAAACTGACCCAAAACTAAAGTCTTCACATTAATAATTCCAAAGTTATCAATTTCCAAGAATTACCATTTTTGGCCTGAAAACTACCATGTCCATTTCCAGCCTGAAAAGATTCTTTTGTTCGTTCTGAAATACCTGAAAATAGCAGGATACATAATGAGAAACTAGAAAAACAAAGAAGTACCTTGCTAACTCTTGAACGTTGAATTTCCAGCGAGTGTCAGGTTCTCGGAATATAACTTCATAGTTATTTTCAAGTGCCTGATTTTTCAAAAGTACATAAAACATTGAAGACATAGTATGTATGTTTGGGAATGTTTATGCTGCCATTTAACATTTACTACAAATCTTTTCTAAAATTTCTTTTGTTTTACCAGTAATCCAATGCCTTAATTTATAATAATAACTTTAGTTGGTTCATTCCCATACTTAGCCATTCTCAGATGATGTTATGAGTCCCAATGATAAATTTTGGTCAGTTTTATCTAGTATGTAGGAAAATTGTAAAGGTTCTTTGTTTTGGGCATCTTTAAAAATAGATGACTGAACTAGTTTAAAGGGTTCTGAACACAGGTGTGAGCAGTGAACTCAGGGGCTTTTCAGAGTCACGTAATATGATTCTGTTGATTTACTTCTGTCAAATGCCTTGTCCTATTCTTGATGCCTTGCTTTAGAAGGTGAGAGTGCCATAGGAATGGAGCTCATGAAATAAAAGTGATTTCAACATACTTTACATAATCTTCCCTTCATAAAGTAGCTGTCCCTGCTATGCAATACTGTTTGGTTCAAGGCACAGTGCCCCATTTCCTTCAGTTTAGAAAATATTACAATTCCATATAAACATCCAAATATTCTTTGCATTCATAAATTGACTACTACCTTATCTAAAAGTGAACTTTCTAATATCACTATTGTTTATTATGTTATAAAATACAGATTGGAAAGACCGAAGTAAAAAGATTTCCTCTCCATTCTTTAGATGGGCACTTCTAATTAGGGAAGGAGTCAAATATCATAACTGAGGGCCAGGCGTGGTGGCTCACGCCTCTAATCCTAGCACTCTGGGAAGCCAAGGCAGGAGTATCACTTGAGATCAGGAGTTCAAGACCAACCTGAGCAAGGGTGAGACCCTGTTTCTACTAAAAAAAAAAAAAAAAAAAAAATAGGAAAAAATTACTCAGGCAACTAAAACTAGAAAATATTAGCCGGGCATGGTGGCGTGCACCTGTTGTCCCACTTACTCGGGAGGCTGAGGCAGGGGGATCACTTGGGCCCAGGAGTTTGAGGTTGCTGTGAGCTAGACTGATGCCACTGTGCTCTAGCTGGGATGACAGAGTGAGACTCTGTCTTGAAAAAAAAAAAAAATAGCATAACTGGAAAACATCTAATTAATAGTGGGGATGGCTAAAAAAGATTATACATATCCAGAAAATAAAAAGTAAAATGACTTCCCCTAAGCTACTCCCAGTTAATCCCTAACTCTTGGTTTTGAGTTGTGCCTTAATTCACTCACCTATTCACATTCCTGTTCATTTCTTGCCAAAGCAGACTCTCGACATGAACTGAATGAAGTAACTGCAAAATTGTTGCTAACTCATTCCTATGTTTACCAAAGTCCAACAACCTCATCATTAGAGAAAAGCACACCTGTAGGTATGCTGTTTTCCCCAAAAGGTAAGAAGAAATCTAAAAACATGAGCCCAGCTTGGGAGATAGTCACTTCACAATTAACCAGGTGGGGATTCAGGGTGACACTTGGTGTCTATGTCCTGCCCCACCAGTGTGGTTCTGGATTCTTCTCCTTTCTGTACCCAATAGGGAATGAAAACATTATCACAAGAGATGAAATATGTCTGAAAAAATATCAGACAGACTTCAAAATTAGAGACTAATGTGTACATTGCTCATCTTATTCTGACAATGGAGAGGTGAGTTATATGTGTATTTATATTTGTATTTTAGTATCTCAGTAGGTTTACAGTGTTAATCCTAAATCTGTTTTTAAACTAAAAAATTCTGTTGCCCTGGAACTAACAGGCAGCAACAGTACACGGGGCTGAAATCCCTGGTCGCCAAAGAGCTGTCCTGACATAGGCTGTCACTCTACTAGTAGCATCATCTAGTCCAACATCTCTCTACGTTTCAGTGGGTGCTCCTCTGTATGCCTCCCCTTAGGAAAATAATTAAGACATAAAAACTATCAAGAATTCAGATCAAGGACTATTTAAAAATTCTACCCTGAGGTGAGATTAGCATCTCAGCAAATTTCAGCCATTGTACAGCAGAGAAACACTAAAATAAAACCTCTTTACCTGCTCCTTGGGAGAACTACTGTTAGTAAATATGAAATCATGGAAGATCAGAAAAAGAAGAAAGAACAAGTGATTCAATTTTCTTACAAAATGTCCATAACTGAAAATTCAGAATGATACTTCTTCCTACCATGACTGCATAGGGCTTCATTTCCCAGGCGTGGAGGTTGGTATTATCAATAATAATGGGGGATATGCCATTCCTCATTGCTTTTCTTGCTGCAACACAATGTTACATAACAGTGAACAACATGCAACAATCAGAGAGAAGGGTGAGGTAATCCATATTTGTCATTTTTATTACAGGATGTCCTCGTTACGCAACTTTAATGCCACTTATTTCAGAACCCATTATCAATAATTTTCTTTTTCCTGGAATCTAAGAAGGTTATGGTCTGGCATTCTGTTTGGGGGGAAAATGGCAGAACTTTTGGTTAAGCTCCTTCCATAAAACTTACTGATTCTGCAGCAGCTACAATCTAGGCACACAATAGGGTTTCCCAGGAATTTGGAAAGAAATTTGTCACCTCTTTTTTGATTCCATTCATGAGCTTCCTCCAGGAAGTCAGGATTGAACTCATAGGCACCATCTTCCCTGAAGAAAAAATCGTCCGTGCTGAAAATCAGGGCTCTGGGAAAGTCATGTTGCAATTGTCTGGAAAGTGGAGAAATGAAAGAGATTTTTTTTTTATTATATGCATAGTCCAGTAGAAACAATTTCCTTCCATCTCTAGCATTTAGCAGTTTATAATTCTGAGACCACCAGGTTTTGAGTTGTTGAAATTCAATTTTAAAAGAGATGCTTATTATGTCTAGAAGGCACCACTCCCTGACAGGAGGCAGGAGAGGGCTGAAAGGCGGCTCTGTGTGTTGCCAACCCTTGAACCTAAGAGGTGCTAGTCACTGCCACTGACTTCTGCAGCGACCAGGACTGACTCAAGTTGGGGGCATGGTGACTGTCTTCCCTCTTGGGCACCAGTCCCCATGCCATTCCTCTCGGAGGCACCAGTGCCCTCCCGAGACATGCGCGAGGGTGCCAGGCCCCCATGCTGCAGCTCTTCCCTTAGCCCCTAAACTCTTACGTGGCCTGGGTCCCATTTCCTTGGAGCTCTGTTCTCTAAAAGGACCCAACTGAGAAACTAGCTGAAATGTGGATAAAGACGATGTGTGTGTGCTATCCTATTAGGTGACATATTTATATTTTAACAATTACCTAAACCAAATGGGAAAAAGCACAACAGGAGAGGGAAAGAGGTAGACCCAATTCTCCCCTTACCTTCCTAAATGGCTACCACTCTGGGTCTAAATATGAAAATGTCACAGAAAAAGCGATCATGGAGTTTTTAAACTCCTCTTTTAAAGCAAAAATGAAACAAAACAAAAAAGTGTGTTGAGTTCTGTACAAAATAACTTCAAAGAGAAGATGTTTCCATTTGAAATCCTTACTTGGACTATTTTTTGGCAGAAGGTGGATATTATGCTCAGTAGTAGCTGGGGCCACCTCTGAGCCTCCTTTGCTCATCTGTAACAATTGACCATAGCGTCACCCAACTTGTGAGGTGATGACGAAGATCTAATAATGTGGGAAAACAGCGAGCACAGCACGGAACACAGTGTATGTTTCTTTCCTTTTTCCCTACACAGCACTCACCAGCCTAAGTGTAACTTCAAAACAAATGCAACCAGCAAATAGAAAATATGGTCACATGGGCCATGCTCAGAAAAAGAGGATATTAAAGAGTTGGAGAAAAAAAGGTTGGAGAGTGACAAGGGCAGAAAATGCAAAGAGAAAGCAAAGCTATTCAACTTCTTTTTTGTTGTTGTTCTTCATTGAGAATTATCTTCAATCAGGAAGGAACAGAATAAGCACCAAGCATTGGAGCCACAGATGAGAGAGCACCTAAGTTGCTCGGGCAGACTTGGGTTCAGTCCTCCACCAACCGGTTATGTGACCCCATGTCCCTAAGCTTCTGTTTCCTTAACTGTGAAACACATAATCCTACCTATTAAACTGAGCTTCTAGTAAGACTCAAATGAGGTAAGGTATGGGAAAACATTGTGTAAGACACTTTACAAATGTAAAATGTACTGTTATTTTGTTAATAATATCAATAAGACCAAATTTACCAACCCAGACTGTTGATATGCCATAATAAAATACATTGGAATTTATGTAATGTAATCTTTGCGGTATTGCAGTAAATAAGAGAGAGATGAAAGACAAAAATAAAGCAAATGCTTCGATTTTTTAAAATGAGTAAATATACATTCCAGAAATGGTAAATATCTGTCAAATTCTTCAGAAGACTTGATAGCATTTAGAAAAAAGGCAGCATAGATAGATAGCTGAAAAAGTAATTACAAATAATACATTTTCTTCTTCAATGGACTATAGTGGTAAACAGGGAAATTCATTGGACATATCTTGATTTAAACAGGAATTTGGGCCGGGCACAGTGACTCACTCCTGTAATCCTAGCACTCTGGAAGGCCAAGGAAGGAGGATCGTTTGAGCACAGGAGTTCAAGACCAGCCTGAGCAAGAGCGAGACCCGTCTCTACTAAAAATAGAAAGAAATTAATTGGACAACTAAAAATATATAGAAAAAATTAGCTGGGCATGGTGGCGCATGCCTGTAGGCCCAGCTACTTGGGAGGCTGAGGCAGAAGGATCGCTTGAGCCCAGGAGTTTGAGGTTGCTGTGAGCTAGGCTGATGTCACGGCACTCTAGCCCAGGCAACAGAGTGAGACTGTCTCAAAAAAAAAAAAAAACGGAATCTGACAGTCTTTCTTGATAGCTTTGTGGGAAAATGTAGTAATATATTTCAATATCCAAAGAATATTAGTTAATCATCAAACCCATTAGATATTTATTGAGCATTTAACATGTGCCAAGTGCAGCGTGAAGTGTTAAGGTACAAAATAAAGTAAGTAGCTGCTTTCAAGGAATTCACAGCCTAGCCAAGGAGCCAGCCCCTCCCCCCAGCTAGTGTAGCCCACAGCTGTATGGAGGAAGCATCAAGAGAACTTCGGAAAAGCCAGTGCTGCCAGGGAAGGCATTGTGAAGGAGAGAACATTCCACTTGGACCTTGAGGGATGAGAAAACTGTTGCCTCTTGGGGAAGAGGCTAAGAGCATGGTAGGTAAGAGAAGAAGGAAGTTAATACTTCAGGGCTTGTTAGGATCCAGGGACTTTAGGGAAAAACAAGAACAAAGACACTAGGTTTAAAAGAAGCAAATTGTCTTTGAAACACTGTTTTCCATTCTGAGTGCCACACAATTTAGAGAGAAACTTGGCAAGCTGGAATATGTCCACAGAAGAGCATGGAAACCACATCAGAGGAGCAAAGATCATCAAAGAAATGTGGGATGCTTACGGTGAGAGAGCAGAAGATACATGTGATAGGAGGTGATGGTTACCCTCAGGTATCGGAAGAGGGAGTGAACTTATTTTGCAGGTCAGCAGTTTGGGCCGGGCTCAGGTGGGCAGATCTGCAGGCCTGGCAAGGGGTTACACGCGTGCAGCTGTGTACACGGGGTGGGGACAGAGCAGTCTAAGCAGGCCTGCTTCACTCTCTGGCTCCCACTCCAGCCACGCGGCCTTGCACCCTCAAGGAGCCCCAACCAGGCCTCTTCCCAGATGCAGTATTTGAAGCGGCAAGAGAAGCAGCTGTTTGCTAGGCTTCCACCACATTGTTGGGCAAAGGAAGTCACTTTGCTGGCCCACGTTGTAGGGGTGGGACGGCTTCTTGATGAAAGGGGAGCACAGAAAATGCGGCCACTTTACTGCAGATACAGAAAGTGGCACGAAGGAAGAGAGAAGAATAAAGAGGATTTGATGAAACAAATGCTCGTAGCTTCCATATGAATGTCAATTATTTGAGTTTAAAGATAGATAAACTGAAAAGTCCAAATCATAGATCCAAACCTTTAACCTTTAACCTCCAATGCAAACAATTATTATAAAGACACCTGAGGAAAAAAATCGAAGAGTAGCACTAGATGCATTTTTAGGTATATATATTTTATATTTGTGAACACTGCACAGTTTTAAAATTATTTTCATCAATATTATTTAGTCTAAATAATAAAAGTTATGTTCAGAGGTTAAATAATAGCATATAATGTACTTCCCTTATCTTGTGTGTACTAAGTTAAGCAACTATGGTAACTGGTTCCAATTTTTTTTTTTCTTTTTGATCCCAGATTTGATATCCCTTTGAAATCTGGTTTCATTTGTTTTTCTATGAAGTCTGCTATTATAGGTTTGGTTTGATAAATATTTTCAGAGCTGAAGTTTTCTTTTCATATATATATCCTTGTCTACTCTTGTTCTCCTCTTTATGGCTTATGTTACTGATTAGACGTTAATACTCTATTTCCTTCAAAAGACTTTAAGACATGAGTGTCTAATTCATATGTTATTTGAACCCTACTCCTTTCTAGAAAACAAAAATAAAACATATAACTACTTCCCTTTTTGACTGCAAAATTTTACCTTCAAGTAAAAGTTAAGTTGTTCAGGACCACGACAGGAAAGACCACCTTCTCATCCTTCCCTAAGATATCTCTGACTGTGGGTTCCACAGTCCTCCTAACTAACCAGCAAAAATAAGAGCGTTTTCCACCTTCAAGGCTCTAATGGATTTTTTTTTTTT
>VBSM01003176.1:74480247-74493219 GCA_008086735.1 Cheirogaleus medius | reverse complement strand
TTTTTTTTTTTGGTGTCTGTAGGATCTTCCTGAATGACCATTCCCTCCAAAACTTGTTTTCTCTTTACCTAAACATTAAATTAGCACTGGCAGCCATAGTAGCACATTGAATATGCAGGACAATAAAAACTCTACTAGCTAAATAAAGAACTGATTAAATAGACAACCTTGAGAGTCTCAAACTTAAGTGTAAGCAATAAATACCATTCCATCAGCTTCAGAAGTGATGAGGAAAATGCCCCAGCTCTATCTTTCTTTATGGTGGTCAGGAGCCTCAAGCATTAGGGAAATTGAGAGAATGAAAATAAAAGAAAAGGGAAAAAAATAGAAAGACAATTACTTCCACATAACCTTCACCTTCCCCACTCCCCCCTCTAATTCACTTAAAATCACTACTATGAGAGAAACTCGGTACTAAATTTCATTTCACAACTTATTCTTTTGTGTAATTCTTTAATAATAACCATAGAGAGATATTTAGATAACTATTCAGCCAGTCACTCACTCACGGAGAAAGTCCAACACTGCTATGTCATTTTAACTTGATCCCCAACTTTTTATTAGGGAAATTTTCAAACATGGAAAAGTAAATAGAATAATAGCATCAATCCTCATGTACCCATAACCAATTATCATATGGCCATCTTGTTTCATCTACTTCATATTCCATTTTACCAAATATCTCATCAGTGTTCACATTTCCCTGGTTGTCTCATAAATGTTTTCCTACAGATGGTTTGTTTGAATTAGGTGCCAAACAAGATCCACATAGTGTATTTGGTGCCATGTCCCTTAACTCTCATTTATTCTATAGTTTTCTCTCTCCTTTTTTATTTCTATCTGAACTTTCCTTCCACAGCCTTTTAATTAGAAAATGTACAAACCTAGAGAAATGAACTGAAAAACAGTATAAACTGTATATTGCAGGTGTAACACTGCTTATCCTTCATCTAGTCACCAGATGCTCACATTTCTCCTTATTTATGTCTCTCACATATATATTTTTGAGGAACCCATATGAAAATAAGTTGCAGACATCATGACACATTACGTCTAAATTCTTTGTCAAGTATCTCTTAAGAATAAGAACAATCTCCTGCATACCCTCAATTCTATTATCACATCTAAAAAATTAACACTAATTTATAATATTAATGTTTTTAAATTTAAGTTGTTAAATGTCCCTGCTGATCCCCAAAATATCTTTCATAGGTTTCAAGTACTGCATTTGGTTATTGCGTCCTATTAATGTCCTTAAATCTAGAACTGTCCTCATGCCCTTTTTGTTTCTCTAGTTGGCTTGAGAATGCCCCATATTCTGGGTTTGTCTGGTTGTTTCTTTGTGATTAAATCTAAACATTTCTTGGAAGGAAATTACAGAGGTTAACATTTGTGTACTTCTGATTGCACGTAACAACAGTTTGTCCCATCATGCTAAGTTTGATCACTTGGCTAAAAGGTGGTGTCAGCCAGACCTCTCCATTGGAAAGGTACATTGCTTCCTTTGTAATATTAAGTAATGTGTGGGGGTGAAACTGGGAGCCATGGAGAGATCCTGTTCTCCAATGACCTTTCCCTCATGATCTTTACATATATTTCTCTGATCACTGCCTGAATCAATGACTACATTGAGAATCACAGAATTTTTATTTCCTCGTTCTGTACTTTCCTCTATATTTACTAGGTGGCATTGCCTTGTAAAGAAGAGGTTTCTATCCCTCCTTTTTAAATCCTTATCATTGTTATTCTTTATGATGTTCAAATTGTTCCAAATTTAGCCAGTAGGTACCTCTTCAAGCTGGCTCCTGTGTCTGTCTACACAAACTTTAAGAATATTGTTTTTCCTTTCTGATTAGCAAAGAAATATATACTCATTGCAGAAAATTCTGAAACATAAAAGTGGATCAAAGAGGGGAGGTTCTTATATTCCCCCATCTAAAAATAATTATTAACATTTTGCTCTTCTTTCCAGGATTGAGATATAGATATATATGATTTCTTTTTAGCGCATCTGTTGTTACATAAAAACAGACATAATGTAGAGCATACCAAATTTCCACCAAATATTTTTCATAGCAAATTACTTCACACTTCATGAAATATTCTTCTGTGACATAATTTTTAATGATATGGCATACTTAAACTTATTCATATGGATATACCATAATTTACCTAACCAATGCTCTATGTATGGTCAGGCATTTAGTTTGTCCCCAGCATCTTTGATTACCAGCAAGATTAAATATTTTTTCATAGTGTGTTGATCATTTAGAGATATTCTTTTGTGAACTGCATTTTCATGTCCTTTGTCTGGTTAATAAAGCCTCCTTATTGGGAGGTTTATCTTTCTCATTAGTGTCAGTTTCTCAATTGCACTCAGTAATTGCTTTTTAATTTTGTTTATAATAATCTCTAACATATAAAAGTCTAAATTTTAAAAAAGCTTTGTCTAGTCACATGTATTTATCTTTTATTTTTTAATTTATGCCTTTGATAGTACATCTAGAACAGTCTTTCCCACCCCAGGATTATGTAAATATATGTGTTCTATTATATTTTCTTCCTCCATACATCTGAAATTTTATGTTGGTCTGTGGCATTGATTAAGGATCTAACTTGATGTTTTCCTCACAGTAACCTGGTTATCCCAAAACCATTGACTGAATAATTCATCCATTCCTCATTGTTTTGAAATACTTTTTATTACATACTAACTGATTACAGATAGCTGAGCACTGTTACTGGACTTTCTGTTTTGTTCCATTAAGCTTGATGTGCAAGTTCTTCGTTATCTTCTGTTCTAATATTTTCTTATTTTCTTGATTATATTTTGTAGTTGAGAATACTCCCTTTATAAAATGTATACTTTTAAATTATTTTCTTGTCTAATTTCTGTTGGAGAGAGATTTCTGAACAATATAAAAAAAAAGATATACCTTTCTTGTTGTCTTTGATCCCTCTCATGGTAGGCTAAAGTTGATCCAATAAATTTTCTTTTTTTATAAGAGTGCTAAGCACTGGATAAAGAGATTGACTATATTACCTCACCTTAACCTTTATAATAATTTATATAATAATATTTATAATTAAGTATAATAAAGAAACTAGGGCTTCAAGAGCTTAAATAACTGGCTTAGGTTTACACAGCTTGGCTGTGGTGCTGCCAGAATTTCACCCCAGGCTATACAGGGTCATGGCATGAGGTGTTACATATTGTGTAAGCACTTGTGAATCTGAGAAAGCCTTTCTGTTGTCTTCACATATTACCAACTAGGCTGGATGAGAAATACTGGATTACTATCTTTTTCAAATACAGTTTTCAGTTAGCAGTGGGTTTACATGCATTGAGCAGAAACCTCAGATAACAGTGGCTTAAATAAAATTAAGATTTCTATATCTCGTGTATAAAAAAATCCAGAGGTAGAATCCAGGGCTCGTAATCCAACTCCATGATTGACATGGACCCCAAAGTCTACCATCTTTCTAAGCATGTGGCTTCCATTCTTGAGGGCGCCTTCTGGTGGACACAGGGTAGCACTGCAGCGCTAGCCTACACATCTATATTCCACACAGCAGGAAGAGGCAAGGGAGCCATGAACACTGTAGTGGGCACATTGCCATGCCCAACAAAATAGGATTGCTAAGGAAGAAAAGGTAGTTAAATTAACAGCTTTTGCAACAGTCTTACCAGGATATGTCTAGGAATGAATTTATTTTTTATCACTTCTGAGTCTTCACATAAAAAGTATGTTCTATCATATCTATAATTGTTGCTTTGGTTATATTTATTCTGGTTATATTTGGTTATGTTTATTTTCACATTTGTCTTCTACATAACTGTTTAATTTGCATGGTGATTCTGTTTAACTCTATCTCTAATAGACTTTAAAATTCCAACATTTACTTTAGAGTCTTTTAAAAATATATATCTCAATTAGCTCCTTAATTTTCTGCTTCTTGGCCTTATTTATTTTACGTCTTTCATATTTCAGACTCCTTTTCATCATTTTCTTTTATCCTTCATATCAGAGAGAGGAATTTTTGGAAAAAAAATTTTAAATATAGAGAAAGACAATGGAAATAATATAACAAATGCCTGTATCCCCACCACCTGGAGCTCATAATCATTAACATTTTTTTCACATTTGTTTTGTTGGCTTAAAATTCAACCACCACCCACCTTAATTTTGGCAACCCAAACACCTTTACTAGGCTTCACTGTCCCCTTGTCCACAGCACTTGTTACCTCCTAACATAACATACAATATCCTTATATTTTACATCCATTTCCCTACCTCTGGCACATAAGGTCCACAAGGGCAGGATCTTTTGTTTTGTTCACTGATGATTCCCAAGTACCTAGAACACTGCCTGGAACATAGTAGACACTCAATAAATATTTATTGAATTAAAAAAATGAAGGAGCAATACATTTTTTTAGATCTATTCATGTTGACATATAGACTTAGTCCATTCCTTTTAACTGCTACATAGCACTCCATTATCAGCAAAATAATAAACACAGCTGACATTTACTAAGTGCTTATTGTGTGCTAAGCACTATTCTAACAGCTTTCCATTTCTCATGTAATGCTCAAAGAGACCTGGGAAATAAGCGCTGTCATTAAGCCCCACATTACAGATGAAGAAATTAAGACCACCAAGTGATACAGCTGGATGGAAACTGAGGCTTCTGGCCCCAGAGCCCCACATCAACCGCTATGCTTGAGCATCATAAAATAAACAGACATTTATCCTTTTCTCTAGTGACATTTAGGTTGCTTGCAATTTTCCCTCTCATGAACAAGTTTCAGTGGGCTTCATTATGCCTACCTCTTGTGCGTTTGTGGACATTTCCTGGGGATACTGACATCAAGTGGAATAGCCGTGGCATCCTTTGCTTTTCTAGAGAACAGAACAGAGATGCTGTCTAAAATGGCCTCCTTTCCTTCAGAAAATATTTTTCTCTGATAGAATATATGTTTCATGAAGGCAGGGATTTTCTCTCTTGTCCGCTGCTCTATTCTAAACACCTAGAAGAATGCCAGGCACAGAGGATGCTCAATAAATATTTGGCAAATGTATGAATGGCTCTTGTATGTAATGCTCTCTTGCCCTAATTATGCAAATTCTTTTATAGGGGAGAATTTCTATTTACTCATCTTTGTACAGTGAGACTTTTACCCAAACCTGAAATTTACCCCCTAAAGGAGACTGGGGGAAAGGATTCTTCTTGGATCCCAGCACTTCCTCTGGGTGCTATTGAAATTCTCCTCCAGGACTTTAAACTGGGAGGTAGAAAACAGGTTCCACGGCCCAGCAGCCTGAGGCCACGGAGGGAGCCAAGGCTATCGATGACGTGGGCAGTCTCCCCTGAGGCCTGGTGTGGCCCCACCTTCATGGTGCTGCCAACCACCTCGCCAGGGCCAAGCCCTGCGCTTGGAGAGTCAGACCTCAATCACTGCCAGCCTCACCAGTGTCACCAAGCCACAGTGGCTAAGGGGACACCAGTGAAGAGTTCCCGATCTGTCCCACTCTATCTTGCCTTTACCCCTCACATGCCACCAAAGTAGGTCATGTTTCTAAGATCCAAAGCCAGACTCCCAGATGGCCTTCATTCTCATTTGTCAGTGCGGTCCCTCTTACTCCATCAGGCAGAAACTCCTTTCAGTGCCTTGCACGTGAACAGCGCCCTCTGTCGACTCTCGCAACAGTGCAGGTTTCACATGTGTTTGCGTTCTGTTGTTCAATTCATCATGCTCAGATGAAGGACCCAGGCCCACCCACCTCAGTACTAACTTTTTTTTAGCTATCTTTTCAAAAAATGTTGTAGGTTAGTTACAGATAACAGAAGAGGCTATAGCCATACAGGAAAACTGTCATTTTGGGCACTCTCTTGACTGCTGCTTAAATGGGAAAGCAGCTGCATCTTTGATCCTAAATTTTAAATTCCTTTTTAGTATAACTGTTAGGTAAAGGAGCTGACACATCAAACATTTTCACATGGAATCGTCATCTTGTTTACTGAATTGGAGAGAACTGTGGAATGAGTGGCTCTATTCCTTCCTTTTCTCTGCTTTTTTCTCATCTGTTCTCCACATCCCATTCATTCTTCTACATTTCTCTTTATGTGGATAACCTCCTCTTTTGTCTTGTTCTTTACTCAAGGGCCATGCTGACATCTAAGCTTCTACCTCTTAGAAGTAGAAGCTCTTCTACCACATTGCCTTTCATTAACAAATCCATTCATCAACTGATCAGTGAATGCCTATTATGTGCCAGGTCTTCTTTTAGGAGCTGGACAGAATAAAGCTCCTGATCTCATGGAACTTACGTCGTATCTCATGAAGCTTATGTTCTAGTAAAAGAAACCAACAATAAACAAAAGTTTATGTCAGGTGGTGCCAATGCCAAGAAAAAAAGAAAGCCAAGGTGCAGAGGAAAGAATGGTGAGAGGCGCTACTGCAGGTGGAGAGAAAGCCCCTCGCAGACCCTCTCCAACATACCCTTAAAACATGTGGGAAGAGAACGTTGAAAGATCCTAACTATACAATCATACTTCAACAGGACTCCTTACTGACTGTGAAAGTGACAGAAGTGTGTTTCTCCACCACATCCTGGTAATATAAGACCACTCTGCTTATTATGAAATCTCCTGGGTCTCAGAATCAAACGTGTGATTCTCCAATCCTAATGTCCTCATCTAGAAGATAAAAATGACGTCCTAGGATCATTGTGAAGATCCAATAAGCCAGGGTCTATAAAGGGCCAGGTACAGTCAGCACTCAGTAAGCGCGTGCTTGTTTTTCTTTCTCCATTTCTCCCTTCCCCTTTCCCAGACTCTTACCTTGATAAAAAACAGATAGCCTTCTCCCCAAGCCATACACATGATCCGACAGAGAGCCTTATGAAGGAACAATTAGAAATTAGACTCATTTTTCTTTATTATACTACTTCCTCAATCCCAGAGAGCCTATATATCTTTAGATAACTTGAAGCAATAAAAAATAATTTCTTATTGGGTTCATCTAGTCTGAATGGCCCTAGACAGGTGCCATTATACAAAGAAGGACTCACTGAAATGCCAAGAAGGAACTAAGGCATTGTGCTAAGTTAGAGATATCCTCCCAGGGGAGCAGATGAGGAAGAGACTTTAGACACCCTTGGCAGTTGGGAGTTGATGCCAAACATCTCTCTCCAACTCATCATAATCAGAATAAATATGAATACTTATTTAAAAATCTAAATCTCTTCTCTTCCCATTGCCCCCAATGGACCACATAATAAGTTTCCAGGTGAGTAATATTTTTTATACTAGGAAAAATATATCATTAATGTTGACAAATAATGATAAAATGTAGCTTCCTTACCCTGACAGCTGAAATCCAGGTTAACATAGCCCCTTTACTAAGGCCTTTAAGTGTTTTTCATTACACAACAGATCAAAACCAACCTCATTACCCTTTGACTGGGTAACTCCCTACTCTCTTCCTTTGGGCTTGAAGAAAAAGCTCTGGATTAGAAATAAGGAGAACTCATCCCTATGACCTTGATCAAGATGTTTAACTTCTCAGAGCTTAGTGTCTTGGGCTTAGACTAGATGAACTCTAAGGGAATTTCTATACATCTCCTGAGCTTTGCCCATGAAAGTATTCTTCTCCTTCCATTTTTTTCAGCCATTTCTACCTCCCCTCAAAACATAACCCACCCCTGCAATATTCAATTGCCGAAATTCAGCAGGGTCTTCTTCCATTGTTCCAGGAATATGGGGAAGGTGAATCTCCTGTATAGTTGGGCAACCTTTCCTCACACAACCTTTCCAGCAAGTGATCACAAATGCATACTGTATATTCCCACTCTTTGTTAAATATATATATCATTTCCAGTCTTCATTCATCCCAACCTCCAGAAAGAGGGTTGCAAGGACTCTCAGCAGTGGGGAGAGAAGATTTAGGACCCACCTTAGGAAAATCATGAAAAATATGAAAAGCTAGGAGTCATTTTCCAAGTAGACCTACGGGACTAAAAGACGTCACCCATCTGATTCTCTATTGTGATAGTCACAGAGTTGGAATACTGCAAATTTTCTACTTTGATCTTGCTTTTGTTAAAGTCCTGGCCCCATAAATAAAAACACCAAGGTTCAGGCCTGCTGGCCAGGAGCACTGCAGAGCAGAGTATGCTTTGGGGTCCAACTACTCACTACTGAGCCAGCCAGCCCCCCGTTCTCACTGATTCCCACATCCCACTATTTATTTGGCTGTAAAGTATACCCTTCTCCCCCTCTGTCTTACCATTGCATCACACTAGGAAAGCATCCTTTCACTTCCTCAGAAGGCTCTAGTACCAAGAAATAATGAAAAGGTATGTCTCTTGATGGAAAATTCCATGTTATCCAGAGATATGAGTAAGGAGGAAAGACAGCTGTCAGAAAGCATCCTTTGAGCCTAACTGAATCCATGTTACAAACCATTTGTAATGGTGCCAAAAGAAACCGGAACATTGCGAATGATGCAGCATGTACTGGAGCATGGTCCCCAGACTTTGCTTTGATTGATATGTAAAGATTCAAAAAAATTCTGAGGAAATGACATAAGGTTGACAACTTTTAATTTTTCAAATAAGGCCATTTTAAAAAAAAGAAAGTCTACATTCTATTGCCATTTCATTTCATTTGAAAAGGACATTTTAGTGGCATATCCATACAATGGGATCTTCCATTCAGCCACAAAAATGATGAAGTTCTGTCACATGCTACAACATGAATGAACCTTGAAAACATTAAGCTAAAGTGAAATTAGCCAGATACAAAAGGACAAATGCTGTATGATCCACTTACACGATGGCATGTAGAGTAGGCAAACACATAGAGACAGAAAGCAGCTCAGAGGTTACCAGGGGGTAGGGAGAAGAAGGAATGGGAGTTATTGCTTAATGGGCACAGAGTTTCTGTTTGGGGTAATACAACATTTTTGAAGTAGTGGTGACAGCTGCACAACAATGCCACTGAATTGTACACTTAAAAATGGTTAAAATTGCCAAACAACACACACACACACACACACACAGTGGAAAGCACAGAGGTTCGTCCACAGATGCTTGAGGTAGGAGGAAAGGACAGGTGCACATACACGTGAGTTTGTCAGTTCAGCTGTGGAAACAGAGTTCTGGCTCATCTGCAGAGGATGAAAGGGTCTTGGGATTGGAATCTTATTTCTTCTGACAACAGCTCTCTGTTCAACTTTTAACGTTCTGGCCCTGGGTGTACCCAGCCAGTACCCTCACTGCGAAGAAGCCTCCACTTCCGTCAAAACCAGAACACCTAGCTTCCCACCTTCCCACGTGAGGAGTGTTGCTATTCCTTCTCTGCCCGGCCACATCCTCCCCGTCTTCAAGGCCAGCTTAAGAACCATCTCAACGTGGGGGACAATCTCTCTCCCCCTAATGAGCCTGCATTTTCCTCACTGCCTCTCCTGGCCTTGAACAGCAACAGCAGGTGAGCGGCTGCGCCCGCCGGCCCTTACTTACCCACAGCAGCGCGGATTACTACTGCTTTCCATGTGTCATCTTGTGGAGGCGCCTTCTCTTAGCCTTATTCGGTACCTGCCTCACCAAGCAAGTGCCTGCAGTCTGGTAAGTACCCAGTGACCATCGTTATTGTTGATTAGTAACTAATAATTAACACCAGTTGGTATTTATGTAGAAGGCGCATTCCACAGTGCTTCTCATACATAGTCATAGGTTACTGTTTACCATAGTAGCTAAAATCCTACCAGTAAACTTATTAATGGAATATTAGATCCATTTTAACAAAAAAGAACCTGAGGTGTTGAAGATGTAAGTGACCTATGCTAGTTTATATGCTAGTTAATAAAATTAATCAAAATTAATAAGTCACTAAAAATCCATGGATAAGAGTTTCATAGTATATGTCCAACTGAGAATTAACCCAGGAAAGACTTTTATACATAAAATGACATTTAGTTAGTTATGTAATAAAAGCTTTGTCACACAAACTTGGTCTTTCTAGCCAAGCCATTTAACAAAACATTTTACTTAATAGTGCCTTTATTTTCACCTTTAAAAAGTGAACAAGTAATACGTATTTGTTGTAGAAAAATTAGAAAATAAATCAGAGGGGAAAACTCATAATCCCACTTTGTAAAGTCAACAACTATCAACAGATATCTATCTTTTCATATATTTTTCTTAGAATATATGTAGACCCCTTTCTGTGAACAGAAAATGGGATGTGTGTATGTATCTTTGTAACAAGCTTTTTAACTTAATGGGGGCTAAATATATTTGCATGTCAAATATCTATCTGTGTTCCCATTAATGACTGCATGACTTATAAGCCAAACCTCACCTTTTGTGTAATTAAGTTGCTCACATTTTTTCTGTCATACAAAAAACTGTGAACATTCCTCTATCTTCATGTACTTGTCCAATTATTTCCTCAGGATGAATTCCTGGACGTAGATCTTACATGTCAATGGTAAGAACCTATTTTTAAATTTTTTTTTAAATGAAATAGAGGTGGTAAAACAGATTTAGGGAGCACACTAATTTTCTAGTACTCTGGTATGCTTCAAAATTTTTAAACCAGGTAAGATTCCAACTTCTTTTTAATAAAGTCAAAGAATTTAAATAGGTGTTTTCCACATTCTAGCCACTTCAAACTATGAAAAACATATATAGGTGAAAAGTATAGAAATCTAACATTGATTTGGAAGACAAGACATATCCTAATTTCAAAAATGTTTTATTAGTTCTTTAATCAAATGAGAAGTAAAGGTTAAGCAGAAAAAGATGAACCCACATTTGTAAAAAGCAATTTCCTCCAATTTTCAAAGAAAAATTTTTTTATTCTGATTTAAGAAATACATGTTCATTATAGAAAATTTGGAAAATACATATAATAGAGAAAACGTGAACTTCCCAGAATCCAACAATACACAAATAACCTTACAGTTTTACTGTTTTTCATACACGTATATTTTTAAACAATTTGTCATTCTCTACTCACCCACCACACCCCTCAAAAAGTGGGGAAGGCAGCTCCCGAGGGCCACACCTGAGAATTCCTCCCCACCATTCTGTCCCCACTGCGGGCCGGCCTGCTGAGCTGCGGCCCTCTCCTTGCTGACTTCCCAGACTTGAGCAAATGCACAGCCCACCCCAAAGCATGCCAAGGCTCCTCTGCTCCCAGAACCGCCAGTGCCCAGCGTAACAGAACTCTAAGTCAGCTGCCTTCTTCACTCCAGAGCCGGCTTCTCCCCAGTAACACTGAAGATTTATCTCAGCTCATCAACAACTTAAGCAGTAACTAATACCTCTTAAAATGTATATAGCACGTTAAAGTTTAAAAAGTCCTCTCCCACACATTTAATCTTCACAACAACCCTCTCTGGCAGACAGAGCAGATATTCCCATTTAACAGGAGAGGAAACCAAGACGCAGAGGGGTTGAGTGAAGAGCAAAACTGGTGAGGGGTTGAGTTTGGATGTGGAGCCATAAATTGACACCAAGCTCAGAGCTCTTTGCCTAGCTGTTATTAGCAAACTATTTTTAAGTCTGACAAGTGGAAATTAAGAGTCAGTAGGATCTTCAATAAATCCTCTAAACTAATCTCCTCTTAGTAGACACACATAAGGAACATAAAGCCCAGAGAAGCTAGGTGATGGAGCAAAGTCACCAGCTAGTTAGTGATGAAGTAGATCTAAAGGCACAATCTTCAGACTCCCAGGACAGTGCTCACTCCAGTCGTCCCTAGAGATGTCCTGTAATAAGCTGGTCTCTCATCCGGTGTCTTCTGCTTAGCCAAATGTCAGTCAGGAATTAAAATCCTAAAAGTGTAGAATGTTAGAGCCAGAAGGGACCTCAAAAGACCACCCAGGCAACCCCCTGGCTTTACAGATGAGGAATGTGAGTCCAAACCCCTGATGTTCCCAGTGACACATCTTCCACCCATCATATTACTTCCCTTCCAAATATAGTCAGAAACAAAATCTGGCCAAAGATGTTTACTTCCTTCTTTGACACTCAGTGTGTGATAGGCCACAGATCAATCGCAAAGCAAAAGTGAAATTAAACAGGATTTGACATTCAGAAAATACTTGGTTGGTAACAGATGTACTCCCATGACTGTATCACAAAATAACCACGTTCTGCTGGGTCCAAGGTTCCCCACCTACCGCTGTCCCCCACCTCCCAGTGAGCCAGAGAGGGGCTATAGAAATGTGTCTGTGGCTTAGGAAACGGCACCCATGGCCCTCCAGCTCTGTAATCCGTGGAAAGGTAGCAATATTCTTTGGCCAAAGGCTCCTACTCCACAGATCAAGCAGGAATCCTAATTAAAACTGGCAGCACCTCACCAGGGCTGTCACAGTTCCCTGACACCCAAGGAACTCAGCCCCTCCTCCTAAGGACACTATCTGGGTACCATCGAAATCGGCACGTGACTGTATGCCACCTTGATTCGTCAGCAGTTCGAAAGTCCCATGGCTAGCCTTAGCTCTCCAAGGAGACGGAAAGCTCTTGACGGCAAGGGACCACTTCCTCTAGGGAACAGCTACTGCGCGCCAGACAACGTGCTTGGCAGGAGAAAGGGCCCCTACATTCAAGAAACTTACAAAACGATAAGGAGAAGCAAAACCATGTGCAAAACTAAGCGCAGTCAGACGTGTAAACAGGAAGCCAAGGAGTCCAGAAGAGGAGCATCTCCTGGCGGGGAGGGGTAGTCGCCCAGGCTTAAAAGGCTAGTAGACTCAGTCGGGCAAAGCGAGGCGGGAGGGCAAGCCAGGCAGGCGGGCCGGCGTGGGCCACGGCAAGGAGAGAAACAGTTCGCCGTTGCTGGAACCTCAACTGCAAGGCGGGGAGTGGTGGGAGTTCAGGCTGGGGAGGTGGGCCTAGCAAGGTGGCAGCAGGCAACCAGCCCGCGTAATTCCCGCTGGCTTGGTACGCGGTGCG
>VBSM01003176.1:74459192-74475717 GCA_008086735.1 Cheirogaleus medius | reverse complement strand
AAAAAAAAAAAAAACATCCAAGTGTTACAGCTCTTTTAGAATTTGTCTAGCAGGTTTTCGTGTCCTCCCAGGAAGACCCCACTTAAAAAAACAAACAAACACCCACACCCCAAGCTGCTGCCTGCCCTTCCCCCAAGCCTGGAGCTTTGTTCCTTGGAGGTAAGACAGGATCTGGGAGGAGTCGGGTAGGATAAGACAGGTTGGGGCTCCCTCTCTGCAAATGAGGATTAACTTAATGTCTACCAGTTGAATAGTGAGTAGACAATCACCCCTTAAGTTATGTTTTCAAATATGAATTTTCATATTTCAAATTTGTTAAGTACAACTAAACTGAAATAGAATAAAAAATAATAATAGTAACCTCTAGTATACTACAGGTGCCACAATCCCTAACCGAAATCCTGGAGGTCAGATATGTTTCAGAATTCAGAAAGTGTGTGTCAGTTTGTTGAAGGTAATACAAGCACATATACTGTATATTACCTAATATTATGAATGGGGTCTGGGGCAACCCCTGGGAATTTAACATATTCATATTTCTGCAGTGAAATGTATGGAATACACTTAAATATACACCAAGCGGGATAAGTAAGGAGTAAAATTAACTCTCTGTTTGGGTCATGTTTGGCTGCCAACTTAGTTTTAATGCCAAACTTATTTTAAAAAACAAAACAGTAGTTGCCAGGGGCTAGGGGTTAGGGGAAATTGGGAGTTGTTTAATGGGTACAGAATTGCAGTTTTGCAAGATGGAAAGAGATCTGGAGATGGATGATGGTAACACATTATGAATGTATTTATAATATACTTAAAAATGGTTAAGATGTTAAATTTTAAATTTGTATATTTTACTGCAATAAAAATATTTGGAAAAACAAAGCAAAAACGACTTTTGGTTTTCAGACGTTTTTGGATTTCAGAATTCTAGAAATAGGACCATAAACCAATACTCGGATATAAGGCCTACCATTCTAATCCTGATGGAATTTTGAAAATAAGGTACTCAAGTTTTCTGTGCCTTGTTTTCTTCTATCAAACAAATTAAATCATAGCAAACATCTTCAAAATGAGACAATAAAATGTTCAAATTGTTACCTCTTTCGTTGAGTTTTTTATTATTCAGATAACTTAGCAAGAATGGCTGGACAGATTATCTAAACGAATTTGGTATCCAATGGGTATATCTCTGGAAAGAATGAACCCTTTGAGTTGGCCCCGAGCACTCTGATTTTCCTGGACGATCAGGATCTTCAGCAGCACAGGAAGGCAGGAGAACTCAGCTACAAACAAACACAAGCCCAGACAAGTCCAACAAAATGGTGACACAAACAGAGTTTGTTTTCAGGTTCCCAGCCTTTGCTTCTCGGGCTGTGCCACACCCACCTAGGACTCCACAGTCTCCCCAGTCCACACTCTGCCTGGTCCTGCCTCATCCAACTGCCTATTCTTCTGACATTCCCAACTTCCTGTCCCCAAACTGAAACTCCTCTATATCCCATTTCCTAAGAATCCAGCTATTTACATTACAAAACATTACTAAATGTACTAATTCATGTAAATGTATTAACATGTTTACTAGGTCAATATGTTTCTCTCCCATAGAACACAATTTCTATTTTGCCAGAGAGTATTTCAAAGGCCATGCTTTAACCCAGGGAGGTCTTTAGGGGAAGGGAATTAACCCTTATTAAGGGCCTAATATTTTTCAAATTTTTCAAATATTTTTTAGGTACTAGGCTAAGTACCTTGTACAAGTTATTTCATTTAATCCTCACTTATATTGCCATGACAGGTTGGTATTATATTTTTTACAGGTGAAGAAACTGTGGTGATCTGGTCCATTTGTTTAAGGTCACACAGACGGTCAGCAGCAGTTTAAGGATGGGAAACCATCCTCTTTCTAGCATTCCACCCCACTTCCACAAAGGAAGTTGCCAGATCCAACACCCAGCAACTCAGCAGGGAGAGTATTTCGAAATAGGCAGGGCTTTGTGGCTCCCAGAGCCAACCAGATTCTCTTGCTATTTCCCTCTTTCCAGATTTCTATTTACCCCTTAATATCCACTGGTCACTACACTATGCAAAACACCATACGGGGAGGCCCTTTCTCAATATAATTGTTAAAAAATCTGCACATAGCTATAGCACTCATAAAATTCCCTAACAAGAAAAGATTAATAATTAGGGGCAGAATGGTTTGTGAGGTCAGATTCATAGAGGGCAGTTCAGTGTACATGTGAAACGTCAACATAAATATCAAAATTATAGTCCCGAGAGTGTCCTTGACACAAAACATCCAAATTTAGCAGATAGAAAAGACTCCTAGAATTGGCCACAGCTAAATATACCCATGCTTGTCGCATGCTGCTTGTACTGGTGTCTCATCACCCCGGGGCTGCCCGATGGGACTCCAATCCCTGTAACACAGCTTCAGTGGGGGAGGGGGGAGGCTAGAGGCTCATTCAGCCAAGTCCTTACCCAACACGCTGTGACACTCATTGTAATCCCTCCCCTCGGACAGAAATTCCATGAGGACAGGAATGTTTTCACAGCTATATCCTCATATCCTCAGTGTGGAGCACAATGTCTGACATGGAGCAACTCAACAAGTCTTTGTTGAATAAATGAATGAACGTCTTCACCGCCTTTCTCTGGAATTCTTCATAGCCTCTTATCTCACCCCGTACCATATTTATCCCACATTTTCTAGCGGTCCCTCTAAATCTCTAAACTCTTCTCCAAATCTTTAGTTCTTCTTCCTCTTCTTGCAACAGAATAGGTTTGAAACAAGCAAAAAATATTTGTATTAGGTATATGTGTATTTCTAGTAGAGAAATTAAAACAATACTCTTAGAAATAAGAGTTAAAACAAGAGAGAAAATAACGGTAAATGCACAGTGCATCCAATTCTTATCAAATGCAGATACATGTAATACTAAAATTGTAGCAGCTGTGTTTATTTCATAATTTAGGCTTTTTTTTTAAAAGTGCAATGTGTTTATTTTAATGTCAGCTTGATGTCAAGTTTAAAATATAACATGAGTTTCTCTATATGTTCAACCTCTTTTCCTAAAGAATCTTTTAATATTTAAATATAACCGACACTCCTAATTCCCAGCCCTCATCATATACCAATGTAAGGGGAGAAATCTCTCAAAAATTGTGTGTTGACAGAATGCTCTAAAATATGTTCTAACCAATAAAGTGGGAAAATAAATTTAGAAGCAACAATCTAAGCTTTGTTGTATTTCACAAAAGGATCTACACTTAAAGGAAATAAAAACATCACATGTGCAATAGCGCACAGGGTTGCTATGGTAACAAACTGCATTTTTTAATATTTTACTCTTCAATCATGGTTCATATGAGCTATTACAACCAAATAATGTCAACATTCACTTCCTTCTGATCATATAGACGTCTATGGAATAAGCTGTACTTACAGTTCAAGGAATTCTCATTGTTTAACCAATCTTCTTCTGTCTTTTCTAGAAATTATAATTAAAATACAAAAAATAATGATTAATATTTGGCATTGGGATTAAGTTTGCACGGTCATTTTACTCACATAGGGATGCTCCTAAAATGACAAAAGAAATATAACAACCACAAATGTCAAGTTAAACTTTTAAAATATTGCTGTGTGTGTGTGTGTGTGTGTGTGTGTGTGTGTGTGCGCGTGTATTCTAAGTAGCAATGAGGTCTCCATGGGGAATAAAGAAGAATAAGAAGTTTAGAAAAATGTATTTGGTTTTACTAAAGGGACACATAAAATGGGTCCACTTTTCCCACAGCAGTGTTTATGTGAACAGTTAAAAAATGCCTACTATCTTGAACTATTAGTTCTATCGTGTTTCACTAAACTTTGATTTTACAATTTATTTCAAAACGGACCTCGAGCATTGCCTCTGGGCACATTTAAATCCCTGCCAACTAACGTGAACACAAGCCCAGCCACCTGCAGTAGGTTAGGCAGAATACTGGCTTTCCTAGACTCTCTAGTGTCTTTCTCCTCCCCCAGCCACCTGGAAAACGGGCGGCCCTCAGAACAGGCATGTCCTTCACTGTGACCGATAATCTTGCCTTTCACTATGACCAACACATCACACCAGTAATGAGGTGCTTCCAAGTCAAGCAAATGTAAATTCACTTTGTAGCTGCTGCTCCATCACAACAGGGTAAGGCTAAGGGCTGGAGGGAGAAAAGATGTAATAAAGAATAAAACGCTCTGCTAGAATGGGCACCTCAGTCACCCCCAGTGGCCCTCACACCTGCAAACACCACAGCAAAGTTAGGGAATTAAGTGCAGCTTTCTCTTTGGAACTGATGGAAAAAAATATGCCTATATTATCCACCCATTCACATACATTATTTTTCTAATTTAATAGAAGAGATATAGCATTTCCCTCTTGAGTTTGATAAATGGATCTTCTCCAATTTTACTTTTTTCATTCCATAGTTTTTCATTTTAATTTAAACATAATAATTGTACATATTTATGGGACACAATGTGATGTTTTGCTACATGTGTACATTATGTAATGATCAAATCAGATGGATATTAGCATATCCATCACCTCACAAATTTATCATTTCATTGTAGTCAGAACATTCAAAATCCTCTCTTCTAGCTATTTTGAAATATATAATACATTATTAACTACAGTCACCCTACTGTGCAATGGAACATCAGAACTTAAATAACGGAATACTATTTAGCCATAAAAATAAGAATGAAATCCTGTCATTTGCAACAACATGGGTGAGCCTGGAAGAAATTATGTTAGCTGAAATAAGCCAGACATAGAAAGACAAATACTACATGACCTCGTTACCATATGAAACCTAAAAAGTTGATCTTAGACAAGTGGAGACTAGAACTGTAGTTTCCAGAGACTGTGGAGGGCTGGGGGTAGGGAGAATAGGGAAAGAGTCTTCTATTTTATTTTTAAAGAAACCGGTTAGAGAAGGCCTTCTTTGGAAGCCATAAAAACAAACCTCCACTGATGTCTTCCATTGCAAATAGATCATCTTCAGTGTCTGCCAGTCGAGGGGAACCACATAGTCATCAGGCAACAAGGACTCTGTTAAAAAAGCAGAGGAACACATTTCATCTCTAATGTCACAGTTCTTTACCCTAAATATGAAGATATGCAAATATGATATCTACACCACCATAATGTAAAAAGTCTGGTTTTGAAGATATTTCCATGATGGCTAAAGCCATCAGATCTCGATTAGTAAACACTATCCAGACTCAATGAAAATTCTTATTTTGTGTGTGTGTGTGTGTGTGTGTATATATATATGTATATACACAAAATGATATGTATTTGATTGGGCACTGTGGCTCACACCTGTAATCTCAGCACTTTGAGAGGCCGAGGCAGGAGAATCACTTGAGGCCAGGAGTTCAAGGCTGCAGTGAGCTGTGACTTCACCCCTGCATTCCAGCCTGGGTGACAGAACAAGACCCTATCTCTTAAAAAAAATTATCCATATCATAGCTCATATTCTCACGTAAGTATAAATATATATATAATATATAATAGCTTCAAGTGATACTCTCACAGGGCACAAGATGTAGGTAGTCATTATTTCCTGTGACACGTAGGAAACATTACAGCTCTAGCAAGTTTAGTCTTTTTGCAAATTGCTTCTTCCAGATGAGTGTCTGGGCGGAAAATCCTCACAGATAATTAAGATGCTCATAAACAAGTGCAAACATTAACATATGCATATCAACCAACCAAACCACAGAAAATACTTTTCTTGTACTCATGCATTCCTAGTACTATGAGCAGTTTGGTTTTTTAAGGCCTATATATGGTGCTACCATATAATCCCCCTGTCTGCAGAGCTCCTGATACCAGGATTTGAGTTCTTTGCCCTATTCCCAAGGCCACTGAGCATGCGCCAGAGGTTGGCTTGTCAGACCCAGCCAAACAAATGAGTTCACAGCCTCCACTTATGGCTCCTTCCTTCTACTTCTTAAGCACATGCCATTTCCAAATGTGAAATTCTTTTCCCTCTGCTTTTCTTTCAAGCCACATTCTTTCTCCATTGCATAAACCCTGCTTATAATCCACTTCACACTGAAGGTATCTCAGAAAAAACCATAGTCCCATATTCTCTTCAACAATCCTTTTAGCACTGCTAACCTCGCTCATAAAATATTCATAAGCTTGTCATTTATATTTTCTACGTGCAGTAATTTTGTTTTGTGTTAGTCTTGTCTCTCCATTTAGAAGGTAAGCTATTTGATGAATGAGGTCTATTTCCTTTAAAAAGCTTTCTGAAGTTTAATTAATGGATGCTTGATCACTGCTGATTATCATGATATTGTGCATTCATGGGAGGAAGAGGTTTAGAATCTTTTCTCAGCAGCACCTCCATGCTTTCTGGTGCTGATCTAAGGCAGTGATTGTTCATCTTTTGGGGTCATGGACCCCTCTGAGAAGCTGATAAAATTTATGGACTTTATCCCCCAAAATGGCACATAATAACACAAAAATTTGCATACAATTTAGAATATGGACCTTGGACTAAGATCCCTGACCTAAAATGTTTTCAATTATCATTTAAAATTCCCCAAAGCAAATGTATTTTAACAATTGGTATGTTTCTTTGGTGCATCTAGGAGGATAGAAAAATTGCAGCAAACAGTTAAGATGTGATTATTCACAAAGTTTATAAATATGATAAACATGATGCCAGAACCCCAAGAACAGATTGATAATTATGACCCCTTGGCCCTGGGACTTAGCCAATCTTGGTTCCGAGCAGCTGAAACCAAGTTTATGTGGAATATCAGAAGTTTAGGGACAAAGTGAAAAAACTCAGGGGACATGCTTTCGGACAGAATAGAACCCCAGGAACCCTAGAAGGCGTAAAAGAACAACACAAGAAAGAGGAGAATTGTAGAAATTGGAGCTTTGGCCTCTTAACTCTTAAGCTTCTGTTTCCAAGGAAGATTACTGGGAAGTATCAGCCATTGAGTTTCATACAGACAAGGAAAAGTTTGATACGTGCTGTTTCCTCTTTAAGATACTTAGCATTTTAAATATGCTTATTATTGAGATGAAACTTATTTAGAATATTTAAAAATCATATTTTTGCTTGTTTTATTCACATGCGGATTGTTCATTTCCAAAAATAACTATCTTAAGAGCCTGAAGGAACCCTTGAAGTCAACTAGTCAGACTCCCTCCTAATCTCTTCAGTCTCCTTCTCAGGCTGCCTTTAAAAAGCCAATTCAGCTCTTTCGGGTATCTTTTCATCATTTAATCTTTGCCATCCCCCTCTGCTCTTCTTCTATCTGGAGCTCGTAACTGTGAATGAGAAAGAGAAGGGCATGTGCCAGACAAGGGAAAGGCAGAAAGTAGAGAGATTTTTTTTAAAAAGCAGCCCATCTCTCTTTGTTGCATAATCAGTTTGCCTGCCTCATCCTTCATTCTTCCCAGCGGCTTTGAAATTGAGAGTTCAAGTATTCTGCAAACTCCAAGACATTTAAGGAGACTATTGGTGGCTGGGGGGACTGGGGCTTTGAAGGTCAAACAGCACTTGCTAGGGGGCCTCACTGCCACTGCTGAAAAGCACCATGAGATCAGCAAACTGCATGAGATCAGCAACACCAGGCAGAAACACCTCGAAAACTACTTGCTTATGTTAAACCAGATCTTTTTCTTTAGCAAAAACAAAAACAAAATTTACCCATTGGAACTCCTGGAGATCCAAAAAGCTTTACTAGCTGAAAGGCAAACCCTTGTGATAATGGTAGCCCAAGGGAACCAAAGCCAGTGCTTGTTAAGTCGTGGCTATCCTCGGTTGGTAAGCTCCGTAAGTACTTAGGTTCTTCCCAGATCTTCAGCTTTTCATCAAACCTTTCATTTGAAAAGTGAAGATTAGAAGTGGCCCTCAAAGAGCACGAAGTGTCAGATTGGCGACTTAAAATTTCTGAAGAAATAAACCCTACGTTGTTTAGTTTATTACCTACTCTCGTCTGAGATTTGAAAGTCGAAAACAGTTTCTTGTTTGTAAAAGACATCTTCCAAAAGCTAGATGTATAGCGTAGCACAAGAGAAGGAATAGCATTTTTGTAAAAATAGGCAGAGTGCCTTAATCTGTTAAGTGACAGGCAATGAGAATAAAACTGTCCACCAAGAACCAGAGGGGGAACTTCCACAATATGAAGGTAAAACCACGATGGATGATGATCAAAGGTCATAAGTTTTTGCTTATTCTCCTCTTCGTTGTTTATTTCTGAAATTCTATCTTTTTCATCTCCCAAAATAATTTTTAGTCCATGGTTTTGTATTAACACGTCATGTTTCTCCCTTTCTTTTTCTGCATCAATATGAATCTGTCCCAGTAAATTAAAGTTTGGTGCCAAAGTGAAAATCCTTTTCTGCCTCCTTTTCTTATTCTTTGTTGATTCTAAGGCATTCTCTGGTATACTCAGTTGAGGTAAGCATCTTTTGAAGATATTTGTTTCTGTTTCTATGAATGAATCTGTAGTTTCGGGTGGAGGCGAAAAATCTTCATCTTCTATCAGTAGCTTCTCCTCCATCGATATTTCTGAACTGCTTCCTGGTCCTGATGCTCCTTCAGAAGTGGAGATCGATTTAATCAGTGGCAACCTGCCGTCAGGACAGGCCAGCTTACGTGATCTATCTTTCTTCGGTCTCTGTTCACATATAAACCTCTCAGGTCCTTCAGGCCAGCTACCAAAATAGGGCTGTCTATCAGAGTCCCGCTGTAATTCTCCAACAGATAAACTGGTTGTGAAAAAAGCCCAATCACTGTTTTTCGTTGCAGGTACTCCTTGTTCCTCTCTTAAAGCTTTATCTGAAGTTCTGGATCCATGTTGATGGCACAGAGTTGGTTCTGAAGTTCTGGATCCATGTTGATGGCACAGAGTTGGTTCTGAAGTTCTGGATCCATGTTGATGGCACAGAGTTGGTTCTGAAGTTCTGGATCCATGTTGATGGCACAGAGTTGGTTCATTTGGGAGACTTTGATCTACCACCTCTCTTTTCTTCTTCATAAACAGGAATGGGGTTTCAGCAAATAGGTCCTGGATGTTCAAGGCTACGCTCCGCCTATTGCCAATGTGCTTTGCTACCTTCGTGCCAGGGCAGTCATCACTTGTTTCACAGGGAAGGTTGCGAGTCAACGTTGGGCAAGTAACAGAGCTTTCCTTTGGCATCAGTGACAGACTTAGAAACTGGTCATCACCTTCCTTGGGGAGGTAATTCTTTGGGGTGTCGTCCAACTCGACTATAGACATGACACTTGGAAAACTGTCTTCAGGATCTGCGTTTTCCCATCTTTTTTCTTTATAGCTGTTCACAAAATCTCCTACTTCATCTTGTGGACCACCAGTGAAGGGACACTCTGATTCTCTTTTGATCTCTTCAAAGTCTTCCTCTTCACTTTGAGATGAGTCCTGATCACCTGGTGTAAGACCACTTAAGATTTCAAATGAGTTTTCCTCCATAATTTTACT
Source organism: Cheirogaleus medius (assembly GCA_008086735.1). Classification (NCBI taxonomy): domain Eukaryota; kingdom Metazoa; phylum Chordata; class Mammalia; order Primates; family Cheirogaleidae; genus Cheirogaleus; species Cheirogaleus medius. The sequence continues at coordinate 74,466,212 of VBSM01003176.1, read as the reverse complement.
CTGACTGTTCTTCTTTTTGTTTCTTTTTCTGTTTCTCTTCTGCTTGGTTTTGCTGAGCCTGTGCCAAGTTATCTTTAAAACTCTTTCTCTGAAATACAAAAGAATTAAGAAAATTTATAACAATTATATGTATAACATTAGCAAACTATAACATCATATTCGTGTGCAGATTTAAAAATCTTTAGTATAAGAAATTCTAAAGTGTGCATGTGCTTTGTACTATATTTAAAAATCACTTTTTAATTCAATTATCAAGGTGTTTCTCTCCTCAACCCACCAGAGACAAATCTGTAACAGTGAAAGACTGCCTTTGTTTTCTGAGACATAAGTCACTCAAAGTACATGGTATACAGTTTTTATCTTAGGTTTTAATTTTACAATTATTTCTGAATACAAAAGTTACAGCCAAGTACAAATTATGGTTATCTAATACTTTTTAAATGGTTTTAATTAGTATATCTTTTGTACATGTATCCATCTTAGATAGTTGGTTAATTTTAAGTGGCTTTATTAAAGTATTAACGGTGCCAGCTGTCAGGATAATAAGAATTAACAACTTGATTTGGGGAAAAAAATCACTTTTAAAAAGAGATGCTTTAATCCTATAAATTAAAAATGAGTAGAAAGTTAAAGTTAATATGCACATAATCATTTCATAAGTCAATAACTTTCTGAAAACCTAATATTTTCATTAAGGAAACTATTTCCTTTACAGTCATGCATCGATGGGGCTACGTTCTGAGAAAGGTGGCACTAGGCGATTTCACTGTTGCGGGAACATCGTCGAGTGCACTTACACAGCCTAGATGGTACGGCCTGCTGCACATCTAGGTATACGGTATGGCCTGTTGCTCCCAGGCTGCAAACCTGTACAGCATGTTGCTGTGCTGAATACTATCGGTAACTGTAAAACAATGGTAAGTATGTGTGCATCTGAACACACCTAAGCATACAAAAGGTACAGTAAAGATGCCATGTTATAATCTCATGGGACTACTCTTACATATGTGGTCTGTTGTTGACCAAGTTGTTATGTGGTACGTGACTGTATATGCAAAACCTACCAATAAATATCTTGGATTTATTTATTTATTTTTAATTTTATTTATTTATTTTTTTTTGAGACAGAGTCTCACTCTGTTGCCGGGGTCAGAGTGCCGTGGCATCACCTAGCTCACAGCAACCTCAAACTCCTGGGCTCAAGCAACCCTTCTACCTCAGCCTCCCGAGTAGCTGGGACCATAGGCATGTGCCACCATGCCCGGCTAATTTTTTCTATACATTTTTAGTTGGCCAATTAATTTCTTTCTATTTTTAGTAGAGATGGGGTCTCACTCTTGATCAGGCTGGTTTCGAACTCCTGACGTTGAGCAATCCTCCCGCCTCGGCCTCCCAGAGTGCTAGGATTACAGGCGTGAGCCACCATGCCCAGCCTGGATTTTTTTAATATCTTATAGATTTTGAAAAATAAAGAAATGGCTGCTATAGTCACAGAATGGCACAATTTTAGTGGCTTTAATAGTTAGCTTTTCTGTAGACATAAAGAATGGTTAATATTGAACAGCTGAGTCCAGAATTTGGGTGATATGCCTCTGTCTAGCTAGTAGTTGTTCTAAACCAGAGGCTATACCACCACTTTGCGGGGTGCTTGGAAACGTGTGAAGGCATTTTTGGTGGTCAGAATGACTGGTAATGTGTTACGAGGACTTGGCCCTGAGGCCAAGGATGCTAACCGTCTTGCAATGCCCAGTGAATAATTATCCCACCCGAAAGAGCGACAGCACTCTCATCCAGCACACGAAAGTTCATAGCTCCTCTTGACTGACAACAATCTTTGATCCCAAGAGAAAAAGGAGTATTTAGGGCCGGGCGCAGTGGCTCACGCCTGTAATCCTAGCACTCTGGGAGGCCGAGGTGGGAGGATCGCTCGAGGTCAGGAGTTCAAAACCAGCCTGAGCAAGAGTGAGACCCCGTCTCCACTAAAAATAGAAAGAAAGTAATTGGCCAACTAAAAATATATAGAAAAAATTAGCCGGGCATGGTGGCGCATGCCTGTAGTCCCAGCTACTCGGGAGGCTGAGGCAGAAGGATTGCTTGAGCCCAGGAGTTTGAGGTTGCTGTGAGCTAGGCTGATGTCACGGCACTCTAGCCTGGACAACAGAGACTCTGTCTTAAAAAAAAAAAAAAGGAGTATTTAGGAAATTTTCTAACTTAAAATATAAAGGTCTAGTTATGCTGTCTTTCACCCTGGATAATCAGAGTCAGGGACAAAGTACTGATGGAGACAAAGTAAAGTGCAGCAGGGGAAGGACAACAGGCATAGCTGAAGGGGAAAAATCCAGGACAGAGGAATAGAAAAGCAAACAAGCAAAGAAAACATGGAAAAAGGAGGAGACGACGAGGAAACGAGAACGGTCAGTTGATTGGCCATTGGACAAATGGGCTTATTAAACCTTGCCCTGGCCTCTGGCCTCATTTACTCCATTCCATGCTCCTGGGCAATTGTCAATAGGCAGGACACATGATCACCTCATTCTCTGTCACTTAATTGCTGCTGCCTTTTGTTTACACGTTCCTGGATGTTGGTTCAGAAAGAACACCAAGAATGTACCTAGAAACAGTTGTGATGGGGCCTCGACAGAAAGGACGTCACATAAAGAATGCCAACTCTGCTAGTAGCTCTCCTTCATGGCCAGTTCTACCCGATTCCAATGAAAGCTCTAGCTGAAGTGAAAGGTGCAACATCAGTTATGAAATTCTTGATGCAGACTAGTATGTCATTCCAAAAACAAACTCCCTCGGCTTTGCCCCAGTGTGAACCATCTTGTCACAGAGCAAGGAGAAAAAGAATGAATAGAGTTTGTTGTTGGTTTATTTATTCGATTAAGTGGTAATATGCTAAAGACTTAAGACTGACTCCAGCACTGGTGATTCTGTGGCACGGCATACACTTAATGTGCAGCCACTGTGCCTCTGAACAGCTCTCTACTATCCAATGAAAGAGAGTCCGAATCTAGGGAGATGGAGTTACTAGAATATGGTTCATCACCAAAATGTTTTAACTCCCTATGCCATTTGAAAGACTAATGTCCGCAATTCTACTTTGAAAATTGGCTTTAAAAAGACTATTTATTATACATTTACTATGTAAGGGTTTTTTAATTGCTTTACATATACCAACTTACCTAATCTTCACAATATAGGAAGTAAGGACAAGGCTAGTATTAACCCTATCTCAGAAAGGCAAGTGAAATACAGAGAAGTTAGAGAACTTGACCATGGTCGCATGGCTAGGGGTAGGTTCAGATTAGTCTGACTGGTTCTAGAGTTCACACTCTTTAACCATTATGCAAAACTGCCTCTCAATTTAGAAAGAGAATTGCATAAAACACTTCCTTCATTTTTTTCCTCCTCTCATCTTTAAACCCTCACATTTGCATAAACAGAGACACTTGGCTGGCAAGGGTTGAGTCCTTTTCACGAGAGCAGCACTTGGGCTTTACCCCTCTTATCACTAATCTAATAGTGTCTTGCTCTTGTCCTCTTTCCTCTCTCTGGATCCAGTCAAACAAGAAATAGCAACAGGAAGTGAGAGGAGATACTTTGGAGCAGGAAACCCTCTCCCTGATCTGCCCTCGAGCGACGGGAAGGCCCTCGTAGATTGTCCACACGTAGATAAACAGACGGGCACAATTGGCTCCTCCTGGGGTTAGCTCATTCATCATGGGGTGAAGGTAGTGAGAAGTCATCACATTCTGGATAATTTTTTGAAAGATAAACAAGCAAGATTCAAAAACAAATTGGATATGGGGTATGAGAAAAAAAAGATTAAGTATGAGTGCAAGGATTTGGGCTTGAATAGTTGGAGGATGAAGTGGCCATTTACCCAGACGTAGAAGTCTATGCAAGATACGGGAGAGAACTGGTAAATCAGCTGCCTCAAGGTCATCTCAGAGTCTGAATCAATAGACCAATGTGTCCTTATAGTAGATGTCAGAAAGCAAAAAAGATGAGGGCTTTTCTAATACTCCTCAAGAGTTCCTTTGTTTTCTAAATGGATTACAATCGGGGACCTGCTTAGAGAAAAAATAATTAGGACCTGCCAATGATAACAATCCACTCTGACTGTAGAGGTGAACACTGGATATGAAAGAATGAGGTGGCTTAAAAAATAAACTATCAGAGTCTGGGAGATCAGGTCACTTATGAAGGAAGTTTGCTAAGAGTTCATTGAAGGAGTCTCTAAGGATTAGAATTCCACCTAAAATACAGCACAATGCCAAAAGGCATGAAAACCAAAAGACTGACTGTACAAGGAAATATGCCAGAGACGTGCACCAGCTCTGCACCACTAAAGCGCTGTATAGCTACCACACCTGTTCTGAAACAGTGGACCAGGCCTTCTGGAAGGGAAACGCAAACCAGTAACAGTGACTTGTGAAACTCCCAGGAGAAAAGAGACTTGGTGGTGAAGGTGGTAGCTTCTGTTGCAATGTGCATGCATCTGTGGCTTTCTCATCAGGAATGTCCTTCTGTGAAGTGTGAGAGGCTCATCACAGCTGTGTCAAGGCTTGTTAAACTTGACCTCACTTGTGCCAACTCATTTAGGAATGAACGACACCCTTAGAAAAAAAGAAACATCAGTAAATAAAAGTCATGGAGAGGAAATCAGGAGAGTGAGAGGCACAGTTTAGCTTTAGAAGAGAAAGGAGGAAATAAGAAATGAACAAATGGTAACAAACACATCTATGATGAATAAGATTTCGCTTTCTAGGTGATGGCTTAGAATCCAAGCTCCTGGGTAGGGATAGAGCATGCCTCTCAAGAACTAGAGAGTGTTTGCTCAGAGACAAGCTAACCTGACTAAGTGAACTGTGACCTGAAGACAAAGATGAGAGAGCATCCAGATAAAGCTGGAGAAAGTGAGGGGGCATGTACGGTAACTCATAATCTTCGTGAAAAAAATAACTAAAGAGGCAAGAAACAGGATTTCCCATTGCAGAATCCTATATACGGATTCATGATCATGGGCAATGAATGAAATAAATCACAGATTAAAACACACGCAAATTATAAAAGAAAGGTCTCACAGCTTTTTGGAGTAACTGTGGTTGAAATAACCTGGCCTGGGTCCTGGTCCTGGGTCAGTAATAAGCCGGCAGTGGGATCTTGAGCAAATCAGGTCTCCTTTCTAAAATGGGGATGAAGGCCGGGTATGGTGGCTCAGGCCTGTAATCCTAGCACTCTGGGTGGCCGAGGTGGGCGGATCGCTCAAGGTCAGGAGTTCGAAACCAGCCTGAGTGAGACCCTGTCTCTACTAAAAATAGAAAGAAATTAATTGATCAACTAAAAATATATACAGAAAAAATTAGCCAGGCATGTTGGCACATGCCTGTAGTCCCAGCTACTCAGAAGGCTGAGGCAGTAGGATTGCTTGAGCCCAGGAGATTGAGGTTGCTGTGAGCTAGGCTGACGCCATGGCACTCACTCTAGCCTGGGCAACAAAGTGAGACTCTGTCTCAAAAGAAAAATAAAAAATAAAAAAAATAAAATGGGGATGATATTACCTCCTTGCAGAGTTGTTGTAAGGATTATTAATTACAGATACTCTTACATGATCTCTATATGTCATATCTCAATTACATGTCATGTAATTGACATGGCAGATCAATTGATTCTCCCCATTGCCTCTGTGCAGTAACGATTGACACCGATGGCACACGAAATGCTAGACAGCAGCTTTCTAGTATAATTGCACCCTTCTGCTCTCATTGTTAGAACTGCATATTTGCAAGGAGTCGGATGAGTTTATTCCCAAGTCTGTTTACACCAATCAAATTGTTACTATAATTACATAGTTTGTCTCGCTAAAGAGGAAGTGCTAAACAATTAGGTATAGGATAGGATAGGTAATAGAATAACTATAACATTTGGTTAAAAATCATAATAAAGACCTATGATTCTTCACTCATACTGCTTTCAAGATTTCTTTGGGTTCCCCCTCTAATTTATACCAATAGAAATGAGAAATTCTTGCATTACAGGTGTGGTTCATGCATAAAAAAAATAAACTACACTGAACAGAATCATTTATCATTACATAATGATTCCTTACTTTAATCAACTTTTTCAATGAACTACCAGCTGCCTGTCCCAATCATGTGAGAAAAGATGACTTTTATTATAAATAAAGCACCTAGCACAGTGCTTAGCACAGTGGTAGGTACTTCATAAGTGGCAGCTCTTATTTTTATTATGTATTAACATCAAAAACAATCTTATAAATTCCACGGAGACTCCTGAGATGCAATTTAAGAATAGAATGTGGCAAACGGATACTTACAGTTTAAAAAAAAAACCAGTTGAGTTAAAAGAACTAGAAAATTCCCCAAAACTGTGATTTATTTAATATAATTGCAAATGATTAGAAGTGGAAAACTATTTTTCTAAAAAACCAACTAAGTGGCCACATACATACAAACCAATAAATCCATAATCTTTATCAGAAACTAAAACACCTTTTTCAGGAGTTGATAGATTGAGGAGATGAAATAAATAAATAAGGATATGGAAATTATAAATAGCACAACTAATAATGATTCATATAATGGACGCATATGGAACACTGAATTCAACAATTGGAGAAAACACATTCTTTTCAAGCCCACAGATAATATTTATAGAAATTAACTAGGCTAGTCTCCACAAATTTCAAAGAATTACTAATGTACAGACCACATTTTCTGTCCACAACGTAGTTAACTTTGAAATTAGTAATAAAAAATTTTTCAGAAAAAATTTTAAAACATTGAAGAATTCATAGGTAGAAAAATTATAATGAAAACATTAAAACTGAATGACAGTAAAAATACATATAAAAAGTGATACTTAAAGAGATACTTGCCATAAATATTCACATTAAAAAAGGAAAGAGATGAAATTAATGAGTTAACCACATAATTGAAGAAGTTAGAAAAACAACAGAATAAACCCCCCCCAATTTTTTTTTTTTTTTTTTTT
>VBSM01003176.1:74436798-74454923 GCA_008086735.1 Cheirogaleus medius | reverse complement strand
AAAAAAAAAAAAAGAAAGGGAACTCTTATATTCTGTTGGTGGGAATATAAATTAGCCATTATACAGCCATTATAGAAAACAGTATGTAGATTTCTCAAAAAACTAAAAACAGAACTACCATATGATCCAGCAATCCCACTACTGGTTATTTATCCAAAGGAAAGGAAATCATTATATCAAACGGATACCTGTACTCCTATGTTTATTGCAGCACTATTCACAATAGCAAAGACCTGGAATCAACCTAAGTGTCCATCAATGGATGAATATAAAGAAAATATGGCATATATACATAATGGAATACTGCTCAGCCACAAAAAGGAATGAAATCCTGTCGTTTGCAGAAATATGGAGGGAATTGGAGGTCATTATGTTAAGTGAAATAAGCCAGTCACCAAAAAACAAATATCACATATTTTCATTCATATGTAGGAGCTAAAAAAGTTGATCTCATGGAGGTAGAGAGTAGAACGATACTGACCAGAGGCTGGGAAGTGTGTGTGTGTGGGGGGGGGGGATGGATGAAGAGAGGTTGGTTAATGGGTACAAACATACAGTCATATAGAAGGAATAATTTCCAATGTTTGACAGTAGAGTAGGTTACTATAGTTAACAACAATGTATTGTATATTTCAAAATAGCTAGAAGAGAGGACTTGAAAAGATCCCAATACATAGAAATGATAAAGGTGATGGATACCCTAAATACCCTTACTTGATCATTACACATTCTATGCATGTAACAAAATACCACATGTGCCCTATGAAATGTACATATACTATATTTCAATAAAAAAATTAAAAACAAAACAAAAGAGATAGAAATGAGAAAAGAGACCCAAATAGAAATTCTGCGGTTGAAGAGTATAACAACTGCAATGAAAAATTCACTACAGGGTTCGAAGCAGACTTGAACAGGCAGGAGAAAGAATCAGTACTTGAACTTGAAGATTGGGCAATTGAGATTATACAGTCAAGGTAGTACAAACAAAGAGGAATAAAGAAAAATAGAGAGAGCTTAAGAGACCTGTGGGACACCATCATGCTACCAACCTAAGCATAACGGGAATCTCAGAAGGATAGAAAGGGCACATACAAAGGATCAGCAATAAGATTAAAAGCCGATTTCTCATCAGAAACTACAAAGACCAGAAGGCAGTGAGGGGACATTTTCAAAGTGCTGATAGAAAAAAGACTGTCATCCACAAACTGTACATGCAGTAAAACTATCCTTCAAATATGGTAGAGAAATTAAGACATTCCCAGATAAACAAAAATCAAGATCACTACTAGTAGTCCTGCCCTATAAAAAATGCTAAAAGGAGTCTTTCAGGCTGAAATAAAAGGACACTAGACAGTAACTCACATACACATGAGTAAGTAAAGAACAACAATGAAGGAATTACAAAGGTATATAAAAGCCAATATTTGGTTTGTAACTCTTCTATTTTTTCCACATGATTTAAAAGATAATTATATAAAACAATAACATTATTATAAATCCATACTGATGGACATACAATGTATAAAGATGTAATTTGTGACAATAAAAACAAAAAGGGAACATAGCTACAAATGGAGAAAAGTTATATATAATTGAAACTAAGTTGGTATTAATTCTAATTAGATTGCTATAAATTAAGATATTAAATGTAATCCCAGAGCAATCACTAAGAAAATAATTTAAAAATATATAGTAGAAGAAATAAGAAGGGACTCAAAATGAAATTATCTAACACAAGAGAAGGCAGTAAAAGAGGAACTGAGAAACAAAAAAAAGATATAAGACATAGAAAATAGATATCAATTGTATATACCAGCAACTAGCTGGAAAAGTAGTTTCTAAAATGTGTGTGTGTATATAATTTACCATAGCAACAAAAAGTATTAAGGTACTTTGAAATAAATCTAACAGAAAATGCATAATCCTTTATGGAGAGAATTATAAAGCTTTATTGAAAGACATTAAAGAAGACCCCAAAAAGTAAAGTGAAGAAATACATAGATTTTTGTACTGGAAGATTGAATAAGATCAAAATGTCACTATTCTCCAAATTTTCCTATAAATTTAACATGAGTACAATAAAAATGTCAACAAATTTTTCAGAAAATTTGACAATATTATTTTAAAATTTATGTAGAAGAGCAAAGGACTAAGAATAACGAAGCCATTTCTGAAGAAAAAGAATAAGGGGTGTGTGTGTGTGTGTGTTGAGGCAGAAGGAGACTTCCCTACTATATACATCAAGCCTCATTAGAAAGCTATAATAATTAAGACAGTGTGGAGTTGAACAAGGAACAGAGAAATGGACAAATAGGACAGAAAAGGGAATAAGACTGAGGGAACTCATGCTCCTAAATATAAGACCTATTACAGCTAAAGTCATTAGGATAATGTGGTATTAGAACATGAATAAAGAAATAAATGGAATGAAATAGATATTGACCCATGTATATACAGAAATTTGGTTTATGAAGAGAAGGAAATGCAGGTAAGTGGAGGGGGAAGACTAATAAATTGTGCTGGAACAATAGGTTACCTGTAGGGAAAGTACTGAAATTGAATCCCTCTATCATACCACACATAAAAATAAAATTCCACAAGGATTAAAATCATATATAAAAATAAAACTGTAAAATGTTAGAAGAAGACACATTAGAACATGTTTTATTCCCTTTCTGTGGCAGAGAAGTTTCTCAAATAAGATTTTTTTAAAAAGACATCAATAGAAAAGATTGTAACATTTGTTTACATTAAAAAAGAACTTTTGTGTATCAAAAGATACCATAATAGAGTAAAAAGACCTGCTGCCACCTGGGACAGGTTATGCCCGACAATGTGCCAGACAGCAACTGGCGTCTTCCAGCTGCACACTCACCCTTCTCTTCTGCCCTCTCCACCCTCGCCCAGTGGAAATACTCAAATTATACTCCCCCAGTTCCCTTGCCAGCTCATTCCTAGGTTCTGCCAATAGAAAGTATTGGCAGGAAATTGGAGGTGAGAGGGAAACAAAAAAAGGTGAGTTTTTTTTTTCCTGACTTTTGATGGCAGCTCCAACAGGGTGGCAGCCACAAACAGTAAGTGAAAGCTGCCGAGTTGCTATTGAGGAAGCTCAATACCAACGCAGAAGTCTCAGCAGTGCAACCAATAATCATGGGCTCTTGGCAACAGCATTTCTGTTTCACTCTTCTAGCCCTTTCTTTGTAACTGCAGCTTCTTGCATATGTTAATCTTTGGGTAACTCGCTTCTCCAGCCCTTCCAATGCCTTTGTAAGCACTTCCTTGTATTAAATTCCCTCTATTTGAGATACCTAAAGTGGTTTCTGGTTTCCTGATTAGATATAGACTACTAAATAATATATACAAGTAACAAAAGATTAGTATTTAGAGTACATCAAGAAATCCTACAAATCATAAGAAAGATAAATAGAAAAATAAGCAAAAATCATAACAAGGCATTTTTACAGAGTAAATACAAATAGTCCAAAATATATAAAGTTCAACCACATTAGTAATAAACTAATTTAAATTAAAACTACAATAAGATAAAATTTCATATCTGCCAGATTAACAAAATTTTAAAATCATTCAAGACCAAGTGTTAGCAAGAATCTAGAGTAACAAATTCTTACTCGTAGCTAGTAGAGGCATAAAGAAGCACAATCACTGTGGAAAATACTGTGACATTACTTAAGAAAAAGCAGCAACTTTAAAACTTTTTTCACTGCTACTTACAATAAGAAATACATTTTACAGCCCTTTTCAATACACATACACATACATACAGCCACAAAAATGTTTCACAGAACAGTATTTACCCTTACTATATTGTGTATATAAAGCACACTGTAAAAGCATATGTAAGCGCGGTGGCTCACGCCTGTAATCCTAGCACTCTGGGAGGCTGAGGCGGGAGGATCGCTCAAGGTCAGGAGTTCAAAACCAGCCTGAGCAAGAGCAAGACCCCATCTCTACTAAAAATAGAAAGAAATTAATTGGCCAACTAAAAATATATAGAAAAAATTAGCCAGGCATGGTGGCACATGCCTGTAGTCCCAGCTACTTGGGAGGCTGAGGCAGGAGGATCACTTGAGACCAGGAGTTTGAGGTTGCTGTGAGCTAGGCTGACACTATGGCAGTCTAGCCTGGGCAACAGAGTGAGACTCTGTCTCAAAAAAAAAAAAAAAAAAAGCATATGTAAAACTATAATGCTTATAAAAAACAGAAAATATATATTTTTCTGTCTTATTTTTAATATGCTGATTGCAATCTACCAAATTGATTTTGTGACCCTCTAATGGGTCATATCCTACAATTTAAAAACTATTGCCCTAGAGAAATTCCAGCACCTGTCCACAGAGCATTCTTTCTAATAGTAATATTCTGGAAACAACCCATCTATCTCTCAATAGAATGGATAAACAAATTGTGCTATGTTGCTAAAATGGAATATGATATTATAGTGAATATAAATGAACAACTACTACCTGCTTAATATGGCTGAAAAACAGTGTTGAGCAAAAGAAACTAGTCACAGAATACCCATATCATGATTTCATTTGCAGTAAGTTCAAAACCAGGCAAACCTAAACACTACATTGGTCGGGAATATACTATAAAGAAAAGGAAGGGAGTAACAAATACAAAACTCAAGACAGTGATTTCCTTTACGGAGAGGGAAGGGCTTGTGACTAGCAAGGGTCTTCTAAGATATTAATATTCTATTCTTAACCTGCACAGTGGTAACACAGACACTCATTTATTATTAGTCTTTAACCAAATAGCTACATCTTATATGTTCTTTCGTATGACATATTTCATAATAAATATGTTTCTAAGTAGAAAAGGGAGTCTTTCCTAAGAACTCACATGGATTCACACTAATAAGACTTGACAGAGTTTATTTCCTTTTTTAAATATATCCACATTTCTGTGTATGTTTCTAGATATATATGCATATTATATACATGTATAACTAGAAATATATACCTACATATGTATGCGTGAACAATCCAGACAGTGCTACACTGTTTCAGGAGAGCAAAGATGGCAACCCCAAAGTCTATGGGAACAGGTAATATCAAGGGATCTTCCATTCAAGTTCCATTTGTTCACCACCTCCTCAAGATTCGAAGAAGAGAGGATACCAGGATTTGCATGGCCATAGAGTTCTCGTGGTAGTCTTGGGACCCTGAGGCGATGGCAGAGCTCTAGGCCTGAGGCTAGCTCATTTCCTTCTTTGATAAAGTCCCCAATATTAGCAGATAAGAGATTTTAGTAGAGCATTTTTAATAATCTCTAACAATATCCTCATAGATTAAAATGAAACAACACAAACTTGATACAGTAAAATTAGATAAATTATTAGGTTGATATAAAACTGCTACTCTTCACCCCTCCCTTTTTTTTTTCCAAACTGCTATTCTTATAGGTCAAAAATAGTTAAGGATTAACAATGTCATATGATTCAACCTAACACATCCGCTAGAGATGATGCGGAGATGAAGATATGGCAATCAATTTGAAATACGTAGGAAGTAGACTTTACAGGCTTGGTGACTGATCATTGATGTGGGAGAGGGCATTATTCTACAGAGAAAAGAATCAAGATTCAGACAACCAGTAGGTTAGTCATAACGTTAATTAAGATAGGTAGTACATGAAAAAGAACTATTTGAGGGTTATAATAAGTGAGTTGAAAAATAGGGCACTTGCTCATAGACATGCTGAGTTCCAGAACGCCTTTAAACTCACAGGTGGAAATGTCAAACAGGCAGTGAGAAATACGCATACAGATCCCAGGTAGGAAGTAGGAACTAAAGAAAAAGTTATATGAGACAATAAAGAAGTGGGATTGAAGTCAGGTTTGAGATGGCCTTAGGGTTGAATAAAGAGGGAAGAAGAGACCACAGAATAGAACATTGGAGACGACATTGAAGCGGTCACTGGTGCAAAAAGAGACCAAAGAAACAAACAGAAACTAAAATAAGAAGAGAATATGAAAAGAGGAATATTTTGTAATTTGAAAGAAGAGGTAAGTTCAAGAAAAGTCAATAATGAAAGTTTAACAAATATTTATTGAGTGCTATGGTGTCTCAGACATTGTAAGATAAGGCAGCCAAAGAACTGATACTCTCCTTTGTTCTGTCAATATTTTCATCAGTGAGTTGAAGAACAAAGGTAAAGATGTGCTTTATCATGTTTTCAAATGAGAGACAGTAAGGAGAAATAGCTGATACAAGATGACAGAAGCAGGATCCAAAGGCATTCCAATATACTGGAGTGATGGCACAACCTCACACAGGATGTTTAAGAGGGATAAAAATACGATACATATGAAAAGCTCTTGCCAAAAACATTTGACCTAAATGTAATTAAGCCTCTAGGCTTAAATTCCACTTTATAAGAAATGCAGAGGCTACAGGAAGATGTTAAATGACACCATAAGGAAAACAATCAGATAAATTCAGAAAATAGGATGTTATACAAGAAAATTGGCCTGGCCGGGCGTAGTGGCTCACGCCTGTAATCCCTGGAGGATTGCATGAGATCAGGAGTTCAAGACCAGCCTTAGCAAGAGCGAGATCCCATCTCTACTATAAATAGAAAGAAATTAGCCAAACAATTAAAAATTGAAAAAATTAGCCGGGCATGGTGGCGCGTGCCTGTAGTGCCAGCTACCTGGGAGGCTGAAGCAGGAGGATCACTTGAGCCCAGGAGTTTGAGGTTGCTGGGAGCTAGGCTGACGCCACGGCACTCTAGCCCAGGCAAGAAAGTGAGACTCTGTCTCACAAAAAAAAAAAAAAAGAAAAAGAAAAAGAAAACTGGCATGAACTCTTAGCAGGACAGCATCACATCATGGGAGGATTAAATAGAAAAGCTGGAGGACTGCTTAGATTACAAGTGGCCAAGAGGGGGTTACATGGGAAGTCTGTACTATCTGCTCAATTTTTCTGTAAACTTAAAACTGTTCTAAGAAACCTAGTCTAAAAGAATACAGAGAAATGCTGAGTCAGTCACTCAGAGAGAGAAGAGTTAAGAGAGAGTTACGAAGACTTCTGTTTTTTTGGTTCTCACTCATTTGGTACTGCAAACTCAGCGGCTAAAAGTGTAACATACTTCCATTTTGCTGTGCTGGTCATTTTTCTTCACATATAAAGCCACTGGTAAGCACAAAACAGTTTCAGTTCTTTTCGTTTCCTCACACTCAAGGGAAGTCTGAACAGCTGAGCCACCTCCATCTCCCATGAGAGGCAGGCAGCAGATGATCCCGCTGGTACTGCCCACAGCAAAGGTACCCAAAACACCAGAAGGACCCCTCCCTAGTAGTAAGAGATCTGCCACCATGTCCGGACCTCTGCCTCAGAGATGGCCTATTCCAAAGTTTTCATTCTGCAGATGAAGAAACCAAGGCCCAGAACAGTCCCACCTATAAGATGAGGCTGCTGGGCCTCGGTGAGGAGCTGGTCTCCTGACTCCTAGTCCACCGCTCTTTCAGTGAACGTGAAAACAGCCTGGCAGACATCTACGCTAGCACTGCCTTTCAGAGACAAACAATTCCTGAATATCTAGAGCTGAACTGTCTGGTACTATAGGCATATATATGTGGCAATTAAGCACTTGAAAAGCGGCTAGTCTGAATTGAGATGTGCTGTAAGTGTAAAATATGCACTAGATTTCAAGGAGTTAGTAAAATAAAAAAAGGTAAAATATCTCATTAATAATTTTAAATATTAAACACTGAAATGATAATATTTTGATATATTAGGTTAAATAAAACATGTTATCAAAATTTAAAAAAAAAACAAAAACCAAAGACAACAAACAACTAAATGCAATGTTTGAACCTTGACTGGATCCTATTTGGGGAGGAAAAAAAAATAAAGCTATAGGCCGGGCGTGGTGGCTCATGCCTGTAATCCTAGCACTCTGGGAGGCTGAGGCGGGTGGATCGCTCAAGGTTAGGAGTTGGAGACCAGCCTGAGCAAGAGTGAGACCCCATCTCTACTAAAAAATAGAAAGAAATTAATTGGCCAACTAAAAATATATAGAAAAAATTAGCCAGGCATGGTGGCGCATGCCTGCAGTCCCAGCTACTCAGGAGGCTGAAACAGAAGGATCGCTTGAGCCCAGGAATTTGAGGTTGCTGTGAGCTGGGCTGATGCCACGGCACTCTAGCGTGGGCAACAGAGTGAGACTCTGTCTCAAATAAATAAATTAATTAATTAAATAAAATAAATAAATAAATAAAATAAAGCTATGAATAACAGTATATTCATTTTCTATTGCCACTGTAACAAATTCCCATAAATAGGGTAGCTTAAAATTATGCAAACTTATCATTTTACTTGTTATTATTTTTTTCTGTAGGTCACAAGTCCAAAACAGGTCTCACTGGGTTAAAAGCGAGGTTTCAGCAGGGATGGGTTCCTTTTTGGCAGCTCTAGGGGAGAATCCATTTCCTTGTCTTTTCCAGTTTCCAGAGGCTACTGTTGTTTTTATCTGAGTTTATTTGGTGACTTACAAAAATGGAAGGAAATGTCATGTTTAACTTTGTAATTAGAGCAAATCCTCATTTTTTACCCTTGCTTAAAGCAGGAAAATATTTTCTCCAGTAGCCTCAACTGAGACCTACTAATGCCTCCAAGATTGGAGAAGGATTATATTCCTAGGATGGTGACTCCAAATCTGAAAAAACAAAACAGAACCCAAACACAGAAAATTCACAGTTCTGGGATTTTGCAGGGAATAGGGGCAGGGTGGTGCTTTTGTGCCAGTAGGGGGTCTCAAATGACTCTTCTTACTTGGTTATTAGTCATATCCACGTTTTTCATCATGCTTACCATGCATGTTTTACATAATTATCTCATTTAATCTTCACAACATTCTTATGAGGTAGGTATTATTAACAACTCAATTTTACAAATAGAAGACACTGAAGAGATTTAAGTAACTTCCCCAAACACCTGGTTAAGTTGTTACAAACCTTACAAAACATTTAAGGTTTGCTTTTTTTTGACACAGAGTCTCACTCTGTTGCCCCCAGGGTAGAGTGCAGTGTCGTCATCATAGCTCACTGCAACCTCAAACTCATGGGCTCAAGCAATCCTCCTGCCTCAGCCTCCCAAGTAACTGGAAGTACAGCCGAGTGCCACTATGCTCGGCTAATTGTTCTAGTTTACCAGAGACGAGGTCTTGCTCTCCCTCAAGCTGGTCTCAAACTCCTGAGCTCAAGCAATCCTTCTGCCTGGGCCTCCCACAGTGTCAGGATTACAGGCATGAGCTGCATCGCCCAGCCTAAAGTTTGCATTTTTAAAAACTATAAAATACTATTCCCCCATTCATCACGATGATTTATATGGTCATGATGAATTACAAGGATTCGCAGATTTCAGCATTACCACTATTCCACCTGACTCATCCTCCTGTTATACTAAGTAGTGACCGAATACAAAAAGGGGCAATGATTTCTGCAGATGTAGAATAAATTCTAGTAATTTGAAATAATTAACAATGCCTTTTGGCCGGGCGCGGTTGCTCACGCCTGTAATCCTAGCACTCTGGGAGGCTGAGGCAGGAGGATCGCTCAAGGTCATGAGTTTGAAACCAGCCTGAGCAAGAGTGAGACCTCATCCCTACTAAAAATAGAAACAAATTAACTGGACAACCAAAAACATATAGAAAAAATTAGCCGGGCATGGTGGCGCATGCCTGTAGTCCCAGCTACTCAGGAGGCTGAGGCAGTAGGATCGCTTGAGCCCAGGAGTTTGAGGTTGCTGTGAGCTGGGCTGACGCCATGGCACTCTAGCCTGGGTAACAGAGTGAGACTCTGTCTCAAAAAAACGGCAATGCCTTTTGATAGACTAGTCATACCAAAGAAACTTCAGGCTACAAAGTGGCTAAGCCAATAATCAATAGGGAAAAATATAAAAGAAAACAAAACCTGAAGTTTAAAACAATAACAAAAAAAATGCAAAGTGTTAACTCACAGGAATTCTTCCTAATTTAACTGGCTATTTATTAAGAAATTTGCATACATAAGAAAAGATACATGACTTCAGGAAAAAAGTCTTTTCACACGTTCCCCCAAAAGGCTAAACTCTGACAATTTGAAAAGCAATAAATTAAGTTCTAAATGACTTTCTGAAAATGATAGGAAAAGAAAAATGTTATATATCTTGTTTAATTTTACTTCTTGTCCTAAGCCTGAAATAAGAGAGGTGATATCTGTGATGATCTCATACACACATTACCCCTACCTACCACCTTTGGATTTAGCACTTTCAAAAGATGCTCTTTTAAACATCCCAAAACATCAAGACAATTTTTAAAAATAACTTTTCCTACATAGCAAATATATTTAAGCCCAGCTGTTTTCTTATCAGAAGTTAATATCATTAAAGTGAAAATTCATTCATATACTATGCTTGAAAAGGATATTATTAATAGTACCCTTTCATATGGCAAATGAAAAGGTATTAATTTACTTACTTTTTTGGTAAATCCCATTAGCAGCAGACACTATTAAGATAGCCTGATATACTACAACATTTCAAGTTCTCAACATGTTTGACACATGTAAAAGACACAACTGTTGTTTTAAAATAAATTTAGCAACTATGTTTCTAAATCTTTTCAAACATGAAAGTAAGAAGTATCATAACTTCAAAGAATAAAAAAATTTCCAAACCCAGATGGCCTTATTTTTAAGCTCATCATTTATGCAAATAGAAAGCAATGACAGAGAGCAACAAAATGTGTGCATGTTTTGTATCACTTATTTTTTAACATTAAAAAATTATATACAACCCAGCCATTTGATAGACAATAATAATTCCATTCACTGGAGAATAGCTGATACTCCTAGGTGTTTCTTAAAAATAAATTATGTGTGTCAATTTCTGCCTTCCATGTATCGTCACTGTAAATAAGTTACTACTACTATACTAAGCTACAAAGAGTTATACCTTAAATGACCTCAAATGTATAGGAGCTACTTCCTGCCTCTATTTCAAACAGCTCCATGTAGTTAAGCTTTTTTAGTTCTTCTGTTTGTGTTTTATAGTGTTTTTGTATCCTCAAATATTTTCAGGCTGTCATTTCTTATCTTCTAATTTCTTATTCTTCTGAGACTGCCCTAAACTTTCACTATTACCATGAGCTACTGCTAAAATACTTGGGGTAGGGAAACCATTAAACTAACTTCACTGAAATTTTGTGCAAAAAATGTAAATTGCCTCAAAAAGTGGAGGCTTTAAAAGGTACTGCACAGAGTTTTGGGTGTGCAGAGCATGTTGACATTTCTTTTTTTCTCTTTCTTTCTTTTTTGAAACAGAGTCTCACTCTGTCAACCCTGGTAGCTCACTGCAACCTCTAACTCCTGGGCTCAAGCGATCCTCCTGCCTCAGCCTCCCAAGTAGCTGGGACTACAGGGGCACACCACCACACCCGGCTAACTTTTCCTATTTTCAGTAGAGACAGCATCTCACTCTTGCTCAGGCTGGTCTGGAACTCCTGAGCTCAAGCAATCCTTCCCCGTCGGACTCCCAGAGTGCTAGGATTACAGGCATGAACACCATATCCAGCCAGAAACCTCTTTCTTAACATTAGAGATTTAAGTCATGTTCCAAACAAAGTTTGTAAGGAAGTCACAACTGAATAAGCAAATTGTTCCTGTATTTGTATTAGGCGTGAAAGTGCATCTAGCACCAGATCTGGAACACAGTAGGCTTTCAATGTATATACATATTCAAATATATATATATACATATATCTTCTTTTTCACACAAACACAAAAGGGGTCTGAAGGATGTACACGAAACTATTAACCCTGTCTAGGAGGTAGAATGTGAAGAAGATGAGGAGTAAAAAGGGCTTTTACTTTTGCTTCACCTCCTCTGCATTAATTTTTTTAGATCATTCTTGAATTATTCATAGTTGGCCCTGTGTATCCATGGGTTCTGCATCTGAGGATTCAACCAACTGTGAATTGAAAATACTTGTGAAAAAAACCCAAACGATAAAAAATAGCAATACAACAATTTAAAAATACAAAAAATATATCAACTATTTACATAGCATTTACATTGTATTAGGTATTACAAGTAATCTAAAGATGAATTAAAGTATATGGAAGTGCATATGTTATATGCAAATACTACACCATTTATATCAGGGACTTGAGCATCAGTGGATTTTGGTACTTGAGAAGGGCCCTAGAATCCCTCGGTAACCCGTGGACGATTGCAGGTATAATTTGTACTTAGGCTTGTGTGTGTGTCCAAAAAGACAATGCAAACACAACAGATCATTTCTACACTGCAGTTGGGATGCCTGTCCTTTGTACCTGTCAGTCATATCTGAGGTTCTTTTTGCCACAAGAAATGCTCAGAGCACCTCCTACTTATGAAAGCTGCTCAACATATAACCACATCTTTTTTTTCTCCCTCATGTCACAGGTAACAGCATGGTTTTAAGTCATGTTTCAGAGTGCACCTATACATTTCTTTCCTTTCCTGCTTGCAGTTGTCCACTTTTTGATTTATGACATACTACCTCTTAAGAAGGCACTAGCTCATAC
This sequence comes from Cheirogaleus medius, assembly GCA_008086735.1. Classification (NCBI taxonomy): domain Eukaryota; kingdom Metazoa; phylum Chordata; class Mammalia; order Primates; family Cheirogaleidae; genus Cheirogaleus; species Cheirogaleus medius. The sequence continues at coordinate 74,442,343 of VBSM01003176.1, read as the reverse complement.
ATTGCCAGTGGTGTTGAGATCCAGAAACTATAACCTTTATGATGGGCTGGCTGTATTCCTGGATCTCAACAGTAGCTTTATGTTTCTTTTCCTTTACGTTCCAAAGGAGAAACTCCCTAAAAAAAGTTGAATCTGTGGTGGGTCCAAGTCTATGGTCATTAAAGATTAGACAATGTCATTCTCCCATGGACTCTGGCTTTCCCTTTTTTTTTTTTTTTTTTGAGACAGAGTCTCACTCTGTTGCCCGGGCTAGAGTGCCCGTGGCGTCAGCCTAGCTCACAGCAACCTCAAACTCCTGGGCTCAAGCAATCCTTCTGCCTCAGCATCCCGAGTAGTTGGGACTACAGGCATGCGCCCCCATGCCCGGCTAATTTTTTCTATATTCTCGTTGGCCAATTACTTTCTTTCTAATTTTAGTAGAGACGGGGTCTCGCTCTTGCTCAGGCTGGTCTCGAACACCTGAGCTCAAACAATCCTCCTGCCTCGGCCTCCCAGAGTGGTAGGATAACAGGCATGAGCCATGGCGCCCGGCCTGGCTTTTCTTTTTTAAAAAGAGAGGATTTGGACTCATTTTCTGGTTGTCTGCCAGGCCTGACTTCTTTGATTTAGTTTTCACTCCTCCGTCTATCTGTGCATCATTGTGCTGCACATGTAGAAGAATTAAGTGTTGACTTTCAGTTGTGTAAAAGTAATTGAAATCATACCTATATACACTATATTCATGGTTTAAATTGGTACAGAATCACAGTTTTCCTTAGGCTTTTATCATCAGTCAATATATTGCCATATTCCTTCAACAAAATAGTTGACAAAAGATTATATAACTTCTACTTTCTTTATGGGTATCTAAAGGACTCAAGATGCTGAGGATTGTTGAGTTGGATGAGTCCCACAGTCCCACAATACTAAAACCACAGCAAAGTATCTGTCAAGGTTTCGTATTAAAATGCTCAATCTCTGTGGAAAGCAATATGGAGATACCTTAAAGCGATACAAGTGGATCTACCATTTGATCCAGCAATCCCATTACTGGGCATCTACCCAAAAGAAAAAAATTCACTCTACAAAAAAGACACCTGCACTCGAATGTTTATAGCAGCACAATTCACAATTGCAAAGATGTGAAAACAACCCAAGTGCCCATCAATACATTAGTGGATTAATAAAATGTGGTATATGTATACCATGGAGTACCATTCAGCTATAAGAAACAACGGTGATATAGCACATCTTGTATTTTCCTGGATAGAGCTGGAATCCATTCTATTAAGTGAAGTATCCCAAGAATGGAAAAATAAGCACCACATGTACTCACCAGCAAATTGGTATTAACTGATCAACACCTAAGTAGACATATAGGAATAACATTTATCGGGTGTCGGGCAGGTGGAGGGAGAGGAGATGGGTATATACATACATAATGAGTGTGATGTGCACCAACTGGGGGATAGACACGCTTGAAGCTCTGACTAGGGGTGGGGGGCAAGGGCAACATACGTACCCTTAACATTTGTACCCCCATAATATGCTGAAAAAAATAAATTAAAAAAAAAAGTAAAAAAAAATAAGTAAAATAAATAAAACACCAAAAAAAAAATGCTTAATGTGGGTACAAAAAACCTTGACTAAAGCTGAGCCTATCTTTGATCATGTTCCATGCTATTTTTAATATATAAATTAAAAAGGAAATCAATCTTCATATAACTGCCTTAGAATCTCCATGAATTCCTCTGGTTAGCTAAAGTGGCAAGTGACAAGGATTCAGACTTACTGATGAACTATTAAACATTACAAGCTCCTGTTACTCACTGTAATACTTAGTGGGAAGGTTTCTGGCATGGAAATGACTGAAAGGCCGGAGTCCTTCCACTGTACATGGTTATTTCACCTCATTGGAGTTCATTTTCCTAACCTATAAAATATGAGATTTGAATGAGATATCCTATCAGTCCCTTTTTAGCCCTCTAACAACCCATTTTTTAGCATGTTAAATACTGTCAAATAGAAACCAATAATATGTTTAGTATGTTTTACAGAATTCAGAGTATCCATAAATAGCATCTCATTAGCATTCCAAGTATTCATAGGAGAAAACAAAAAAGATATCATTATATGCAATATGAGTCACGAGCTGGGATAGCCACTTGTAAAAGGTCACAAAACTGTAGCGTGAGAACAATGATCCTATTTTCTTGTTTGTGATTGCAGTATTCTATTCGCTACACTATCTCTGTTGCTGTTTTGCTACACTTAGAAAACAATGTGTTTTAACCTTTCTCACTCCCAATTAGACAATTTGCTCTCTAATATACTCAAACTCACCCTGCTTATTTTACTGCTCGAAGTCTCCCCAACATTCTCTTTCCCCTTCGGTTCTACCATTAAAACAATTACCAATGATACTTTCTCATTTGTTTCCTAAGTACACACCTTAGGGTTCCAGGTACAGTATTTGTCTCATTTTCTATATAATTTCTAATAACTTTGTACATAAATTTTAACCCTATAAAGACTCTGTCACTACCATCTCTACATTCATCAATGTTTGAAGACTGTATTTTTAAATAAATCTAATACACCCAAGCACCAAGTGTCTGAAAAAGACACCAGAGATTCTTTGTACTGTTTGTTACAATGGTTCTGGGTCTTTCTCCCTCTGTGATTGTTCTTTCCTTCCCTTTGAGGATTCCCAAGCTCCTATCCTTGAAATCAATGAATAAAATTGGTTTCCCAAGTTCTCTAAAGATGTTGGCTTGAACATCCCTTCTTTGTCTTTTCACTTCTGACTTTCATCAGTCGACTATTCTGCCCTATCTGTGGTCTCTAAGATCCAACTGTGTCTGGCCAGAACCTCAACCTAGTCCCTTTGCTCCCACTTCCTCTGCACAAGTTTTCAAACTTGTCCCTAAAACTGGTAGATGCAGAAACACAACTACTGTTAATTCAACATGTACAAGTGAGACCACACTCTACTCCCTGTACCTAGGAAAGAAAGGTTGAGGGTACAAATTATAACCTTCAATAGGTTCCAGCCAAAAGCAGAGGTGAGAGAGGTGCCATTCACCTATTATTGGGCACTTTCACCTCACAGTCTCTCTGGGACACTACCTATCTCAGAAAAGAATTAGGAAAAAACTAGAGAAATTGTTCAACTTCCTTATGCACAAACTGCCATGGATGGGTCAAGAATCCATGATTCTCAGAACTTTATGGGCTAATATTCAGCCAGTACTCTTGTTGCCTCAGTTTGTTAAAGTACTAAAATTCTTCTTATCATTTGGCAAATAGTTCCCGGAGCCCCCTCCTAATCCCGCAGCCCAGCATCTTCGGGAGCCCCATGGAATGATCAACAGGTTAATTAATGACTGGCACCCCAAAGAGCCCACAGGTTCCTCTCTAGCAGAAACCAGCCTCCATTCCAACTGGTTAGTACCCATGCAATCAACCCCCTCAAAGTTCTGCCCCTTCGACACTGCCTTTGGCTTCTTGTAAGGACTCTCAATGACTAGCCTGTGCATTTCCTGCCTACCCTACCCAGACCAGGGGAAACTCAAGTGGGTCTTGACAGAAACATATCTAGCACTAGCCAATCCAGCAATCAGCCAACCAGTTCTTGTTCATTCATGTCTCCCCTGCCAGAGCTGGCCTGGAAACCCAGCAGGAGATATGATACTGGTGGCAGTGGCACTGGCACCTCAGCAGGCAAATGTCCGGTGCCCTTGTGGCCCCCAGGCTATGACTGCTCAGCACTGATTCCCCAGAGTTGCCTTCATGTGGTTACCTGTGGGAACTGCAGTCTGCTCAGGAGTTCGGATGAGACAGCCAGGAAGAGCGATGTGCTAGTTGGCAGACTGGCCCACCATACCAACTATTATATAATTTAAATAAAACCTCTGCAAAAAGGCATATGCAACCAAGCTACCTCTGGTTCTTAACTACCCTTCTGACAAATCTGATGACTTAGCCTTGGTGAGAAAGTCAAAGGTACTTGTTAACTATGCCAAAGGGTGGGTCATTTAGCTGATATGCCAGCAAATTCCAAATCCTAACTGCATATTCCAGAACCATCTACTTCCTCATTCAAGAGTTCAAAATAAGAAATCTTGAATCTGTCACCTACCCTAAAAATATGGATTCTGACCTGACAGTACCCTCTCACTATTCTTGCCTAAGACTTGACAGGCCAGCTCATGCTCGGATAGGTAAGGTTAAGTGGGGGTGAGGTAAGGAGTCCAAACAAATTAAAGTGGACTCCTGTTTCTCAAAGAAAACAAGGTCTTTTTTAATCAAGAAAAAGAATGGTTTGACTAAATGACATACATGATAAGCTGACATCCCTATCAAATGGATTTATTCACTTTCAGAGTATAGTTCAGATTTCCCAAAATACAGAGAGAGAAACATGAGTTCAGCAGAACTGCATCTTCCCCTGATAAATGCTGGTGGTTTTTAATAGGAAAAATGAAAACAAAAAACAAACATCTGGCCGGGCGCGGTGGCTCACGCCTGTAATCCTAGCACTCTGGGAGGCCGAGGTGGGCGGATCGTTCGAGCTCAGGAGTTCGAAACCAGCCTGAGCAAGAGCGAGACCCCATCTCTACTAAAAATTAGAAATAAATTAATTGGCCAACTAAAATATATAGAAAAAATTAGCCGGGCATGGTGGCGCATGCCTGTAGTCCCAGCTACTCGGGAGGCTGAGGCAGAAGGATCGCCTGAGCCCAGGAGTTTGAGGTTGCTGTGAGCTAGGCTGACGCCACGGCACTCTAGCCCGGGCAACAGAGTGAGACTCTGTCTCGAAAAAAAAAACAAAAAAAACAAACATCTGTGGCTCTACCAGGACCAGGGCAGCCTCATGCACTAACTGTGTAGAAGGGCTAACCATTCTACTCATCTCTGTTTAGCTCATTCAGAGAGGCCTGCATGCTCCAAATTTTAGTTTCTTCTAACCTATATACTGGACAACTGAAATGACGAAGCTGATTCTCTGTCACATGATCTGGAAAACCAGACAACAACAGAGGTCACATCACTCTGAGAAATGTTCTGCCCCAAATCCTTTGTAACCCTCTGGTCACCACTGAAACTAAGACAAATGATCGACTAAGCGATGACTAAAAAATATGGGGTATGCCTGACCAAGCGTGGCTACCATAGAGCAGAAAGCTCGGGGAGAAATGGAGATTACACTGTCAGAACGGCCAGATGCGCCTGTCAGTAGAGTGAGCCACACACCAATCTTACGGCTTTGCCAAACCACTACACCCTGGCGGGCTGCCTTGGGCCACTCGAATTATTCAACAAACATGACAAAATGTTCAGTGGCCTCTCAGTTGCTAGAATGTCCACAGATGTTTCCTTCTTTCTATCACTACTGTCACTGTCAGTATGTTCTGTACCAAATCGTGCTACTCAAACTGTTGTGCATACCGATGCCAGTCCACGAAGTTTGCCACCGATTCACAAGATAAGTACAAAAATTGAGAACAAGTTTTTTAAAAACTTTTTATAGAAATTTGACAGGGTAATTTTTTTTTTTTTTTTT
>VBSM01003176.1:74413538-74427826 GCA_008086735.1 Cheirogaleus medius | reverse complement strand
AAAAAAAAAAAAAAAAAATCTCTCTGACAGAGAGAAGACATACGGGGCTTCTAAGGTACTAGCAATGTTCTATTTCTTGATCTGCATATTCGTTATATGGATATGCTCACTTTGTGAAAAATCCATTGAATGATGGCAGTCAAAAATGGAGAAACAGATCCAAGAGATATTCAGGTGGCAAAATCCATAGAATCCATTTTATAGACTGAATATGAGGAGGAAATGAAGCATCAAAGAAGACTCCCAAGTTTCTGGCTTACAGAAATTGATGGAAGGTAGATCTATTCATGGTGCCAGGAAACCGTAGAGACCCAGATTTAGAGAGATCACAGGTTAAACTGGAGGATGCTTTCAGGCTTAAAAGTGGAAATGTCAGGTAGGTAATTAAATACACAGACTAGAGTTCAGAGGAGAGGTTTAAGAAGAAAATACATTTAGAGGTTCAATACTGATAATAGAACCAGCAGGTATATAAAACCATTCAACCAATATTTAATTATCTCCTACAGCACTACAGGCACTGGCTTAGATTTTGTGTATACTGCTATGAACAAAATAAACACGTTCTCATGGATCTTATATTCTAAGAATAGTTCGGGAATATTGCCAACAAATCAGTAATAACTAACTTCAGAACTACCAGTACTATGATGAAAACAGGACAATGTAATACAGTAGGGCTACTTTAGATGGGATAGTCAGGGAAGGCCTCTCTGTGGTGTCAATATTTCAGGTGTGACCTGAATGTTGAGAAAACACTAGGCATAGGAAAAGTAGGAGAAAAGCACTCAACAGGGAGAGAAAGCAGTGCTTAAAGGACAAGCTTAGCATGTCCTGAAGAACAGACAAAATGACCAGTACAGATTAACTTTAGTAAATTAAGACTAGTATAAGACAAGGGCAGAGAAGAAGTCAAAGACCAGATTATGTGGAGTTTAAGCAGGGAGTGATGATATCTATGTATTTTTTAAAAATATTTTAAATTATAAACTACTCTAATTGCCTGTGGATAAAATTATAGGGTGGCAAAGATAAAAGTGGGGAGACTACTATGTTCACCTAAGAAATGATGAGATCACATAGGAAAAGCTAAGAGAAACATGTAAGATTTTCTAGACGACTTAAGGAACTCTAAAATTCAAAGACCAAGAGAAGGTGGCAGCAAAGGAGATAGACAAGTAACCACAGAGATATGAACAAAACCATGATGTCAAGGAGGCCAAGGAAAGTATTTTAAGTAAATCAAAAGTTAAATGCTTGCTGAGAAGTCAAATAAGATGAGCAGAAAATAATGCTCAACGATACAGAGGAACATTCTGGAGAACTCAAAAATCAATTTTAGAAGAATGATAGGGACAGAACCTAAAATTGGAGTGAGCTAAATACTATCAGTGAGAGATAAGGAAGAAAAGAAAATGGGTGTAGACAGCTCTTCAGAGAAGTGTGGTTGTAAATGAGTTGTGTCAAGAAAAAGGAACTTTTAGGGATGGGAGACTTGATCAGTGTAAATATTGATCAGATGGACTCAGGAATGAAGGCAAAGTTGACATTACAGAGAGAAGGAATACTGACAATATATAAAATTTCCTGAAAAGGAAAGAGATGATACAGTAGAGTACAGATGAAGACATTCACCTTAGACCAGAGGGGGCTGCACCCTCCATAAACAGGTAACAGAGAAGACAGGACAGATACAAATGCAGGTGGAACTCAGACTGCCTGACTCTAATAATGTGTTCTTTCCACTAAAATCCTATGGACATTTGGAAAGTATTCAAAGTAGGACAAGAAAATACCCAAAGGAAAGTTAAACTGAGATTACTTAGCTTGAAGAGGCAAATAATCACCATGTTATTTTTCAAATAAGGGATAATTACGTAAACATAAGCATCAGTACCAGCTATTCTTTATTGCTGAATAAAGATAAGTTCAAACTGAAAAGAGATTCAAGCACTTGTTGTTTTTTTTTTAAGTTACACTCAGGATCACAGTTCTTTGGAAGAAGCATTCTAAAAAATGATCATAAACTTTTTGTTGGACACTTTAAGATTAGGAAAAATACCCAAAGTATTCTTCTCTGATAGTCTAGAAATTCTTCCATAAAGTGTTAAAGCAAAAAGCTAGAAAATAATCTCAAAATGACCTTAAAACCTTATAAGAAATGGATAATCAAAACCCTCAAACTTGCTCTAATTATCTATATTCCAGGATTTAATTACTTGATAGTAAATTACAAATCTAAAGATTACTAGTGAGGTTAAAATCTGGAACACAGGGAGAATATATGAGGAAAGAAAAGAAATGGAAAGGAGGAAGGAAGGAAGGAAGGAAGGAAGGAAGGAAGGAAGGAAGGTCGGAAGGAAGGAAGGAAGGAAGGAAGGTCGGTCAAGTCTGGAACAAAAGGCTCTGATATGGCATTAGATACACCAAGTTAAATGGGTGAGCTTTCCTCTCTGTTGGTCTGGACACCCTCTCCTCTAGTAAGTATCAAACACAACTAATTCATGCTCCATTCTCCATGTTACCTATATAGGCTGAGCATCCCTAATGTGAAAAGCTCCAAAATCTGAAACTTTTTGAGCGTCATATGACACTCAAAGGAAATACTCAGTAGAGCATTTAAAATGTTCAGGTTAGGGATGCTCAATCAGTACATATCTAGAACTACTCCAAAATTCAGAAAAACACCCTTAGAATCCAAAATACTTCATTCAGGTCCCAAGAATTTTGTTTGGATAAGGTATACTCAACCTGTATTACAAACTGCCCGATAAAGTTGCTCTTTGATATCAAAAGGTTGTTTTAGAGAGAAGAATGTGTTTAATATTCAATAAACAGTTACAAATTCCTGTTAAAGGATAAACTCCAAAGACACAGCTGTGACCAAGGATAATAAGATCCCTGCTTTTAATTAATTCAAAATGTCTAGCCCAGGGCTCCTATCACATTTCCTGTAAATACTACAATTTTCTTATATTCTAAATGAAATGTTTTAACTGTGTCTTTGCCCATTACACTGAACTATATTCCTATACTCTCAACACCATTATATATTGCTTACCAATTTCCTGAACTGAAAACTATTTTAATCTGTTCATGAAACCAATGCCTTTTCTTTTTTCATAAAGTCTTTCCTATTTGAAACAAAAATTCCACCTCCAGTTGGACATTTAGAAACAATAAATAAACACAAACTACTCTTAAAGAATAAGAAAAACCAAATAAGACCCAGTTTTTCAATTTTTTAAGTTAACTAAAACAGAACAAGGCAAATACCCAATAGTAAAAATTCTTCATTCTGTACTTAATCTATAGAGTCTTATTATTTAATATATTATTTATAAAGCAAACTTAAATAACTCTCTCCTTTACTGTTCTTCAAGTTTGGAAAATTAACTTAAAACATCATAAAAGAATAAAGATCTTTCTAATTGTTATAAAGAAAAAACTCCTTTAGTTCTTCAGAGATTCAGAAAATTGTAATTTCTATGACACCTACTACTACTAGCACACAAGTAATAAATGGACATAAAAGAAAAATAAGTAGAACCACTTACAGTGTTGACCTATTTTAGGAAATAGTGCCTGAAAATTAATCAGGGCAAAAAAATCCAACTTACATAATTTAACAATCCATTTATTCAATGTTACACATTTCAATTGCTAACTAAAGTCATAAAATATTAAAATTAATTTTAAGTCTTAAAGCACAACAGCATATATAAACAATTCAATTTTTAAAATGTTGCTGAAAAATGATTATCAATTATATAATTATGTATAATTTGTAGAAAACATTTAAACATTAAATGGTATAAACTTCTCTTTCAATCCTGACTTTTAAAAATAGAATTCTAAATGGCCACATAGATTTCTTCACTCAACTTCACTGATATACCAATATATTATCTTCTAACCCCATAAATTAAAGGTATCATAATGATGTAATCAATGTAAGCAACTCTTCACCAGAATTTCTTTCCTACTTTGAAAAAAAACTAAATTAAAAAAGAAAGATGACTATGTGGTTTAAAGATAATATAGGATATAGTGGAGAAAGCATGTCTGACCTAGATTTGAATCCCAGTTCCATCTCTTACCAGAGAAATTATGTTCAATAAGTTGTTTAACCTAAATTTTTGTTTCTTTTATAAAACCTTTTTAGAATTGTTAAGAAAATTTAAAGATCGTAACAATCACATTTAGACTAGGGCCTAGCACTGATAGACATTAAATAAATAGCAATTATTTAAATGATTATTAAATTAAGGCTCGCTGCTATAAAATTCCTAGTTTGTTGTAGCAACACTGTAGTACATAAAGAATCACCCGAAAAAGTTAAACTCAAAATAATAAATAACTATCAGATTTCCTTCAAAATCATTCAGTTCTTCAAGGGCAACCTTTAATCATGACATATTAGTGAATTTCCAGCTACTACTTTGACATACAAAACAATCACTAATCCCTCCTTTTTCAACTAAAGTCCATCATCATGATAATAAGTTATTGTAAAATTTTTTTTCTCAAACCCATATATTCAAGGTCTATGCCATGTTTATGAGATTCCCCACCAATGATTAACACAACAGAATTTTATAAATCTTTCCAAGCATTTTCATATCCAAATTCTACCTAACCCACAGGGGCCAGGAAACTAGAGCTGTGGTCTGTAAACTTAATTAAGTTAAATAAGGAACAAAGATTTCAGTAGAACATAGGAAAGAGAAAGAGATTATCTCTAGTGTTGCCAGTCACTTACCATCCCATCATCTTCATTAAAAATGTTATGAAGTTACAGGAAGATAGCTGAGCAGAAAATGGATTCAAGAAAGAGAAAAAACATGTACACAGGAAAAGACTATGAAAGAAAAAGAAACATGATTTCTAAGATTAAGAAAAACAGGAAACAAAAAGAATAACAGAAAAGGAAGAGCTCACAATCCCTTCCCAAGTAATGTTTTTTCCATTTTGTTATACTACAAAAACAGAAGAGTTCAGAATTATAATTGAAGAGACAGTAAGAAAGCTATACAATTATTATATTACTAGCTGTAGATGAACCCTAAAAGTAAAACTTTAATTTTACATGTACTATCTATCTGAAAACAGTTAAAACTGCAAAAGAAAATAATCTAAATAATAAAGTATATTTCAATGGACTCTACTGAACTTGAACACAATTTTAACCATGAATGAACAGATCATTCTTTTTTTCCTTAGTTACTAACAAACTTGAGAGGCAAATAGCCCAATAGCTCCTCTCAAAATCTTAAGATCTTCCCATTAATTTACAAAAAGTAGTTCAATTTTTTAAAAAAACAATGGAAATATTAACAACTGGACCAATACTCCCATATGAAGCCTTGAGTTACTCACCAAAGCAGGTATAATAATGCTTGCTAATGGAACTGTCTCTTGTTCTAAGATTAGGGGACTATGGCTGTGTCCATGCTACATAAAATAATCTATTTTTTTCCTATTGGAATCTAAGACAGTTTACTAAAATTAACAGATTCTTTACTGGGAAGTATTTTATAATATGTAATTATTGTAATTATCACACCTGGAATGTGGCACAGTTATCTCTCACAGAGCAAAATTTATTAGGAGGAAAAGAAAGAAAAAGATTATTTCTAATATGAATGACTAAAATGAACTTCTATTAAATGTATAAAAAGTCAATTAAAATGATCCAACACATACAACCAGCTTCTAGAATTGAGAAAAACTCTCTATTTACTGTTAAGGTTTTCTTTTCTAAGAGTTATTTGTGCTACTCCTTCCTCTTGTTCCTGTGCATAATTTGACAGTGACAATGTATAAAGAATTTCCACAGAAGATAGTCAAAATTACTGCTTTTACCCATGTATATTCTATTACAAAAAATTATGCCATTCAATGCAGTCTAAGATATTGAGTATAAATTGTAATCATTCTTTTAGAAGTTTTCTGAACTTAGTTGCAGATAATCATAATTATAAATTATTCAAGGTTTGCTCAGAAATTTACAAACCATGCAAAATTGAAAATTTCTTAGGCTTAAAACATTTGGCAATTTTAATTAACCAAATCCAATCAAACTAAACACTGCTTTGCAAAGTAAAAAAGGAGTAAGAAGACACACAAGACAATCACTAATCTCTCCTTTTTCAGGATCTATTTCAACAAACTTAATACTACTTCTTACCATCCTAAGGACAGTGTAAGGAGAAAATCTGGTATACATACAGGGAAACAAATCATTTTAATGGTACCTTAATTTAAAAAATTGGTATGCCATCTTATTTAACTTGTAAAGAGAAAGAAAACCATCACCAAATAGGATACTCATTAATCCTTAATAATCTCTCCTTTCCAGTAAATTTACAAAGATACAGCTAACAGTTTTAATTTTTAAAAATTTTATTTATAAATTGTAGCCCCTAAAACTTAACTCTAAAAACCACTAACTCAACATACTCTTTCTATTGCCACCAAATTACTTGTTCTAAATGGGCACTGTAACAAAACTAATCTAATACTTTGTTATGATTATAGACTAAGGTGTTATTCAATGTGGGCTGCAGATGTAAAAAAACCAAAAAGCAACAACAATACAACTTTAGCCCTTATTAGTTATTACATTCATGTCAGAATACTACATTAAACTTCAACAAACACTGGAAAATCTATCAGGCAAGGCACTAAAAAACATAGCAACTACATTTCCTCAACATTTTCCGAAGAGAATACCATCAATTTTCTTTATAAATACTTAGAAAACGACTCTGAGAAAATCAGACATTTCTGCAGTAAAAAAATTCAAGTATAGTCAAAACAAACATTTCATAATCTCCGAAATCATAAACTTTCAAAACTTATCTATATGTAAAATTGGAATTTTCCATAATCTATATTAATTAGAAAAGAGATAAGCAAACTTCAAATACGTAAATCAAACTTATCACTCCAACAAAAAAGTACAGCCCAATCTTTTGTAAATAATCTTACTTTAAAACAGAAAAATATAAAAAAGCAAACATTTTCTTTTAGAAAGGTGAATACTGAAAATAAAGATTACATAATTAAAAAGCAATACCAAGGCCGGGCGCGGTGGCTCACGCCTGTAATCCTAGCTCTCTGGGAGGCCGAGGCGGGCGGATCGCTGGAGCTCAGGAGTTCGAAACCAGCCTGAGCGAGACCCCGTCTCTACTATAAATAGAAAGCAATTAATTGGCCAACTAAAAATATATAGAAAAAATGAGCTGGGCATGGTGGCACATGCCTGTAGTCCCAGCTACTCGGGAGGCTGAGGCAGGAGGATTGCTCGAGCCCAGGAGTTTGAGGTTGCTGTGAGCCAGGCTGACGCCACGGCACTCACTCTAGCCCGGGCAACAGAGTGAGACTCTGTCTCAAAAAAAAAATAAATAAATAAATAAAAAAAATAAAATAAAAAGCAATACCAAAAGTTCAACTTAATTACTACATAAGAATTTTTACTAACAGGATTATGACACATAGAAAACTACGAATTTATCAAAAAGGAAAAGTAATTTTTACACTAAACCTACAAAAAATAACCCTAAATACAACTTAATCTTACTTAACCCAATTAGAAGCTGTATTCTAGTTAATGAAGACGTATTGCGTCTTAGTTAAATATGACTAATGCCCACTTTATTCTTTGTGATGGAGATCAGGTTAGAATGGGGTGTAGCAGTATGTGTAGGGTGTATTCCATTAAGACGATATCTAGCCAGGCCGGTGCTCTGGCATCTGTAGTCTCAGATACTCAGGAGGTTGAGGCAGGAAGACCACTTGAGCCCAGTTCAAGTCCAGCCTGGGGAACATAGTGAGATACCATCTCTTAAAAATAAAAAGACTATCTCAATAGAAAAACTGAAAAAATTTTTGATGAAAATTTGGTAAATTTCACATTTTATAGCTTTTTAACACCAAGCAATGATATAAAATAGTGATTTTGGTATCTTTCACTACATTTTCATTCCTCCATTCTGTTACTGTTAAAAAAATCAAATTTAAATTAGCCACAATGCTTGAGGAAACTATTAACTAATTTTCTACCTTAAAAAAAGCTGAAAGTTAGAATGTTAGTTTCCCTGCCTCCATTAGCAGCTATAATTTTAAAAAATTAATTGGTGAGGGGGGTGAAAAACATGAATTGATAATGATTAATGATCTCTCCATGATTTTTAGTGCTCAGAAGTACTAGGAGATGAAGCTGAATCTGAAATAAATCTAGAAATTTATTTGACTTAATAGGAACATGCTTCCTCATAATCTGTTTCTCCTCAAAATTACCTCCTCAAAATAAATTTGGTTGAGTAAGATATTTAGAAAACTGTAGATTTATAGTACTAATATTAAGTGAAGTTTATGAAGACAGAGGGAAAGGGACACATACTATATCTAAGAGTCGTTTCATCTGTCCCCAAATTAAATCCTTTTGTATATCAAACTGTGCTAATTTACATAATAAAATACTTGAAAACACAAGTCCAAATATCAACAAGTATTACTGTGAAATACTGAAAACACAGAAGATGTATGTATGTAAATATAAATATATATACATTTACACACAAAACATAAGTTAGTATATTCTTACATCAGATTCCTTTAAGAGGAATCTATACAAACACACATATTAAACAAGATAAAGGTAATACTTATTCAAATGTAAACTGAACTAAATAATACAAATAAATAGAAATCATATTCTTACTTCACTAAAGGCAATGTAATAAAGGCCTTGTTGGGAGTACTGAATCTAGTTAAGCCTCACAACTTTAAAAAGTAATATAAAGATATGAGAGAACATTTAAAGTTGAAAGAACAGCAAAAGATTTTAAAACAACAGAGAAAGATCATGGGATTCACGATGGGCAGAGAAAGTTTAAAGGCCGTGAAATATTTATGAAAAGATATAAAGAATCATAATGATTAAACAGCATTGTAATTAGCTGAGGTCTTTTTCCTAAAAAAGAGTAAATGAAAGCAAAGATTAAAGAAACATTTTCTATAAAACACTGGGAAGAAAGGTATTAAAAGAGGTAGTAGTGTTTCTTTCCTCATATTGCAAAGAGAAATGCTTAATTATCTAGGATAGTCCAGGTAAAGCTCTGTTTGAAGACAGGAATGAATTACAAGGCCTGTGAAATTAATTCCATCTCAGTTTTTTAATTCTTAGTAAAGAAACACAATCTAATAAAGAAAACTATCCAGTGAGAAAATTACAGTTGGCTCTTCAGAAAAATTAGTACTAGAAGAAACATAATATAATATTCTATAGAACAAATCTTATGACCAATGCTGTCCAAAATATTTTTATATTAGAATTATACTGCATTAAATTAAAATACAGAGTAGTGAAACATTATTAGAATCACCTGAGAAGTTTCTTCTGACTACACAGTGCCTTGCCTCTTTACCCTTTCCAGAACTTGCAAGTGCATGGGGTAGGGAGATGGCTTGAGAAGGAGGATGAGGAATATGTATGTATTAAATGATGAACATGCACATTATGGAGAAAACTCCCCAGACGACTGATATACCTACTGTCTAGCTTTGCTGGGGAATTGTGTTCGAACTATGTACTATGATTATAGCTTAAAAATAATTTTGTCACACAGATGAATTAGCTGAATTTACAATTTTACCTGTATAATGAATAGGAGAATCAACTAAGGTGCCCTATAACAAGTTAGTATTTCTTGCATATTTAAGCTAGCGAAGGAAAAATACTAAAGTTTTATAAAAAGTTAGATTTAGGTATGAACTATAAAAAAACTGTTCAACATTATCTACAAAATAGTTCAATTGTAGAAAAACATCCTAGTTCCTACCCACTATACTACTCAGGTGTTTTCATAACAACCAAAAGTATTACAACAAAAGATTATAAAAACATTTAAAATACAATTTTATATAATTTTTATTTACACTTTAGAATTTAAACAACTTGCTGGGAACATCCTTTGTGAGGCAACGTAGGTTTTTTTTTATTTGAAACTATTTAAATTTCAAGACAGGCTCACTAATTTTTCTCAAGGGCAAAAAACAAATGTGTTAGCTGAAAATAGCCAACTTAATGATTATTTGTGACATAAACTTGTTCATGTGAGCCTAGAGATCCTCCCCACCTCTGTCTCCCCTGTGGAGGAGGAGGTCTTTGCGTGCTTTTGTGTGATGGTTCCACTGAATTCATTACAATAGAGATGGACATTTGATATTCGTAACGATCCAACATCTGAGCAATCTTCTTTCGAGACACACCATGTTTATTCCTCCTACCAAAAAAGAAAAGGATTGTAAATCTTTTTTTAAGAATGTGTAGGCTTAAAGATGAAACTGTTTCAGAGGAACAGCATATAGATTATAAATTATATTTTTCAAATAAACATCAGAAGATGTATTTACCCACATTTTATATAAAAAGTTTTTAACAATGTTTTTTAAAGGTTTAAAGACACCATAAATCATAGCAAAATGTTAATTATATCTTCTTCAGACAGAACTACCTAGTCACTGAACCTCTACTATAACCTCCTCTTTTAATGACAAAAATCAAAGATTATGAGATATTACTTTAAGAATTATAGAAGGATTGAGTGGACTTCTAGAACTTACAAAAATCCACATATTTATTATACTTTAAAAGTTATTTTATGACAGTTCCTCCCATATTTTTAAAATTTATTATCAATACAAAATTATTAGTAGAGACAACAATTTGGACATCTCTCACAAACATGTTGAGTGAAAGAAACTCGACACAATGAAAACATACTGTATGATTCTATTTTTATATATATAAAAGTTTGATAAAAGGCAAAACTGAACTATAATATTAAGGCAACAGACATTATGGTAAAACTAAAAAAAGTAAATAAAGTGATTATGATTACCAAGGAAAAACAGTGGTTACCTTTAGAGAATGAAAGGTAACTTTGAATGGGAAGAGGAATGCAAAGAGCTTCTGAGGTGTTGGTCATGTTCCCATGACGTGGGTGATAGCTAAACATGTACTGGTCTTGTAAGAACTTTAAATTGTATATTTATATTTTATGTACTTTTCTGTATGTGAGTTTATATGACAACAAAAAGTGGTTTAAAATTTATTCTTGACCCTCAAAGAACTTTTGACAATTTATTCTACCCTCATAGTTTTCTGTAACTTGACTTGGACATGACAAAACACACAGAAACATATTCTACATTTAATACTACAGTTCTAGATGTACTACTAATGCTAATTCATCTTTCCCAGAAAAAAGCCACAGAGAAATATTTACTTTTCAAATCTGATGCTTACATACAAGATAAGAGAAAGTAAAAAAGAAGAAAAAAAAACAGATCTGAGGTTGAAAATGCACAAGATAGGACTAAACCAATAAGATGTCAAAATTAATGACTCGATTCAATTATTTTCAAAAATCAAATTATGCCAGGTATCAGTTAAGTGGGCTTTGTTATGTAAAATAACCTGTATTAAGAAAATAATAAATTTTAACAGTCCCTCAAATATAAAAGAAGCCAAAACTGTATAGTAGTTTCATCATTCATTTATTTAGCATAACTCAAATATCAGAGAAAACTTCTTTCTCTTCTACCTCAGGTACAATACACACACAGCTAGGCAGGCAAACAATACAGATATTAACACTAATAAATCGACCACTTTATCTATCTATACATGAACATACAGCATGCAAATCAGAAAGAGAAAGAAAGTAGCCAAAGAATGAAAGGCAAAGGGGAAAGAATTATATTAGTTGGACACCATACACAGAATAACAGCTTGAAGCTAGAAGAGTGCAAACTGAAGTGCAGGGGTGGGGAGAAGGTGGCTTAAAAAAGGGGGTATAATCGTTGCACAACCCTGTGAATATACTGAAAACACTGAATTGTATACTTTAAACGGGTAAATTTTAAGTATGTGAATTACATCTCAATAAAGTTGTTACCAAAAGGAGGGGAGGAGTAAAAGTGAAGAAAGAAAAGAGTCATAGTCAGGAAAAGCAGTGACATGAAGGGAAAAGGATAAACACAAATGGAAGACCAGGGTTGAAAATAATACAAGTCCACAATCTCTCAGCACCAGTTCTAAAATCTAATAAGCTCTGAAAACTCAGTTTTCTGCTGACTCATATGGCAACAAAACCTACCCAGATCTGTACTCATTTAGAAGCACAACCTACTCAGATTTGATGTAGATTATGCAGAATCTTATTTACTTAGCTGATTAGTCGTGGTCTGCTGCAGAAATATTAACATGTTTGATTGTGACATGCTATCCCAAACTCTGGAAGGGGCGTTAAACGGTTAGGTATATATACACTATATTACCTTTCTAAACTTCAAAAAAACCTAAATTCCAAAACACATTGATTCCAAGGATCTTGCTATGGGATTATGGACCTGTAGTTGTAAAGATGAAAAAGAGAGAGCAAGATGAAAGCACAAGGTAAAAAGGTGATGGGGCCTAAAATGGGAATAAGAAAAAGGTAGAAAGATAATGCAGAGAAGTGGCCTGGCCAAAAACCAAAGGGGAAAGTCCTAATTTTACCCTCAAAGTTCCCAGGACCTACACTAGCATTCAATAAACTGTAAAATGATGTAGAACTTCACAGAGGAAAAAAAAAAAAGATAAGGATTCAATAAAAATTCAAGTGCCTTACTTTTCTAATTCTTCAGGATCAAATTTCCACCAAGTTTCAGGTTCATGAAACTCTACTCTGTATCCTTTTCCTATGGCCTATACAAAGGAAAGGAAGAAGACAAAAACCCAGAAAATACTTCTTAAAGTAAAAAGAAGGCAGACAGATATAAATTTCATTTAGACAATACTTCCAAATTTGCTCAACCAAGAAAAATGTTACTTTATAAACTAATATGGTTTATAAAAATTTTAAGACTACTTAACTGGACAAATTTCAATTACTATTCTCCCAGTCAGATAAAACTAACAAGATGAGCTCATTCCTTACTAAGCACCATCCATAATAATTTTTTAAAAACTAAGCAAACCAACAAACTTCTTTAGAAAACAAGGACAAATGTTTTGATAATCAAGATCAAAGTGGCCAAAATTTCAGAACATAAAAAATTAAAAAGTATAAAAAATAAAAACTTTCTCATATTTCATATTTACCATTTCCACGTACGGTTTCATTTCCCAAGCTTGTGTATTAGTGTTGTCTATTATAACCGGAGATCTCCCCTGATCAATAGCTTGTTTTGCTGAAATAAAAAAATAAATTTAAAAAATAAAAACAAAAACTACAATTATTAGGTTAAAATACTCAAAATAAAATTTTAAACATTCATTATGAGGAAATTTACTGCATCTCTGTACTTAAAACCAAAACTGTGCAATATCGAGTCAGTTCCGTAAAAAAAAAACAAAAACTCCACTAGATTAAAAGGGAATTAAGGAGACATAACCACATGCTAGGTGTATTCTGCAGAATGGAATTACAATTTGACAAACTGATTGTAAAAGATATTTTGGGGATATTTTATTAAACTGGAAGCCTTCAGTCTAGAGCTAACTTTCATTTATGGGAAATATAGGAGATAAAGGAACAAGTTACATCTGAATATGGACTGAGTATGAGAAGAGATGAAAATTTATTGACATGGAAAGATGGAGATTGTTAAATGAAAACAGCAAATTACAAGACAATAGTTAAATATGATCTTACGTAGGTCAAAATACAGAGCTAGGAAGATTTACTAAGATATTAAAAGTAGTTATCTGTAGATGGTGGGAATATTTGCATTTCATGTTTAACTGTATTTTCTAATTTCCTACAATGTACAAATAATGGTTTTGAAGTAAGAAAGGCTTATATTTTAAAAAGTTATGGATTTATCATTACTTACCATCAAAACTTTATATACCAAGTAGCTAAATCATAGTTCAACTGACTTTGTGGAGATGTCTCAGGACTATGATCCTCAAATTGGGAGCTGAGATAGAAAGGAACTTTTCTAAACTTTATCTCCCTATCTCAGTGCCATCTTTTCTACCATGAGGTGGGAATCACTGTCACAGAGAGCCACTGTTAATGACAGGAGTGTAATACCCCTTAGGTATACCAGACAAGAAAAATGATTAAGATTAAGAACACTTGATAAAATTTAAAAGGCTGAGGCAAAAAGCAAAGATAAGGGAATTTTCTCAGGACTTATAATTCAACTAAGAATTCCACTAAGTTCAACATAATGAAAACATTTATACAGATGTCTAAAATAGAATTCTATGCTTTATTTTTTTTTTT
>VBSM01003176.1:74321900-74378737 GCA_008086735.1 Cheirogaleus medius | reverse complement strand
CCCGGCCTGATATTTTATTTAAAACTTATTTTAAAACTTTGTTATTATCTGTGTATAGTCTCATGTGCCTGTAGTCCCAGGTACTCGGGAGGTTGAGATGGAAGGATCCGTTGAATCCAGGAGTTCAAGGCTGCAGTGAACTATGATTGCACCACTGCACTCTATCCTGGGAGATAGAGCAAGATCCCATCCCCCTCAAATAATAATAATTTAAAAATATATTACATACATGCTTATGGTACCAAAGGTAATACAGCGACAAATTTCTCTCCACCTTTGTTCTCAAACCACCCAGATTCCCTCCCAGGAGTCCTCTACTTTTGCATATCCTTGTATTCTTCCAGAGGTTCTAGAGCTGATAGTTCACCTGCTAGGCACTGGTGTCGCCGTGTAGTTGTCAAAAGTAATGAAACAACTTCTATAAGGTTGTTACACAGTGACTTCCCTGAGCCCCCTCCTCTTCCTTAGGCACCCAACCTTTCCCCTGCCACCCCATCATCCATTAACTAAAGGGTTAATGCCTGGCACAGCAGGGAGCATACAGGGTCCTGCCCAAGCTATGGCCAGTATCCCTTCTGACCGATCCTTTTCTGTCCTGTGCAGTTACAATATTTTAAATACTAAAATACTATTATCCTTAGAGATTTCTATACCTATATGAGAAAATTTTTAAGGAGAGAAGATATATATATGTGTATATATATATATATATATATGGTGTCCCAAAACTTGCCATACATAGGGACAATGGGAAATTTTAGCTAAAATGTACTTTCATTTATGAAATATTAATTACAAAATTTTACAAAATTTTTCCTTTGTAAAAGAATTCCAAAGATAGATGGCAGAGATTTTTATATAATATCATACCTTGCATTGCCATCTAAAGAAAGATTTGTGTTTAGGAAAGCATCTATCATCACTTCGACTTCAGGAAATAATAAAGAGATATGGAACCAAGAGCAATTTCACTTGAAAAGTAATGAGAATGACAAAGGAGAGTTTAGACTATAGCCGAAGACAGTTTAAACTCGAAGGAAAAATTTGAGACTACAAAGGAAAAATTTTGTAATGAATATTTTGTAAATGAAGGTACATTTAGCTACAACTTCCCATTTTCCCTATGTATGGCGACTTTTGGGACACCCTGTATGTGTGTGTGTGTGAGTGCGTGTGTGTGTCTATATATATATGTATATAATTACATTTTATGAACAAAATGTAAATGTAAACATATGAATAGAATATATTCTGGATTGATATATATCAAAGCATTAAAAGTAATTTTCTCTGGTGGCATAATTATGAGTGATCTTTTTTCTTTTTAATATTAACTGTATTTCTAGATTTCTCTATAATGGGAACATTATTTTCACAGTAAAAAATTAAAATGTACCTCTAAACTGATTTTACTTCAGGAAAAAAAAAAAGGAACGTCAATATTTTTCAATAGCTCCATCTGCTGGCTATTGAATAAAGTTAATTTTTAAATATTACCAAGTTTTGCTTTTATTAAAATGGTAAAACCAGAAGAAATAGAATTCCTGTGTTAAAACAAAGGATGCTTTTTACATATTCAAGAAGAGCACATATCAAGAGTCAAGTTAATTTGCCTGGAATAAAAAGTGATACAAACTTCATTTGATGTAGAGTGAGTTATTTTCCTATGCCCAAAAATACACTGCGTGCCTAGAACAGAAATGTGAGACTGAAAAATTGTTTTGGTGTTTTTGGACATCTTACATGGGAATGCTGATTTTTAAACTGTGCAAAAATAACATTGAGTAGTGATTGTATATGCATATGTGTGAAATGTATCATATTGCAGGAATTCATGTGCCTTTGCACAAATTTCCTGAAGTTGAACTGATGACAAATGCTTTTCTAAACACAAATCTCTCTTTGGATGGCAATGCAAGGTATGATATATTATATAAAAATCTCTGTCATCTATCTTTGGAACTCTTTTAAAAAATAAGGTCTATCAAACACAGTCTAACACATTTTCTGAAGATCTAGTTTACAGAAATTTCCCAAGTGATTTTGGTATTCTTCCACTCCATTCCAGTTGAGAACCACTGCCCTGGGACTGCAGAGGAATGTGGCATCCTTTCGGGACTATTTGCATCGTAAAGAGAGTCATAAGATGGGCACAGCACCTTATACAGGGTATTAACTATAGAAGGAGGAATTCTAGGCACCAGGAGCTCGATCTTGGATGAGAGTGAAGGAAAAGAGCCCTTATGTTATATTTCATTGATAGTAATGTCATGAATGGGAGACCACTTCAGGGACTTGGAGGTGATCACAATGCTTCACCCCATTCCCTAATGCCTAAAGTACCACAAAGTTCATTTCTGCTGTGCTTTGTCTCTGCGAATGGATAAAAATGGGCCAGTGTGTTATCTTTTTCAAGGAACACGACCACATTCCAACATATTTCCTGAGGATCCAATGTCTTAACCCAATAAATTAGCCTAGTGGGAATTTCAGCTCTGTTGCAGACTGGCAGGGGTCATATTTTTGGCTTGATTAGCCTTTCAGATATACCTTGAATTATACCAAACAGGTAATGGTGTTTGCCTGGGTAAGACCCAGTCTCCTCATTTACTAGCTAGCTTCCAAGCATGCTTTACTATGCATGATACATGTTTTTTTTTTTTTTTTTTTACTGCTTTTTGAAAATCATGCTCTAGTGTAGTGAGGCTGTATTCAAAATGTGGTAGGTGCAATGGGGGTGTATTTAGGGCTGTTCATATTAACTATGTCCATTCCTGATGTCTTCCACCTTCCTAACCTCTTTAACTTCAACTTTAGAACCTATCCAAGAAAACAAGCAAACAAACAAAAAAACAAAACACAAAGACCAGATAACCCAAATATGAGTGGTGTGGTAGGCAGAATAATGGGCCCCCCAAAGATACCCATGTCTTAATTCCCAGAAACCTTTCACTATGTTATGTTATATGGCAAAGGGTAATAAAGATCCCTAATCAACTGAACTTAAATTAGGGAGATTACCCTGCATTACCTTGGAGGGCCCAATGTAATCACAAGGGTCTTAGAAGTGGATGAGGGAGGGGGCAAAAGGGAGTCAGAGAAAGATATGTGACAATGGAAGCAGGTCAGAGAGATGCTAACAGGATGGCTGTAAAGATGGAGGAAGGAGGACATGAGCCAAGGGACCTGGGCAGCCTCTAGAAGATGGAAAAGGCAAGAAAATGAACTCTCCCATGGAGCCCCCAGAAAGGAACACAGCCCTGCCAATATCTTGATTTTAGCCTAGTACATGTGTCAAACCTGTGAATTACAGAACTGCAAGACAATAAATTTGTTTCAAGCCACTGACTTTGTGATAATGTGTTATAGCAGCAATGTAAAATTGTACAGGTGGGGACTGGATTTGTGGTTCTTCATACTTAAGGACAATTCTCCTAACCATGTCTGTATCCAATTATCATTTTTCCCACATAATTCCCACATCATTTCTCTTTCTCAGAGTAGAAAGTGTTCACAACTGACTTCTGAATGGTTCATGTTTTTAGCTGTCTTAAATTATGCAGTTTCCAATTATATGGCTCCTGATGAGTTACAACTTGACTGTTTTACAAATCCTCAAACACAAAGGATTATTTTCGTTCTAATAGAAATTTCAGATTCCAGTTTTCCTAAACAACGTTGCTTAAAATGAAGGTTTATATTACTGATTTCTGTAAATCTGTATGCTGTCGTATAAAAGTATACCCTTTCTTTAAAAACTAAGTTTCATTGAGGCTTTAGAGTTTTTCCTATCTGTCCGAATGTAATTGCCCCACTGCTCCTTACCATGTAGCTGTTTTGAAGGTTATCTCCTTTCTGCTTACTCTTTTTCCTGGGTTCAGTCCTGAGGTGTTGGTCGCCTGAGGTGGCAATATGTATTTTGGGCATCATTACTGAAACGCATGACATGCCATTTTATAATAGAAAGGTTTAATGGTGAAACTGGGAAAAGAGCTCACAAAGTTTATGTGACACCTTCAGTCATTTCAGGACTTACTGCCATATATAAGATGTAGAACGAATTTCTTAAACAATTCACACATTCAACAGAAATATTTACCGAGCACCTTCTAGGTGCCAAATGGTGGGGATAAGAGCAGTGAACTTTTTAGACAAAAATTCTTGCCCTCATTCTTCTGTTCTTCTGAAACTTTCTTGCTCCCTGTCTTTGGGGGTTTGAGCATTGACGAAGGCAAAGCAAGAAAGATAATAAAAACAATCGAAGAGGTAGAGAATGTTTTTCTAGATCTAGACATCCTACTTTCCTTCCATGCAGGATTATGTTGATCGAACAATGATGAAAAATCGGGAAGTTCCTGAGATAATTTTAAAAAGAGGGCAGAAAGAACTCACAGCAGACTTCACTGAGGAATGTGTAAAATGGGTAGAACCCTGCAGTATTTAAATCTGGACAGTGGAATCTTGGACAGTGCAATACAGTAACACAGGTCTAGCAAGCATTAGAGGAGAATGAAGCAGAATTGTTCAGAGAACCCCACGGAAAGGGAAATAAAATAGGTCTCGGTATCTCTAGGTGCCCTGGCCTGTTGGAATTTTATGACACTTCTTTTCTACCACAATAACATTAGTTCGTGTATGAGCATTACCTAACTTTTGTTTCAACTGATAAATATGCTACCGTCATCCATTAATTCATCTCTTGTTCGTTCATTGTTGAAACAAGTTCTCCCTGGAACAAAGTTCTAGTAACCAAATAAGTCATATCAGGGAGAACTTCCTCACAGCAGGGATGGTATTAACGGAAGTAACAGGAGAAAGCATCCTTTCTTCAGCTCTGGCAGGGGCCTGGCTGAGGGTAAACCCTCCCCAAACGTAGGTGACGAGCAGTGGCGACCAGGCAGAGCCCACCCCACCCTGCAGCTGCAGGAGGGAGGCCTGGCCCCTCCCGGGGCGGAAGGGGGAAGAAACCCACCTCCTAGAACGCGTCCTTGTGGTCGTCAGCCTATTTCTTCCTCTAATAAGGACAATTCTCCCAAGACGAGAGAATAGGGGTGCTTTGGTCCAGGCTGAATCACTATGTCCCTCCCTACACCTGCCGCCTACTAAACAATCCCTCAGATTTGGAATGCGGTGGGATTTAGTCAAGACGTGACACATAACCTGTAGGAAAACTATTTGTATGGCACTTTGAGACGACTGGGTCAGCGTTCGCAAGTAAGGAGCAAAGCGGTTTATAAACACCAATTTTATCTGCATAGCACAACATGAGCGCAGAATGTCAGCGTTTCAAACATTGCCCAACATGTATCGAAAAAGTGAGAGACAGATGCTAGCCCATGCGGCTTTCGGTAGAAGTCTAGGAAGCCGCAGAAGCAGAGGACGCCTTGACAGCCGAGCAACTCGCTGCCACCGCGGCGACTGCGGCGGCGCGCCGGAGTGGCTGCGCGCGCGCACGGGGCGGGGCGGGGCGGAGGAGGGGCGTGCGCGCGCGCGGACGGGGCGGGGCGGAGCGGAGTCCGGCGCGCAGGCCCGTCTGGTCGGCAGGGGGCGCTGCGCACCCACGCCGCGCTCTGCCTGCCCCCGGGTGCTGTCCGCGGCGGTTCGATTGGAGCAGCCGCCGAAGAGCGCTTGGCGCCATTTTGAAGCGGAGAGGAGGAGGAACGGCCGGGCTGGCTGCGGAAGGGGAGGGGGGGAGAAGGCGATTGGATGCGGCGGCGGCGGCGGATCCCGGAGAGCAGCGGAGTGAGAGGAGTAGCGAGTCGGGCACCCGGAGGTAGGAAACAATTCAGTTAACGGAAAGAAAATGTCTCTTCTGTCTGGTCGCCGCGCTCCATTTTTCAGTGGCGGCCAGCGCGGCTGTGTGTGTGTGTGTGTGTGTGTGTGTGTGTGTGGCGGGGCTGAAGCGCCGCCCGCCCGCCTGCCAGCCGGGACTCGCCTGTCGGCTTCGGGGCTGCAGCGTTCGGCTGCCTGGCGGTGGCCCGGGCGGGGGTCGCGGGGCGCGGGCCGGGCTGCACGGTGGGGGTGGGGCGGCCCCGCGGCCGGCGCGCTCCTCCACGCCGCGGGCTCTGCCGCAGCCTCTGGAAATTAAACTTGCCGCCCTGGTCCCGGCCCGGGCGCCCGCGGCGGCGGCGGCGGCGGGCGGTGACCTTGCGCGCGGGCGGGGGTCCCGGGGCAGCCCGCAGCGCGCGCCCTCCCGCCGCCGCCGCCCCTCCCCCCGCGCGCCCCGCCGGCCGGCGGCTGTTTCCCGGGCGGCAGGCGGGCGGCGCGGTGCTCCTGTTGAATCCTCCCGCGGGCGCGTTTCCCCCTTCCGGGCGAGGGGCGGGCGGGGAGCGCGGCGGGTCCGGGCCGCGGGCGCCCTGGGCCCCTCCGCGGAGTCCCCGCGCGCCGCCCCGCGCCGCCCGGCCTCCGCGCCAGGCCGGGGAACGGGCTGCTAGAGTGACATTTTCACACTGTTACTTGCCAGCCGCCCGAGAGAAAGCGCGCTAACCGCGCCTCTTGGAGCTGGTGCTAGGGGAACCTGAGGACCTAGTTGAAGAAGAGCCCAGCACTGGCGTGAAGTGACTCCTCCCGGGCGACAACTGAATTCTAGCTTTCCTTTGGGAAAGAACCGTAGCGAAATGGTTTGCAATTGTGAATAGTTGACGTTTTGCACGGTTATTTTATTGATACTTTAAAAGTTTTCGGTCTAGAGAGAAAACGTATTTGTTGTTGCTGCTGCCGTTGGGTTTTGGTATATGCGTTAAAGGCTACTCTGAGCAGCTCGACAGTTATTCGAAAGAATGGATCTGAACCCTGAAATGCAGCACTTCGTCTTCAGAACTGGTTGCTACTGCGTTCCTTCCCGCGGACGGTGTGAGCTTGGGGAACGGTTTGAAAGAGCAGTTAGTTACCCACCCACTCACACGTCTTAAACATTTTAGCAACTCAGTAAAGGGTTAACCCTTTTCTATTCCGAAGAAATGATGGATGGGCATTGGTATCCCGAAGATAGTACCCTGTTTATTAAATAGTTTCGGAAACTTTGGATATACCCTTAATTTCTAAGGTTCGTCTGCGGTCTTGAGAGAGTTGGATAATCCTGTACTGTCTTCCTAATAAACTTTAAAGACTCAAGTGTGTTTACATACAGGAGGCGGGGTGTAAATAAATCATAATTATTTAAAACTTGAGTGGCAATATAATCATTGTTCTCAGTTAACATCTCTAGATAAAGTTCCAAGACAGAGCATTTTCTATATTAACTCATGTAGTAGTCGAGTAAATAGAGTAAAAAACTACAGATATGGACTTGAAAGGACACTTCTTTATCTATACAGCACACATGTCAGAGATGTTAGTATTTTTAGGAACAATAAAGTGAACATTTAATGGTTTGTGCAGATCATTTTGTGGAACAATTACTCTTGTATCTCATGGTGATGGCAGAAAACCTAATTAAAATTTATAGTGATGAATATGTAGGTGAAAGTTACAACATGGGACTTAGTATGTTAAGATAGATTTATTTTATAAAAACACGTCTTAAGAATATTCCTTCAAAATAAAATTTGTGCATAATGTAAATTTACAAATATATAAAGAAAAGGTGCGCTTTAGACTTTTAAAAATTGCTGAAGTAGTAACTCCTCCCCCCCTTTCTGGTGGGTGGTTTAAAAAATTATCCTCTTCTCAGCTGGCTTTTACTTGAAGGTGTATTTTAAATGTGGAGGTAGTGCTTGTCTTGGCCTTTCTTTTTTCCCCCCTCGTTTTGGTTGAGGTTGATTCTCCCTGTATTAACTTTACTTTTACAGCGGCTTTTGTTACTCTTTATGTCACCTTTATTCCTCTCTGATCCCAGCTCCATTTCCCCAAGAATTAGAGGAGATATGTGGTGATGATAGTGATTCTTGTTGTCAGCAGATTGTTTGAACTAAGGTTATTTGTTGTAAGGTTCTGTTGAGTTGGCTGTTGGATGAAAATTATTTTAATTTTTAAGTTTATTTCAAATTGTTCTGCAGCTTTGTTTAACATTTACAAAGAGTAACATTTTGAGGAATAGGCTTTATCCGTAATTTGTTAAGCCTAAAATAAAGTGATACTCTGTGTTAGGGCTTGCCCTGGAGAAGAATGAAATGGTAGAATATACTCAAAACTTTGTGAAGATGAAATATTTTTGGAAGTTGTCTTATCCTTCTTGGAGAATTTAGAGACTGTCCTTTGGCTTCCTCAGTGCTGCTTTTTCTTGATCACGTTTGCCTAGAACTAATAGGAGGGCTCTCTCTGATTTGGCTTATGGACTTGTGGATGACACATACTGTATATAGCTTACATTAGAAAAGAATAAATTTGTGTTTCCTTTGTTAATGTTAGAGCTACAAGGAAACCTAAGGATGATCTCTAACTCACTTATTTTATACATGAGAAATTAGGGTCAGATTGTAATTGATTTATGCAAGGTCACAGTCATATTCATGGGGTGGAATTAGGGCAGCCCTTCGGTCTTCTGGAAGCTTACAAGTTTCCACGTGGTCTATATTGTTTTATTCAAGTCTTAGGAATATTTAACACATTGACTGCCATGTGAGTTGTATTTAACTCACACTAGTTTTGAGCCCAGGGCATCAGGAAGCATATGTAACTCAGGTCTCTTCACCTTGGGATCCGCAATAGCTATTTTTCAAGTTGCATATAACTTATGCACAGAAAACAATAAAAAAAACCCCAAATTTTTCATTAAACTAGAAAGGATTGTTTTGTTTTTGAAGTTTTTATTCTATTTTCATAATAAAACACTGTAGCCCCAAGGAAACATTTTTTTTTTCTAGTGTGGCAGTCAGTGTGTTAAAATTATTTCGAGGTAGCCTATAACACTCCATCCCTTTCTCACCTTTTCTTTTCAGTCATTCAACTAAGAACTAAAGTTTCAAGGTTAAACATCAGTTTCAGAATTTGGTTTTAATAATTTCTTTCCAGGATTCAGTCCACTTCTGTCTCAGAAGATAACCTCTTACATGTCTGTCTTCTAGAGCTGCTTGCTCTTTTATTGTGTAACATAACTTGGCATGGCATTTATCCTTCATGAAACTTGTAAGCCAGAGTAATTTGGAAAAGTTGGTACTGTGTTCAGCTTTATTTTGTCATAAGGTATAATGTATGAGTGTGGATTTTTTTTACTTTTAAACTCAGCTACACAAGTCATTTGTCACTTCCAGTTCCAATAGGCATTTTATATGGCTTGAATATTCCTGTTTGGGAATGTTAAAAATTCCAAAAATACTTACTTTAAAAATAAACCCAGTAATTTCTCCGAGAATGTATTTACTTTTTAAACTTATTTAAGAAGCTGCCAAGTGGTTCACAATTCTGACTCTTTGGAGGTCAGCTCTTTTTTGACAATATTCTGTTCTGAACCACCTGATGATAACCATTTTCTCCAATACTTGAAAAAGGTTTTATAACCCTTTCTCACTAAGTAGTTCAAAATTAAGAATAAGTTTGCTGTGTTGAGACTGTAATTGTTTTGGCTGGCATGAGTGATCACACACAGTGAGAAAATCATGATGGTAAAACTCAGATAAATACAATTTAGTTGTTTAAATCTTAAAGCTTTTAGTCTGAGGTATTTAAAAATATCCATAAGAGTTGTGCTCTAATGATTAGTTGTTAATAGTAAGCAGTGATTAGAAACACTTGATTTACCTGCATAAAACTTAAAGTCAGTTAAGAGATGTGGAAGAATGTTTAAAGCAAGAAGCTATTTTAAGACCTCTTTAAAAGCCCTAAAAGGACTCTACTAACCTACTCTTTCTTCTTTGACAGTGAATGCTCTGACCTGATTCAGTTGAAATGAAATCTTAAGCTTCCATATACTTATATTACCAGGGATGATGCAGTAAACAGACTGAGACACGCTTCCCTAGAGAAGTGTAGAGTAGTAGTTGGCCACCCACACCAAGATAAGAGCTGAGACAAGCCAGAGTAGGATCCCTGCAGTCAATTAGTTCTGAAAGAAGGCTTTCCCCCTTTTGCAGTGCCAGTTGAGGTTGCTCTTCTTTATGTAGAAGAGCGAAATTAGCCAAGACTATGTCTATTTATCTATGTCTGTCTGTCTCTCTCTCTCTCTCTCTCTCTCTCTCTCTCTGGTAAGGAGAAGCAGGGGATATTATGATCATGACAGTCTCACTGTCTAAGAGAGAATGGTTAGGGACCTGAAAGGAAGAAATGAGTTTGTGGTTCCCTAGACAATGTAGGGATTCTTTTTCTCTTCTTTCATCTCAGAGGTGATTTTTAGGCAAGTGAAGAGATTTTAAAGGAAAGTTCCATATTACCAAATATACCTCTTAGTACCTTAAATTCTACCAGTCAATTGCAGTTAACTTTCAGATATGGGACAGTTTTCGGGGGAGGGTAGGAGTTGGTGGTGTGAGAGTGGTGGTTAAGCTTGGGGGAATAGAGTACTTAAAACCACTTTGGTACTGCGCTCATCGGCCACGAAACCTTGCCCACAGCCGGCACTCCTAGTCCGAATGGTAGCTTGTGCTGTGCATTGACGATAAATCCGTTTTGCTCTTGTGTGATGAGGAAAGCTTTGAAGCACTGAAAGCTTGTTTTACTTTACAGGCACTTTTAGGAAAATAACTATAATAACTCCTACTAAGGACTTGTTAAAAGGTCACAGATTTGTAGTAACTTATTAGCTGAATGTACACACTGCAACTGCAGAGATAAAAGCAAAAGCTTTTGGCTGTCGACTAAAGTCGATGCTCGGCTGTGTGCCTTCATATCACGGCTGTCGGCTAAAGTCGGCGCTCGCGTTCATCTGTGGCTGTCGACTGTAGTCGACGGTGGTACCGAAGTAGTTAAAGAATTGTATATTTTCAGTTGAAAGTTATACATGTATATAGTTAAAAAATTCCTAATGGTACAGAAAAGTAAAAATAAAAGTTACTTTTCTCCTCTTTCCTCCAAAAGGCAATCCATTTTTAACAGTTTCCAGAAAGTTTACTTTTCAAAAAATTTATACAAGTAGTATTATACTATTATACTTCTGTTTACTTTTTTAATTGCAGTTTACTTTTTTCCTTAATGCTAAAGAGTTCCTTTCATACTAGCACATATACATCAACATAATTAAAAATGATTATTTTATTATAAATGTGTACCGTAATGTATTTTTTCTGACTCCTATTGAATGATACTAGGTTGTAACTGTTTACACTAACTAGCAGTGTACGAGTATGCCTGTCTACATGTATGTTCACCAACATTGGACTTTTTAAAACTTTGTACTTTTCGCCAATTTGATATGTGAAATTTGTCTTGTTTCGGATTTGCATTTCTTTGATTATGAGTAAGGGTAAACATTTATTAATATGCTTACTGGGGGAGGTTATTTGAAGCACATTCTTTAATTGAGTAGTTTAATAGTAGTTTGATTTACTTGCTACAACTCCTTTCCCCCTTACCTAAGAGCTAAGATAGTCTGAGAAAGGTGGGACTTTTAGGGAGGAATAAGATTTTAGAGCCTGTTGCGCTCCGAAAGGGAGTGATGCTCTGAATGGAGAGACTTTGAACAGCCAGGGGTCAGTATGAGAGTATGGAAAACCCTGAAAGCCCTGACTTGGTGTTGGCATGAGGTAAAAGAAAGGCAGAAGTGATAAGAAGGGAGCTTTGAGAGTCAGGGCAAATAAATTTTGTATAGGGTCAGCTCTTACTTCATACTGTCTGCTTGTTCTCTCTCATCACTCCCCCCTCCCACCTTCAACTGTCATTTCATATTTGTTCATACTGTCATTTGGTTTGCTCCTCTTTACTGACAGGTATGGTAACCTGGACCTTGGTATTTCAGTTCCTCCAGATATGAGGGACACTTAGTTTTTCTTACAAGGGAAACTAATTTTCCTTCAAACCAGTCAAAGGGAGCAGTTTATTTCTAGCATCCTTTAGATCTGTTTCCTGATCTTGGGTAGTACCTCTATGTAGCTGATATTTTGCTAGAGTGTCAGAGGCCTTACATGCTGAACTGTACAGAAATATTTTTGTTTTTCGAGACAGAGTCTCACTCTGTCACCCTGGGTAGAGTGCTGTGGCGTCATCCTAGCTCACAGCAACCTCAAACTCCTGGGCTCAAGCGATCCTCCTGCCTCAGCCTCCCAAGTAGCTGGGACTATAGGCATGCACCACCATGCCCGGCTAATTTTTTCTATATATTTTTAGTTGTCCAGCCAATTTCTTTCTATTTTTAGTAGAGACGGGGTCTTACTCTTGCTCAGGCTGGTCTCGAACTCCTGAGCTCGAGCAATCCTCCTGCCTCGGCCTCCCAGAGTGTTGGGATTACAGGCGTGAGCCGAGCCACAGCGCTGGCCAGAAATCTTGGAATGTCAGTATGACAGCACGAGCTTTGTTCATATTTAATCCTTATATCCTTTCCCCATCCCCAGCTTTACTTTTTATGAAATGAGTTTTTCCTAGCAGGCTTGGGAGGTGATTGGTTTAAAAGATTCTTCTCTGTCTTCAGTTATTATGGACAGGACACTTGTTATCATCAAATGACTGGTCTTTTGTTGTCTTTACCCCTAGTTTAGGCCATTGGTTCTCAAAATGGGGTGATTTTAGATAACCACCATGCTCATTTCTCCAACCTCTAGGAAATTTGGCAATGTCAAGCTGGGGGGTGGTGGTGGTGCTACTGGCATCTAGTGGGTAGAGGCCAGGGCTACTGCTAAACATCCTAAGCGTATGTAGGGTAGCCCTCCACAACAAAAAAAATTCTGACCCAAAATGTCTATTGTGCCAACGTTGAGAAACCATGGTCTATGCAGAACTAGTCCAGGAAGCCTGCATTTACCCCCAACTCAGCTGAATTAGGCCTGCCCACCAACTTTGATGATAGCAACCAAGTAATAGTAATGTTTTATGTGCAGTCCTCCCTCAGTATCTTCAGGAGATTGGTCTAGGACCCTTCTCAAGTACCAAAATCCACTGATGCTCAAATCCCTTGTATAAAATGATGTAGTATTTGCATATAATCTACACACATCCTCTCATATACTTTACCTTTAGATTAATTATACCTAATACAATTTAAATGATATGTAAATAGTTGTTAAACTGTATTTTAAAAATTTGTATTATTATTATTTTTTAAAAGATAAGGTCTTGCTTTGTTACCCAGGCTAGAGTACAGTGGTGCTGTCATAGCTCTGTGCAGCCTTGAACTCTTGGGCTCAAACAATCCTCCTGTGTCAGCCTCCCCACTAGCTAGGACTACATGCATGTACCACCATGCCTAGCTAATTAAAAAAAATTTTTTTTGTGGAGATGAGGTCTCGCCATGTTGCCCAGACTGGTCTTGAACTTTGGCCTCAAGTGATCCTCGGTCTCCTAAATCCTTGAATATTTTTGATCTGTAGTTGGTTGGATCTGTGGATGCACAACCCATGGATGCAGAACTCTCAGATGTGGAGGGCTGACTGTAGTATTTAAATAAAGCTCTTGAGCACTTTTTCCCTCCTCTGTCTTTTTGTTACTTCTATTTTCTGCTTTTGACTTTTCCTCCTTCTTTCCTATCCTGTGGCATAACATAAGTAGGTCAAATCTTTATAGCCCTGGTGGGAATTTGGAAGGTCACTGGCGTTTAAGACTTGAACATTGATAGGAGCATACTTAGGCACTTGATATGATGCCTAGTGAATGAAGTCCCTTTCTAAGGAAGGCAGAAGAACATGGTGGTTAAGCATATAGACTTAAGAGTCAAGACCACTTGGATTTTTGTCCTGTCTCCCTCACTAGCTAGCTGTGTCACCATGGGCAAATTACTTAATCTTACCAAATCTCAGTTTCTTAATCTGTAAAGTGGGGGATAATAGCAGATATCTCATTTTTAAAAACAGCTTTATTGAGATATAATTCCCTTATCATAATTCATAGAAAGTATACAATTCATTATTTTCTAGTACACTTACTGGTTTGTGCAGCCATTGCCACAGTCTAATTTTGTAACATTTTTGTTTCCTGTAAAAAAAACCCTTAATATAAGTTAGAATATAAGTTAGTCCAGCTGTTATGGAGAGCAGTAAGGAGGTTCCTCAAAAACTACCAGTAGAACTACCATATGATCCAGCAATCTCACTTCTGGGTATATAACCAAAGGAAAGGAAATCAGTATATTGAAGAGATATCTGTACCCCTGTTGATTGCAGTGCTATGCACAATAGATAAGATAGATAATGAACCTAAGTGTGTGCATCAGTGGATGAATGGGGCCAGGCACAGTGGCTCACGCCTGTAATCCCAGCATTTTGGGAGGCTGAAGTGGGAGGATTGCTTTAGCCCAGGAGTTCAAGATGGCCTGAGTAAGAGCAAGATCCTGTCTCTACAAAAAATAGAAAAATTAGCCAGGTGACGTGCACCTATAGTTCCAGCTGCTTGGGAGACTGAGGCAGGAGGATGGCTTGAGCCTAGGCATTTGAGATTGCAGTGGGCTATGATACCCCTGTGCTCTAGCCAGGGCGACAGAGCAAGACCCTGTCTCAGGGGGGAAAAATGAGTGAGCGGATAAAGAAACTGTGTTATATATACACAATGGAATATTATTCAGCCATAAAAAAGAATAAAGTCCTGTCATTCGCAGCAACATGGGGTGAACCTGGAAGACGTTATGTTAAGTGAAATAAACTAGGAACAGAAAGGTAAATACTGCATATTCTCATGTGTAGAAGCTAAACAAGTTGATCTCATAGAAGTAGAGAGTAGGATATTGGTTACTAGAGGCTGGGAAAAGTAGTGGGGAAAGGGGCTAGGGAGAGCTATGCTAAACAATACAGAATTACACCTAGATAGGAGGAATAAGTTGTAGTGTTCTGTAGGATGACTGCTGTTGACCCTTGAACAGTTTGGGGGTTAGCTGCACCAACTCGTTATGCAGTCAAAAATTTATACATAACTTTTGACTACCCCAAGACTTAACTGCTAATAGCCTACTATTGACCTTGAAGCCTTACTGATAACATAAACAGTTAACACACAGTTTGTATATGTATTGTGCACTGTATTCTTAAAATAAAGCAAGCTAGAGAAAAGAAAATGTCAAGACAGTCATAAGGAAGAGAAAGTATATTTACTGTTCATTAAGTGGAAGTGGATCATCGTAAAGGTCTTCATGGTTGTTGTTTTGAGGTTGAATAGGCTGAAGAGGAGGAAGAGGAGGGGTTGGTCTTGCTATGTCAGGGGTGGCAGAGGCAGAAGAGATGGGGGAGGTAGAAGCGGGGGAGGCAGGCACACCTGGTATAACTTACATTGAAAAAAATCTGTGTATAAGTGGATCTGTGCAGTTCAAACTCATGTTGTCCAAGGGTCAAGTGTACAGTTAAAAATTTATATATTTTCAAATAGCTAGAATAGAGGATTTTGAATGTTTCCAACACAAAGAAAAGGATAAATGTTTGAGGAGAAGGATGTGCTGATTACCTTAATTTGATCATAACACATTGTATGTATCAAAATATCACTGTGTACCTCATAAATATGTATAATTGTTATGTGTCAATTAAAAACAAATAATAAAGCCCTCAAATCCATTAGCTGGCACTTCTCATTACCCTTGTCTCTTTAGTTTTTGGGATAAGCCAGGCCAAATTCTTAGCTTGGTATCAAATATATAAGTATGCAGTAAGAGATGCTTATATAACTTTTTGCAGTGAGACTGTGGAAAAGTCCATTTACGTTATTTTAGAGAATACAAAAATGGGATAATTGTTGAATGAATGTTTGTATCCTGTACTGTGTGAGGAAATTGTGTTCAGCGCTGGCTAGAGATATAAAGATGAAAGATATTTCTTCAATCACGATAGATACATAATCAAGTAGGAGGAAAGAGGCTAGTATAAAAATAATCATAAAACAAGGCAGTATATAGTTAGTGCTTTCAGGAAGATGTAAACAAAATATTTGAAGTTGGAAATTTGACTGAAGGAGATTAATTATGTCACTCTGAGTGTAGGAACCATGAAAAACTTCTTGAAGGAGGGGAGGGCTCATTTTGGCCAAATCTTAGATGATGGAAAGATGGGACATTTTGGCTCCAGTGAAGAGTACTTGAAGAATGCTATGCTTCCCCCCCCCCCCCCATGCTGTTGCCAAATAAATGTATCTGGTAACTACACCTATAACCTTTTTAAATCTGTTGTGAGCCTGGGAAACTAAATGTATTAAATTATACATTGTATTGATAATAATAGTGAGAACTTGATGTCTAAGAAAAAGATATCAATATGTGGTCTTATGCTGTCACTTTGAGTTAGTTGCTTTTTAAGTTTATTCTCTGGGTCTTGATTTCATCCCATTTAATTGGCTTTAAAGAGTAGGTAATTCCTAGATAAATTAGCCTTATATATGGTTTCCTTTGTTTTCTTCTCCAAGGCTTCTACTAACAGCTGTATCCTCTGACCACCCTTAAATTTCCTATTTTCTTTTTCTACTGCTGTTGGACACAGCACCTCCAATGCAAGTCCACAGTTGAGCTGCTTTCCTTTGCCCTTTAACATCTTTCCAACTTTTGTCTTGGATAATAACAAATTTCTTTTCTTTGAAAATTGTTAGGGATGACTAGATTTATCATTATGTTGGAAACCTGGGAGTCATCTTGACCCCTCTCTGTCTCCTCTACTTCTCGCATCAAATGAGTTATCAAATCCTGTTGATTCTGATACAGTATTTTTAAAGGCTATAATTATTATTTTTATTATATGCATATATATACTTCAAAAGTAAGAAAGCAAAAAGAGTACAAAGATACACAATAAAAAGTCTCTCATTCATACCCTCTTCCCCATCTGTCTCATTCCCTGCCATAGTATAGAAACGTTACTGATTTCCTATATATCCTTCTGGGGATTTAAAAAATATAACTATATACAAATATATTTATCTCACCTCAGTCTTCTTTCCCTGTGTTTTACTCTAATGTTGGAAACTTTAACTCTTCTGCCTTTTACTTTTTTCACTGAACAATATATTAATACCTTGGAGATCCACTTTTTCTCTCCTCTCTTCTCTCTCTCCTTCTCCTCTAGCAAGTGCAGAGTGTTCATTTTTATTTATATATCATAATTGAACTAGCCTGTTGATTGTAGTTTTTACTATTATTAATATAAAATTGCTACAGTGAGCAACCTTTGCAGATATCATTTACATATATAAGTGTGTCTTTGGGATAAATTCCTAGAAGTGGAATTGCTGGGTCAAAGAGTATAGTGGATATAATTTTGATAGATATTGTTAAATTGCCCTCCATAAGGGTTGTAACAGTAATGTATATCTGAGAATACTTGTTATGCATAGCCTTGTCAACACTGTATAATCAGACATTTTGGATTTTTGCCAATCTGATAGGTGAAAAATGGTATCCTAGTGTAATTTTAATTTAGTTTTCTCTTATGGTTGAAGCTGAGCATCATTTCATATGTTTGAGCTATTTTTATTTCTTTTTCTGAGAATGACCGTCTTTATTCTTAATCTTTTCCCATTTTCCTGCCTATTTTTGGGATTCTTAAATTCCTATTCAGTCCCTGTGCCATTGGTTGGTATACTAAAAGTAAAACATCACTGGCTTGCTCTCCTGCAGTTGTCTCCTTGCTGGTCTTTCTGTTTCCAGTTTCACTCCCTTCCAGGCACTCTCTCACACTCTTACGGATACTTCTGACCACAAATTTGAATGTCTCATTCTTTGCTTAAAATTATTCAGTGGCTCTTCACTACCTCTGTAATCAAAATATTTTAGCATTGGCATGGTAGATACCTACCTACCTTGTTAGTATTTCCTTTCATTTCCTTATAGGTCCTTCCAACCCCCGAAACAATGGGAGCTCCTGGCTCCCTACTGTTAGACCTGTTGTCTTTGTCTTTCCATGTGGTATTTCTCTGCTTATAAATAGCTCGTTTCTGCTTGAGCACATGTCCAAAGTTCTGCTTTTCATCTTTCATTCAGCACCTAATAGAAAGGTTTTTATATTAATATTAATATATACCTAATTCTTCTTTGAGGCAAAGCATTCTTCTTGCAAGACCCTAGATTGTTAGCTTCTTGAGGGCATGGACTTTGAGTTATTCTGGAACCTAGCAAAGTGTTTGGCACATAGTACATGATAAATATTTATTGAATACATATAAATATATGTATATATACACTAAACATACATGTGACAACCCAAGAAAAGGAAATTTAACATGCTGTTGAGCTCACAAATTTATTAAAATATTTATTTTTGTTGAGCTATAATTAAATATAACAAAATATACAGATCTCAGGTATTCACTTTGATGAGGTGTGACAGTTAAATACCCATGTAACCAGTATTTAAAAGAAGATGTAGAATGTTTTCATCACCCCATAAAGTTCCCTTGTTGCCCTCTCTATTCAGTTTCTTTTGACCCCCAAGCACTCTTTGTTTTCTAAATGTAGGTTAGTTTTGTTCTGTGTTCTTACAATGTATGCTTTTTTGTATTTGGCTTTTTTTCTTAATATTCAAAATTTGAAATTCATCCATGAGGTTGGATATATTAGTAATTCTTTCTTTTTATTGCTGAGTAATAGTTCATTGGATGAATATACCACAGTCTATCTTCTGTTGATGGATATTTGGGTTAAATCCAGTTTTTGACTATTATGAATAGGGCCTATACAGGTCTTTTTTCAAACATGTTTTCATTTCTCTTGAGTAAATACCTAGAAATGGAATAGCTGGTTTATAGGCAGATGTATATTTAACTTTATAAGAAACTAATTTTTTAAAGTGGTTTTTCATTTTATACTTCCGCCTGAATGTATATGAGAGTTATAGTTCTATATCCTCACCAATACTTGGATAATCAGTTTTTTTAATTTTAGCTATTCTAGTAGGTATAGAATGGTATCTCATTGTGGTTTTATTTTCTGATTTCCTTGATAAGTGATGTTGAGCACCTTTTCCATATGGTTATTGACAGTGCATTTTCTTTTGTGGAGTGCCTCTTCAAGCTTTCTGCTCATTTAAAAAATTGATCATCTTTTTATTATTGATTTGTAGGAATTCTTAATGTATTCTCAATACAAGTTCTTAGTCAGATCATTGTGTGGGGTGTGTTCTCGCAGTTTGTAGTAGCTTGTCTAATCTTCTCCTTCACAGTGTATTTTGATGAATTGAAATTTTTAATTTTGATGAAGTCTAATTAACTTTTTCTTTTATGGATTGTGCTTTTTGAGTTCCAATAAGCCTTTGCCTACTTAAAAGTCACAAAAATATTCTCCTGTACTTTCTTTTAGAAGATTCATAGTCTCAATTTTTATGTGTAGGACTGTGGTCATGTCAAGTTAATTTTTGTGCATGGTGTGAAGTAGGAGTTGTGGTCATTTAAAAAAATATGTTTATCTAGTTCCAGCACCATTGTTTGAAAAAAAACCCCAAAACTTTCCTTTCCTGCACTGAATTGCCTTTCGTTTTTGTCCACATTTGTTTGAATCTTATATGTATATGGATCTATTTCTGGACTCTGTATTACGTTTCATTGATCTAGTGCTCCGGTGCAAGTATGATATTGTCTTGATTACTGTGGCATTATACTAAGTCTTATAAGTAGATAATGTGAATCCTAACTTTTTTTTTTGGCTAGTCCAGTTCCTTTTTGTTTCCATATAAATTTTCAAATCATTTTGTCACTTTCTATAAATAAAGCCTTTGGCATTTTGATAGGGATTGTGTTGATTTATAGATTGATTTAGGGAGAGCTGACCTCTTAACAATATTGAATTTGGTAGTCAGCCTCTATCATGATCCCCAGTGATCCCTGCCTCCTAATATTTGTACCCTTTTATAGTCACCTTGCACATTGTATTGAGGTTGGGTGGTGTGGCAAGAGTGATGGTATGTGTGATGGTTAATTTTAGGCGTCAATATGACTGGGTTAAGGAATACTTAGAGAATTGGTAAAACATTACTTCTGGGTGTGTCTGTATAGGTATTTCCAGAGGAGATTGGCATGTGAGTCAGTGGACTGAGTTTCCTTTCTCCTGGAGTTGGGACACTCTCCTCCTCCTGTCCTTAAGCATCGGAACTCCAGGCACTCTGGCCTTAGGACTCTAGGACTTAACACTAGTCCCTCCTCTCTCCCCCAACATTTTCAGACCTTTGGCCTCAGACTGAGAATTACACTGTTGGCTTTTCTGGTTCTGAGGCTTTTGAACTTGGCCTGAGCCTTGTTATGGGCACCTTAGGGGGTCTCCAGCTTGCAGACAGTCCTATTGTAGGACTTCTCAGCCTCTGTGATTTTGTGAGCCTGTTCCCCAGTAAATCTCCTCTCATATATTTCTCTATCTCTCTATCTCCTATTCTGTCTCTCTGAAGAACTCTAATACTTTACTTCTGAAATTTGTTTATAAAAGACACTTTTGCTTGTGTATTGGTCTATCCCTTTCTCTCTCTCATCATTCATCTGGGGAAAGCCAACTGCCATTTTGTGGAGAGGCCCACTGTTAAGTCTGTGAAGAGTCTGAGATTTTACTCTACTTGCAAGCTAACAAGTTAGCCTGCCATAATTTCATAGATGCTTGGTAGAAGACACGAGACTCCTGGGTCAGAATTGAAGGACAGTTTATTGTCACAGCAGTAATAGTAGCCTTATTATCAGCATTTTTGTGCCAATGGCTTGAGCTCCATTTCACATTGAGTAATGTGAAGAGGGCCAGATGACTCCTGCACACGCAGTGGGTTATATTACAGGAGAGAACCCCTAAATATAGGGAACCCAGATATTCTTTTAATGTGCAGTAAGTACCCTTTGCTTTGAAGGAGACTTTGTCTTCCATCTGTTCACTATATAGACACCCTTGAAAAGGTAGTCTGGCACAAAGGGCAGTTAAAATGCTGGTCACAAGATGTGCAGAAATGCAAGAGAGACCTATGGAGTATTGTCTCCCAACATCCACGTGGCAGAGAACAGAGGCTTTCTGCCAATAGCCTTGTGTGAACTTGGAAGCGGAGCTTCAGGCTTCAGTTGACTGCAGCCACATGTGAGACTCTGAGCCACACTACCAGCTAAGCTGCTCCTAGATTCTTCACCCTTAGAGACTGTGAGATAATAAATGTTTTGCTAAGTTTTGGGTAGTTTATTACACAGCAATAGATTACTAATACAGTTATGTACCTCTCCTTTTATTTATTAATAGATTATCATTATTTTAGTATGTAATATAAAGATATATTTACATATATATGTAGTATATATGCATATAAGATCTCTACAGTAGATACTAAAATAGTTTTGTGTATATTAATATAACACCAATTATATAATTTGACGATTAATGTTATATATTAACATATACAAATACATATACATATATAAAATAACATTTTTATTTTCACTGTAGAGAGCTTGCATGTTAAATTTACTCCAAGAATTTTGCTTTTTGATGGTATTACAAATGAAATTTTTTAAATTTCATTTTTCAGTTTTTCCATGCTAGTTTATAGAAATACAATCATTTTGTTTTTTATTATCGTCCTTGCATCTTTTGACATGGTGTAATTTCATGTACTTCTAGTAGTCTTATTATAGATTCCTTAGGATTTTCTTTACAAAAACAAGTATGTCATCTGTGAATAAGAGTTTTATTCCTTCCTTTCCCATCTTCCAGGCTTTTATTTCTTTTTCTTACATTATTACACCATCTAGGATCTTTAGTACAATGTTGAAGAGAAATGGTGGGAATGGTGGGGTGCTGTGGCAAGCTCCTTAGTCCCCAGTTACTCAGGAGGTGAGAGGATTGCTTAAGCCTAGGCATTCGAATCCAGCTTGGATAGTGAGACCCCATCTCTAAAAAGGTAGAAAAGAAGAAAGAAGATTTTTTAAAAAAGGAAAGATAATTTCAATGTTACATAAAATATATATTTTTTAAATGGCAAGAGTCAACATCCTTATCTTATTCCTAGTCTTAGGAGAAAGACATTTAGTCTTTCACCATTAAGTGGTATGTCAGCAATGGGATTTTTTTTTTTGTCGATTAAAAAAAAAAAAAACCAGATGCAGAATGTTCCCTTCTATTTCCAGTTTCCTGTAATTTTTACTTTTAAATTATGAATCAGTGTTGAATTTTGTCTGGTACCCCCCTCCTTTTTTGGTATTTATAGAGATGGTTGTATTTTTTAATACTCCATTGTAAATCCTCATTAAAAAGTTGACTTTTTAAGCTATACTACTTTATGTTTGTTTTAGTGGTTGTTCTGCGGATTACAGCATTTACCGTTAACTTTCACAGTTTATTTAACATTAGCATGCCACTTGATGTAAGATAAAAGAACCTTACAGAGTATAATTACATTTAACCTTTGTGCTATTGGTGTGTGATATTTTGCTTCTGTAATAAATACAGTGCTGTTTTTGCTTTATTTATTTATTTTTTGATGTTTTTGCTTTAAATAGTTGCCTTTTAAACAATTTAAGAGAAGAAAAAAGAGCCTTTTGTATATAACTACATATTTATTATTTCATGTTTTCTTTATTTCGTTGTGTGTTTGAGCTAAGTTTCATCTAATGTCCTTTCCCTTCAGCTTGAAGGACTTCCTTTAATGTTGCATAATGTACAGTTCTAGTGATGGTCTTAGCTTTCATTTATTTGAATATGTCTGTATTTTATTTTTCAAGGATATTTTTGCTGGATATAGAATTCTGAGTTGGCAGTCTTTTTTTTTAATCACTTCAGTCATTTTATTCTTTTCTGGTCTCCATTTCTTTAATGTACAACAATTTGAAGTGTAGTTTTAATTTTTTTTTGCATTCTGTTTGGGGTATGCTGAGCTTATTTGATTTGTGAGATGATATTTTTCACAAAATTTGGAACATTTTAGCCATTACTTAAAAAAATTTAAAAAATGCTTTTCCTGCCCCATTCTTTCTTTTTCTTTCTTCTGAGATTCTAGTTACACATTACTCTGCTTAAAATTGTCCTGTAGGTCTGTGAATCTCTATTATTTTCAGTCTTCTTTTTTAGTTTTTCAGATTAAATAATTTCTACTTATCTGTCTTTAAGGTCATGGGCCCTTTTTAATATTGTTTCTAATGTGTGGTTAAGCCCATTTTCAAATAATATACCCCTTAGTTCTAGTATTTTGTTTAAAAAATTCCATTTATCTGCTAAGATTTCCCATTGTGATCATGTTTTTCTTTAAGTCTTGGAATATATTTGTAGTAGCTGCTTTGAAGTCCTTGTTTGTTAATTCTCTTCTCTGGATTATTAAATGGTCTTTTCCTTTTGACTGTTTTTTCGCCTCTTGGCCAGTGGGTCACATTTTTCCTGCTTTATTTTATGAATAGAAAGTTTTATTTGTAGAGTGGACAGTTGTGGATGATACATCCTGTCTCTGAATTTTCATATCTTCCTCTGATGAACATAGTTAAATTAGTGGCTGATCATCTTGAATTTGTGGAATCTTGGTTTTCTATTTTAACAAGGGTCTGAGGTGTTTACTAAGCCCTTCTCATGTGGCCAAACTCTAAGCTCATGTCTCCTCTGCAGTGTGCAGCAGCTGAAATTGCTGTTGAGTTCTTTGAGCTTTTCAGTTATTTTCCTTTGGCCTCCTTGGAGTCTTCCTTGAGCATATGAAGTTCAGGGGTCAGTGAAGAATTTGAACCAAGTTTGTATTGGTTTTTTAGGCTTCCCCTGCCATGGTTCTCCCCTTTCCTGAATTTCCATCTGACTTTCCAGCCACTTTGTAGCCGTGAACTCCAATCAAACTGAAGCTTTCTGTTTGAGTTTTAGCTGCCCTAGGCTGCTGCAGACCGAGAGTACCCCCAAGGGGAAAAGCTGTATAAATTTGAATCCCCCACTAGTGTACTTCCTTTTCTTTCATTTCAGTGGTCACATCTGTACGTTCTACCTGCTCTGGATTGCTTTTGTTTTCAAATCATTCTTGAAAGTATTTTTCCAGAGTTTATAATTGTTAATCTGTGAAAGGGTTAGTTTAATGAGTTGGGTGAATGCTACTCCACAATGATCAGAATTGTTCATGAATCATTTTCATTCATTTTAAACCAGGCCTTGAACGTAGTTGCTGACTTAATATATACCTTGTTTTAGGGTTACATGTTTTTAGAACAAGATAGAAACTCACCACTGCTTCAGTTACATACATTTGATCTAAATAGGTAATTCTTTAGTGGAAAGCCAGAAACTAAAAAATGTTTATACAGGCTGGTGAAAGGGACAACCATATTTCTACTGTTGTCTCTTTTTCTCTTTATTAGCAGCAACCTGGTAGACAGCAGCAGGACATATGGTACCAGATGATATTGGAAGAAAATGTCATTTTCAACTGTCTTTGACCTTCACTTTTCTTGGTATTTCTACTCGGAGGAAAAAGTATTAAAGTGTAAATGTTTGTCTTAATTGCTTCTGTCTCAAAATAGATAGGGCTGTTGAACATCTATCTTTAAGTTATTAGCTAGGACCAGCTGAC
This sequence comes from Cheirogaleus medius, assembly GCA_008086735.1. Classification (NCBI taxonomy): domain Eukaryota; kingdom Metazoa; phylum Chordata; class Mammalia; order Primates; family Cheirogaleidae; genus Cheirogaleus; species Cheirogaleus medius. The sequence goes on along the minus strand of VBSM01003176.1, from coordinate 74,354,270 downwards.
GTCCAGAGGACTCTTTAGGATTATTCTAAACTTATTTATGGCTTTGACTTTAGCTAAACAGATTTTTAAAAAACGTATATTCAAGAGGGTACTGAATTTAGAGATGGCACATTGATCTGATAGATTTATTCTTTTGTGCTGCTGACAAAAGTCTAAGGGTAACATTAGTGTAGTCTAAATGTATTAAGGTGTTGATTTTTATTAGTTCTCTTGAATTTGGACAGTGTCCATTTTGTTTTAATGTAACTGTAAGAAGGTAGATTTTAAAATTTGAACTTCTTTAGGAAGTAAATGCATTTGAAACTTAATGTTTTTCAGTTAAATCCTTAAGTATTCTTGCTGATGGAAGGAAAGCAAGGTGCATGATAACCACAATATGTGGTATTTGACCTTTTCTCTTTATTTGGGGGTATTACATGAAGTAGAGAAGAGACACGTGGACATATTCAGCCCTTTCTATAGTAGCCTAACCCTAAATTACATTTCATTTTTATCAATTAGGGTTTGATCAGAGAAGCAAAATTATCTTGAGTGTGTAAGGGATTTATTGTAGTGATTGATTTTTGCCAATTGTAGGATCTGATATACTCCCGAGTCTGGTGCTAGACTTGAAGTTGGTAGGACTGGCAGTCGGGAAGGGAAGATAGACTTGAAAATGGAGGGAGAGCGTGGTTAAACTGAAATCAGCAAAGATGATTTGGAAGTCGTGGAAGTGAGCTGACCCATTAGCCCAAACTTGAACCTGCACACAAATCTGTCCTGGGATTATTTGGAGAAACTGAAGGAGATCTCATAGGAGCTAGAGGAACTGGGCCCATTTGCTACCTCATGCCCCATGCCAGATGATCCACAACAACCTGTGAGAACTGTGACAGTAACTGAACTTATGTTGACTTTCTGAACACTAACATGGCTGATGTTTCACTTTTGTCTTCTAAATTTCGTGGGAATTTCTTTTGAGGCCAGCTCCAACCCACAACCATGCAGGGAATGGAATTTGGAGAAGGGTAGTTGGGGTCTAGCTAAGTTCATACAACACGAAGCCATCATAGTCCACAGTCCAGGTGTCCTCAAACTACGGCCCGCGGGCCACATGTGGCCTGCCGAGGACATTTATTCTGCTCGCCGGGTGTTTTTGCCGCCGCTGCCTGTCCTGCTTAGCAGCTGACTCGTCCCATGCCCACAGTGTGCATGTGTGGAATGTGTGCCGCACTCTCCAACGGTCTGAGGGACAGTGAAATGGCCCCCTGTTTAAAAAGTTTGAGGACCCCTGGTCCACACCTTGTCACTGTGGCATCTATACACACCTATTTTAATCATATTTAACTTGCAAATAAAGACAGTTGCAAAATTATACTTTTGCTGTACATAATGTCTTTGTTCAAATAATGCATAAATCTTTTCCTTAAAAGAGGATACAGAGGCCGGGTGTGGCGGCTCATGCCTGTAATCCTAGCACTCTGGAAGGCCGAGGCGGGAGGATCGCTCAAGGTCAGGAGTTCGAAACCAGCCTGAGCAAGAGCAAGTCTCTACTGAAAATAGAAAGAAATTAATTGGCCAACTAAAAATATATAGAAAAAATTAGCCAGGTATGGTGGCGCATGCCTGTAGTCCCAGCTACTCGGGAGGCTGAGGCAGGAGGATCACTTGAGCCCAGGAGTTTGAGGTTGCTGTGAGCCAGGCTGACGCCATGACACTCTAGCCCAGGCAACAGAGCAAGACTCTTGTTTCAAAAAAAAAAGAGGATACAAAGTCCCTTTATCCATTTATTGATTAGTTTTTCTTTTGCCTAAGTCACATTTTATACTTAATATCTTGTAATTTAAATATTGAGCTATGAGGTTAGCTACTATTAGATGGTTGTAAGAAGGGAGATAAAAAAGTAAATTGGTTAGCGTACACAATTTTTTTATATCAGAACAAGGGAAAAATACTCATTGGAGTTCTTATTTCTGTAGCTAGTTACGTTGTTGTAGTTGTTATCTATAATTATCTTCTACTGACATTCTACATTTTCTCTGTCTTTGGCAAGCACTTCAGCTGGTTGTGATTTCTTGCCTGGTGGGGCGATCCAAACTTTCATTCTGGACCATTAGTAGTACTGCCTGGATTGTTTCCACTGACTTTAATCATAGTCCATGGAAATAGTAAGTGGTATCCCAGAGGAACTCCTGCATTGCAGACATACTTTTATTTAGCCCCCATGTGTGGTAGCAACTGAATTTTCCCCTTGGTAGTAAGATCCGTTACCGCAGTCAGTTCTGTAACCTCCTTCTTTGTCAGTTGATTCATTGGCATGGAAGTGGCTGGTGGCAGTCTCACCTTACAGTTTAATGGAGCCATTGCTGCATCCCTTGATGGAAATAGTGCTCCCTTGGGAACTAAGATCTCTAGATTAGCGGAGCCTAAAATTGTGGAGACGGGAAACAGAAAGAAAGAAAAAGATTTTGAAAGAAATAAAAACAAGTTTATATGCTGATGGGAATAATCTAGTAGAGGAAAAAATTGATGAAGGCAGGAGGGAGATGATAGAATTGCTGGAACAGTATCCTTGAGTAGCAAAAGGTTGACTTTAGTACAAAGGTTGGCTTTATTTAGGAGCATTGAGAATTTCTTCTAACAGGAGGAGATGGCAGAGTTATATGGGCATAGATGCATGTTGGCTGGTAGATGATGCAGTGTGTTATACATTAGTGAATTAAGTCATCAAATAAGAATGAGAATGATTTAAAACAAATCAGTATAGGTACATTTTGCAGTACTTGGGAAGTTAATAAGGATACACAATACACAGATATTTACTTAACATTGAAAGAAGTATAAATATATCCAGGAAAGTGCATTATAAATTAATGAACAAATGGGTATTAGTGATTGAGTTCTGATTCTTGGTCTGATAAACATTTTGGATTTTTTTTTTTGTTTGTTTGCCTAAAGGAGGAAACAATTATATATACTATCCTGGGCTTTTTCAAATCCATTTTTTTTTTTTCTGTGACAGAGTCTCACTCTGTTGCCCTGGTCATAGTGCAGTGGTGTCATCATAGCTCACTGCAACCACAAACTCCTGGGCTCAAGCAATCCTTCTGCCTCAACCTCCCAAGTAGCTGAGACTACAGGCATGTGCCACCATACCTGGCTGATTTTTCTATTTTTTGTAGAGATGGGTCTCTTGCTCTTGCTCAGGCTGGTCTTGAACTCCTGAGCTCAAGTGATCTTCCTACCTCAGACTCCCAGAGTGCTAGGATTACAGGTGTGAGCCACCATGCACTGGCCACAAATCAATTTTAAATAATGTCAAATAGGATCATTTTTCAGAAAGGAAAATACCATAGTAGCACTGCATGTCAGGTCTACTCTGAAACTGGAAGTTATATAAAGTAGTGATGAGGAGGGTGAGCATGGAATCAGACTGCCTGTCTTTAAATTTCGGCTCTTCCATTATCCGTGTGTTTCAGTTAGCTGTGCTCTGCAACAACTGGCCAGTGGTTTAAAACAATGAGTATGTATTATTGCTCATGAATTTGTGGATTACATAGGTGGATGTGTCATCTAGGATTGCTCATGTATCTGTGGTCACCTGGTAGGTTGCTTGGAGGCTGGCTGCTCTAAGGATAGCTTCTCACATTTCTGGTGATTGGCTGGTTCTCTGCTGGAAGATAAAGGGTTACAGAGGCACATATATCTCATCATTCATCCGACTGCCCTGGGCTTGTTCATGTGGTGGTAAGATTCCAAGAGAGGGAATGGGGATATGTATGATCTTTTGAGGTCTCTGCTTAGAACTGGCACAGTCTCACTTCCTGTTGGCCAAGGCAAGTCTTGAGGCTAGACAAAATTCAAGATGTGGGGAAATCAGTTCTGCATCTTGAAGGGAGGAGCTGCATTGTCACATTGCAAGGGATATGGATACAAGGAGAGGTGGAGAGTTGGGGTCATTTTTGTAATAATTTTACCACACAATATGATCTTGTCTCCATCTCTCTGAATCTGTTTCCTAACCTGTAAAAATGGTTAGGACAATAATGATATTTTCTGAAAGACGATATTGAGGATTAGATAAAATAACCTATGTAAAGTGTTTATGGTAGTGTATTGATGTATTCCAGTAAGTGCTCAATAAATGTTAAGTATGATTATTGCTTAGTAATAATAATTACTCAGGTGTTTTATATTCATGACTAAATCCTCATAATAATCCTGTAATATTGTCAGTATCTCTTTCTTATAGTTTAGAAGACAGAGGAGTTACTTAAGTTACCAGTGTGCCAATGTTGGTGGTAGACCCAACATTTGAACCAAGTTTTTTTTTCCTTCTTTCTTTAAAAATCTAATTCTTTCCTTTGAGAGCCAATACAGTGGCTAAAAATGTGGACTCTGGAACTTTACTGACTGTGTTTGAGTCCTGGCCCCCTTACCATTTATTCAGCCTTGGGCAAATTATTTAACCTCTTTGTGCTTAACTTTCTAGGAAAGATTGCTTACCTCACAAAGTTGGTGGTGAGGATAAGATGAATTACATATTAAATATTTGGGAACTGTGTGCACAGGCTAGGTGCTCAGTATGTTGTTGTTCTTCTTTCTCTTATTATTACACCATGCTGCCTTTAATCCAAACCTTTTAAAACCTTATTGAAAGTTTAAATGAGGCTGAATTTATCACTCTTTCCTTTTTAGAGCCATCTAATTTTTTCATTAAGTAGTATTAACCTTTATGGTTAAATTCCCTAATATAATAATTATGGATTTTACTAATGTGAATTGATTACATAGGGGGCATTTTGATTTGGAAGAAAACCATCCCACAGTAGTTTGTCTTTTTAGTTTTTCTATCTCTTTTTTAAGCTTTTCATACATAATATCATTCATTTCCTTGTCTTCCATTTTATGTCGGTTACTATAAAATCAGTATCTGAGATTTGACCTCACTGCTGATTTTCTTTCATTGATTTTTTTCTTCTCTCTCCAATTAGTCATTAAATTTATTTTTTCTATTATCTCAGTCTCTTCTCTTTATGCTTGTTGCCTCTTGTTTAGTCCAGTTCCCTTCCCTTAGTCCAGATTCTTACCATTTTTTTCTTAAGTTAGTTTAGTAGCCCCCTAACTGGTTTCTCAATTCCAGTCTTACCTTCTTCTACTCCATCTTCTAGGAACTGTCAAAACAATTTCTGTAAAGGACATTTGATCATTTAACTCCCTTGGTTAAAACTTTTAACTTCCCATTACCTGCAAAAAACCAACCAAATAAATAAATAAATAAAATTGAGCATTCAAGATTTTTGATACATCTGTCTCTGCTTTTCTCTCCAGCAGAATCTTTAGTTAATTCTCAACAGAATTTCTGTGTTCTAGCTATATGAAGCTTTTGAAGACTATCATTCTCTCACACTTCTGTACACTTGCGTGTACTTTTAATTTCATCTGAAATCTTCTGCCTAGGTTTGTCTGTTGGCAGACTGTCAGACTGTGCATCTTTTTAAAGGGAGTTTTCCTTACTCCAGTGCACACACACATTCAGATTCCTGGAATTTTTGCTTGCTCGGGTATATGCTGTTATAGCATGCATCACATTGCAGGCCGTAATTTAAGGTGTACAGCTCAGTGGTTTAGCATATTCATAGAGTTGTTCATTCATCACTGCAATCAATTTTAGAACATTTCCTTACCCTAGAAAGAAACCCTACACCTCTTAACTAACCCCTCATGCTGTGGTCTGAATGGTCCCCCAAAGGTCATGTGTTGGAAACTTGATTCCCAATGCATCAGTGTTGGGAATCGGAGCCTAATGAGAGGTGATTAGGCCATAAGGGCAGAGTGAATGGATTAATGCCATTATCGAGGGAGTGGATTTGTTATAAAAGGAGGATTCAGTCCCCTTTTCTTTTTTTCTTCCACATGTGATGCCTTCCGCCATGTTATGATGCAGCAAGAAGGCCCTCACCACATGCTGGCCCCTCGATCTTGGACTTTCCAGCCTCCATAATCGTGAGCCAAATACATTTTTGTTTGTTATAGATTACCCAATCTGTGGTATTCTGTTATAGTAACACAAAACAGACTAAGACACTTCTTTACACCCCCACCCTAGACAACCACTTATCTATTTTATGTCTATAGATTTGTCTGTTCTGGGCATTTCATATTAATGGAATGATATCATATTTGGCCCTTTGTAACTAGTGTCTTTCATTTAGCATAGTTTTCCAAAGTTCACCCATATTGTATATATATCAGTACTTTCTTTTTATTACCAAATGATAATTGTATGGATATACTACATTTTGCCTATCCATTCATCAGTTGATGGGCATTTGAGTTATTTACACTTTTTAGTTATTAAGAATACTATGTTGTGAACATTTGTGTACAAGTTTATGTGTGGACATATGTTTTTCTTTCTCTTGAGTATATACCTAGGAGTGGAATTGTTGGATCATATGGTAAATCTATCTTTAACTTTTTGAGAAAATGTTTTCCAAAGCCACTGTACCATTTTACATGCCCTCCAGCATCATATGGATGTTTCTGTTTCTCCAAATCCTTGCCCACACTTGTTATTGTTTGTCTTTTTGATTATAGCTATCCTAGGGGATGTGAACTGGTATCTCATGGTGGTTTTGATTTGCGTTTCCTGTTGGTTGATGATGCTGAGCCTCTTTTCATGCGTGTATTGGCTATTTGTATGTCTTCTTTGTAAAACTGTGTATTGAGATCCTTTGCCTACTTTTTAAATTGGGTTGTCTTTTTATTATTGAGTTGTAATAGTTTTTTAATATATTCTAGATACAAGTCCTTTATCATATATATGATTAACATGAATGTTCTTCCATTCTGTGGATTGTTTTTTCACTTTCTTGATGGTATCCTTTGAAGCACAAAAGTTTTAAAATTTAATCATACCTAGTTTATCTATTTTTGTTGTTATTTATGCTTTTGGTTTCATATCTAACAAAGCACTTCCTAATCCAAGGCATATTGTTTCTGGCTTTAGAGGAACTACTTGGTGTGTTTCACCTTTAAAAATGATATTTATTGTTGGTTTTTGGTAGATAACCTTTGCCAGATAAACATTTTTATTTCTTGTGTTTTTATCAAATGAGTGCTATTTTCTGCATCTATGTAGATAGCTTTCTTCCTTCTTTCTGTTGATGTGGTGAATGATATTGATAAATTTTTTTGATAATAAACCAACCTTGCATTAATAGGATAAACTCAGCCTGGCATGATATAGCTACACCAGCCACATGTGGCCATTTAAATTAATTAAAATGAAGTTAAATTAAAAATCCAGTTCCTCAGTCATACCAGCCACATTTCAATTGCTAATTGGGGTTATGGTTATAGTATAGGAAAGCACAAATTATAAAACATTTGTATTATCACGGAAAGCTCTATTGGACAGTGCTTATGATATAGCTGTCTTTTAAAAGTGCGTTGCTGGAGTTATTTGACTAATCCATGTATGTATGTTTGTGAGTTTTCATGTCAAAGTTACACTTGTTTCATAGAAAGAGACGGGAAGTATTATTTTTGTTTCTGTTTTCTGGAATAGTTAGTGTAAGATGGAGCCATTCTGTTCTTCAGAGATTTGGAACAGTTCATCAAGCTCAGTGTGTCTTTGTAGGAAGACTTGTTGATTTCTTCTTAAGTTTTTGTTACTTATATTTTTCTAGGAAATTATATCATGAGATAGCTAATTTATTGGCATAAATCAGGAATTAGCAAGCTGTAGCCCCGTAGGCTACCTGCCTCTCTTTGTAAATAAAATTTTGAATAAAATTTGAAATATAGCCATACCTATTCATATTGTCTGGTTGCTGTAAGCACTCTAAATGCAGAGATGAGCAGTTAAGACAGAAGGTATGAGCCCCAAGGGAAAAACATTGACTATCTGGTTCTTTAAGAAAAAGTTTGTCAATCCCTGGTTTAAAGTATTCTTTATCTTTTTTTTTTTTAAACATTCCTATTACTCTCTGTAGTTATATTCCCTTTTTTATTCCTAATGTTAATTTTTTTTCTATTCTTGATCAGTTTCATTAGAGATTTGCCAGTTTTTGGCTTTGTAGGTGTATTCTTCTATTTAATTGACTAATTTCTGCTTTTTTAAAAATCTTTTCACTAATCTTTTTTTTTTCTTCGTGTGAAATTTTTTTTTTTAATTTCAGGATATTATGGGGGTACAAACATTTTGGTTACATGCCATGACTTTGCCTCACCCAAGCCAGGATTGGAGGCATGCCCTTTCCCCTACAATGCTCACCGTGTCCATTAGTTGTTTCACTAACCTTTGAGTTCATTCTTGGTTTATTCTTATTTTCTTTTCCTGGCTTAAGTTTGATGCTTAGCTTTTTTATTGTAAGCCTTCTTCTTTTCAGTATGAACATTTAAGGCTCTAAATTTTCCTTGCTGTACCACTTTCCTTAATACCGACAAGTTTTATATGTATGATTTTCTGTATCACTCAGTTATAACTATGTTATTATTTGTGTGCTTTACTTTTCCTAACATATGGAAAAGTCTGTCTTTTTGTTTTTTACTAGTTACATTTTAGTTAGGAATATGTGGTCGTGAGATTTGGATTGTTTTGAATTTGCTGAGACATATATACCAAATTGTCATCAGATTTTGTAAATGTTATATGTGTGCTTGAGAAAATTGTGTAAGGGTGCAGAATTCTATAAATGACCAACAAAGCAAACTTGTTAATTATCTTATTTAAGTTTTCTATATTTTTACTAGTTTTTCTAGCATATAATCTATCAGTAGTGGAAAGATGTGTTAAAACTCTTGTACTGTGTTGGTGTGTATGTTGGTTTATCCCTCTGGGTCTATTAATTTTTGCTATATTTTCATGTTATTTAATAGTTTATATAAATTTTAAATTACTTTCATGGTGATATGAATCTTTTAATCATTATGTGATGGCTTTTCTATGTCTTATAATCCTTTGTGCTTTAAAATTTGGTCTGATAAGAATGTAGGTACTCACCTTTTTATTTTAGTTTCTGTTTTCAGTTTGCCCTACCTTTCTCCGTTCTTTTCTTTTCTTTCTTTTTTTTTTTTTTGACAGAGTCTCACTCTGTTGCCCGGGCTGGAGTGCCGTGGCGTCAGCCTAGCTCACAGGAACCTCAAACTCCTGGGCTCAAGCAATCCTCCTTCCTCAGCCTCCTAAGTAGCTGGGACTACAGGCATGCGCCACCATGCCCGGCTAAGTTTTTCTATATATTTTTAGTTGTCCAGATAATTTCTTTCTATTTTTAGTGGAAATGGGGTCTCACTCTTGCTCAGGCTGGTCTCGAACTCCTAACCTTGAGAGCAATCCTCCCGCATCGGCCTTCCAGAGTGCCAGGATTACAGGTGTGAGCCACTGTGCCTGGCCCCTTTCTCTTTTCTTTACTTGATTTTTCTTTCTAAAAAATTATTTTTATTTTTCCATGATCTATTTCTTTTTTCTTTCTGTTAGGGAAATTATGGTTTTGTTCCTTCCTTTTTAAGAAATTGTTACTCTCTTGAAATTTTACCTTGCATACTTAATCTTGTGTCAAAATTGACACAAAGGCCCTTCTACTAATCTGATCAACACTCCATCCCAACTTGTTGCTATTGCCCAGCATTTTAATTCTTCCTTTCATCCCCCAAATTAGACTTGTTATTGTGTATTTATATTTTGCTTCCATGTTTTAATTTTCTCTCACTAAATTTCAAAGTTTTCTATCCTCCAGTATCTCTTAATTCCCTTTTAAATTTCTCATTTGTTTGTCTCTTGGCCTTGCATTTTAGGTAGTTTTTCAAATTACTAATTTTTATGACTTTCTAGCCATGTTTAATCTGTTTAACATTTCCATTGACATCTTGAAATCAAGTTACTTTTTATTAAAGTATTTTTGTTTTTTCCCCAGTCTCTTTGGTTGTTTTCTGCAGCCTCTTGTTGCTTGCTGATTTTGTGACTTTATTTTAAAAAATTACTTGAAACATTTCATCCATATTTTATATTTTGGTAATGAAATTTCAATATCTGAATTTAATGGGGCATGACTCTTAGTGATTGGTTTCTTTATGTGTATGGTTATCCTTAGGTAGGACTCATATTTTGTTGAGTTTAAAATGTGGAAAATTTGGGAGCCTAAATTGAGGATTTTTTAATGCCACAGAGGATTTGTATTTACATCTGCTAAGAATTTTTGTTTTGTTTTTTTGAGACAGAGTCTTGCTCTGTCACCCTGGGTAGAATGCAGTGTCGCCATCACAGCTCACTGCAACCTCAAAAACTCCCAGGCTTAAGTGATCCTTTTGCCTCAGCCTCCTGAGTAGCCGGGCACTGATCAGGATACCTGGCTAATTTTTTTCTGTTTTTAGTAGAGACAGCGTCCTGCTCTTGCCCAGTCTGGTCTCTAACTCCTGATCTCAAGCAATCCTCCCACCTCAGCCTTGGAGAGTGCTAGGATTACCGGCGTAAGCTACCGTGCCCAGCAGCATCTGCTAAGAATTAGGATTTTGTTAACTGCCAAAAAAATTTTGGGGTCCAGGCTTGATTGGCACAATGGATATTTGCCCTCTTGCATCTCCAAGTGTATACTGCTTACTGTTCAGGTTTCAGTTCACCCTCTTTTTGTGGGGATGGAGAGAGATGGTGAGTGTGGAAGTGAAGGTGGGATAGATTTTCCTTACTTTCTTTGAGCTCAGCAATATGGTAACAGTTTTCTCCTTGATCTGTTGGACCCTTCATGATACATAGTCTATTGCTGGAATAGATGTTTAAAGCTGTATTCATTGTGCTCGTCACTACTTCTGTTGATACTTAGTTACCTTCTTCCACTCCATCCCACTGATCCCACTCCACTTCTGTTCCAGTTTGGACTTTCATGCTTTCAAGTCCCAAGAAGTCTCTTGTTTTACCATTGCAGCTTTTCATAGACATATTATGTATACAAATCTCTCCATGTGTCATTGAGAGCACTAATTAAAAATTAAAATATTTCTTTTGTGTCTTTCTGTATTAACTTTTTATTCTGTTTGGCCTGTTTGTTCTGATTCTCCGTATGTGCACCTCTTCTGAATGTGCTTGTTGATTTATCCTTATGTAGTTTTGTGTAGAAGTGGAATTTTAAATTAGTCATTTTTGGTAGTGATTACGGGCTTCTTTAGCAGTTGTACAGGTTAGGATCTACATAGGCTCTCTCAGGGAATGGGCAGCTCTAGTTCTCCCTCTCTGTGTGGGTTATCCCTGGTATGGTAAATGAGCTGAGATAGGCTTTAAAAGTAGGATTATTTTTAGGGTAAGTGAGCTGGGAACATACCAGCAGGGCTTGTGTCAGCAGGACAGATGGCTGGGAGAGCATTTGGGTCACAACTCCAACTTTATCTTGCAGTCTATGCCAAGTCAAGAAAACTCAGGTGCATACTCTTTACCTATCTTAATTCTGTTTTGGTTTCGGGTGGACTTTTAAAATTCTATTTTTGCTGTGTTCTCTGAGCTGAGGTGGTTAACAGAAATTAGGAAAGAGTTGCTGTAGAGGTAGAGTATGTTATTGGAAGATTCTGTTTGTTAATTATGGTATCCCCAAGCTCGGGAATTATCCTCTTGTCTTCACTTTGGTTCCTCTGGCTCTTGTCCTGCCCAGCCTGGTGGATGTTTCTCTGTTGGGGGTGTTTTACTGACTCCTGGAAGTCCTGGTATTCTTGTGTTGTCTTTGAGCATTGTCAATGATCTCATTTCTAACACTGCTATTTTTTTCTTAGTTTTATATTTCTTTGGCCATTTTAATGGGTTTGGGGAAGAATAGAAATACATGTTGTGATGTAGTTCATAATAAAATCAGAAGTTCTATTGGAAAGAGTTATAAAACAAACTATCATTTTCATCTGAGGTTGATTCTCTTGTTTTCAGGTTGAAAAGTTCTTAATTAGAGATAAGGTTTTGGTGATTTTATTTTTTATAGTTAACTCTAATGCAGATTCACTCCTTCCCCCCTTTGTCTCTCCATCCCACCCCCTTTTTTGTTGTTTTTGATGTGCATGATGAGGTGGAAATCTTACAGTTTGTGTGTTTTATTATTTTGAAATAAGAAATTTGTTCTCTCCTCCTCTTCTCCCCACTCCTTTTATTTTATTTACTTTATTTCTGTTATTCTGAGAGGGCATTTGTTCTTAGGCTAGAGTTTTGTGCATTGGGTTTCAGTTAGAGTAGAAAAACTCAGAATGAATTACACACAAGAAGGATATCATTTTATGAGACCTCCCCCCCCAGTGTGTATTTATGTACTTGTGTTAAGTAAAAAAATTAAAAGTTTGAAAGTCATGGTCTTAGCTTTAGGCGATGAGTTGTAACCCAGACCAGTATTCAAATAACATCTTCTATTAATACTACTCTAAGAGAACAACTCTAATTGAAGGTCTGGGACACTCCCTTTAGCATCTCTGAGTTGTATGGGTTTTTTTTATTTTTAATTTTTTTTATTTCAGGATATTATGAGGGTACAAACATTTTGGTTACATTTTATGTCTTTGCCTTACCCAAGCGAGGATTAGAGGCATGCCCTTCCCCGTCTACAATGCTCACTGCGTCCATTAGTTGCGAGTTGACCCCCACCAACCTCCTAATCCCTGGAGAATATTACTACCATGTGAGCACCATAGTGTTGATCAGTCAGTGCCAATTTGATGGTGAGTACATGTAGAGCCCATTCTTCCGATATGAGCTGTATGTGATATGCTAGAAGTCCTAGTGAATTCAGTTATAGGTGTGGAGAAGTTAGGCCAGACTGTGGTCCTAGGCTTCCTTAGCTACAGAGACCTTTACTTTTTAAAATATATTTTGTAACTTAGAATTTGGGGAGAAATTTTGTTTGAAAAGAGGAGTCAGCTGCTAAAGAGTTTGAAAAACCATTGTTAGATAACCAAAGCTTTAAGGCTAAGTTAGCGCTTGTCTTTAAATAAACCAACATAATACTGGCAGCATTTAGTTGTTTTTTTTCTTTTTTAATTGTAGTCTTTAGTTTTACCTCTTGCTTTTCTAGAACAAAATGTGATGATGAGCATCCTGTCACCATCCTACTCATTTTTGGCATGTTTTCAATCTTTGCAGTTTTTAATTTTCTTTGCCCTGTCTCTAGTGAAGAAAGAGTAAAGGTGTTGTGCAGCAGTGCAGCTTAACAAACATCTATGAGAATCTCTTAATAAATATAGTGAGAGGTTCCCAAATGTTCTGTATTCACAATGCCCTTAGTGTCTCATCATTTTTTCACAGAGGCAAAAAATAATACCTAACAGTTCCATTTTAGTTAGGTATGAATAGCTTAATAAATATTTGTGGCCTAAGAATTATATATACATTAAAATAAAAATATTTACTTTTTATGCTTAAATAATGACAGTTACTTACTAATGGAATGTGTGTGCCTTTTGGGCATGTGTATTTCTCAAGTGTTGGAAACAGGTTGGACACTGCCTCCCTCATTTCCTGTTTTACATTGATTTCCATGTAATACTTGTTTTTTGTCACAATTGCCTTAAATCCCAGTTTCTGGAAGATAAGTTTCATTCAAAAGGAATGTAGAGTAACAGTCTCATGTTAAAATGGAACTACCTTGAGCTAGTAGTTTACCTGGTATCTGCCAGATCTCCAGAATGGCTATGTTTTTCTTGAGAATTTTAAATATTCCCCAATGCCTGTGAATTTGCTGTGGTGTCTGGGAGTTCCGAGATGTCTTGATGCAGTTTGGAAACCACAGGTGTAGTGCTTTATAGTCTATGCAGTGATTAACCAAGTAGATACTATCTACATTTTATAGAAGAGAAAGTGCCTCGTGTCTGTAATCCCAGCTACTTGGGAAGCTGAGGTGGGAGGATTGCTTGAGGCCAGAGTTAGAGACCATCCTTGCCAACATAATGAGACTCCCTCTCTTAAGAAAAAAAATAGAAGAGAAAATGGAGCCAAACGTGTAGAATAAGCTATAGGTATTTGTATAAAGCTGCTCTGCTGAGCTATTTGCATATCAAAGATACTCTGCATTTTATTTTTTAATAAACAAATAGTTTTATCTTTTTGTTTATTTTTTTATTATTTTTTGATATGAAGGGTTGGGGGTTTGTGAGGAGGGGTGCTCAGTTGCTTGTTTGTTTTTGTTGGGACAGAGTCTAACTTGCAGCCCTGGGTAGAGTACAGTCCATTGTCGCTGCAACTTGTGACTCCTGGGCTCTAAGCTGTCCTTCTGCCTCACCCTCCCAGGTAGCTGGGACTACAGGTTTTGTTCTTGTGTTTTTGGTAAAGATGGTGTCTCACTCTTGTTCAGGCTAGTCTCAAACTCCTAAACTCGAGCAATCCTCCTGCCTTGGCCTCCCAGAGTGCTAGGATTATAGGCATGCGCTACCGTGCCTGGCCACCTCTAGATGATCTAACAGTTTTATTTCTGTTCAGTTTGCTCTGATTTTTGCAGTATTATGATTCTTAATTTCTAATTCAGTGTCCCTTAAAGAGCTTGAAGTAGAAACCAGAAAACTTGGCCTCTTGTCCTGGCTCTGCCACTTGCTACATTGTGACTGTATACAAGTTTGTAAACTCTATGAACTTCATTTTTTTCTTTATTTGTAAAATAGAGATAATTGCTGCTTTTATCTTATAGAATTGTGAAGGAAAATATATGCATGAAAGATCTTTGAAAACCATGATCTATTTGTCATTTATTTTTGTTATTTACAGCTGTTGTGCTTCTATAGCTAAGGTATTATAATAAATGTTTACAGGGATAGTGAGCAGAATTGGCAATATATTGTACTGTTAAGTTATTGTTACTCAGCTTGGTACATAAAAATCCTCATGGAGCTTTTTTCAAATGCACGTGTTTGGGTCTGATTATTAGAGGATTCACGTGTGCTACAAAGATTGGGAACCATTAAGTTAAGGGGATAGGCTTTGGGAATTAGATATGGGTCAATTCCAGTTTAGTTGCTGGATAACTTTAGCATAGTTGTTTAATCTCCTTGAGCCTCAGTTTTCTCATTTATAAAATGGGCATAATTATAATATTCATCTCATGAATATTGAGCTCTTTTTAAGCAGCGTTGTATTATGCATTAGGTATATAGTAGTGATCAAAATAGGATCTACTCTCATCTAGTTTACAGTTTAGGAGAAACACGTTAGAGGATTTATTTTAATTTTAATTTTTTTTCTTTCTTAGAGCCTCTGCAGGTGAAAAGAACATTAGATAATTAATATTTCCATTTATGATAAGTTATTTGAAGGGACAGTATAGGGGTGGTGTGAGAGCATGCAGTAGAGATTTAATTTAGACTGAATAGATTTGGGACGGCTTCCCTGATTGACAGATGAGACTTGAAAAACCATTGTTAGTCAGGCATGAGAGCTAGAGAGGAGAAAGTTTTTTAAAGCAGAAGGAATAGTACACCCTGAAACAGAAGGATCTTGGTTTGGTGTCTTTAAGGAATAGAGATATGATTGGAGTGTATATTTGGAACTTAATTCTAAGGGGTGTGGGAAACTAAGAGTTCTAAGTAAGGCGATGATGTGAAGGGATTAGCATATTGAGATTATTCTGGCTGCTCTGTGAAGAATGAATTAGATGTGGCATAGGTTAGGTAGTGGAGAAGTGATGGCCAAATAGGGTGAATTCCATTTATCTTTTGCAGATTACATTTATAGGATTTGATTGATTTTAAATGTTGAAAGGAAATTGTCAAGAATCATTCCCAGTTTTCTGGGAGGAAGAAATGGGTACACAAAGGCGTACCACATACTGAGATAGAGAAGAGAGAAGAATGAGGATTTTTTTTTTGAGGGGATTTAGTTGGAAGAAAGTTTGTTTAGTTTTGAATATCTTAAGTTCATGATGTTTTTGAGAATACTCTAGTGGAAATTTTAAGTAGACAGTTGAATATGTGGACTGGAGTTTAAAAGTGAGATCTTGTTGGGTTATATATTTATTATTTTAAAGTCTTTAAAAGAAGGCCTAGAGCAAAAGCCTTGGGACAAAAACATACAGAGTAAAAAGAGAATAAGAGGGCCAGAATTCTGAGAGCAGTAGGTCAGCAAACCCAAAGCACACTTAATAAGCTTGTCGGTATCCGATTGGTCAAAGGAAGTCATAAGACCATCTTGGTTCAGTAGCTGGGAAAACACTTTTACTTTTGGGAGAAGCAGCAAAGTCACATTTACAAGGAATGGAAAAATTTGTTACTGTTTTTTTGCAGTCTGCCACAATGAGCATAACAAAAGCATTATTGCTGATGAGGTGGGGTGTGAGAGTAGGGAGCTGTTTGGAAGCCAGATTGGATTAGGATGAAAAGTGAAGGGGAATTGAAGGTAGAAAATGTAGATTACTTTTTGAGATGCTTGGCTGTGAAGGTAATTTGAGAGAGAAGGCAATAGCTGGAGAAGTATTTGTAGTCTAAGTAGGTGTGTTGTATTTTCTTTCCTTTCGTGCCTGAGTGCCTTCTTCCATGTATGAACAGAGTATATTTGAATGCTGAGAGAAAAGATCTGATAGACACAGAAGATGCTGATACAGAGGAAAGGAGATAACAAAGTGAATGTCTCTGAGAAACCTGTAGAGGAAGAGATTTTGGGTACCTTTGAAGGGGTTAGTTTTTAATAGGAGGAGGGCTACTTCTTTTCTGGTAGGAAGAAGAAAGGAGAAAATGGATGCATATATACACAGGCATGTAGATTTGGTGATGAGAGACAGAGGAAGTTCCTATTGGACAGAGCTTCTGTTTTCTCTATGAAGTAGAGGCAATCTTTTGAGAGAGGAGGGTTTTGCAAGAATGTGTGCTTGAGATTTGATGTGAATAGAAAAGTACATAATTTTATTCCCCCATGCAGTGTAACACTGAGCTGACTGCTGACCAAAGAAATACTAATCATTCAATAAATGAGAGATATTATCACTATTAATATAAAAAGAATTACTTTAAAGAGATTTAACAGAATACTTTCTGTGCTGTTAGAAACTAATGCAAGTTGAGATATTCCAGGACCTGAGGATCTTTTTCTCTTTGAGCCAGTTAAACTTTATTCTTTTATAACATTCGTGGTCCTTAAAAAGGTTGTAGGCAAGACAGTGACCACATTTGCACTTTCATGAATAAACATTAGCAAAAATATGTACACAAAGAAAGGATCTTCTTTTTAAAAGGACATCCTAAAGTTTTCAAAATTACTGTTTTATTAGAGTACATAAAGCATAACTATTAAATCCACTTAGTTTGAATTAATAAAGATTAATTCAAGCTGAATGGTGATTTAGTGGTAACACTGTGGAAGAAGCAGCTTTTTTGTTTAAATAGTTGGGAAATATGTAAATGTGACCTCACGGTTATATACTTAGGTGAGAATAACATAACTTAATTTGTCTTTTTTCTCTTAGGAAAAACTCCCATTAGATTTTTAGTTGTCCCTTGACAAGAATAAGGCTAATTTCTTATACTGTTTAATTACTATATACTAGGAAAGGTTGTCTTTATGCAGGGCACCATCTGCTGGTTGTAACAGGTACCAGTTGTGGGGAAGACTGCCTTCTGTAGTTAACACACTCTTTACAAGTCTTAAGTTTTCTTTCTAATTCCACCTCAAACCTGGAGTGAAATCCCAGGAGGGAAAACAGCTTTTAATAAACATGGCCAAGTAGAGATTCTAGTAGTGGTTTGATTTGATTTCTGTGAGTATGAACTTAATGTTACATTGTGGATATTTAAGAAAAAAATCATGAAAATGGCAGATGCCAGGCTTATTTCTTCCTAGATCAACTAAAAATTAGGATTGCTGTTGTTATTATTGCTCTTGCCCTTGCTCTTCAATGCTGTGCTTTATTTTTCTTTTTCATTCAACCAAAAGGTCTTACATGTTTTTACTGCAGTCTCTAATTTAGTTTCATCTGTGAACATTTATTTATATCTGTGATAATATCAGAGTGAAAAATGATGAATTGCATTGATTTTTTTTTTCCTTCCCAGGACTGTATGATTGAAAAAAGATCATGTTTCCTTTACTTAAGGAACATTTATTTGAACTATTCAAAACTCTTTAGTATTAGAATATTTTCTTCTGCTTTACTTAATTGTTGATACTAGACATAAAAATGTAAATATAATAATATGCTTATAATACTTTTTGAAATTAAGTGTTTTCTGAAAGTGTTTGTTTCAAATAACCCTTTGAAAGTAGAGGAAATTCTAGGTTATAGTTTTACAATAAAGTGATAGTAAGTTTAAAATTTGTAGTTTTTAAATGGAGAAAGAAATTGATGTCAGTACATTATTATATAGCATATATGGTATTTGAAATAGATTTTGATACAGGTCAGTTTTATATAAAGTATTTTTTAAATATAGTTATTTTTCATTTTTGGTTTATTGCCCTACCTGTAGGATGAATAATTGAGATTCCTCAAAGATGAAAGGAATTATGTCAAACAGTTTCTTTGACTTTCTGTTTAAGGAGCAGCTCAAATATTTAATATCAATACCTTTTTGCCATTGACTTATGATAATAAGTGAAGATCCTATTTCTTTCTTATACCCTTCTTTCTTCCTCTTCATTGCTCCCATTCTGCTTCTTCTTTCTAATAACTTCTTTTTCTGACCTTATAATTGGTTTTCATTTCCATCATTCTCTGGAAAATTTTTTCTCAAAGATCATCCTACCAAGTTCAAGGGAATATTTGCTGAGGTCATTTTGTATGTTTTCATTGAAGTAATCATTACTATATATCACCGCCTCCATCTTGAGACATATTTTCATAGGTTTTTGTAACCATTATCCTCATTTTTCTGCCTTTCTTGATTTTCTTCTGTTTTCTTTCCTGATGTCTCCCGCCTCATACCCCCCCACCCCCACCCCTATCAGTATGGGTATTTCCTCAGGGTTCGGTCTTGGTATATCAGCTCACCCTCACATTTTATTTACTGGTCTTATGAACCCACAAAGTATGAGCCATAGATAGATGGTCCTAAAATATTTTCTGGTCTTGAATTTTATGTAGAATTTTAAACCTATAATCTACAGTTGCCTTTTGGACCGAACTTAATTTTCCCCTAGACTTGATTCTCTCTGGTTTTTCCTCCATTTCTATTACAGTGAGGGCAGAGATCTTGTATATTTGCTCATCATTGCATTCCTAGTATTTAGCATAGTGTATTGCACCAATTAAATTGTCAGTACATATTTAAATAAGTTTTTTCCAGGAACAAAGGCTTTGAATCTTGCAATCATCTTCTACTTCTCTGTTATAATCATTCATATGTCTTTGAATCACTCCTCTTGTTTTGCAGTCATTGCCTGCATTCAGCTCTTTATTACTTCTTACCTGGAATTTTGCAGCAGTTTCTTAACTGATTTTACTATATTTAATTTCTCCTCTGCCTAGTCTGTACTGCCTTTGAACTTTTCTTAGAATAGTTCTGGTCATTCATTCATTCATTCATTATTTCCTGAGTATCTACTACTGATAGTACCCATAATGTGTAATAGATGGTAGCATAAAATGATACGTTATCCTTTTCTTAAGGAGCTTATGGTTTAGTGGGAGAAACAGAAATAAGAAGTGTAATAAATATGATGTGATACATGATAATTGTAGTAGGTTCAAAGTATGACTAACTGTGGAGGGAGGAGTCTAGCTCTATCTGGTTGAGGTCAGGGAAAGTTAAAATGGAGACTTGAGACTTTAAGGTCCATAGAGTTTGCTTAGTAGACAAAGACTAGTAAGTATGTCTTACTTGGAGGAAATAACTCTATGTTCACTGAGGTATTTCAAACCTTTCCTTACAGTACCACTGCTTAAAAGAGTGAAGTGCAACCTGAGCAACCTGCCTTTTTGTCAGCTCTTATTTTTTTCCTGTTTAACTCCGTTTACTTCCTTCCACCTTTTCCTTCAGTCACACTTCTGATCTAGTAACAAATTCTGAACTTTCCCCTCTGAGATTTTACTCAAATTGTTCTCTGTCTTTTTGTTCTATGTATCACTACCACTTTGTCCCTGTCCACTTACAGAAGTGGGTTTTCTTCCAATTTTGTTTTTCCCAAGCTTATTATCTATTTCTGTTAGGATAATTTCAGAATCTACAGTGATTTAATTATTTAGGGGAATGTCTCTTTCCCTTGGTAGGCTTTGAGACTCATCTTATTCATTTTGCCCTATACTTACTCCTGAAGTATTCTGCAAGTAATAGGCACTTGATACATTTTTGACTATATGGATGGGTATATTGTACAAGGTCAGTATGTCTACATCATTTAGCTCTAGTCTGTGGCCACAGTCATGTATCTGTTTTTATAGATGATGAACAACTTTTGTCTCTATAGAGATAAGGCAGAGAGACTTTCTTCCACTCCATGCTTGGTGGAAGAAAAGCCTGCCATACTTATCAATCCCTTTCTCTGGAATGATTTATCCTAGGCCTTTGTTGACAATGTCATCTTTGGTTGAAGGAACACAGCAGTGAGCTTGGTTCTTAGTGCCTTTTCTAACCTTAGGTCATAAAGTTATTCTCTTATGAGATTTTAAAAGCTTTTACATTTTGCTTTTATATTTAGGTTATTAACTTACCTGGAAGTCATTCTGTGTTAATGTATGGTGTGAGGTACGGGCGCAGTATCTTTTTTCTCCCCCATATAGATATGAAAGTGTCTCAGAATGTTTTATTGTATTCTTTCTGTTCTTTCCTTACTGGTCTGCCTTGCCACTGTTTTCATATACAGTTGTGCACGGCATAACTATAGTTCCATCAACGATCACAACAGACTGCATATAATACCATGTTATTACTGTACCGTTTCTGTGTTTAGATATATGTAGATACACAATATACAATTAATGTTACAATTGCCTACAGTATTCAGGACAGTACATGCTGTACAGGTTTATATCCTAGGAGGGATAGGCTGTAGTATAGCTGCTATACCATGTAGCCTAGGCTATCCCATCTAAGTTCATGTAAGTACACTGTATGATGTTCCCGCATCAACAAAATCCCCTAACAACACATTCTCAATGAAATTTTCTAACGGCACATTTTTCAGAATGCATCCCTGTCATTAAGTGATGCATAACTGTATATAGAAACAAAGTACACTTTTGGATGTTAATCTTGTGTCCTGCAACCACGATGAGCTAGTAGTTTTTTGTTTTTTGTAGATTCCTTTGGGATTTTCTGTGTAGAGAATAGTTTCATCTGGAAGTAGGATGGTTTTATTTCTTCTTTTCCAATATGTATGCCTTTTATTTTCTGTTTCTTGTGCTACTGTGCTAGCCTAAGTCTTCCAGTTATTATGTTGAATAAAAGTGCTGAAAATGGACATCCTGTTCTTGTTTCTGATTTTAGGGGGAAGCATTTAGTCTTTCACCATTAAGTATTGTGTTACCTGTGGGTAATTTATGTTTGTAGAGATATCCCTAACTTATGATGGTTTAACTTAATGATTTTTGGACTTTGTGATGATGCATTTGGTATGTGTCTTGATTTATGATGAAAACACACTTTTGACTTAATTTTTACAGCTTGTAGTGGGTTTGTTGGGATGTAACTTGAAGATCATCTACCTGTATAATATTGATCTTTCTACTCTACATCCTTGCTAAACTTACTAATTTATATGTTTTATCTGTAAATCCTTTTGGAGTTTTTATAGATGTAATCTTATCATCTGTGAATAATGACTGGTTCCTTTTTAATCCTTATACCCTTTATTTCTTGTTCTTTCCTTTGTTGATTAGCATCTCTATTATAGTGTCAAATAAAAGTGATGATAGCAGATATGTTTGTATAGTTCCTAATCACAAATAAAACTCTTTCAACGGATCATCAATAAAGCGTGATTTATGTTGTAGGATGCTTGTAGCATTCTGCTCTTCTCAGATAAAGGAAACTTTTGTCTAATTCTTAGTTTAGTAAGCTTGTTTTTTTTTCTTTTTGTTTTACAGTCATGAATTGTTGATTTTATCAAATATTTTTTCTTCATTTATTGAGATTTGTCTTTTTTAATCTGTTTAATGTTTAAATTTGATTTTCTTTTTAAATCTGTTAATGTGCTGGATTAAACTTACATTCCTGGGATAAACAATTTTTTTTGTATATATTACTGCATTTGGTTTCCTAATACTTTGTTTAGGAGTTTTGCATTTGTGTTTAATGAGTAAGATTGGTCTGTAATTTTTTTCCTTTTCTCTGATTGTTCTCATTGGGTTTTTTTTTTTGAGACAGAGTCTCACTCTGTTGCCCTGGATAGAGTGCCGTGGCATCAGCCTACCTCACAGCAACCTGATACTCCTGGGCTCAAGCAATGCTTCTGCTTCGGCCTCCTGAGTAGCTGGGACTACAGGTGTGTGCCACCATGCCCGGCTAATTTTTTCTCTATTTTTTTTAGTTGGCCAATTAATTTCTTTCTATTTTTAGTAGAGATGGTCTTGCTCTTGCTCGGACTGATTTGAACTCCTGACCTTGAGCAATCCTCCCGCCTCAGCCTCCCAGAGTGCTAGGATTATAGGCGTGAGCTACCGCGCCCGACCTCTCATTGGGTTTTAATATCAGGGTTATGCCAGTTAGTTGCATGAAAATAGTTGGGAAGGATTGCCTTGTTTTCTATTTCTTGGACCTATTTGTATGACATTGAAATTATTTCTTCCTTAATTATTTAGTAGGACTCACAGGTAAAACCTTCTAGATTTGAATATTTTTCCTTGTGGAAAGATTTATTGATTATTGATTCTGTTTCTTAATAGTTTTTTTCTTTTTGAGTTTTGGTCATAAAATATATTCCCAATTTTATCTAAATTTTCAAATGTTACATTATCAGATTTTTAAGATTGGCTTGTGATTTTTGACTTTGTTGATCCTATGCTTATTTTCTTTTGATTCATTGATTAGTAAGAAGTGCTTTTAAAATTTTAAATGTATGGAGCTTTTCTTGTTATCCTTTCTCTTAAACTTTTTGTTGAAGTATAGCATACATTCAGAAAAGAGCAAAAATTATGTCTTTAGATCTATGACTTTACACAAAGTGAAAATACTTGTGTAACTAGCACCTCAGATTTCCCTTCTCACCCCTCTTTCAGTTACCATCTGTCCCCAAAAGTATCACTATCCTGATTTTTAACATTATAGATTAGATATCCATATTTTTTTGACTCTTATATAAATGTGATCTTATACTATGTAGTGTTTTGTATCTGGCTTCTTGCACTTAGTTTTATGTAATGCTAATCCATATTATTGTGTGAGGCAATTTTTTCACTCTCATAGCTGTATTGTTTTCCGTAGTGTGACTATACTACTATTTATCCGTTCTTCTGTTGATAGGTATTTGCGTTTTCTGTTTTGGCTATTCTGAATAGTATTGCTTTGAAGATTTTTATACATGTCTTCTGGTGGACAAATGTTATGTGTTTCTCTTGTATAAATACCAAGTAGTGAGTCCTGGAGTCTGCTTATCTTTTTTATTGATGTTTAGCTTAAGTGCTTTCTTTTGTTTAGTATTTGCATTGTTTATCTTGCCATCTTTTTACTTTAAACATCTCATATCCACATTGTTTTCATTGTCTTTTAAGCTCTTTATATCGAAATTATAAAAATCTTACTCTTTTAATCTGATCCCTCTGTATTATAGTCACATAGTATGTAGTACTTAGCATGTGCTAAACAATTTTGAAAATGCTTTATACATACTTATTAGAGCTCTCAATTTTTGTTTGGCTATTTTGTCCCTATTTCACCCTATTCTTGAAAATTATATTCCTTGGTTCTAAACTTTAGGTTTGCAATTACATTCTTTCCCCACATTGAAGATGATATTTTGCTGTCTTCTGGCTTACATTTTTGCTGTTGAGAACTGACTTATTGGTTTAAATGTTATTCCGTTCACAGTAATGTGTTTGCTTTAAGATTTTCTTTGTTTTCTGGAATTATTATTATTATTTGAATTTAATCTTGTTTGGCTACTTGAATTTGTAGCTTGGTATTTTATGATATTCTCTATAGGTATTTGGCCTCTGTCTCATTCCTTCTGGTATTCCTATGAGTCATAGGTGACAGACCTTTCTGTCCTGTATATTTCAGTTTTATGTTTCTCCGTGTTGTAGTATGGATAATTTCTTCTGAGTTCTCTTTCAGTTCACTACTTTTTTTTTTTTCAGATGGGAGTCTCACTCTGTCATCCAAGCTGGAGTGCAGTGGCAAGATCATAGCTCACTGCAGCCTCAGACCCCCTGGGCTTAAGTGATCTCTAGCCTTAGCCTACTGAGTAGCTGGGACTACAGGCATGTGCCACCACATGGAACTAATATTTTCTTATTTTTTTTTTAGAGATGGGGTCTTGCGATGTTGCTCAGGCTGATCTGGAACTACTGGCCTCAGGTGATCCTCCTGCCTTGGCCTCCCAAAGTGCTGGAATTATGGGCATGAGTCACCACACCTGGCTTGGTTTACTAATACTGATAGTTTTTTTCTATCTGCTAATAAACACATCCACTGAGTTTTTAATTTCAGTAGTATTTTTTTCATTTTTAGAAATTTTCTTTTTCTCAAATCTTCTAGTTTACTCTTTTTTTTGAGACAGAGTCTCACTCTGTTTCCTGGGCTAGAGTGCCGTGGCATCAGCCTAGCTCACAGCAACCTCAAACTCCTGGGCTCAAGCAATCCTTCTGCCTCAGCCTCTCCCAAGAAGCTGGGACTACAGACAGGCATGTGCCACCATGCCTGGCTAATTTTTTCTGTATATTTTTAGTTGTCCAGCTAATTTCTTTCTATTTCTAGTAGAAACTGGGTCTCGCTCTTGCTCAGGCTGGTCTTGAACTCCTGACCTTGAGCGATCCTCCCGCCTTGGCCTCCCAGAGTGCTAGGATTACAGGTGTGAGCCACTGTGTCCGGCCTAATTTACTCTTTATAATTATTTATTTCCTGAAGATATTTTCAGAGTTGTCTTTTATTTCTTTAAGATAAGAAGAGTAGTTTTATGATCTATTTGATCATTTTAATATGTGAAGAATTGTGCGTCTGTTCTTGGTGTCTGGTATTCCTGCTGGTTCTCGCTCATAGTTATTTCCTTAGGTGCTTGATTAGTTTTGACTTGATACTGCTCATTGTCCTAGAAACATCATAGTGGGAATTCTTTAATGCTTAGGATGAAGGTATCCTTCTCTAGGCAGGACTTGGATTTACTTATGTTAGGTGCTGGGGGGTACTGTTAGTTGAGAGGTCACTGAACTCATGTTTTGAAGTTCTCTGGATCACTTAGGTCATGTGAACCTCAGCAAATGTGCTAGCCCATGGTAAAAAAAAATCAGCTGTTCCTGTCCCTGTATCTGTTATTACCTTGCTGTGTTTAGTACCAAAGCATCCGTCTCTGCTGTAAGGGGTGGGGGAAAGGGGCACATGTTGATTTCTAGCTTACCCTCTCCTTTGCAGGTATATGTTTTTGAGGTGGGATAGCACTCTACATTAATGTTAGGAGAGTTTCTTATTTGCTTCTGACTTGGTACCGATTTATCCGTTTCCCTTGTTCTTGAGCCCACCAAAACTAAATCCTACATTTGTAAGAATTGACAAATGCTCTCAGAGCATAAGTGGCTATAATGGTCCAGTGTTCCATTCACTTCTCTGGGTTCCTGTTTTGTCTTAAATTTTGGTTTGAGTAATTTGTGGTGGTTTTATAAATACGCTTATGTTTGGATTTTTATTTTGTACTAGCATTTATAGTTTTCTTTTGGTTTTGTTTTAGTTGGAGGGTTGGCAAGGAAAATAAAAGTAAGTTTTGTTTTTTAAAAAATAATTTTGGGACATGTTTAGTAGAGTGATATTTATTAATTTGATAAGTGAATTACTATAAATTAGATAGTTATAAATAGGGGGCAGCTTACCTTTCAGGTTTATTATTAATGCTGTTGTTTATGCCTATTTTTTGGTTTGCATCTAATAGTTTCCTTGTTTTAGGGATAAAAATATTTCCGTCATGGCTCATTCAAAGACAAGGACCAATGATGGAAAAATTACTTATCCTCCTGGTGTCAAGGAAATCTCAGATAAAATATCTAAAGAGGAGATGGTGAGAAGGTTAAAGGTGAGTAAAATTAGTATGTTCTTTTGGACATTTGTTTAAGGCAGGGGTCCCCTGTAGAAATCACATAGGGCTGTATATTTTAGGGCAACTTAAAAAATCAAAGCAGCAAATGACGGAGAAAGGATCTAAGGGAGTAGATGAGAAATGGTAGCGATACCTTGGCTATCACTTATGAATGAGCAATTAGAAAGGTGAAGTTTAGATTTTCTAGGACTTACTACACTTGAATATAAAGAACAAGTCCATAATACTCTTATATTCCTTTTTTTTGGTACAAATTTGTCTCCTTTATCCTATATCTCATTTCATTTTTTCCCTAAAAACAACAATTTTACTCTGAGAAAGGAAATTTTAAGTCTTTGTACTAAATACTCAGGCTGTACCTTACTTTCTTCTAAGTTATTTTGAGAGTAGATCAAAGTGACCATTAGCTTCTCCCTCTGCTTCTGACATGTAGCAGTGAATCAAGATAGCTGGTGAACTTCCGTAGATGAGTTGGTCACTATATGGCTAGGATCTCTTTATATGTATTTGAATATGTTTCACCTTTTCTTTCAGGGCCATGATGGTCCCTGTGATTGTTAAAATGGTTAAAGGAGAATAGTGGCTATGGAGAACATTAAGGTGATTTATCAGTTAGTTTAGATGGTCTTTATTTTTGGGCATTTTTTCCCCTTCTACGTTGTATTTACCTAGACATTTATGTTGCTTGATATGTTATTATTTACCTGGATGTCAGGGCTGAAGAACTTTCCTAAATTAATCATTGAAGGCCCAGGAAACTTAAAACAAAGTACTATTTTATATTGCTACATGGTATATTTTAATAAGAAAGGATGCTAAAAGTATTATAAATTTCATATAATGTCTTATTTATATTAATACATAAAGTATTAGAATGCCAGGTATCAGATGTTTATTATTCAGAGGGAAAGGTATCTTTGAGCAGATTAAATTTACTCATAGGTAGATATTTTATCCAGTTGGGAACTTATGCATATTTTATTAAAAACAATCAAGCTACAAACTTCTGTATATGACTTACTTCATTTTCTGTGTTTACTTTGTCTTGACCTATTGAATTTCTAGAGAGACTAATACCTTTATTGCCTCAGATTTGCTTATATATTCCAAGAATGTTAGGTAAACATTTCTATTGTTTGCTAAGAAACTAATCCTGAATGCAGAGCCTACACTTAAATGCTCTAAGCTTAGCATTTAGTGTCTTTTAGAGAGGTTATTTTCTCAGAGATCTTTTTTAATTTGGAGGACTCATAAGTGATTAATGAGTTTTATAGTACCATCTGAGTTATAGACAGTGGTAAGGAATTTTTATTATCTAGACCTTGAGCAAACTTTGTGTTTAGTCTTGGTGGAATGATTTCCATAGTACTCACATATAGTGTTTGTTATACGCTTTTATTATTTTGTAGAGATTTATGCCTGGCAGTAATCTGGTTATACTTTCCTCATTTATTATCCTAATTTACACTTTCCACTGTTTTTAGTATCTTCCTTCTTAGGAAAATATGGAAAGGATTTTGGGGGAACAATAGTAATTTTTTATATGTACAAGTACCTGTGTAAATTTTATAAATTATAATAGTTTGTTAATATATAAAGTGACATTGTTTATATAATTTATTTTTTCCTATAACATTTAATTCAAAATATACTTAATGGTGTCTCACTCTTTGGTGAAGAGATCTGGAGAAAGAAATAGTTCTATGCACCTAGTTCTCTTTTTTCTCTTTGTGTCTTTTCATAAACACATAGGCAATCAAAGCATATATCTTAAAAGTAATAAAATTAAGAAGTTAGAAGAATATCCCTGGATATCATACCCTTAACACATTGCCTGCCACACAAAAAGATCAGCAACTTTTCCTTGGGGCCAGAGTTTTTAATATGAAAATAGAATAAAAACTTTGAGTTTTTAAGGTAAACATAAATAGAAAAACAAAATTTATTGACTTCTATTCATTTAATCCACATTTTTAGGATTAAATTGTCAACATTAATTGTAACAATAGAACATCAACAAGTAAGATTTTATATATGCTTCATGCGGCCCTGGAGTCAAAACTAGAGTGACTTATAGAACTCTCATGGCAGTTAATATGTTAAACCAACTGTGCTGCCTGATTGGAAGGATTTAGTCTACTGTTGGTTGTGGCATCTGGCATAATAGAAATAAGGGGTAGCATTGTGAGAAACAATGTTTGCACTGATGCTGTGAGAATTTACTATGAAATTGAACCATTTTTTACTCAGAAGTCTAGCTCTAGACTTCCTTGCAGCATAAAGGACCAAAGCATAGAGGTTGATACTTGGTGGTCAGCCCTACTTGTTGCTTAGTATTTGCAGCACCACCTAGTGGATGGTGAATGGTCACATTTCCATTGGAGTTGTATTTAAATGTCAGTTCCTGTCAAGATAGGCAATTTTGTTAAGTCTCATTGGAAGTAGGAATAGCACAGACTGAGGTTATATTGTAACTGCTAATACTGAAATTAGAGAAAGCAGTTCACAGAATTCATACTATAACCATTTGTCACCAGTCTGTTTTCCACCCGCCTTCTTTTATGTAAATATTTTTGAAAAAGGAACCATTTCCGGTAGCTTCCTTCTGTTCACCACATACATGCCATCGAATCAGTGAACTATCGATATCATATTCTTTTTTACTGTGGCACAAGAAATATTTTGTTGGATATTATGGCGGTCACATCATGGTAGATTTTCAATGTTGAAGGATGCACCTTTGACATCATGTCTTAAATCCATTTATACTTTTTTAGTTGAATATATAAAACTATGTGACTGGAGTAGTTTAGTGGCTCAGATGGAAAACTAAATTGTCATCCATCCAAGTTTTCTTTAGGTATATACTTTTTCTCTTAATTATTAGAAATATTATTTTTAAAGAAAGGGATGGTACTTTTAAGGGCATACCCCTTTTAGTTCAGTTGTACAAGTGAGACCAGAAGTTTCAACAAATATTCTACTGGATTTCTTTCAGTAATGACTACTACATCAGGCTAATTTTAAACTTTTAAAATCTGGATAGCAGATATGTCAGGTAGATGAAAAATATTTTACTTAGTCTTTTAAAGAAAAAAACTTTTCTGTAGTTTTAGAGGGATCTTGTTCTCTCAAGTAGACACTTTTTGCAGAAAAATGAAAGTATATTTATTTGAAGTTAACCTTTGCAATTAATGTGGCCATTGTATCAAATGAGTGTATTTTTACATGGAACATTTCATTTGATTATTTTGTTTTTGTATAGATGGTTGTGAAAACTTTCATGGATATGGACCAGGACTCTGAAGAAGAAAAGGAGCTTTATCTAAACCTAGCTTTACATCTTGCTTCAGATTTTTTCCTCAAGCATCCTGATAAAGATGTTCGCTTACTAGTAGCCTGCTGCCTTGCTGATATTTTCAGGATTTATGCCCCTGAAGCTCCTTATACATCCCCCGATAAACTAAAGGCAAGTACTGTAAAGAACTCCAAGATTGTTTGATACTTTGGTTTATCTTTCTAACTAAAATGAGAGTTAAAGTATTTAGATAATTTCTTGGATTCTTTTTTTTTTTTTTTTGAGACAGTCTCTCTCTCTCTTGCCCAGACTAGAGTGTAGTGGCGTCATCATAGCTCACTGCAGCTTCAAACTCTTGAGCCCAAGCGATCATCCAGCCTCAGCCTCCTGAGTAGCTGGGACTACAAGGCGTGTACACCATGCCTAATTTTTTTTTTTTTTAATATTTTGTAGAGAGGGGGTTTCCGCACGTTGCTCAGGCTGTTCTCGAACCCCTAGCCTCAAGTAATTCCCCTCCCTCCCACCTTCTCAAAGTGCTGGGATTAGAGGAAGAGCTGCTGTTCCTGGCCTGGATTCTTTGATGTTTGCTACAGTAATCTTTTGTTAAACTTCTCTTTTCTTTAGAACTTACTTTTGAAAAACAATTTCTGATTTTGAGGCTAAGAAGTAGATTAATACAGTGTCTACTTTTAATATTAGCTTTGTTTCTTTCAATATAAGGCAATTTAAGAAAAGGCAATTCCTTTTCTTTTTTGAAAATCCATATTGAAAACCATGGCCTTTATTTGTTTAAAAGACAGTACCTAGTATAAACCTGAATTTAATAATATATATTCCTAACTCATTTAATGGAAAGTATGATGTGAATTGTTTTGAAGAAAATACAATTTTAAGGTAGAAATTTTAATGTTAAGGTAGAAAAAGACATGTACTTAGTTATGGTAGTTGTAAGTAAAACCATGAAAATGTAAAAATCTTTAAAAGATGAGAATAACATGATTAATCCATTTTGAAAAATGCTAGTAGAAAGCACGAAGTAATTAGAGCTGTGCAGAAGATAATGATTATAAGGCAGGTCAGGTGGGAATTAAAGAAAAGCAATAATATTAAATAAAAGATAATTGTGCAAACTATGGGTTAGAGAATGAATCCATAAAAAGATTATTAATCCACAGTGTGAAAAAATGGCAGACAATTTATATTTAGTGCACTTAACAGATCTCGCTGTTAGTTATATATCAGGAACTGGATTTACAGGGTTGAGGGGAAAAAAACCCCAAAACATCCAGACATGGTTCTTGGACTCATGGAGTTGCTTCTTGATAATTGGAGTGAGGAACCTGCTCCTTTCAACAAGTCTGCCGAAATTCAAATATGTAATGCCCAAACTGATTTGGGCATACTTGTTTTATATTTTGAATGGTGAAAGAATCTTAGGATGGGGGAAGTAGAGGGCCAATATTTATCAGTTAAAAGTGGAATTGAATTTTAAAATTTGAGAATGGTCACAGACTTAATGTAGATAACATGAGTTGGTCTATATTTGTGAATCCAGATGTAAGGCATGATTTCTAATTGTAAACCTCTAATTTGGAGATGCTTATTAATTGGCTTAAGGAATGATTCTATTTCTTTGTCTGTAGGCTCTCGCTCTTCTTCACTAGATATCTTATTGGCATTCTCATGAAGAGAAAGTCTAACTTAGGACTGCTACTACACAATTTATTTACTTCTCTTGGGGATTTCTCAGTTTGTATAATCAGTGACCCATTTCAGGGCTTTGGGGTAAAGAAAAATTGTCCTACAAGAGGAGCTATGTATCTGTACTATTTATAATAGGACAATTTATGAGAAGACTATTGAGCAGGTAAGATTAGGATCTTTGTGGGTTATTCCCTAGCCAAAAATTTTGAAGTACTTTATTTATATAATAAATTTTTTGGTCTTCTTCCTAATGTCTGTTTTTTCTTTTAGGAGGATAGTGCTTGAAAATTACTGATTTTGAGAGTGCTTTCTAAATGTTTATGGGATAATTTTTACTATTTTGATTAGCATCAAATCCATATTTTTAAAAATCTATGGTAGTGTTATACATATAAGAAAACAGTGATACCTTGATCCTCACCTTTCCACTGTCAGTTTGTTATTGTCATCAGCAAACCCTTTTTATACACTTGGCTTCATGTTTAGATCAGTTATTGTTGGTGAGGTTATAAATGACTGTTGTCTTTCCATCTCCAGATAGAGTCAGTATGACATGTGTTCTCCTATGAGAGAACACATTCATTCAAATGAATCAGGAAGGATTCATTTATGGAGAACATATTTTACATAGCACTACTATCAAAGTAATCTTTTTTTTTAAGTGACCATTTTTTGAAGGGTGTACTTTAAAAAATTTTTATTTTTAATTATGGGTACATAATAGTTGTATTATTTATAGGGTACATGTGATGTTTTGATATAAGCATATAATGGGTATTAATCAAATCAGGGTAATTGAGGTGTCTATCACCTCAAGCATTTATCATTTCTTTGTGTTAGGAACATTTCAATTCCACTTTTTAGTTAATTTTAAAGTATACAGACTCACTCCCAGACCAGCCCTCACTGAAGTGGAGAATAAGGACACACCTGGAAATCCCAGGGCCCCACCCACCACCTGAGTGCCTCTCCAGAGGAACAAGAGCTGGTTACAGGACCCAAAAACAGCAGTGTAGCCTGCTCCTCTGACACCTACTGACAGGGAGGACATTCTGCACACCATTTACGGCATCTACTGACTCATCGTACCCCTGTGTGCAAATCTCACCCACAAACACCACGTACTGGCTCAGAGACTAAACAGGGTGTGTCATTATCTGAACAAAAACTTAAAAGTAGGAAACAACAACTAATCCAGATGGGAAGAAATCAGCGAAGGAATTCTGGAAATATGAAGACCCAAATGGAAAGCACACCACCAAAGAGGAACCCCAGT
>VBSM01003176.1:74298159-74321800 GCA_008086735.1 Cheirogaleus medius | reverse complement strand
GGGGGAGGAGGGGATGGGTATATACAAACATAATGAGTAAGATGTGTAACGTATTGGGGATGGTCATGCTTGAGGCTCTGCCTCGAGGGGAGAGGGTTCATGGGCAATATACATAACCGTAATATTTGTACCCCCATAATATGCTTAAATTAAAAATAAAATAAAATAAAATAAAAGCCTAGTTCATAAAAAAAATAAATAAAAAATAAAGTATAGTATAACTTGTTGACTATAGTCATTTTGTTGTGCTATCAAATATTGTTCATTCTATCTAACTATATTTTAGCACCCACCAACCATCCTGACTTTATCCCCCTCCCTGCTACCTTTCCTAGCCCCTGGTAACCATCATTCTACTCTTCTCTTCTCCATGAGATCAATTGTTTTAATATTTAGCTCCCACATGTGAGTGAGAATATGTGTGATTTCTCTTTCTGTGCTTGGTTTATTTCATTTAGCATTATATTCTCCAGCTCCATCTATGTTATTGTAAATGACAGAATTTCATTCTTTTTTTATGGGTGGATAATACTTTATTGTGTACATGTACCACATTTTCTTTATCCATTCATCTATTGATGAACGCTTAGCCATCCATTGATGGCTATTGTGAATTGTGCTATAATAAACATGTGAGTGCAGATATCTGTTTGATATACTGATTTCCTTTATTTTGGATATATACTTAGCAGTGGGATTGCTGGGTCATATGATGGTTTTATTTTTTATTTTTTGAGGAACCTTCGTACTGTTCTCCATAGTAGTTGCACTAATTTATATTCCCGCCAATACTGTACGATGGTTCCCTTTCTCCACATTCTTTCCTGCATTCCTTATTGGCTGTCTTTTGGATAAAAGCTATTTAAACTGGGGCAAGATCATATCTCATTGTAGTTTTGATTTGCATTTCTCTGATGACTAATGATGTTGGGCATTTTTCATATACCTGTTGGTCATTTGTACGTCTTTGTTTGAGAAATGTCTATTCAGATCTTTTGCCCATTTTTTAAGTGGCATCATTTGATTTTTTCCTGTTGATTTGTTTGAGCTCCTTATATAAGCTAGTTATTAATCCCTTGTCAGATGGGTAGTTTGCAGATATTTTCTGTGAGTTGTCTCTTCTTCTATTGATTGTTTTCTTTGCTGTGTAGAAGCTGTTTAGTTTCATATGATTCCATTTGTCTAATTTTGCTTTGGTTGCCTGTGCTTTTGCGGTAATATTCAAGAAATAATTGCTCAGACCAATGTCTTGAAGTGTTTCCCCAGTGTTTTCTTTCAGTAGTTTCATAGTTTCAAGTTCTAGGCTTAAGTCTTTAATCCATTTTGGTTTCCTTTTTGTATATGCAAGAGATAGTGGTCTAGTTTCATTCATTTGCATACGGATATTCTGTTTTCCCAGCACCATTTATTAAAGAGACTGTCCTTTCCCCAATGTATGTTCTTGGCACCATTGTCAAAAATGAGTTTACTATAGATGTGTGGATTTGTTTCTGGATTCTCTTATCTATTCTGTTCTCTTGGTCTGTGTGTCTGTTTTTGTGCTAGTGCCATGCTGTTTTGGTTATTACAGCTCTGTAGTATAATTTAAAGTTAGGTAATGTGATTCCTCCAGTTTTGTTCTTTTTGCTTAAGAGGCTTTGGTTATTCTGGGTCTTTTGTGGTTTCATATACATTTTAGGATTACTTTTTCTATTTCTGTGAAAAATGTTGGTGAATCTGTAGATTGCTGTGGGTAGTATAGACATTGTAACAATATTGATTCTTCCTATCCATGAGCATGGAATATCTTCCCATTTTTTTGTGTGTCCTCTTCAGTTTCTTTCATCAATATTTTATAGTTATTATTGTAGAGATCTTTTACTTCTTTAAGTTTATTCCTAAATATTTTGTTTGTAGCTGTTGTAAATGAGATTACTTTTTCATATTGTTCAGTGTTGGCATATAGAAATGCTACTGATTTTTGGATGTTGATTTTTGGGTACTGCAAATTTGTTCATCAGTTCTTATAGTTCTTTTGTGGAGTCATTAAGTTTCTCTAGATAAAAGATCATATGGTATGGAAACAAGAATAATTTGACTTCTTCCTTTCCAATTTGCATGTCATTTATTTCTTTTTCTTGTCTGTATGGTCTAGCTAGAAATTCCAGTTGAATAATAGTGGTAAAAGTGGGCATCCTTGTCTTTTCCAGATCTTAGAGGAAAGGCTTTAAATTTTTCCCTGTTCAGTACGATCCATACTAGCTGTCTAGTCATACATATATCGCTTTTGTCATGGTGTGATGTATGTTCCTGCTATACCCAAGTTTTTGAGAGTTTTTATTATGAAGGGGTGTTGAATTTTATCAGATGTTCTTTCAGCATCAATTGAAATGATCATATGGTTTTTGTCCTTCATTCTGTTGATGTAATGTGTCACACTGATTGCTTTGCATTTGTTGAACCATCTTTGAATCCCTGGGATGAAGCTCACTTGATCATGATGGATAATCTTTTTAATGTGTTGTTGAATTTGGTTTCCTATTATTTTGTTGAGGATTTTTGCATCTATGTTCATCAGAGATATGGGCTTATGTTTTTTTTTGTTGTTGTTTTTTGAAGGAGGTACTTTTGATAGGACTTTTCTTAAAAAGCTACACAGTCATTTGCATATTAAATTGTTCTCCTTTTAAAATATGCTTGCTATTTTACTAAAAGGGAAACATTTTTTCTTTTATTGATTGATAGCATGCTTCCTTTGCAGAATTCATTTTTCTAACCTTAGGCCTTTTTCAAACTGTTCAAAAACATCTACATTTCTCTTGAAACTCATTTCCATAAAAACATGACTCAGAGTGACATTGAACCTGTCTATCCAGGTACAAAGGGGGATGTGGTCAAAAATGAAAAGCAACAGATGGGAATAGATTGGAAAATGGTGGGGAAGAGCAAGCAATTATAGTGATTAAATAGGAATCTTGAAAAATTGACTTCTGATGGTCTTTTAAGTATTTTGTATGGAATCTACTGTCTTTGTCCATTGGCGTGTTTTTTTTTTTCTTAATTTTAATATTCCTAAACTGTGCTCTTGCTGTATAATTACCAAATATTGTGCTGTTCCAGCAAACCTTATCAGCTCTCAGTCGCTGCAACAATTTTTATTCTAAAAATAGTGTAAATTTTAGTGGACTCAGTTCTCAGGTCTATTTGTTTAACTTGCTATAAGATGAAGTTTTTCTTTATATATTTTAAGATCATGGTAAATGATTTACTATTTTCCTATGAAGGATAGTAATACATTTAATGTTCATATAAAGATGTACTTTTTAAAAATTCTAGCCAAATACAGTTTTTTCTTTACAATCTTTATGGTTTATCATGATATGTACACACGATTACTGAATTAGCTTTAGGAGTTTAGTGAATATTATCATTTAGCGTTCATAATCTAAACAATACTTTGTCTTTTTTTTAAAGGATATATTTATGTTTATAACAAGGCAGTTGAAGGGGCTAGAAGATACAAAGAGCCCACAATTCAATAGGTATTTTTATTTACTTGAGGTAAGTAATATTGAGGTGATATTTTAAAGTAATTTTTTGTGCTTGTATATTTTTACCAAAGTGTTTACCTTTTTAACCTCTTATTTTTAGAACATTGCTTGGGTCAAGTCATATAATATATGCTTCGAGTTAGAAGACAGCAATGAAATTTTTACCCAACTATACAGAACGTTATTCTCAGTTATAAAGTAAGTGTATTTTACTAAGTATATAATATTTTTAAAAATATAAAAGTAAAGAATTTTTAACTTACAGGTGAATCTGCATAATCTGTTATGAATATTAGAAGCCTAAGATTTAAATTTAAATTTATTTAAATTTATTCTTATAGGTGTTTTTAAAATGAATAGTGCTTAATCAATTTTGTGTTGTAAGGAATTACTGGTTATAGAAGTGGCATAAGGCCAATATAAAAATATTTTTGGTTACGTTATTTATGTGTTTAAGTTATTAATACATATAACTCCTTAATGCATGTGGCTATTTGAGCTTTTTGTGTATCGTTTGAAATTATTTACTAGAATTAACTTCAAAGCAATTTGACTTTCTGAATAAGGCAAAATTGAAGTTGCTTTTGATTTCATCATTTTTAATTGTGAAACTGGCTAAAATTAGGGAAAAGTAATCTAAGAAATGTAGTTTAAAAATATACTTTGGCTACTATTGTTAAGATTTGGGAGATAGGGAAGCTTTAAATGAATATATAGAATTTTATTTAATATTTTAGTATCTTTTTATAAAGTGTAATATTTGTCAGTATCATGAAGAAATCCTATACATCTCAGTTATAATTTAAATAAAATGTCTATTTTTAATTTCAGCAATGGCCACAATCAGAAAGTTCATATGCACATGGTAGACCTCATGAGCTCTATTATTTGTGAAGGTGATACAGTATCTCAGGAGCTTTTGGATACAGTTTTAGTAAATCTGGTACCTGCTCATAAGGTAAGTAGTAATATATGTATGCTGAAATTATGTCTAAAGCTCATTGATATTACGGTCCAAAATTTGTTCTTAGATTCTAAATACAATTTATCCTGCTATAACCTTAGTTTTAGAGAATCTGTTGATTAATATTAATATGTATTTATTGTATTTAATGTGTAATAAAGCACAATACACTTAGTCACTAACTAAATGAAAAGAAGAAATAATATTTAGTCATGTAATAAAATATCTGTGATAATTCAGCTTTGTATAGAGTGTATTTTAGGGAGTGAGTGAATAACTACATAGATTCTGTTATATAACTTTACATGTTGAGAGGGGGAACCAGTTAGGGTTTTACGGAAAAGACAGTGGTAAGAAAGAGAGGAGGGGTGAAATTAAAAAGAAAATCTCTACTAATAGGGAGATAAGAGATATAATGATGGCAGTGTTTCTTGCCTGGGTGATGTTGATCAGGATGTGTTTATTTTGTGTGTGTGTTTGTGTTTTGATTTTTGAAAATGATTGACTCTCCAGTTCGAAATATGGTTTCATGACATAGAAGGACTCTGGGTTAAGGAGAGGAGCACAGGAATCACCAGTATAAAGATCTTTGCAAATTTAAGACCTCTCTGGCAACATACAATCTTAGTCTATAGCTACACAGCATTGATACAAATAATGTTTCAATAAAAATGATCTCATAATCCAAACTTTTTTCCAAATTCTTTTTTTTTTTAATTTTTAAATTTTTTTATTTCAGCATATTACTGGGGTACAAATGTTTAGGTTACATATATTGCCTTTGCCCCACCCCAAATTTCCAAATTCTTAAAAGAATTAGTCTATTAGTGCTCAAAGTCTGCAGATACTGTAAATAGCAAGATTAGATTACAAAAAATACAGATAATATGTTTATTCGATAAAAATAATACGTGCTGGTGTGCTGTGGGCTCTGAGCCAGCTACCATTTACTCCTCACCTGACTCTTGCATTCTTCCCACTGCACATCTTGGATGCAGTTCACTGTGTCCTGACTCCACCCAGTCCAGCCTCACCTTTTTCACTGGTGACTGTGAAAGAGAGGGAAGGTAGGAGACTGCCTCCTTCATCTTAGTTCCCATATCTGGTTAGGGATGCTTGTTATCCTTTTTTATTAAATGAGCTATAAAAACTAGCCTGGGACTCAGCTACTGTTACTTACCCAGAGCAGATGAGCCAGGGGTACCTGGCCTGATACCACAAGCTCTCTGCCCTTTGTGCTTAGGTTGGGAGAGGGGCCTCATGAATCCAACCACAGAATGCCCTAGAAAGGAAGGCTGCGTTTTTAGGAGGAGACTCAGTAGGCCTCCCAAAGGGGCTGCACTTGACTGGACACTCAGCCCTTTAGATCCCACATCTGCTTGTGAACTCTCCAAGACAATCCCTCCTGGATGCAGATTCAGTATTGAGTTTGACTTTCTACACCTAGCAGCTCGACTACCAGAGGCATTCAAGGCTTCCATCTATCCATTGCCACGAAAAAGACTTTGTTCAAGGCACTTCTGAAATGCACATTTTCTCCTTGGCCATGCTTTAGGGAGAGGATCAGTAGGTATTTCCAGAAACTAGAATCCTAGGACCTACTTTAACCCCCTATCTGTAAATAGAGGAGCTGGAATCTTCCACCAACTACTTAGAATTCAATCCTCTGCTTATTCTGTTTAGCTCAGACTGGAAATTTCCCAAGGCACTTTTGCAGTTCTTTGCATAATTTTAGCTTTGTGTAGTTTAGTGAATGTTTATGGCACTGAAGGAAACTTTCTAACAAAGTTTAAAAAATCATAAATACCCTTAAAAGGATTAGTGATAAAAATGTTTAAATAGGAGCTAAAAAACACAATAACTAGACATACGAAAGGAGTTAGGAAAAAACTTATTAGAAGGGAAAAATGGTCATTGAAATTAAAATCTTGATTGGATTATGTATAATTTTGGAGAACTGGGATAGATGTGAGGAAATGATATAGATACAGTGAGATAAAGAAAACATGAAAAATAAGGTTGGATGTATTTAATTGTGATTTCAGGACAACAGAGAGCAGAGAAGAGATGATATTCAAGTAGAAATTAACTTAAAATATTCCAGAATTAGTGAAAAGCATGAATTTAGGGATTAGGTAGAAAAAGGTATAACAAGCAGAATAAATAAGGAAGAAATCCCTGTCCAAGAATATCCTGGAGAAATTGTGGAACACCCAAACAGAAATAATATATAAAGTACCCAGAATGAAAAGGCATAGTCCTTACCAAAGAATGAAGGTTAAACTGATTGCTGACTTCTAAATTGCAATGATAGATGCCAAAAAATAATGGAAGTGTTTTTCTAGGGTGCCAAGATAAAATAATTGTCAGCCTAGAGTTGTGTGTCCAGTTTGAGTTAAATGAAGACATTAAGTATTCATGAGTCAGTAGTCTTCCTGAAAGAAACTATGTGAATGAGCACTTTAGGATGAAGGAAATTGAATTGAAAAGTGAGATATAAGAAATTGTGATGAACAAGAAAAGCTCTAGATAAGAACTGATACATAAAACAAAAAACAGTAGCAGAAATAATTATAATGGTTAATTAAAGGGGTATTAACAAATTGGTCTTAAAGTATTGGATACAAATAAATATATAATATTGAGTGGTTTAGTAGAGTTAACGGGTGATATGATCCTGGAGTGATCAGGAGTATTTAGAGCTATTGCTGCTGTTGTTTAACTTTGAACTTTAAATGAAGTATTCATGTTAAAATTTTAAGGATTACAATAAAAGAAAGAATTGTAGAAATTGGCCTGTATTTACTACATAAGACAGATTGTTAGATTGGATTGAAGATAATACAGCTGGTCATTGTTAATAAGAAATACAACTAAAATATAGTCACAAAAAGATTGAATGTAAAAGGATGGAAAAAAGACTTGTCAGGCAAATACAAACTGAAAGAAAACTGAGATGGCTTATGTTAATATTAGACTCAGTAGTCTTTACTGGTAAAGAAGGGCTTTATATAATAATAAAAGGTTCAGTACTTGGGAAGATATCTAAACTTGTATGCATACAGATTCAAAATATATAAAGC
Source organism: Cheirogaleus medius (assembly GCA_008086735.1). Classification (NCBI taxonomy): domain Eukaryota; kingdom Metazoa; phylum Chordata; class Mammalia; order Primates; family Cheirogaleidae; genus Cheirogaleus; species Cheirogaleus medius. Next base: position 74,314,223 of record VBSM01003176.1, on the reverse strand, counting down.
ACAAATTGAATGAAGTATGGGAGAAAGAAGCAAATTCACAATTTAGTGTGCCATTTTAACATGTTTTTCAGTTATTATAAATAAAGTAGACCAAGAGTTTGTAAGAATATTGAGGATTTGAAACACAAAACTATAAGTTTAATGGCATGCATAATTAATCTGGCAAAACAAATCATAATGGCAATTATAAAATATTTAAAAATGATAATTAGAATGATATATATTAAAACTTGTGAAATGCGGCTTAAATGTAACTTTATAGCTAAGTGTCCATTTTAAGAAGTTATGAAAACATTATCAGAATAAACAAAATGTGCAAGGAAGAAAACAGTGAAGAGCAGAAATTAATGAAATAGAAAACACAGTGACATTTCACCGAAACCCAAAGTTGGTAATTTGAAGAATATGTTAAATAGGCAAATGCTTCTCAAGTTGAATCACAAAACGAGACAAGGTATCAGTAACAGTTTTAGAATGAAATAAGGAACACAGACATGGAAAAGATCAAAACATGGTTCCATGAACAATATTTTATACTAACATATTAGAAATTAGAAAAAATCCTAGAAAATATAACTTGCCAAATTTGTCTCAAGAGAGAAAATCTTTTTATTTATTTATTTATTTACTTTTATTTTTTATTTTTTATTTCAAGGAGAGAAAATCTTGAGTAGCCTTTAACCAATAAAGAAATTTAATTGGCTTTAAAAATTCTACCTATAAAATAAAACTTTCATTTTCATTTCAAACAATAGCAACAGTAACAGCAGCAACAATAATAGCAGCAGAACTCAAACCAGCAACAAAAGAACCTAAACCCATCACCAGGAGATTTCCGTTGTCCATTTAAGTGGCAAATAGTCCTAATCTTCAGTAAACTTCCAGATTATAGAACAGGAAGGATACTCCATAACTCACTTTTGAGCAGAGTATGATCTTCCTAGGGAAACCAGGCAAGAACTAAGCAAGAAAAGAGAATCATAGGCTAATTGAACTTGTGAATGTAATCATATAAATCCAATATAAAATAATAGCTTCTACAATGGTATAGAGTACTATTGATAATGACCAAATTAGCTTTATTTTAGGAATACAAGGATGGATCAACATTAGACAATGTTAGTGATAGGCTAAGTAATATTTGTTTAAATTAATAGATCAAAGAGAAAAATATTAATAGATATAGAAAAAGAATGATAAAATTTAGTATAATTTATGATAAAAACTCTTAGCAAGTTTGAAATAGAAAGGAACTTCCTTAAACTGACATGGAGATATGTATGGTACAATATTTAATGATGAAATGTTGAAGCATTATCTTTGAAGTTAGGAACATTATAAAAATGTCACTTTTACTCAGGCAGAAGGCAAATACCGTATTTCCCAGAAAATAAGACCTATCCATAAAATAAACCCTAGCAGGATTTCTAAACATTTGCACAATATAAGCCCTACCCCAAAAATAAGACCTAGTGATGAGCGTGGCTACACAGCATATCTGCACAACCCATGCATTTTGTTGTGGAGCTGTAAAGAAGATGAGCAACCCTTCTCATATGCCCCATCCTGACAGCTGCTATCCCAGAGGTGACCGGAAAGGTGCAGGCAGCCCCACCAACAAGGTGGACTTCCCCTGTCAGGTCCCGGCCATCCTTTGCATGCTGCAAGCTGAGGCTTTGAGGGGAAAATAAGCCCTAGGGTGTCTTCTTGAGGAAAAATAAATATAAGACCCTGTCTTATTTTCGGGGAAACACGGTATGCTAATTCTAACCAACATTATACTAGAAGTCTTAATTCAGTGAAATAAAACAAGACAAAATATAAAAGGATTAGAAAGAAGAAACAAAACTGAAGTTATTCGCAGGTGATATCATTGCCTGTGCAGAAAACACAAAACAATGTACAGACAAATTTCTAGAACAGATAAGAAAGTTCTGGAAGGTTGCTAGATATAAGAATATACAAAAATCTGTTAGCATAATTTCAAAAAATTTTGACTGGTAGCTTTAATAAAGACAAAGTACTTAGAAATTTAATAAAAATGTGCATGACATTTATGTTGAAAATCATTGTAATTGGGTATTAATAATACCCACTCTCTCAGCTCCTTCATAACCATGTATCCACTTATAAATTCTTCATTGCTTCCAGTGTTCCTTTGTCTATTACTGCCTGATTATAGTCAAAGGGATGTATGAAAATAAGTCTTTTTTTTTTTTTGAGACAGAGTCTCACTCTTTTCCCTGGGCTAGAGTGCCGTGGCATCAGCCTAGCTCACAGCAACCTCCAACTTCTGGGCTCGAGCGATCCTCCTGCCTCAGCCTCCCAAGTAGCTGGGACTATAGGCATGCACCACCATGCCTGGCTAATTTTTTCTATATATTTTTAGTTGGCCGATTAATTTCTTTCTATTTTTAGTAGAGATGGGGTCTCGCTCTGGTTTCGAACTCCTGACCTTGAGCGATCCGCCCACCTCGGCCTCCCAGAGTGCTAGGATTACAGGCGTGAGCCACCGCGCCCGGCCTGAAAATAAGTCTTAACATTAGGTCTCCACTTTCTTATTCTTTTTCAAAATTGTTTTGTTATTACTGGCCATTTGCTCTTCCATGTGAACTTTCAATTCAGCTTGTCAATTTACATACTTGCACATGCTACCAATTTCTATTTTAATTGAATTATTGACCAGTATGTAGAAAATTGACATCATTATGATACTGAGTCTCCTTCCATAAATAATAATAACAAATAACAAATCTCCAAACATTTCTTTTATTATCAATACAAGTCATTGAAAGGAATAATGGACTACTTAATGATTTTAGGGCAATTGACTATCCATATGGAAAATAATAAAATTAGATTTCTTATTTTGTACCATACATAAAAAATACAGCTGGAATAAAGAAAAGTACATCTGAAAAAGTAATCTGGAAAAGTAAATCTTTAAAATTTTATTTGAAAATAAAAAACAACATCTTTGTAAACCCAGGGTGGGAATGAATTTCTTAAGAAGGATATAAAGAGAAGAAGCCATGCAAGAAAAGATTGATATATTTGATTACATTAAAATTAAAAACTTCTGTTGACATTAACCAAGATATGGAATCAACCCATGTCCATAAATGGATGAATGAATCAAGAAAATGTGATATAAATACATAATGGAATATTACTCAGCCATAAAAAGAATGCAGTCCTATCATTTGCAGCAACGTGGATAGAACTGGTCATTATGTTAAGTGAAATAAGCCAGGCACAGAAAGACGAATATCACATATTCTCACTCACCAGAGAGGAGCTAAAAAAGTAGATATTATAGAGGTAGTGAATAGAATGGTGGTTGCTGGAGACTGGGAAGGGTATGGAGATGGGAAATTAAGAGAAGGTGGTTAAGGGGTACAAAAATACAGTTAGATAGAAAGAATAGTTCCAGTACTTGATAGTACTAGTACAGTAGGGAAATTATAGTTAACAGTAGTTTTCAAAAAGCTAGAAGATTTGTAATGTTCCCAACACAAGAGACAAATATTTGAGGTGATAGATATCTCATTTACCCTGATTTGATCATTACACATTGTATACGTTTATCAAAATGTTACGTGTATCCCAAAACATGTACAACAATTATATATCAAAAAACATACAAAAAATAAAAATTTATGTATACTTTAAGACACCATAAATATTGTGAAAAGACAAATATAGACTAAGATACATATGTACAGATGGTCCCTGACTTATGATGGATTGACTTATAATTTTTCAACTTTATGATGGGTCTGTTGGGGTATTAAATGCATTTTCGTTTAACGATGGGTTTATCAGGATGTAACCTTATCATAAGTTGAAGATCATCAATAATTGAAAAAGGTTTAGTGTGTAGAATTTATGGAGAAATTCTACAAATAAGAACAGGACAAAACAGCCCAATTGAAAATGACAAACAGAATTTACAGAAAATTATTTCTCATATGTATAAGATACATGTATTTTAATGTTCCTATATAGTAGAATCAGTAAATAAGCTGAGGCATGTTATATAGTAAAATGCTAAGCAGCAATTAGAAGTGAACAAAATATAATACAAGCATTAAGGCAGGTAAATCTAAAATTATTCTGAATCAAGAATATGAGTTTAAGAATATATACAGTATTCCTGTTTACTGTAACATGTTTAAACTGGAGTAGTGACTCAACTTTAGATCTTTAGTTTCTTCTATCATTATCAAAGTCTCTTAGAAACACATTTTCTTAAGATGTTTTTTCTTGTACCTTTTTTCCCCATACATTACTATTTATTTTGTTTCCTGTTGTATCCTTGGACTTCCCTGTGCTCTGAGATGTACTTGTGTAAATCTGCTTTCCCATAGCTGCCCCAGAATCCTTCCTGATCCCCCATTGCTGCCCACACCAGTTCATCCTCTTAGGATGTTTTGGATCTTCTGGACCTGGAGTTGAACAGCCTGTATTTGTACTCAGCTAAACTGATTTGACTTGGGGACTAGATTTAAAATGACTGAGTATCTCCTTCTCTAGCTAGTAAACATTTACTGACCATTTCTATTTAGTTTATGTTATGTTATAAATAAGAAGTGAATATAGTTATCCTTGCATGGAAGGGATCTTAAGATCTTGTAGGCCAGTTATTCCTAAGAAAATTGACTTTGCCTTCTCCTTTTTTATTCTAATTGAGTCTTAGTTTTTTCACTTATTTACTTAAGAATAGCTTTTTAAAATACAGGAAATATTTTGTTTTTCATAGAGATCTATAATATAGATATTTATGTTTTTCAGAATTTAAACAAGCAAGCATATGATTTGGCAAAGGCTTTACTGAAGAGGACAGCTCAAGCTATTGAACCATATATTACCAATGTAAGTGTACTTGTAATTGGTTGTCAGAATGATTAAGCCAAAAGTTTAAAGATTTGCTAGAAGCAAAATTTCAGCAAGTAGTATATACTTTTTATTTTGTGATGTTTTACCCATTAAGTTATGTATTTTCTTTCTCTTCTTTAATTGAAATTATTCTTGCTTAATATTTTCTGCAAGAATAACTCTCATCCTATTTGTTCATTCATTTGCTTCTTTCAAATTGCCTGTGAACTAAAACAACTTTTATTTTGGTTAGCAAGCTACACTATTTGTTTCTACTGATAGAAATACAGTTAAATGGAACTGTTCATTATTCAGAGAACTTGCTTACAGCTTTTTGTAGGTTGAATTGATTAGTACAAGAAGATATGAACTATTAAAAAGATGTAGAAATTGAAGAAGGCGAGTATGAATGGCAGTAGTGATTTGGTGAAAGTTACTTATCTATTGCTGTTGCTGGGGTAGATTCCATATAAATGTATCTCTTCTGAAAAAGAGGAAGAATTGCGGTGAAATGAGCCTTTTCAGTATCACCCCAAATCTGCTTATTTATGATTGACCATCTTGTACTTATTTTTAGAAGAAATATTTTTTAGTTCCTAGGTTCACTTACAGAAGCTAATAGTAAGTTTTATTTTCTCTCTATAGTTCCATTGAGTTGCACAGCTCTGGGTGGCACCGTTCATACTGTATTTTATGTGAATGGTGCCTCCTGGAACACAAATATAGAAATTGGTGTTAATGGTGGCCCCTGATATTATGTAACAGCTCTCTTCTTCCATCTGCTTTTCGCTTTCACCCACTTCCAAAAAGTAAAGGATATAAATCTGTCTTCTTGAATAAAGTAAGAAAGAAAGCCTTTTATAATTACTTATGCATTTAATTCTCCTGAAGTTTATTGAAGGAGAATTTTTATTGTACCATATAAAAATTTAAAGTATATAAATATTAATATATCATGAAAAGATATACTTCAAAAAATAGCATACTTCATAAAAAAGTACCTTTGTAAATCACAGCTTTTGTTTCTGGCTTATGACCTTAAAGAATTCTAAGCACATGATGATTTGGAAACATGAATTTAATTTGTAAGGAAATTGTTCTGAATTGTGAACTTTCAGAAGCTGTAGAATCAAATTCTATGTAATCTGTCTAAAGTAGGGAACTCCAAATATTGATTTCTGCAGTTTTGTGAGTCTTGGGTATTGGCTGAGATAAATTGTTGGGATTAAGTTTTTTCATTATTGACTTAGTGGCACTTGAAGTGTGTAGACCCAGACTTAAGCATTCTGTGATTAATTATACCTTCTCTTTTCCTTGCTTCAAGTGATTCTGAATGACTATTTACGTAGCCTATTAGAGAACACTAGGTGAGCTCCTCCTGGTGGTCATTTATTTAAACTGATATTGCCAAGCTAGATGTTTTTTTTAGGGGAACACTTCCTTAATCTCTTTTTTTTCTGGTATAAAAATAAGAAAAGAACACTCTACTATGTTGATATCTCCTCTGTGATTGGGGGAAATAAATATTTGATTGGGGTAATTAAAGAAAAAAAAGCCTACGATAGAATGATGATATTTGTTTGATCTTGGTGATTAGATTCATTATACTCTTCTCTCAACTTTTGTATGTTTGAAAATGTTTATAATAAAAATTAAAGAAAGAAAAAAGGCCAAAGAAATACTTTTAGCAATCTCAGATAAATCAAGGTAAAAACATTTCTTTATCACTTACACTTTCTGTTAATTTCTTGCTCTTCTTGCCAACAGAAATAGAACCCCTCCTTTCTTATTATAATTTTATCAAAAGCCGGGGAACAGGGGTCAGAGGACTAGCAAAGTGCTTGAACACACTTTCAATTATATACTTATTCCTAGTGTCTTGTCTGTTATTTTCTTATCTCTCCCCATTTTCTTGTCCCTTGCCTTATTTGTGGGTCAACTAATAAGTCATTAAGACTTGCTTTTTCCTCCCTTTAATTCCCTTATAAGTTTTCTTATTTTTCTCCTTCAAACTGATATATATAATTATGTGTAGAATCACCTTCTAATGAACTTAATTGTCTTGTAGTAGGATAAAATTAATATAATGTTAGAAGTCATTCTTAGTTCTTTTAGACTTATAGATGAAATAGCCATTATTCATTTATCTTCCTAGTAGAGAATTAGCAAGTAAAAATAGGAGTAAGATACTGAGGAATAACCTCATTTCTCTCTCTTTTCTATATGTTACTTTTTGACTCATGCATATAGACGCATTCAAGTTGTTTTTTTTTTATAGATAGTGATTCTTACATATATAAAGACTGGAGAAATCACTGGTGGTGTTGTAGGTTATTTTTTCAAAACAGAATTTGTTGTAACATGACAACCCAGGAAACTAAAAAGTACATGTATTTTTTAAAAAGGTAAAACAGTATCAAAAACAAAAAGTACACAATGCCAATTCAAAAAATTTCCCATGTATATCATTTCTTAGTGGTGATATTATTTTTCACCAGATCTTTTTTTATCACTAGTTTGGGATACATCAAAGAAATTATTTTGTTGGACTGAAAATGTATCAAATCCTTGTTGAAATAGGTAGAATTTTGGTTAAGTTATTTATTCTTACTAAGCCTCTGATTTTGCATCTTTAAATTGGCACTAAAAATGCTTGGGTAGTGGTAAGGAATGTGTTAAGTAATGTGAAAGCACTTTTATAATTAAAATTAACCATGTAAATCTAAGGTAGAATTTATTTGTGACCTGGGATGTCTTTGATTAGGAGACTTTTTAAAAAATTAAACGATGTAATTTATAGTGTGTAAATTAGCTACCCATTTGTAAATGAAAGACTAATGATTTTTGGAAGAAATATTTTAATCAAATCTATATCTGCCTCTACTAAATATTAGGGCTTATGAAGGGCTTGTATTGTTTTATGCATATTTGCATTATAATACCTGCTGCATATTATTCATTTACCAAATATGCATTGGATATGTAGTACCTACTCTGTGTCAGACTCTGCTAGGCTCTTGTTATACACTGGAGAAGATCAACTTGGTTACTGCCTTTTTGCTGATAAGTGTTCAATATATGTGTTTGATGAAATTTGAGACATTAAACCAGGGAATTATTTTATTTTATTTTATTTTTTGCTTTCCATTTTTAAAATAAGTTTTCTCCAGATCATTAGAAGAAGACAACAATAGTTTGACCACCTGGTGGCCAGATCGGGAAGGATTATTGTTCTTTTTTAAGGAAAGGTAGATTGAGGGATTTTATTTTACTATTTTTTAAGCAGGAGAAAACTTGTGAATGGAAGCAAAATAGCCACTTTATTTTCAACCTGAATAAGAATTTAATCTTTGGTGTCATGTAATTCTTTTCCCACAAAATTGATAGAGAGTATAAACAAGTTATTTTTAAAACCAATAAAGAATAGCAAAATAGAATTTGTTCTTTTATCCCCTTCATGGTTAGGTAGCCTGTACCAGTTCATAGACCTAAAAATCTTTCCTTAAAAATAACCTGAGGGCCAGGCAGGGTGGCTCACACCTGTAATCCTAGCACTCTGGGAGGCCAAGGAGGGAGGATCGTTTGAGCTCAGGAGTTCAAGACCAGCCTGAGCAAAAGCGAGACCCCATCTCTACTAAAAATAGAAAGAAATTAATTGGCCAACTAAAAATATATAGAAAAAATTAGCCGGGCATGGTGGCGCATGCCTGTAGTCCCAGCTACTTGGGAGGCTGAGGCAGGAGGATCGCTTGAGCCCAGGAGTTTGAGGTTGCTGTGAGCTAGGCTGATGCCATGGCACTCTAGCTGGGGTAACAAGAGTGAGACTCTGTCTTAAAAAAAAACAAAAACCTGAGAACGAAAAGTAAGCAGAAAAAACATAGAAATATGAAATTCTGTATTTTCAATATAGAAAGCAAAAACCTAATTAAGCCAAGAAATAGGTTAACTGTCATAGAAGAAAGATCAGGGCAGCTTGTATGGTGTAAAGAATCCTTAACCTTCTCCATGGGAACAGAGGAAACTAGTGGAGAATATGTGGTGTATGTTCTGGGTTTTAATATATTATGTGTTCGGAAGATTTTAAATAGAAATGAACTTGGCTAGTATGCCATGTATCTTTACCCATTTCAGTAGTAATGTGATGAATGGTCTGAGTGTGGAAATTAGAGCTAGCTGCCTAATAGGAAAAAAATTGTTTTAATTTGGATTTTCCTTGTGTGTGTTTGTGCTTTTAATTGGATTTTAATTGCAGTTGTAAACCTTGTATAAATGTACACATTGTTTATCAGAATGTAAAATAAAACCAAAAGGGTTAGAAAGGGGTTGTTTTGTATTAAAAATATAAAATTACATATTTTAAAAATAGAATTGGCTCCTGCTATGAAGGTGTAAGAAGGCTTTATCTTAGATGCTGTTGTCTCCCATTTATGGTAAAGTGAACAAGAGGTCATCCCTTGCCCTTAAGGAATTTATCTAGTGAGATTAAGGCATTGTATTAGGGTTCTCTAAAGAAACAGATCCAATAGTGAGTAGTGTATGAATGTATGTGTATATGTATATACCTGTATGTATGTATGTGTGAGAGGGGATTTATTGGGGGAATTGGCTTATGTAATTATGGAGGCCGAAAAGTCCCACAATAGGCCATCTGCAAGCCGGAGAACCAGGGACAGTGATGGTATCACTCTTAGTCAGAGGCAGAAGGCTTGAGAACACAGAGGGGTGCCACTGGGGCAATTCCTGGAGTTCGAAGGCTGGAGAACCTGGAGTTCTAATATCTAAGGATAGGAGAAGTATCCCAACTCCAGAAGAAAAAGAGAGTGAATTCACCTTTTCTTCTGCCTTGTTGTTCTTTTGGGCCCCTACAGCCTATTGGATGGTGCCTGTCTCTGTTGAGGGTGGATCTCTCTCTACTCAGTCTACATGCCAATCTCTTCTGGAAACACCCTTGCAGACACACCCAGAAATAATGCTTTGCCAGCTATCTAGGTGTCCCTTAATGCAGTCAAGTTACACCTAAAATTAACCATCACAGATAGGTACACAATAATAATGTAGCATAGAATGTAATAAGTATCATAATGAGGAACAAAGTGTTTTTGGAAAGTAAGGTGTTTGTTGAAATGTTAATTGATGACTCAGTACAAATTATTTGTTTTATTGTATACAAGATGAATTATATGCTTTTGTCTTTTCATGTAGTCTATAGTGGTTTCCTACCTATTGTTAGAAAATATTTTGAGATGCCTAGTTTGACTTTGTATGAAATAGTGATGAATTTGATTGAATAATAATTAATAATTGAGAAAATTCATTTTATCTATGGTGTTTCTACTAATGATAAATTTTCTTTCTCCTCAAAAGTTTTTTAATCAGGTTCTGATGCTTGGGAAAACATCTATCAGCGATTTGTCAGAGCATGTCTTTGATTTAATTTTGGAGCTCTACAATATTGATAGTCATTTGCTGCTCTCTGTTTTACCCCAGCTTGAATTTAAATTAAAGGTAATATATTGAGAAAATAATGATTCTGTCAACCAAGTTAGCAAAGAGCATTATTTATGACTTTTTAATTCTTACACTAGTTTTAACTGAATGTACCAGATGAGAAGATGTATTATTATTGTTTATTCACATGTTTGTGCCTTGCCTATCTGTATATCTCCAATGCCTGGCAGATAGTAGCTGCTTAAATGGTTATTAGCAGGGTAATACTTTTCCTCTAAATATTTTCCAGATAAATTCTAGAATTTGACAAACTTTTGAGGGTCATAGCCATACATCAAGCTTATTCTGTTTTCAAGGCATAATTTATAGCAGTTCCCTTGACTACTTGGTCAGGCCATAAAAATACAGTTCATTATTCACCTGGTGTAAATTGCTTTACCTTTGTGCGAATTGTCTTATATAATAGTTGCCTATGATGAAAGTTCATTTGCTTTTTATATAGTTCTGTGAAATCTTTTTTAGCATGCCCCTCTTGCTTTGACATTAAATTATGCCGTAAAATTGAGTTTTATTTGTAGAAGTGCTTTTCTTTTTCAAATCATTACATGAAGAGTAAAGAAAACTGGTTATAATTATTATATTTTATTAATCTTTGATGGATCCCAGTGTACCACCCAGAAAAGTTCTTAAATGATTACCATGTTATATTTCTTGTTCCTAAAAAGTTTTGATTTCTTTCTTTCAAAAACAAAACAAAACAAACAGTCCACGTTGGCAGTGTGAATACCCCAGATAACCAGTTAATAATTATTCTTGTTTTATTCTATTTTTGGTGTATTTCTCAAGTGAGCCATTCAATTAACTGATTTCTCTGCCCCCTTTTAAATGTTCTCAATGATTTTGGTGAGGCAGGAGGCAGTCATACCTCTAATTATTTGTTGGTTTATCTGATTTTCTCTAGTAAAAATATTGAGTGAATGCTATATGCATGTTCCTATGAGAAATACAAAAATAAGGAAATTATTATCCCTTCTTTTAACAAACTTAACATTTAGTATGGAAGAAAAAGGAAAAAAAATTACAGATCTAGTAAGAGGCCAGATATTATAAGTATCATAAGAGACACAAACAGCATACAGTTGAAGCAAAGGAAACAGCATGCAGAAGCATATAGAAATAGGAAGGTTTTGGGTGAGTTAGAGGAACATGAAGAATTATAGTTGGAACATAGCATAAAGTAAGTTTAAATCACTCCAACCTGCTGCATATTAGAATCTTTGCCTGTAGAGTCTAGTAAAGAAGTAAATGTCCAGGCATTAAACCAGACTAGTTGAATCAGAATTTCTGAGTGTAGAGTCCAGGGGTCAGGTTTTTGTTACTGTTGTTACTTTGATTTTTTTCTCCCAAGTTTTAGAGATGTTTGTAATGTACAGCTTTGTCTGAGAAATACTTATTTAGAGGAACAAAGGGAGAAATAATAATGGTGACTTAGGTCATATTATCCAGGCTCTTACATGCTAGTCTGTGGCATTGGTTTAAAATTTAAGAAAAATCCACATAGTGCCTTCCATAGCACCATGAATATTCATTGTCTCTTGATAAACTTGATTGTCACACTTTATGTTCAAGCCTAGTATTTTGGCTGACTCATTCATTTAACCGTTGTGTCATTTGTTGGTGGTACCAAAATCAATAATAAAATTAAGTTTTTACCCCCAGGGTGCTCCCAATATAGTATATATACTTTAGTTTTCCAGTTATGCTGTTGAACTCCCTTTAGGAATCTGATATGTATTGATAACTGTATCTCCTATTGGGCAACTTTAGCACCTATTTATTTCTACAAAGAGCTAAAAAGCACAATTGCATAGACATCTCTGTTTACTGTAGGCCAGTGTCTTTTCTTAAATACCACAAATAGTTTTTCAAGGGTCCTGGGTAGGTTTTATAATATAGTTTGTTTTTGAATTTGACTCTGAGTGGGAATAAACCTCAGTGGTAGGAAGGACCTCTATCTAACATTTAAGCAAACTTTAAGATGTATTTTTCATATAGGGTGTACTGCTTTAATGTAATTAGAGATGATTAGAGCATTTATGAAGACAGTTAATTTTGTGAAAAATATAGTGAGCATTTTTGTGTAATTTTTTCTCCTTGAATTCATGGAAGGTTTTCTGTGGAATTGGAGGATAAGGGAAATCATAGGAAAAAATAGGTAGCCTTATTCTGAATATCTACTTCATGGTTTTAAAGCTGTGGTTGTGTTTGATAATTTAGAGCAATGATAATGAAGAACGTTTACAAGTTGTTAAACTACTGGCAAAAATGTTTGGAGCAAAGGATTCAGAATTGGCTTCTCAAAACAAACCACTTTGGCAGTGCTACTTGGGCAGGTATATGATTTTGGTTTCTTGTTTTAAAGTAAAATATGTTTATATCTATTTATTGTTCTTTGAAACACCATCCACATTTAAGATGTGTTCTCTGAAATGATAAAAATGAAAAGATGAAAAGTTTTTAATAGAAATTTTTGAATGTTGATAATGATTGGCTGTGTCCCTTTTTATCTTCAATGATTTTTAAAAGATGATACATTTTAAAAGCTATCTCACATGGTATTACAACTGTGAAATTAAAATGTATTATTTCAAAGTAATGAAATAATTGCAACTGAAAGTACCTCTTATAGCCCCTCCACAAAATGTTATAGTGAGATTATTTGGAAATACTCAAAGTATAAGAGTATTCACAGAATGAATAAAGAAATAACTATGCATGTTTCTCTTTCTAACCTCTTTTCTGTATTTCCCAGTTAAAGGAAATGATGACCTGAGTTCCTTGTGTGCTTTAAATCAGTGGTTCCTTTGGTACCAGGGACTGGTTTCATGGAAGACGGTTTTTCCATAGACCGGGGTGGGGGTGGGGATGGTTTGGGGATGATTCAAGTGCATTACATTTTATTGTGCAGTAAAACCTCTCTGCTAATGATAATCTGTATTTGCAGCCGCCCCCTAGTGCTAGCATCACCATCTTAGCTCCACCTCAGATCATCAAACAGTAGATTCTCATAAGGAGCATGCAACCTAGATCCCTTGCATGAGCAGTTTACAGGAGGGTTCATGCACCTATGAGAATTTAATGCCACCACTGGTCTGACAGGAGGTATAGCTTATGCATGAAGTGAACAATGGGGAGCTATAAATAAAGATGAAGCTCACTTGCCCCCCTGCTCACCTCCTGCTGTGTGGCCGGGTTCCTAACAGGCCATGGACTGGCACCTACAGCCCCCAGGGATTGAGGACTGCAGCTTTAAATGATGAACAAAAGTCCTAAATGGTTGTAGAACTTTGAATGTGTTTGTGTATATCACTTTTCTATGAGAGAGATTCATTTCATTGCCTTTCTAAAGGGACCCCCTATGTTTAAGAAAGACTACTTAGAGGAAAAGTCTCCTTTCAAACATAGTTTGGGGTTTATATGTTTCTACAAACTATATATATATATATACTTAAATATATACATATACTTGAATATACTACAAACTATATATATATATATATACACTTGAATAAGTAGATATATTTTGAAAGTAACAATTTATAGGAAATTTTTTTGTCATTCTATTTCTTATATTTGAGCCAAATGTGTATCGGTTAAACAGGCCCTTAAAATTACATAGTTCTCAGAGGACATTGTCTTAGTTTATATAGAGGTTCTAGAACATTCAGGCATATATAGTATATCAAAAAACTTTGTTTAAATTAAAAATATTTGGTGCCACTTTGCACTTTCCTACATGAACTTTTTTTATTAGTGAGATAAAAATAAAGTTCAGATTAAATGCTTGTCTGTTTGTCTTATTTTAAAGATCACTCTGTGCTTTTATATTTTATCAGGTTTAATGATATCCATGTACCAATCCGCCTGGAATGTGTGAAATTTGCTAGCCATTGTCTCATGAACCATCCTGATTTAGCAAAGGACTTAACAGGTACTATATACACGTAACAGCAAATATTCCTAGATGTTTTAGGACTATTTGGGGGGGAAATCAGTTTTATAGAGAAAAAACCCTTTTGTTGTGATAGGTTTTAGTTCATCATCATGGAAATTATTCTCTGAAGGTAGAATTTTTACAGCATAGTTTCTACTTAAGCTGGAGGCGTCTGTAAAAAAGTCTGGGTCTTCAGGAGCAATATTAGTTTCTTAATTTAAGGGCAATTCTAAAAATATTCCAGGCATTTGGAATTGAACAAGTCTTGATTTGACTTGATTATAAGACTCATTCAAGTAACAAGTCATTAGCAAAAAAACTTATGCTACAAATGAGGGCTTTATCCTTTCTATTTATCTCATTCTATGGAAGATTCTGTCTTTTTCTTCTCTACCTGAAATATGGTAGCAGATCTTCTGAAGTTTTCACTGCTGGAAAGAGTGATAAAACTATAAGAGTAATAAAGCAGACCTTGCTTTCATTTGGAAGAATTAGGCTTTGATTTTTTTCGATTATCTTCAGTTATTTTCTTTCCATATACTATGTCCCATTTCAAATTTCCCCACCTTCATTCTTAACTACTCTATTTCAGCATGTGAACCTTATACTGTAGTGATCTTCAACCCCATCAGACCCAGTGCCCCCCTTTTAAATAAATGATTTGTAATCCTTTTTTTGATAACCTTAAAATTCATAGACTAAAAATCTACTTAATACAATTAAAAATTAATATTATGTCCTAATTTTAATATACAGGAGAAATAGAAAGTTGTTTAAATAAAATAATGTATATTTTAATATGTAAATGTTTGGGTATGATATATAGAGATGATAACAAATGTCTCCACAAGTTTCTCACGTGCTCACTTATTTTCTGCTATAGAGGGACACAAAAAGCTCTGTAAATCCTGTTTGGTAGGTCATTTGGATGGCTATCTGAATGGTTAAATGAGATTTCTATATTTTGGGGAGAATCTCAGACTCTGTTCTACCTTCAGTTTCATTTTTTTAACTTAAAAATGAGGTATAATTAACTTGTAATAAAATGCACAGATCTTAAGTGTTTAATTTGATATGTTTGATGAGACAACAAATTTCCATGATCCCAAAATGTACCCTTCTATCCCATTCCAGTAAGTCTTCCCCCCAACTTTCTGACTTCTGTTACTATAGCTTAGTTTTAACCAGTTTTGGGACTTCATATGTGTTGAATCATACTGTGTGTATACTTTTTGAGGGTGGGGTTGGGGAATCTATGTATCCTGTATTATTAGTTTATTCTTTCTTATTAAGTATTAGTATTCCATTGTATGAATATACCGTAATTTGTTTACCTATTTTTCCTTTTGATGGATATCTATCTGGGTAGTTTTTGGTTTGGGGTTATTATGATTAGCATTACTTTGAATATTCTTGTATAAGTGTTTTTGTGGGCTTATGTTTTTATTGCTCTTTGGAAATAGTAGTGAAATTGCTGGTCATAGAGTAGATACATGTTTGTCTTTATGAGACAACTAAACAGTTCTCCATATTTGTTACACTATTTTACATTGACCAGCAGTGAATGAGAGTTCCGGTTCAGCATTCTTTAAAACATTTTGTGTTGTCAGTCTGTTTGATTTTAGCCATTCTTGTAGGTCTTGATATTTTGTTGTGGTTTTAATTTGCATTCTCCTTTTGACTAATCAGATTTAGCATCTCTATATGTGCATATTTATATATATATCTTTTTTTTTTTTTTTTT
>VBSM01003176.1:74262577-74298059 GCA_008086735.1 Cheirogaleus medius | reverse complement strand
GCTCAGTTGTGGTACTTTTTCATTAAGCCTAAGGTATCATTACTGAAATTTGTTAATTTTTTTTTTTCTTTCAGTTTACTCCGTGCCAGGTGTGAACTCCATGTTTTTTACTTTAAGAACCTATTCCAGTCACTCATAATTGTTAAATCTGTTTCATTTTTTCTGTCTTCCTCTTGGCTTTCCTTAGTTTAGTTAAGTGGAATTGCCTTGTGGTCTCCTTTGTCCTATTGCTTGGTAGCCACTGTCTCAGTTTTATTCTTTCAGTAACCTCAATCAGAGTTTCCCCAGTTGAGGGATAGAAACTTAAATACTGTAGCCTTTTCTCAATAGTACACTTGACTTGAATATCCATTTAAATGAAAAACAAAAATGAAATGTCAGTATACTTCTTGGTTCATTTATATGGTTTGGAATACCTTAATCAACTTCATGTCCACCAATTGTGGAGGGGGATTTTTCTACTTGGTTGGTTGTAACTACTGTATATTGACTGGATGACTGAACTTCCTCTTCTTTCTTCCTTCTCTTTCTTTCCTGGCTCTTAGTTTTCTTGAAACATTGAATTTTCTACTTAGGTTTTGTTTTTGCTAAGGTTTATTTTCATAGCTCTTATGCAGTCTTTAAAACATTTTCATTGTTACAGTTTCCATTTTAATCAAAGAAAATTTATCTTTCAGAGTATCTGAAAGTGAGATCACATGACCCTGAGGAAGCTATTAGACATGATGTTATTGTGTCTATAGTTACAGCCGCTAAAAAGGATATTCTTCTGGTCAATGATCACTTACTTAATTTTGTGAGAGAGAGAACATTAGACAAACGGGTAAGTAAATAAGAATAAATAATTATTACCAGTTTTCATTTTTAATACTTGAAGTTTAATAGTATTTCAATTGAAAATAACTAAATTTTAAATGTCAGCCCTTTTTTGCCGGGGGAGCATTTTGTATTTAAAATGACATTTACAAGACCGTTTTACTTTCTGTTACATTAAATTTTATTAGTTTTTCTTTATTAAGATTATTTGTTTTCCTCCTAAAAATAAGATGGCTCTTAAAGGTAGAATAGTCAGATGTTTAGCTGGTACACCAGTTTTAATGATAAGGGACTTTCGTAATGGCCTCAGACACAGCTGCTCTTATGTTGGCAGTTTTCTTTCTCTCTTTCCTTTCAATGCTATTGTCATGTGAGTATGACTTGGTAGTCCTCTAGCGGGTTGTATTATAATTAACATGGAATAGACAAATGTTTTCAACTTGGCAAAGCTAAACCCAACAGAGCAGCATGATTCTAGCCTATCTTCTGTGACTTCAGCTTTCTTGAATGAGCATCTACTATAGCTGCATTCATTAATCTGAGCTTCTGAAGACAGGACTGTGACTTGTGATGTTTTTATTCCATGTTGCCTGGAAATACTTCAGTGAACGTTTGTTCTACCCTTCTCCTGATTGCCTTTCCTTCATGGTGTGGGCTCTACCAACTTAGACTTCCTGAATAAGTTTGGTGAAAGATGAGACTCTTTGATTTATTTAGGGATTAATTAGCAAAGAAAATGGGAGGCCTATTGGTAGCTGAAATAGCTTTGAGTAGGTAAATACTTTAAAACATTTTAACAGTCTTATAAGACTGATTATGCTGTTTTCATTGTTTTAATTCTCTCTTTTATAATGCTGTTTACGTAGGTAGAGGATAAATGGGCAGAAATTACATGGTTTTCCCTCGCAATCTATAAGTATCCAGGATAACTTATTTTAACTGATACATTTAGATTTATCTTTATTGAATATTTCATTGGGGTATTCATCATGAAAAGGGCCAAAGTCATAAAGAAGGAAAAGTATATTTATATCATGCATAGGATAAAAGTATTAAAGTAATCTTATTCTTAGCTAGACTTAGAATTTGAGGTAAGTTTTTGTGTATTGTTGGGATCATAATGCATATTTTTGATCATAGTAGGGTTGCTTTGTTCATTCATACAAAAATTGAGCACTGAAAAATAATTTTGGCTATACACATGTTCTTGGCAATATTAGAACATGATGTATCTTTTTTTTTGAAACAGGGTCTTGCTCTGTTGCCCTGGCTAGAGTGCAGTGGCGTCATCATAGTTCACTGTAACCTCAAACTCCTGGGCTCAAGAGATCCTCCTTCTTCAGCCCCCCAAATAGCTGGGACTATAGGCACACGCCACCATACCCAGCTAATTTTCCTACTTTTTTTAGAGACAGGGTCTCAATCTTGCTCAGGCTGGTCTTGAACTCCTGGGCTCAAGGATCCTCCTGCCTTGCCTCCCAGAGTGCTTGGATTACAGGTGTGAGCCACTGCCCCAGACACATGATAAATCTTTAAATTCTCTTGGAAGCAGCAATCCAGGGAATTAAGAGTTAGAGATAACATAGCGAGTCAGTGATAAAAAATTTTACAAATATATTAATATGAGTAAGACTTTTAAAAATCCTTTATTTCAGTATGTAGTTGGTGGATGAATGAGACAAGGACTATTCTTAATCTACTGTAATTAATTGAAACAAAAACCAAGGGAAGAATATTGCTATGAATGACAGATTGTAAAGGACAAAAATGAATAATCTCTCCAGATTCATGACATTCTAAACATTGTTAACTTCCTATTGATTACATTGCTGTTTATGTAAAATTAAAGAATAAGATACTTAAGCAATGTTAGATACACTATAGCAAATATATATTTGTTTAAAAAGATAATTGAGTATATTTCCCTTATACTTGAATTTGATTCTCAGATGTACAGAATGAACCACTGATATGTCTTTGCATTCAGCACTTGATAAAGGCAATATCATATATGCCTTAACATATCTGAATTATTATTATTATTGATATAGTACAAATATGTTCAGTATAGACCATAACTTAGAAAAAAATTATGAGGAATAGGTCACTGTGTATCCATTCAGTTCTGTCTTTGCCTTTTAAAATTTGGTAGCTTGCTTTTTCTCATCAATTCGAGTGACATAGATTGTGATTAACTTTCGTTTTTAGGGGTAGGTGATGGGTTTTAGATATAAAAGCATTAAAGTTTTTTATACGTATTGATATCTCTCCTGTACTTTACATAGTAGAAATATTTATGTGATAGTGGTGTTTTTCATAAATATAATAATTATAAATTTATATTGAATATCTGAGGCTTAAGGTATATATATCGTATAAAGAGAAGGAAAATGAAAAACTAGAAAACCAGGCTTTCTTAAATTTATATAGTAGGAACATTTTTATGTTATAATGAAATTTTTTTTTTACTTTTAAGTGGAGAGTGCGCAAAGAAGCCATGATGGGACTTGCCCAAATTTATAAGAAATATGCTTTACAATCAGCAGCTGGAAAAGATGCTGCAAAACAGATATCATGGATCAAAGACAAATTGCTACATATATATTATCAAAATAGTATTGATGATCGGTAAGGATATTATGTAGAAGATATTTGGTGACTTTGTGTGTTCTATAACTTGATTTGTTGTTTTACACAAAATGTTTTCTTGATGACTTTAAACTGTTTCCTCAGTTTTTACTGTGAGGTTCATAATAGGGAGTGACTGCTTTCCTTCCCATCGAAGACATAAATGAAGTAGTAATGTACCTATAACTTTAGGGATGGATATAGCTTTTATGTTTATTTTCATACACTAGTCGTGAACAGAGTAATATCTAAAAGCAGGAATGTATATAGTTATTTTAATTTTGTTTCATAGGTAATTGTATTATAAGGATCCTCAATTTTTTTGAAATAAAATTCAAATAAAAATAAACCCTTTGGATTGTTGACATTTTAAATAAAAGGCTAAAAAAGGCTAAAAAACAGTTTATAAATTTATATTAAAACACATTATCCAAATATAATCTTAGTATTTTTCCATTACATGTTAAAGTTGGATCTTATATGGATCTCAATCATTTAGTAGTTAATAAAGTTGTAAATCCTACTTACAATCTGAATTGATTTGACAAATTATTAGCAGAATCCAAATGATCTTGCCTGTAGTGGATCAGAATGAGGAAACTAAGAAGTAATAGGTCATATTAAAAAATTTTTTTTTTTTTTTTTTTTGAGACAGAGTCTCACTCTGTTGCCCTGGCTAGAGTGCCATGGCGTCAGCCTAGCTCACAGCAACCTCAAACTCCTAGGCTCAAGCGATCCTTCTGCCTCAGCCTCCCGAGTAGCTGGGACTACAGGCATGCGCCACCATGCCCGGCTAATTTTTTCTATATATTTTTAGTTGGCCAATTAATTTCTTTCTATTTTTAGTAGAGACAGGGTCTCGCTCTTGATCAGGCTGGTTTCGAACTCCTGACCTCGAGCAATCCACCCGCCTCAGCCTCCCAGAGTGCTAGGATTACAGGTGTGAGCCACCGCACCTGGCCCATATTAAAATTTTAAGAGCTGTAGAAATTAGAAACTGAGTATCTTTGGTGAACATCATCTAAGAAACTTCATAGTTATTTTTATAAAATTGAAGTTTTTAGACTTTTTGAGTATGGCATCAGTAAACAGAGATTTACATTATGATTTTATAAGACTTTTGGTCTTTCAACCAGGTCTTTTTTCATGTTGATTGCTATAAAAGCTCAGAAGAATCTTAAAAATGTCTTTGTAGTTTTAACTTAACAGAAATTTAGAACTTGGGCATTTGGAAGAAACTGGTGTAGTTTTTAATGTTTTATTATGTAGATAAGGAAATTAGGTCTCTGATACACAACTTTCTCAAGGTCATGAAGCTGGTAGTTAGCTGGGTGTAGTGCTGTTTCCATTATATCCAGCTAAATCCTTTTTTGGGCCCTCTTTCGTACAGAAAGAAAGTTTTGATTTGGAAATCCTATTTCTACTTAGGAAAGCAGGAACTTTTAAAATATGTGTTCTGTTTTTAGTTTTGGAATTTTATATCGAAATTTAGTACATTTAAAAAAATCAATATAGTGCCTTCTCTGCTTTTTTGTAGATTACTTGTTGAACGGATCTTTGCTCAATACATGGTTCCTCACAATTTGGAAACTACAGAACGGATGAAGTGCTTATATTACTTGTATGCCACACTGGATTTAAATGCTGTGAAGTATGTTTTGAATGTCAAACTCTTGTTCTTTTCATCTTTTGCAGTATATTGATTGGATTTTATGGTAAAGAAATCATAAGTAACTGAATTTTTAAATGTAAACTACCTAAGGTAAACATTGTATAAAGGGTCAAGTCACAATAAAGTACTTGGCTATTTTTTTTTTTTTTTTTTTTAGAAAATACTGCTATCAACATATTACAGCCACTGTAAGCAATTGAAAAATAGAGTTGATTGACATGGAATCTTTTCAGATTTGATTTTTTTTAATCTCTAGATTTTAATACTGTTGGTATCTCAAGAAATATTGATGGGTTCCTATTCTTTCTTGTTTTCCTTAAGGTGTTAGAAAGGTCCATATTATGAAAACGCTGTCTTATTCTCACCTGGTACTGATTTGAATTATGCTGTAGGGTAGTAGGGTACAAATTTTGTGCTGCATAGCCTTAATACAGTGTTGTAGTTTGGCACAAGGGTAAGCACAAATATATTTTTATTACCATGTTTCATTCAAAAAGTTCTTTTGAGTGTCTGGGTAGGGAATTGGCGTTTTAAACAAAGAAGAGATATTACTAATCTAATTGAATCATATTAAGGGTTAGGAAATTGAGGCCTGGAGATTTGCTTTAGGTTTTAGGAAATATAGACCTTTAGTATTCCAGCAAATGTAGTTAATAGTTATTGGGGATTTAATGTTCAGAAGGTTGAGGAGCTGTATATAATTTTCATTTGTACCACTGCCTAATGGGGCTTTTGATTTCGTTTCCTTCATGGAAATAATTATATGTGCTATTTATATTTTACATAGAAATGTAGGGGAAAAAGTTATAGTGAGGAGAAATATACATTTCCTCATACTTGCTGTATTTCAGGCACTGGAATTTGTATAATCTTTAGCTTCTTTTACACTACAGTGAAAAAATAGTTGCAAAAGAGAGCCTATTGCCCACAAAGCTTAAGATGTTTACTCTCTGGTCTTTTGCAGAAAAAGCTTGCCGACTCTGGTTTAAGTGATATTTTTCCTGTTTCACACAGAGGTTAATTAATCTGCACAAAGTCACACAGAAGTTGTAAGAGAGGGAGTCAGGATTTGAACTCAGTTCTCCTTGGTTCCAAAGCTTATTTTTCTGCTACATATAGTATGAATAAAATATATTACCACCATATTTAATTATGTTACACATTTTTGTCTGGAATTGGAATGCATCCTAAAATTGTTGATTTGGCATAGTTTAATTGGTGGCTCTTTTCCTCAGGGTACAGTTAATTGACGGCCTCTTAGATTGGATAAAATATGGTATATATATCCTATTTGAAACAACTTGTTAGAAATCATAGTAAATCTAGACTTCTTGACTAGCTTAGCTATCATTCAAGAGTAAAAATGAAACAAAGACACTTAGAAGCACAACTTGAGAATTTGCCACTCATAGATCCTACTTGAAAAAATTAATAAAGAATTTTTTTGGTAAAGAAAATTAAATCTAGAAAGAAGGAATAGGATGCAAGAATTGGCAAACACTGCAAACATTTTCACAAATCTAATCAAGGACTGTAAAAACAATAATGAAGTTTTCTTTGTAAGAAATGAGGTGTGGATTAAAAAGTAAGTAGCATCTAGGCCAATACTTAGCCAGCACATAGCGCTGCAGCCCCATGTGAACTCTCCTGAGTGTCCCTGGAACCTTCTCTCCTGTGGGCCCGCCATGCCTGGGTACAGCAAGAGGGCCTCTAGAACTTTCTTACCCTGCCTATTCTTCTGATTGGTTGACACCATGACTCTGTGAAAAATTGTGAATACTAGGCGTGGACCCTATCAGATAACAACAAATAAGATGGTAGGTAAGTAATGAGCATTAAAGTGTTGTAAGTTTCTTTTAATCATATAAGTGTGAGGGCAGACATGTTGATTCATTAGACCATAAGTCAGGTGTGCTTGTTAAAAATTTTAACAGTCACCCCTAAAAGAATAAAATTAGAACATACAGTTTCCAAACCTGGAAGAATGAAAAAGAATTAATGAAAACTTTGATACCAGTAGCAAAAATATAAAAGAACACAAAAATAACAGTAAATAGAAACACAAATTATAAATGGTAGTTATAAAACTAAAACATATTAAATTGCATTCATCATGTAAATGACAACTAAATTTGATTGAATTAAAAAGTAAAACACAGTGCTGTTCATAAGAGATATGCTGAAGAATAATGCCGCTAGCGGGGAGGAGGGGATGGGTATATACAAACATAATGAGTGAGATGTGCAACGTTTGAGGGATGGTCATGCCTGAGGCTCTGCCTCGAGGGAGGAGGAGGAGCATGGGCAATGTATGTAACCATAATATTTGTACCCCCATAATATGCTGAAATAATAAATAATAAATAAATAAATAAATAGATAGATAGATAGAAAAAAGAAAAATAATGCTGCTAAAAGTTGAAAGTAAATTCCTATCTGGACCAGTACTCAAAAGACTTTGATTCTACAAAAATGGTTGTTGAATGAATGGATATTTATCTGTTTTAAGAGAAAATATTTTAAGATACATACATACCCTTTTTTAAGTGTTTTTTATTTTAACCAACTTTTTGGTATTAACTGACCAACTTTAATACTTATGAACATTTTAGTACTTACTTTACATTTATCTATGATTATTTTCTCCAAAAGCCTTTATATTTTTTTATTATGTAATTAAAGAAATCATTTATGTGAGTTATGGAGCATAGTAATAAAATAACTATATCTGTGAATCTACCACCTAGCTTGTAACCTCTTCTCCGTTTCATCCTCCTGTCTTCCTCTCAGAGGTAACCTCTAGCCTTAATGTTGTCTTTCTCATTTCTTTTTTATAAATTGTTTTAACATATGTGTATGCATTCGTGTATAAATGTATATATCCCTCAATAATATGTTTTTGCTTGTTTTTGAAGTTTGTGAAAGTGAAATAATTGTGTGTAAAATCTCCTGTCACTTTTTCTTCACTATGATTCTAAGATTCATCCATAATATTATATATAAAGCTGTAGCTTGTTCATATCACATTGTCATTAATCTATAATTTTATTCCATTATTTTGATTTGGAAATTTGAGTCAATGGAAAAAATGGACATTTGTGTTATTTTCATCTTTTCACTATTTCAAATAGTGACTATAAACTCTTTTCAATTTAGTACACATGTAAGAGTTTCTCTAAAGTATGATTACAAATGGTTTTCAAATTTGTCTACTTACTGGAATCGTCTTGGGAGGGTTAAACAATACCTTCAACTAAGTCTCTCCTTCAGAGATTCTCATTTGTCTGTAGTACAGGTTTTTGGAAAAACATTTCAGGAGATTCTAATGGGCAATCAAGGTTTGGAAACACTAATATATATATATATATATATATATATCAAGGAGTGGAATTGCTGAGTATCTGCATTTTCATCATTATAAACTAGTGTCAAATTGTTTTCCAACATGATTATACTAGTTTATACTCCTCCCAGTGTTTCATGAGTTTCTATATCCTCCTGTGTATTATTATACATCTTAATTTTTGCTAATCCTTTGAGTATCAAATTTTATCTTACCATCCTTAATTTTCCTGAATACTGAAACTATTGATCTTTTTACAGTTTTATGGTCCATTAAAAAGTCATTTGAATGTATGATGTCTACTTAGTTTGAAAGGGGCTTAAAAAAATATTAGATGCTGTTCATAGGTGGAGAAAAAGAAAAAAAAGAATTAGAAAAAGCTGCTTGTCAGGTAGTTTCCTGGTGAGCACTTGTTTGGTAAAGATTCTTTCTTGTTGAAAGAGCTAATTATTTTATTCTATGACTACTTTTTTGTGGGGAAGTTAAAGTATTTCCTATATTTTAGACTTTTTGATATAAACCAATTTTTGGATAAGTTCCTAAGTAAACTAAATATCTTGATTATTGAAAAAGAGAATAGAGGCAGTCTTGAGTACTGTCTGATGACGGTGTGTAGTTCCACCTCCCACAAGTTTCCCAGAACTTCTGTTAGTGGCAAGAGTAGGATTTAGTAGCAGTTATCTTAGTTGTGATCTTCTCTTTCATTGAGCAGGTTTGCGTGTAGACAATTTTATTCTTCTGAGTCTGGAGGGTGATTTTCCCAGCTGAGAGCAAAAGGTTGGGGGAGAGGTTCTTTGCAACATGTGAATAGGTCCCTGACTGAAACTCAGTGGTAGCTATGTTTTTCTTTGAGTTGCTACACAGTTGTGGTTTGGAGAATCCCTAGTGACAGAATTAGTTGTCTATTTAAAATGTCAGATAACAAATGTAAGAGTACCAGAACTCTAACTAGAGTTTTTGTACTTATTTAGTGACAGAACTAGAATTCAGATTAAGATTAAATAAATGGATATTTGTCTTCCTATTATAATATTGCTTCTCCCTACTATAACTTTTTTCTCTTTTTTAAAGAACTGTTTATTATAGAAAGGCAATAAACAAAGTCAAATTGCCTTGCTGCTTAATATAATTTTATTAAAATCCTTGAGAAGACAGTCCTCCTAAATAATTTATAATATAAATTCTTAATGGTGATCGCTTTTGGATTTAAGCTATAACCACAGTAGTTTATAATGGGCTTTAGAGTTGCTTGAGATTTCATCTTTAAATTAATAAAATAATTTCCTCTTTAAGTGAAGACAGGTTTCAAAATCTCAGCCTTTTAGAAGTTATAATGCTTAAGTGTATAGGAGAGACAGTATACATTGACCTTGGAATTCAGAAGTAATTTCACAGATGACTACTCTGTTTCTTTGAAAATTAGTTTAATTATATAACTCCTACTTAGTTGTTAGATTTTTATAGTCCTCTGGATAATGATCATTTTGCTTTTAATGTTTATATTTTAAATTATGCCAGTGAAACTTTATAGAACTTAGTAACTTGAAAATAGTAAAGTATAGCTATTTAGAATTTAGCTTTTAAGATGAAAATGCCCTAATACTGTTATTCTACCAATACCATTTTGAAGTGATTACTGTAAAGGAATTTAAGTGTCCAAATTTAAACTAATTTATCTCCTTTAAAAAAAAATCCAAAGGCATTTAAAAAATATTCTTAAAGGGGAGTATGAACAGTTGAAAAACAGTTGTCTGGTCTATGAAAGGTGGTTTTATATGCTACTGTATCATATTATTGTTATTTGTCAGTGCTTCATATGTGTAGTAATAGAGGTTAATAGAAGTGTAGATAATTGCAAATAAACTGATGAAAAGTCTATTTTTGTTTTTGGAAATTTCATTTTTAAATTTTAAAATGTGTGGTTCTGATATTCTGTAATCTTAATATTAATGCTAATGGTTCGCTATGATTTACATATATTTTCTTGAGTACCTGTATAATTTCTTTTTAGATTTAAATTTCTGCTTGAGAACAATGTAGCTATTAAGAGGACGTCAGGATTTTTGCCATATAAAAAGAATATTCACTTATATTAATAGCATAAATAATTCCAGAAAGTTTGAAATTTAAATGTAACTAGATTTCTGTTTTAAGAAAAGGTACCACTCATGGCTAACTCTTCTATTTGTGTCTTTGATTTCATTTCATCCTGCCTGTTACAGGGACTAATTTCATCATTTAGTTATTCCTTTATTTCTCGAGTTTATAATTTCTCCAGTTAATTTCTATTCCTTAGCTTACCAATATGCTCCAATTAATGATAGATCTTCCCTATTTTTATACAAAGCAAAACATAGCCACCACTATTTACTTTCTTTTCATTGTGTTATATTTGATTCCTTTCTTTCCCTCTGTGAGTTTTACTTCATCTGTCATCTACTTTTGTAATTTGAACCTTTTAAAAAAGTTATTTAGTTGAAATATTCTAGAAGTATTTTTATCCTGTTTTGTTATTTAAATTTACGTGTTTGTGTTTTTCAGAGCATTGAATGAAATGTGGAAATGTCAAAATCTGCTTCGACATCAAGTAAAGGATTTGCTTGACTTAATTAAGCAACCCAAAGTAAGTTAATTTCGAAGAAACATTTTTTTGATGTTGAGTTTTGTAAAACACATGCATTTTAGTTACTCTTTACCATTGTTGCTGTGTGTTAAATAATTCTTTCTCTATGGAAGAGTTCTGACTGTAGAATTTAAAATTCCTAAATTAGAAAACTCTAATTTTAACACATTGACTGCCATACTAGAAAAAACATTTTTTTCCTTGGGGCCGCGGTGTTTTATTACAAAAATAGAATAAAAACTTTGAAAACAAAACAATCCTTTCTAATATAATGAAAAATTTGTTATTTTTTATTGTTTTCTGTGCATGAGTTATATGCAACTTGAAAAATAGTTCATGTGGCTCCCAAGGTAAAGAGACATGTGAGTTACATATGCTACATGAGGACTTGGGCTCAAAACTAGGGTGAGCTAAATACAACTCACATGGCAGTTAATGTGTTAAAGAAACTTTTTACATAGAAAATTTCAAATGTTTGTATCTGCAAAAGGTGCTGCCCAAAAGGAAAGAGAATGTACTTCTGTGTACTCGAAATTTAGGTTTTTTGGTAGCTTTAAAATAAAGAAATAAGGGTAGGTGTGGTGACTAACACCTGTAATCTTAGCACTTTGGGAGGCCTAGGCAGGAGGGTCACTTTGAGGCCAGGTGTTCAAGATCAGCCTGAGCAAGAGCAAGACAACTCCATGTTTAGAAAAAAATAGAAAAAGTAGCTGGGCATGGTGGTGTATGCCTATAGTCCCAGCTATTTGGGAGGCTGAGGCAGGAGGATCACTTGAACCTAGGAGTTTGAGGTTGCAGTGAGCTCTGATGACGCCACTACACTTTAGTCTGGGCAATGGAGTGAGAGTCTGTCACAAATAAAAAATAATAAAGAAGTAAAGAAATAATAACTCACCATTATTGGAAGAATAGGAAATACGATAAAATTACACTTTATCTTGCCAGTCTAAGATGCTCCCAACATCACTGTATACTCTTATGGTTTTAGAAAGTTTCAATATTATCATGTAATTATAGTTAGATATCTTGATATTTTTACTTATAATTAATATGATTTTAATGTACTACCTGGTCTTCATAAATGTAATTTAATGATGGCATTCATCCAGTGGATGTATCATTTTATTTTTGGACATTTAGAATGGTTCTAGGTTTCTTTTTTTAATTGAGAATGCTATATGTAGGCCTGTAAAAGGCATAATTCCTCTAAAAAGCAGTGTGTGTGGTCATTTTAAATTACATTCAGGGAAAACAATGTAGTATTACTCTTTGTTTCTTTTTCAGTCCATAGTGATCCCCTCAAACTCGCCCCTCCAACACATACTTCTCTTGTTCATAAGACAGACATTTCAGTAGATCAGTATTGTTTCATCTAAGGGGAGAAAATTTCCAGTTTCCTTAGGCATAAGTTGGTCAATTGCCCTAAAAGCAATAAACTAACACCATTTGTTTGAGTGGTTTATAGCGACCCTCTCACTATTTTTTTTAAGCCTTCAAATCACAAGTAATAAGGCATTTTGTACCATTTGTTTGCCTAATTGAAGCTTACATTTGAGTAGTATTTTTGTTTTATAGGCTAACAACCTTTTTATGTTTTATTGAATATAATTTAACCATTTTTTCTATGGTCATTGAGTATATTGAACCTTAGAATATGTTTTCTCTAAAAATAAATGACTCAAAACTAATTTAGTGATTCTACTGTTTCCTTTCTCTTAACCCCATTGAAATTAGTGTGTTTTAGTCAATAAGCATGTGTTTCAGTCAGTAATCTCTGGATAAAGTACCTCTGTTTGCTGCCTAGAGCTGCATTAATTTACTTCCTTCTGGGCAAAGATATAAAAGTGTTAATTAAAAAAATATAATAAGATGTTCTTATATGCATGTGTATAAACTTGTTCCTGATTTTAGGCATTATTGAAGTCATAATAGCAGCCAGGTAGAATGTTAAATGTGTCTATCATATGTTGGACAAGCATGATACGTGAGATTGTGGTCAAATATAACTTTGTTTTTGACTTTCACTGTTACTTTAAAATTTATGTATTTAGCAGGAGCTTCTTTCTTTTGCCTATTGGTAAAAAGTTGGGAGGGTCTCATGACTTTCCTGCTTAGTCATGAAATCACAAAATACAATCTCAGTTCAATTAGGATGTTTAGTTCCCTTCTTTGTGGAATTTTCTTTTTGCTTGTCTTAATTACCAAGTTATCCACATTGAAGAGGAAATTCTCATTTATGTATGGTAAGGTTGAAGAGGAAACAGAATGGAGGAGGATAGTACCCCAAATTGGAATTTTGGTATGAGAAGAATTCCACATTCTTTCAGATTATTTAATATTCACTTTATACTAAGAAAAACCACAAAGCTATGTTTAACTTCTGGGTGTTTATATTCTTATTTTACCAGGAAGACTCTTGATACTTAACAGTCAGTATGGTTTTTTTGTTTTGTTTTGTTTTGTTTTTTGCTTTCATCATTATTCAGTCTGGTTAAGTCAATTTTTAATTCTTAGCTCAGAAACATAGTCCTTCTACTTCATTTAATTAAACTGATAATGCTCAATGTCACTCACAAATGACTTTGTAATTTCCATTGTTACACTTTTGTTGGTGCTGTTTCTTTTTGTTGTTGATCAGCTTCTTGAAAGCCCAGCATCACCCTGTTCCCCTCCCCAAATAAAACAACAGTAGATTTCATATGTTTCTAGACAGAGCTGTTCAATACTTTATTTTTTTTATTTTTTGAGACAGAGTCTCACTCTGTTGCCCGGGCTAGAGTGCCGTGGCGTCTGCTTAGCTCACAGCAACCTCAAATTCCTGGGCTTAGGTAATCTTCCTGCCTCAGCCTCCCGAGTAGCTGGGACTACAGGCATGTGCCACCATGCCCGGCTAATTTTTTCTATATATTTTTAGTTGGCCAATTAATTTCTTTCTATTTTTAATAGAGACGGAGTCTTGCTCTTGTTCAGGCTGGTTTTGAACTCCTGACCTTGAGTGATCCGCCTGCCTCGGCCTCCCAGAGTGCTAGGATTACAGGCGTGAGCCACCATGCCCGGCCAGAGCTGTTCAATACTTTAAATTCCAATTAGTTGGGAATTCTTGTACTTTATTTTACTTTTTCTCTCACTTCTTATCCAGCTTGCTCTCACTAGGACTGGTTTGTTTGTTTAATTCATTGCCTTCAATTCAAGGTTTATCTAGCTCAGTATTTTAAACAGACTTGCTCAGTGACATCTTTTTTTTTTTTAAATAACACTACCCTGATGCAGCAAATAATTACTCTGAGAAACATCTTTTATACATGGGACTTTACATGCCGTTGTACATGAATGAATGTATTACATGCAGTACAATGTAGTGAGCACATTCATTCACTGAAATAATGCTACCCTGATGCAACCTGTATCTAGCACTCTTAGAAAGATCTTTAATACATGTCAGTGACATCTTTTTAATTGTCTTTCTCCAGAGTCTTGCCCATAAGCTTCATGACTGTGCTTTGTAATTCTTAGATCTAAACATTTTAGGAACACCTCAGAGTTTATACTTGTGTCAACTTTTTGTTTCAAATAAGGCCAAAAACTTGAAAACTAACATTTCCTGGATGTTTTGTTCCTTTTCTAAACTTAGTGTCCCTGGTCTGTCAGAACTAAAGAAACCTGAAATATCTACCTGTCCCAAAATGTATTGTAACAGTCTTTTTTGTTTGAGTGCCGACAAAACAAGATAGGATAAGAGGTGACAACAGTGGAGAATGAATTTACTTCCACCTCCCATTTGGTTCATCTAGAGTTTTACAAATAGCTAAAGAAGGATACAGTAGTGGTAAGGGCCTGAGTGTGGAGCATTAATAGGTTATGCTTATCTAATTTTCTGCAAAGTGTGATGAAGATTCTTGTCAGGGAATTTTAATTTTGCATTTTTTTGTGTGATTTACAGACAGATGCCAGTGTCAAGGCCATATTTTCAAAAGTGATGGTTATTACAAGTAAGTTATTTTAAATCTATATAAAATTTAAGATTTAATTGAAATCTTTATAATTTTACAATTTTATGTTTATAATTGTTTTATGCAGTGTATTATAATAGACTATGACAACATAGGAATTTCAAATTTTCTTCAGTGTCTTATATGAGCAAGAGTTGGAGAAAGGATTTAGTATATAAATTTATTTTTGAGAATTTATTTAAATCATTATATAAGCTTACTGTAAAAACTGAATTTGTGCTTTGGTGTTGCTTGCTCTCATGTGAATCTGTTTGAAGCTAATTTCACTGTGAGCCAAAATTTAAAGGATATACCTAATAGTTACATAGCAGTTTCTTTGAAAATATATTAATATGCTTTTTTGGTTTAAGTGGTTATTTAAATGTTATTTAATTGCATTTAACAGTAAATACTAACATTATGTGTTGTATCTCCTTTGTTCAGTACAGGAGTGGGAAAAAGTAGCTTAGCTGGCTGGTTTTGTTTTTGTTTTGGGTCACTGAGATGAAGCTCAAAAAGTAGCTGTTTTTGCAGGTTATTTGTTTTTCCTACCATCTCAGAGATGACTGTGTATAGTGTATGGGCAGAGGGATAATCAGGAACACCTGGAGGAATGCTTCTGCTGAACTTAAAATGAAGAGATTTTAAGATGAATCTGAGATGCGGAACCTCCCAAGATGTATATGGACATAATGTTAAGACACTGAGGATTATAGTAAACCTAACTCACTGGGTTTTGGATTAAGTGATGGAAGTTTTAGCATGAGTAGAGCTTTAAGACCAAAATATCTTTCAGTCCTGGGTAAACTATTTTTCAGTCCCCTAGGATAACTTGCTAAAGCAAGTTGTTTTGGGCTATTGCTTTTTTATAACTATTTCCTCAGTAGTTTAGCTGTGGATACTATCCCCTGCAGGAAGCATTCTCCATATTCTACATCCCCCCCGCCCCTCGACCATTTTCTTCTGGCAAGTACAGTGTTTCTCAGATTCTTTTCTGAGGAACACTGGCATCCTACAGCTGTTAACAGTATTGTGAAAAAAAAAGGGTTCCGTGGTCATGTATGTTTATAGAATGCTGAATTAAACATTTCTTTTTGTTTTCTCCCTTCTTTTTCCTTCCCCACCTTTGTTTTCTTAAATAATAAGACTTATTATAGTTTCATGAGATGCCTATTTATTATGAAGGGGCTGTAAAGTGACATTTTCCAAAATTATTTGAAAACAATACCTTTTTCTGAACACTATTAAATTCTAGTGAACTGCTAGTGATCTTTGGAACACAGATTGCAAAGTGCCTGCACTAGCAGTTTTCCATCTTGCCCTCAGGTGCTTATTATGTAAACATTTAGTTTATCTTCTATAATTGATCATGTTTATTTGTTGCACTGTAATGTGGTTCTCTTTCTTTGGAGTTGATTTTTTTGTATTATAGAAACATGAGAAGGTCATACAGCAAGTATTTAGGATTAATGTATTAATGGATTCTTACCACATTCAGTGATTAAATCATTCTCACCAAGATTTAACGTTTCAGAGTTGTATGTGAACTTAATGCATTGATACTACATTCATATTTTAAGATTCAGTTGAATTTCTAGTATTTTTGTAGTCCTGTATTACAATTGCTGTTACTAGAGTTATCCTAGTCTGGTTCTCTATAACAGTTAAGTAGCCAGATAAAAGATACTAGGGTCAACATTTTATTAGCTCTTGTAAGTGTTTTGATACATGGACATCTTAAAAATGATAAAAATCATTTTTAATTCAAAGACTTATCCTTTTTCATGCAATAATGATATAACCAGTAGTAACACCTGGAATATGTTGCTCAGTTTATGTCAGTGCTAGATAGCATGCATGTATATGTGAATTATTTCTGGGTTGGTTTAACAATAAACAAGGAAATACGGGGAAATAGTTTCATAAGGGGAAAACTTATTGATTAATCTCTTGCTATGAATTATAAGAGAACAATGTATGCAACAAGCTCAAGGGGAAATAATAAAAGTGGTATTATTCCGGTTGACATTTAATGCCTTTAAATATTATAAGTAGTTATTTAGAAATAGCCAATTCAGTCTTTTCCCCTGTATAGATGTCCCTTCACAGTGATCCTGTTTTTTATTTCTAGAGAGCAAATTTTTTATTTGTGAAAGTTAACTGTTGAAGGTGCCTCACAATTTATTTTTGTTAAACTAAACCGAATTCATAGGTAAGGATTATAAAAGTAATAAAAGGAATGAAAAATGCCGATCTTTTATTATTTTGAGATTTTCTTTTGTATTTTAATTGAATTTTAATTTATTTTAAGGAAATTTGCCAGATCCTGGTAAGGCTCAGGATTTCATGAAGAAATTCACACAGGTGTTGGAAGATGATGAGAAAATACGAAAACAGTTAGAAGTACTTGTTAGTCCAACATGTTCCTGCAAGCAGGCTGAAGGTTGTGTGGTAAGGAGAGAAATTAAAAGAGCTCGATTTGAAAAAGTCCCCACACCTTTTTTGAGTCCCCCATTTTTATAAAAAGTAATTTATATTCATTATGTAAAATTGAGAAAATGTCACATAAATAATAATACAGATAAACTATAATCTCTCTATAGCAATAATTGCTATTAATATTATGGTATATATCCTTCCCAAATGAGATTATATTATATAGTTTTGAACATTTTTACTTAATTTTTATTAATCTTTTTTTGGAGTTAATAGCTACATAGCATACCATTGAATATATTTACATAATTTATTGAGTAGTTCACTGTGTTACATGTTGAGATTTTTCCCCACTTTTTGATTAATTTAAAGAGCAGTATAATTAATACCTTGATAGCCAAATATCTTGATTATATTTTAAGGATAAATTCCAAGAAGTACAATTGCAGGGGTTAAAAGTCCATTTTTAAAGTCTTTAATATTTATTGGCAAATTGTTCTCCTGAACTGAATTAGTCTTATGGTAATCACCAGTAATGAGAGTGACCATTTTCTAACATGTAACAATATCAGCCAATATCATTGCTGGAAATAAAAACAAACAAAAACAGTTATTTTGATGGATTTGTATTTATTGGTTGCTAGTCATCTGACTGTTTCTTCTCTTTTAGTTTATTGGCCATTCATATCTCTTTTATAAAAGTTGTGTGTTTATAATCATTGCCTATTTTTATAAAATGGTATTTGTCTTTATCATATTGATTTGTTAGTTTGCCACATGATACTGTCTGTTAAGTTGCAAATAATTTTCTGTCAATTGTAGCTTGCCCTTTCATTTTGTTTATGTTCTTTACATACCGAAGTTTCTCTTTTCATCTAGCTGAGTCTATCACTATTCTCTTCATGGTTTTTGCTTATGATGTCCTGCTTATAAAATCTTATTCTGTTCCAAGTCAATGAAAATATTTACTATTGTCAGTGTTTCTTAATCTGTTACCTATCTATTTTCTGAGATGCTTTTTAGAGAAAGATCATTCTTGGCTCCATCAGAGATCAGCTAAATGAGAATCCTTAGTTAGATGCAGGAATCTATAGTTTTAATAAGCTCTGATAATTGTTAGCTGAAGTTTGTATATCCAGTGACCCTTGATTTTATTCTTTTGTAGTTTTATAATTTTCAAATATTTTTGGTGTAAGGTATGAAATAAATATCTACCTTTGTTTTTATTTCAAATGTCTGTCCAGTTATTTTAATACAATATATTGAATAATCTGCCTTTTTCCTATTTTACTTGAAATGGTACCTTTCCCATATGCTAAATTCTTAATCCAGTCTTTTTTTTTCTGGATTAATTCAAATCTAATTGATTTGTTTATTCTAGTACCAGTACTAGAATGTACTATATGGTTTTTATTATTGTAGGTTCTTAACATTTTAATGTAATGATTTGTTTAAAAATATTGTTGTAATATTTTAAAAATCTGCATTACAGCGTGAAATAACTAAGAAGTTGGGCAACCCCAAACAGCCCACAAATCCTTTCCTGGAAATGATCAAGTTTCTTTTGGAGAGAATAGCACCTGTGCACATAGATACTGAATCTATCAGGTATTTGTA
The DNA here is from genome assembly GCA_008086735.1 of Cheirogaleus medius. Lineage (NCBI taxonomy): Eukaryota > Metazoa > Chordata > Mammalia > Primates > Cheirogaleidae > Cheirogaleus > Cheirogaleus medius. The sequence goes on along the minus strand of VBSM01003176.1, from coordinate 74,278,935 downwards.
TATAAAAATATTAAGTTCTCATTACAGTTTATTGATTCACACATTCAGGGGGTCAGTTACTGTTGAGTACCTGGTATATACAAAACACCAAATTAGCTACTTATCTGTGTATATTTGTGTATATACTCATTTATATATATTTGTATGTATTTTTATGTGTGTGTGTATATATATACACTTGCCTGAGTATATCTGTATATAGTTTTTATTGGTATTTATTTTAAGTAGTGGTTCAAATTATGTGAGAAATTGTCAATCAAAATCTAATTTTTATCTGTTAACAGTATACCAGAAACTCCTTTTTTTTGTTAGCTTGCTTGCATAGGTTAGAAAATATGAACATATTTTAGGCCAGGCTCAGTGGCTCATGCCTGTAATCAATCCTGGCACTCTAGGAGACCGAGGCAGGAGGATTGCTTGAACTCAGGAGTTCAAGACCAGCCTGAGCAAGAGCAAGACCCCATCTCTACTAAAAATAGAAAAATTAGCCAGGCATTGTGGCACACACCTGTAATCCTACCTACTTAGGAGGCTAAGGTAGGAGAATCGCTTGAGCCCAGGAGTTTGAGGTTGCAGTGAGCTATGATGATGCCACTTCACTCTAGCTGGAGCAACTGAGTGAGACTGTCTCAAAGAATAAATAAATAAAATAAAATAAACACATTTTAATTATACCCCCAAGAAAAGAAAACTAGGTAAATCTGTTACGAAAGAAGATACGATACATTTTCACAGATATTTGAAAAACTGAAATGATGTTTTTTAAAACAACCCTCCTTTAAAATTTCAGTTTTGTTACTACCTGACTGTGACACCTTAGAAAATTGTTTCTTTTTATGTGTGCATTCCCTTTTGTGACATGTGGGAAGAGGTTTTTAAAAAACTTTTTCCTAAAATGTTTTCAACTGGTTGAAAAAATAACGTACTTATATATATATATATAGAGAAAGAGAGAGCGCGCGCACGCGTGCGCGAGAGAGAGCATATATATATATATATATGATGCTGGTTTATTAGTCATCAGTAGTGTCCTTTGTGGGGTATATACTAGAATCTAAAGTAAGTAATACTAGTAATTTTTTATCCTGTACTCAGTGAAGCCCTTTTTGTGATGTTTTGTTAGGGAGGGCAATTAGGTATAGCTTTGGGTCCCTGGCCTCTCACAAGTAGACCTTACTTTGGTTACCCAGTAATCCCTTTGGACTCCTTTTGCATCAGTTTTCATTTGAAGAGATGGTTCCGAGGTTTAAAAAACAAAACAAAGACTAGAATGCTGTGTATTAATAAGAGGAAGAATCTGAATCAGACTATAATCTCATGCCTTCTCTATTCAAAGTAATACTAGTCAGTTATTGGCAAAGCATATTCTGCTGTTAATCTGCCTTCTGTCCAGTAGTAAAATACATATTTTTAATTAGGAGATTATGTCATGGTTCAATAAGATTAGTACAAATAGTGTTCAGAGAAAGAGACTATCTCTAAGGGGTAACACTTCAACTAGAATGGGTAAGGTTTTGTTTCTACAAAGATGGAAGAAGAATCTCATGGCATTGAGATTAACAGAAATCAAGTCATCTGGATAGGAAAGAACAGGGATATTTAGAAAATGATTGCCATCTATTTCAATTATAATACAGAGTGGTATAAAGGTGTTATGAGATGATCCTTAAAAACTAGGTTGGAATCAGAAGCCCTTTGAGACTGAGCTTTAGAGCTTTTACTTTATTCTTTGATCTGTCAAGAACTACGGATGACTGAGGTGATGGTTAGGAGGAGGGCAGTAGAAGAGATAGCTTGCCAAGGTGTTACTGTAATTGTCTGTGGATGGTAGTGGGATGGAAAGGAAAGAACATATTTGAGGGAAGTTTTAAAAGAACAGTCTAAAAAATTGTCACCTTACTGGAAATGGAGCATAAAGGCAAAGAAGAGTCAGAAATATAAGGGTTCAAGTTCAAATGATGTAGAGAATAGTAATACCTTGAAAAGAATGAAGGGAGCTATTTTTGAAGGATGTGAGAAATGATGTGCTTCTTATTTGGACATAATGATATTTTTAAAATCAAGGAATATTGAGTTTAATGTGAAACTGTGAAAATGGATTAGTAGTCTACTGAGATTGCGTAGAAAGAAGTAAAAAGATCGTGGACAGAACCTTGGAAATTTTTTTACAGTAGAGAAATTACAGAAATCTAAGAAGACCATATTGCAATGTTTTGACATTTAAGATGGAGAAAGTTTTCAGAAGTAAGGTATACTATGAACAGACAGAGACTGAGGACTAAGAAACAGGCCTTTGGCTTTAGCAATCAGGGGGTCATAGTGATTTAGAAGGATATGTCAAAACATAAACTATAACCGGTAGCAATTAGTGCTTTATAACATGCCTGGGATGACTCTAAGAGTTTTTCATGTTTTAACTAATTTTACTTCTTTATGAGATGGCAGCTATTATTATTCCCATTTTACAGATAAGGAGCAGTGAATTACACAGATGTTGAGTAACTTTCCCACTTTTGGGAAGTGGAGAACAGCGTTTAAACCCAGGAAGTCTGGCTCCAGAGCCCATTTGGTTAACCACCATACTGTACAATGAGCCTCCAAAGAGATTATACTTTTAGTCTCTTCTAATAGTCAATAAATGTCCATTTCACCTGACTCTTTCCAACAGTGGTTACTAACCTTTTCCGTCTTTGTCATTTTATAATGAATGAATGATAGTACCATTTAAAAAACTTTTGTATTACAAATAAAATTGAATATTTGTTAATCAAGTTGAACTTTTTTTTTCATGTTTCTTGGCTAATTGCATCTTTTGGGAGAATGCCTTATTTTTCTCTGAGGGACTCAGAGGAATTGTCTTTTTCTTATTGATTATATGAATGCTTTATAAAAAAATAAGGCTGTCATCCCAGTTGGATTGCCTTTTAAATCCCAGGCTGTCATCCCAGTTGGATTGCTTGACATTAATAAATATTAAATTATATAATTAAATATGTCAGTCATTTCCTTTATGGTTTCTTTCTGCCTTTGGTATCATATTAACAGTTCTGTTTTTTACATTTAAATTTGTAATTAGCCTGGAATTTAGTATAAGGCAGACATAGAGATCCAACCCTTTTTTAAGGCACACGATAGATAGTTGTACCAACTTCATTTGTTGAAAATTGATTTATTCTCATTTGATTTGAGATATTCCCTTATTATAGTATAAATTCTTAGATGGTTTGGTCCCTTACTGGATTTTCTTTTTGGTTCTTTTGTCTTTTGAGGTTATGATACATTTTTATCTCATAGAGGAAGTTCTTTCATCCCTCTTCCCATAAAATTTATTAGCTGTTCACAAACATTAATTAATTCTTCCAGATGAGCCTTAGTGTACATTTGTCGAATCTTGCCCACCATCAAGTGACTTATAGATTCTGTGCATTACAACTTTTTATTTTTAGTTATTTTCTATATTTTTGACTTGTCATTGTGAATAGATATCCACATAGATATCTCTCTGTTTTTTAGGTGGCTTTTGCTGATACAGAAAAGCACTATTAATTTTTTTTTGTTTTGTTGGTGTTGCTTCACTGAATTCTTAGTATTTTTAAATCATTTTTCAGTTGCTTCTCTTTAGTCTTTTGGGTTAATGTTTTTTCCCCACAGATTTTTTTTTTGTATGACTCTTGTTCTTTACTTATAAGCTTAGTTGTACTTCTTCAGAAATGCCTTTCCTAATTATCTTGGCTAAAGAACTTCACTTTTTGTCTTGACCATTTTTGTAGTCTTTATTGTTCTCTGATGATCTTTTTTATGTGTTTGCATTGGCCTTCCATCACTAGACTGAGAGCTTCATGCCTTCAGTCATGGAAGAAAATAATGAGTTTAATTTTGGATATGTGCTATTTTTCATTCCTGTGGTACATCTAGGTAAAAAATCTTAGGGTCATTGAAAATATGGGAAGAGGATTCAGATTGAAGATTTCAATTTAGAATAATTGGAGATATGAGAATAGAATAACCAAGGAAAATGAGCAGAAAAAGAAGAGAAACATTCTCAGAAATATCAGCTCTTAGAGGGATGATAAATCTAAGGGGACACCCTGTAAGGGAGACAGATACATTTGGCTTATAGCTTGACCTTAAATTTGAGGGCATAATATTTTTGTACAAACATATATTTATTAAACATTTTAAAGAACATTGAATAATTCAATTTTCTTGTATTTTGGTATGTTTTAATGTCTCTGTTTAACTTGGTGTTTGTTTTTTGTAAAAAGAACAAATACTCATCAGTGTAATGATTATTTTAGGTAATTATTTTGTCAGTGTATTACAGCTGTTTATTTTAAAGTAATAAGCTTGTTTTTAGAAAAAAGTTTGAAAACATTGTGCTTCTCTTTTGATCTATTGTAGTTCCTTTTCTAATGTTCCAGTGAGATTTTGTCGTATGCCTGTTATCTAGGTATTTTTATAACTTTTAGGAGCTGGCTTGTGTGTTTCTGACTCTTGTAGCTCTGTCTGACACACTATAATATTTGGCAAATGGTTTGAAAGTGCTTAAGGTTGACATTTATCCTTTTTTATTTCAGTATATAATGTTCTAATTGCTGGACTAATAATGAATTTTAGATAATTGAAAAATAATCTATCATTTTTGTGTTTGGGCTCAGGCCATCCATGGAAAAGACAATAATAAAGATATTGATAGCCTTAAAAAGAGCAAATCAAATAACATTTTTACCTCATTTGAATGGGCAAGGGAAAATAACTGCTTTTAAAATGAAGCATCTCGAAGTATTTTATTATAGTTACTTGTTTTGCACTAGTGTTTGAGAAACAGCTACATCATTTGTATGTGGTTTGGATGTGGGTATATATATATAAGATTTAGGATTTTCTTTGACACTGCTATTAAATAACAGTTGAAAAAAATGACAGTTTTATTTTTTGTCGTACTTATTAGCGCTCTTATTAAGCAAGTGAACAAATCTATAGATGGAACAGCAGATGATGAAGATGAGGGTGTTCCAACTGATCAAGCCATCAGGGCAGGTCTTGAACTGCTTAAGGTAAATGTCTATTTGAAATCAAGTGCCTACTTAGATAACTGTTAAGCATATATAGTTTATATTACTGTTCTTGAGGTTTGCTTCTTAAGTTTATATAACCTAATGTTTTTTCAGTTGTTTTAGATAATTTAGGAATTGCATATTTGTTCTGACATGTAAGCTGAATGTTTTCAGATTTAAATTCTATAATCTAGCCTTGTATTAATTACATTAAAATAGTGGAGTATGATTTAAGGTATCATTAGTGAGCAGAAAAGGTACTAACTACCACAGAATGAACCAAATTCTTCCTAAAACCCTATTTTAGTTTTTATTTTGTTTCATAAAATGTACTACTGCCTTTTACTGATTATAAAACTATCAGGTCATTATTCACAACTTAGAATATGTAAAATGATAAACAAAACATTTGTAGGCCCATCATATATAAACATTGATTAGTTTCTTTTGCTTCCTTTTAATCTTCAAAAAATGCATAGTTTTATATAGTTGAGATCAGACTGAATGTGCAATTTTGTATCCTGAACTATTTTTTCTTATTAAAGTATAAGCATTTTCTCAGTATTTTTAAGAGTATCAAAACAGATCTAATTTTTGGCTGTCATTTACTAGCGGTGTGCTTTTGGACACATTATTTGCCTCGCTTCCTCATCTGAAATGGAGATAATTAAGCACTTATCTCACAGAGGACTACATTAAATCATGTACAGCACAGTGCCTAGCTCATAGTAAAAATAATAATAGACATTAGTTTTTAAAATGCTGATTAGTCCACTTTTGGGGTAACAGTGTTACTGTTTTCTTATTGCTGGCTATTTAGATTTTTCTAATTTTATTCTTATAAACAGTACAAGATGAATATTTCTATGTAAGATCTCTTGGTAATGTCTTTTTTTTTTTTTTTAAACTAGAAGGGCATTAGTGGGTCAAAGAAGATCACCATTTTCAAAATTCTTGGATATATGTATTCAAATTCCTTTACAGAAAAATTGTAGTATATCCCATCAATAGTGTATGGAGGTCCTCATCTTCATAAACCTTACAACATGGAATATTATAAATTTTAAAAAGATTTGCAAATCTGATAAGCAAAAATGATGTTTTAATTCACATAATTATTACTGAGGCCCATCTTCCATATGTTAATTATTAGTGTTTTCCCTATGGTGAATTGATTATTTTTATCCTTTATTCATATATCTACTGATATCTCAAACTTTTGTGGTTTTTTTAGTGATTTGAATGAGCTTTTTATTTCCTTTGCTTTTTTATGGGATGTATTTGACATATAAAAAATGTATTCTATTATATGTAAGTTATGAAGTATAAAATATATAATGAAACCAGTGAAAAGTAAATAGAATGTTAACTCAAATGAAGTTGAGTATTAAAAATACTGTTGAAGATCCATGAGTGGTTTTTGACTCACATCCCCCAGGTATTACTGTCCTGAATTATAGATTTATTATTCTCTTAACATTCTTTATAGTTTTATCATCTGTAACTATATATATCTCTCTAAATAACATATTACTTAATTTGATTATTTTTGAGTCTTATAAATATGGCATATGTAGTATATTTTTTTCTTTTTTTTGCGTGCCACATATGATTCCCATTGCTTATGCTTGTTCAGAGAGTTTTTAAAAATCTTAATACATTTGAAATTTATTTTGAAATTGTATATGGGGGGGTCTTATTTTCTCCTAATAGCTATTCAGTTTTCTCAGGACTGTTTTCTGTTGCCTTCTTTATAATCAATTACAATTTATGTAATCTAAATTCTTATACATGCTAAGGTCTATTACTTTGCTTTTTCTGTTTCATGATTCTCTAATGTTAATACCATGTTGATTTGGTTAATGTAACTTTATAGTTTTTTTTTTGGTTTTTTACTATCTGATAAGTGTTTTATCACTTTCCCTAGTTTACTTTTTTCAAAAATGTTCTTGGCTAGTCTCCTGTAGTGACCTTTCTTTAGAATATATTTTGTTAAATTCTCTCTGTCTCCTTTTCTCTTATCCTCATTCCCCACCCCGCAAAAAAAAAAATACCCCAAGCAGTAATCAAAATCCAAATTATTTTGACTAGAAGCATAATAAAATGTAATTTAATTTTGGAAGAAATGACTTCTTTGTATCATGTAATCTTTTTGCATAGGAACATTTCTGTTATATATTTGAGTTTTAAGTTTTAGTTGTAATGGTCTCAATTTCTTGTTAGTTATTTTTGTATTGACTTTGGTTTGTAGTATTTCTAATGTAATATTTTGGATCTGTGTTTTAAAGATGAAAAGGTTTTACAAATCATTTTTATGATCAATTTTGTAGGTACTCTCATTTACACATCCCATTTCCTTTCATTCTGCTGAAACATTTGAATCACTCTTGGCTTGTCTCAAAATGGATGATGAAAAAGTAGCAGAAGCTGCATTACAAATTTTTAAAAACACAGGAAGCAAAATCGAAGAGGATTTCCCACACATCAGATCGTGAGTTGAGTTTATTATGATAAATATTCTGGGCATCAGAAAAATAATTTTATATTTCTTGATTTATGTAACAATTGGAATCTTTCAAGTTTTGAGGAAAATTGTGTAGGTTATCTTACGCCTATACTATTCAATTTAGATTCTCCTTTCCTGGGAGAAAGCATTGATTGGTATTTTAGAAGATACATGAAAATGGGGGATAAATATGGCATATCTTTCTGAAGCATCAGTTTAACAGTCCTTGATATATTATGGCATAGAGTAAACAATTCACATGAGTTTAAGGTACAGTGGGAAATTTCAAAGGTGTTTCAGCATGACTGTCCATAGTAGTCTTTATTTTCCTCTGTGATTGAGGGTACTGGACCAAAAATTTTCAGAAGCAGTGTGGGGAAGGAGTTAAGCATGGAATACTCATCTCAACAGCAGTGTAATTTTTTTCTGCATTCCAGTATTTCTAAGAATTAGAAATTGAGCTGTTATCCTAGTACTCTGTAATAGTGGTTGATCACTGTTCAAGATTACATAATGGCTCAGAAGAATAAGTCTTCATTCCTTATAAGTAACTACATACTTGTCTGTATTCATCTCTTCTCCCTGTTCCTGGAGAGAAGATCAAATGAGTGGTCCTGATATTGCCATAGTCATAGGTGGTAGGTTTCACCTCTGTCTCATCACTCTGGCTTAGCCACTGGTCTGGTTAGTTGTGGTTGGGGTATTATGTTTCTTCATGCAGAAGAATTGCCTATGGCTCTTTTCCTCAGAAAGAGACAATGGACAAAGCTAGCTATTAGAGTCTCAGATGTAATTTTTATTACTCCTTTTTGTTCATGTGAACTTAATTCTAAAACCTGCTGATAAATAGGACAAATGCATTGTTTAAAATGGTAATTGAAACATACTAGAATTTTGTAACACTAGTCTCTCTGACAAGAGTAAGAAACCTTATTGTTTGGAATTGGCTTCTTAATTTTTAAGTGAGCCCAGAGCATAAATTTCCCTTTGCAGTGATACTGTGGCTCTTCTAGTCAGATCAGAGATTAGTGTTTGGTTTTTAAAAACACAGACACGCACGAGCACATGCTTCTTCTCTCTCTCTGTCTCTATCTTGTTGTGTGTGTGTGTATAAAAACTGTGTATAACTTTATACAATTTACTGGATGCCTACCATTTGTACTGTCTCATTTAAACATTGTAACAATTCAGTGAAATGTGGTTATTATCTTGTTTTTCCAAATGAGGAATCTAATGTTCAGAGAGGTAAATGGATCTAGGTCATATAGCTAGCAAATGGCAGAGCCAGGATTTGAATTTAGGCCTGTTTGGCTTCAATGCCTGTGGTACCATATCCGTTATGGCACAGTTCCTTTCTTCATTAGATCATCGAACAAGTTTTAGTTTGGTTTATTCACTAGAGTTTTTTTTACTATTTTCATTCTAGACTGTCTTCCTCGTATTCTTTATATATATGTATTTTAAACTCTAATCCCATGACAGATTACCTTTATATTTTAAAGAAACATTGTTTGATATATTTGTAGGAGAACTACGAGAGCAAGGTCGAAAGGTGGACATTTTAGAACACGCAAGGGCATTTTAAAACATGTGCTGCTTTAATATGGAACTGAAGTACTTAAAATTATTTGATTTATATGCTGAATATATTTCAAATGTCTCTCATGAGGAGAATTAACTCAACTGATATTGAATACCTGCTGTATGCACACACTGTTCTTGATGAAGTAACTAATAATATCTTCCAGGAGATAAAATATGTATGCAGATTTAATGTTTTAAATTATTAAATTGGGTGAGTTGATTTTCAGGAAAAATAATAGAGTTAAGTTAATGTCGATTAAACTATCTTCCCTTGAATTCACCAAAATAATTAAAAACCCAAAGAAAAACGTTTCTGAGTAGAAGCTACCACAAACTGGAGTTGGCACCAGGTATGCCATTTAGACTGAATTGGATGTGACAATACTAACAATTGATACAGAATCAGCTGTATAAGGCAATGTATAGTAAGTGTCCTATCCTTTGCTGATTTAGAGGGAAGAGATTGAGGTTTAGACATGCTTTAAAAGAATTAAGGAAAAAATGATTTCAGCTGTAATAGGACTAATTGAGAGATTTTGTGGTTGTACCATTTTTCTTTAGGCCAGTCTATTTTCCTTACTAGGAAGAGTGTGCTTACTGGGAAGTTTTCGCTTAGTGGTAAGACTAAGACTAAGAGGAGAATCATGAAAGAAATGTCTTTTTACCAACTTTATAGGAATAGAAAAAATTATGTACTAACACTAATAAAAATAATGATGAGTTATGGGGTTTCATTCTGACTCAGCCTGTCTCTTGGGAGTCTGGCTTACCTGAAAGTAGGCAGATATGCCAAAACTGAGCGTCCCCTCATAGCATATGATATACCCATAGCTCAAGTAGAGCTGGTTCTCATCTTTATAAGAGTTTTAACAGACTTTGAGAGAAATTATAGAGAGATAAAGGACTCACTACCTTTAGCCCTGTCTTCTCTATGCTACTTAGTCAGCTGATTAAGTAACAACGATCTTAGTTGGGAGTGTTGATGTTAATTTTTTAAGAGAAGGATTTGGTGTCCAGTCATCAGGGAGATACTCTCTATACTTTTGTTTAAATGGCAGAGCCAGAGAGAATTTTTGTTACTCAAAAATGAATTAACAGAATACAGATGAGCAAATTAAGCATGAAACCTGTGTAAATAGTATTCAAAAGATAGATGATAAGCACTGTTGAGAATAATTGAATTTTTCTAGGATAAAAAGAAAACAGCAAATGACATCTGGGTGAAAAAAAGAACAAAAAGATAATATATGAAAAGTAGCTAAGGAATAAAGAAGAACAGAGATTTATTTGCATTAAGAACAGAGATTTAGTTGCATATAGTAAGGACAAGTGAAGGATATTCTTAAGTATATAAGGACTCAGGAAATGTATCACCTTTTTATTGTGAGATCTGTCTACCAGTTGTATGCTTCTCTCTCTCTAATTCGGTTCTGCTTATGCCCCCTAAATCTGGCTTTTGTTTTCTTCTTGTTCGAATAACTCTGGTTTGTCTTTGCCTATCGTTTTACTTTCATTATTTAACTTTTAGATATGGCTGTGCAAATACATTTGAAAACCTGAATTTTTTTTTTTTTTAGGGATGATGTAAATAAACTGACTCAAGAAGAGGGAAGAAAATGCCTAATAGACTATATATTTATAAAAAAAATTGAGAAAATTATCCTCTAATAAAAGCATCAGTAAAAGTTGTTATGAGGGAGATAGTACACATCTACAAGAAACCAGGAATTCTAATTATTTTTAATTGTTTGAAATATAGGGGGGAACCCTAGTATTCTTTAAAGCCAGGATAACTAACATGGATGCTAAAATCTGATAAAAGATATTCCCCCAAAGGAAAACTAAGACAAATTTTACTACTATATGATTTTTTGTATAAGTAAAATATTAGTAAAAAGAGTTTTTAGTAAAATAAGAATATATCATGGACAAATGTGGTTAATTTTAGGAATACAAAGAGGGTTGGTATTAGTAAGCCCAATATTCCTGTTTATAATTCATTATTTAAGTGGGTAAAGGGAAAGTATACATGATAGATTGTTAGATAGATTGATAGATGCTGAAAGGGCTTCTGATTTTATAAAAAACTATTTCTAATTGGATCCAAAAAATAGGTGTAAATGCCTTCATAACATAAAATAAATATCTCTCAAACCAGTGGGCAACATCATGCAATAAAACAGAAGCAGTCTCAGTAAAATCAGGAACAAGATGAGAAACCACACTGTCTCTGCTATTATTTAACATTGTTTTGGAAGCATTCGCCAATGTAACTACATAAGAAAACAAAATAAGAGGTATAAGTGTTTGAAAGGAAGAAGAAAAATTATCATTTTTCTTGGAAAATCCAGGAGGATCAATTGAAAAACTACTGGAAATGGGGTAGCCAAAATAAGTATGTAAAAATCCAAAGCTTTCCTTATACATCACTAACAACCATTTAGAAAATATGAGAGTAACCATCAGAAGACCTAGAAGTGTTTGAGGAATTTGCAATCTTGTAATGGTGGATGGGGGACTATAATATTAAGTAAATTGGTTAGGAAAAGTTAGGTTATCCAATAAATAACTAGCAAGCTGTTTTGAAAAGAAAAAATTAATGTAGATTGTTTACCTTGATTTTTATAATCTATATATTCCAGATGGATTAAAGATAAATTCTTGCTTTGTCTAAGATATAAATATATAAAATGGGTTAATGGGTTAATGAAAGGATTAGTAACCAGTGTGTTTCTATAACTTCTTTGTGAGGGAAGGGACACCAATGCCAAGTCTTGAATGAAAAGTGATAGATTGGATTATTTGTTAAAAATCCGTTTGTTGAAAAAATATTTGTAGAGCCCTCACTGTGTATCGCTGTTCTAGGTGCTGAGGATGTTGTAATGAACAGGACAGGCTAAGTCTTTGGTCTTATATTTTAATGGAGGAGAGAACCACTATTTAGGTAAAAGTCAAAATCTTGAAATAAGAAACACAAGTGATATGCTGGAAGACTTTTTTCAATATATATGACTTAGAAAAGATTAATATCTGTAATGCATAAAGACTCTTCATGAAGGAGTAGCAAACATAAGACTCATAGTAGAATACTAGCAAAGGGAATGCACAAGAAATTCACAAACAGGAAATCCTCTCAGCCCCCCAAATCATGAAAAGATGTTTATGTAATCAAAGAAATATAAATAAAAATTATTGTGAGATATAGCCAGTGTTAGGTATCATTCCAATGATGCTCTCTTGATGGGAGTGTAAACTGATGCAGCCATCTGGGTTGATAATGTGGTAATACATACAAACTTAAAAATGTATGTAGTCTTTAACTCTGCAGTTTTACTTTTAGAAATTTATCCCAGAGATAATTTAAAAAAATGTCCACATAATCATCATGTATGTCAGGGTCCATTCAGAGAAACAGAAACTTTAGGTACAGTCATACAATGCATAATAACGTTTTGGTCAACAATGGACTGCATACACAGTGGTGGTCCCATAAGATTATAATGGAGCTGCACCATACACCGGTGTACCACTTTTATCTTTTATAGCATGTTTTTACTGTACCTTTTCTATGTTTAAATATACAAATACTTACCATTGTGTTGCAGTTGCCTACAGTATTCAGTAGCATACTGTACAGGTTTGTACCTATAAACCCGAGCAATAGGCCATACCATATAGCCTAGGTATGGTAGTAGGCTATACCATCTGGGTTTGTGTAAGTACACTCTGATGTTCACATAAGGACGAAATAACCCAACAGTGCATTTTCCAGAACATATCCCTGTTGTTAGATGACACATGACTGTATTTTAAACAGAAATTAATACAGATATTTGAAGGATGAAAAAGCAAAAAAGTTGCATTGGTAATCCAGAGATACGAATTGCTGGAAGCAGCTACCATCCCTAGGGCTGGTGGGATAACTGGGAGGAAGTGGTGTCAAGAAATAGAGGAGCTTTGTCAGTATTGCCCAATTGACTTGCCCTGGTCATGGTCCTTGTTCTGCACTCCTTTCGATTTGAGAATAGCATAGCCATTTCTACTTTCTTTTGTATTAGTGTTTATAAAGCTTATCTTCTTCCTTTTTTTTTATCTTTTAATCTTCTTGGGACTTAATATTTAAAATAAATCTCCTATAAATATCCTACTTAGGTCCTTTTGTTGTTGTTGTTTTTGTTTTGGTGCTGACTATTGTCTAGTGTCTAAAACCTTTACCATATTTATCTTTTCTGGGTGTTTAAGGTAGGAGAGTAAATCCAGCCTCAGTTAACACCATCATAATTTGAAGCAGAAGTCCTTTTGTTGTAGTTTTAACTTTCTTTTTTGTGAGTGATGGTAAACTTTTTTTCCATACATTTCAGGGTAATTTGTATATATTCTTTTGAATAGTTTCTACTTTTTTATATCCAGTCCATTTTCCTGTGGTATTGTTGGTCTTTTCATTCTCAATTTTTACGTTAGGAATATTCATCTTTTTATTATACTTTGCTGTTGGTGTCTTTTGGGAGACTACTCTTAGTGTGATGAATTATTGTACCTCCAAATTCTTAGTACCATAGCACTGTTTTAGTATTGGGCAATGAGGAAGATACAGAAGTTGCATTTGCTGTGAGATGTTTGAATAATAGTTGAACTAAGAGCTCCTGCTTCATTCAGTGTTCATTTTAAGTTTCTGAGTGGTAGAATGTTACGATACATGTTTTGCCCCTTACCTCCCTCAGAAGTCTGCTCAAGTGTTTATCAGAGAGGTCTTCTGTTTAAAGTTGGAACACTGTTATACCTCTCTCCTCATTCCCTATTCCTATTCTTGTCTTTTCTTTTTTCTCTGTAGCACAATTTGACATAACATAAAATATATGTTATCATTTGTCTTTTCCCTAGAGTGCTAGTAGCACAATAGCAAGGATTTGGAGCCTTTAAAAATGTCTGGCACATAATGCTTAATAAGCATTGGTTATTAAGATTTTCCTTTATGTAAGTTGTTCTGGCATAAAGGGAAAGGTGAATTGGAAGAGGCAGAAACTTGAGAAATAAGGGACAGTTTAAATTTCATCATATGTGGCAAAAGTTTAGCCAGAATGATAGCAGTGAGGATAAAAGAGAAGGGCCTAGTGCAAATGACATTAAAAAGAGGGAGTGGGTCACCAGCCTTGTTTGTGTTTGTAATTGTTGATAGATAAAAACAAAATACTTGTATTTGGATTATATTTTTAATATAGATATTTATAAAGTAAAATTATAGGCCATTGAAAATGAGTCTGAGTAGATCTTGGTGATTTTTTCTTTTGTTCTCTCAAAACATTACTTAAAAAATACAAGCATTAAAGTATCTAGCAGAAGTCATGTTGGTTTTTCTGGTTGATTGTTTTTCTTTGATTTTTTTTTTTTAGAGCCTTGCTTCCTGTTTTACATCACAAATCTAAAAAAGGACCCCCTCGTCAAGCCAAATATGCCATTCATTGTATCCATGCAATATTTTCTAGTAAAGAGACCCAGTTTGCACAGATATTTGAGGTAATCAGAAAACATGGTTTTTAAAATTTTTTTGTGTGTCATATCTTAGTTAAAAAACAAATATTGATTATTTTATGTAATGTTCACATTTAATAATGCATCATTTTATATATTTTCAGAGTTTGAATCAGTAAATCAACATTGATAAGTTGTTAAAATATGAAAATAATCTGAGTATTCAGATGTGTAATGCTAACTCAAATTCATAAATTAATCATAGTGTAATATTTTTGACATTGCTTTATATATATATATTTAGAGACATTTTTGTTAATGTAATCACGGATAAAATCATAGTTATAGATAGTAGGTAACAAATGATTATTCTGTGAATTGAAAAGGTTCAAAATATTTGAATTCTGTTTGAGATACTACTGAAGTATAGGATTTTATAAATCAATACTAATTGGTACTATAAAGTGAATAAATTTATACTTTTATGACTGACCTAATTTTGTGTCAGATATAAAATTTATTTTCAATATATATTTCATATTATTTTCTCTATATTTTAAATAGCCTTTCCCCCAAGTATTGCTATTTTATTGCTATTTATTGTAATTAAGAGCTAACTGTAGTATTGTTATTATAAATAAAAGCTAAGTAGAAAATCTGTAAAATCCTAAAAAGATCAGGAGCCTTGAGTGAAGTCAAAACAACTTGGAAATTATACTGAAGCTCCTTACCATAAATACTTTGATTTGTTGTCTCTGTTTTGGAAATTTTTATGCTAATTTTGTCATATTTTCATGTATTAATAAAAATTAATACATGAAACACAATTCAGGTTAAAGACCTGAAGGAGGAAAAAAGTAGTTTTTTTAATCTTCCCAACACCACCTTTGTTATAGATAGCAAATCATTTAATTTTTGTGTTTTTCGGAGTGGATATTTCTGTAGTCTGTTTCTGTGTGTGAGAATGGCTTCAATAAATTCATGTTGATTTATAAGGAACTTTTGTTTTTCATGAATAATCTTTTTGTTCCTTTCAATGATGATTACAATGATAATACTAATATAACTTGCATTTGTAGGGTAGTTTTATTTTCATTTTGATATTATATCTGCTGTCTTATCTTTATAAGAACCAAACCTCTAGTCCTCTCACTATAACATAAAAGGTTGTCTGGCTTTCTGAGAAAAGGTTTCATAGAGATATCTGGCCTTTTTGAGGTTGCTGCTAATCTAGGATCTGGCCATTAATTTTGCTTTTTCAGAACTGATTTTATTAACTTTGGAAAATATTAAACTTACAGTAAACTAATTGAACAAACTTTTTACAGTTATATTTTTGTTTATAATATGAACAACTAACTGGCACTTAGCTAGGTGTGCAATGGAAGTATTAAGAGAAGTCACCAAAAGAAAAAGAAGTAAACTCATTTAAATATATTCTTGACTAAATGAAACCTCATATCGTCCTTATATGTTGGGAAAGAACAGTTTTGTGTTGCTTTTCCAGCCTACAATTCTTGTCTTGAATATTTGGTTCAGTGGTGGGAGAACAGAGCAGTAACTTTTCATTAAAATGTAGCATTAGAATTTCAAATAGAAAATATATTCACTTGCTTCAGAATCAAAAGATGCAAAAAGAATATGCAGTGAAAAGTCACCCCATCCATTTATCCCCAGCCACCCAGTTCCCTTTCCCAGAGGCAAGCCATTGTTAAAAGTTTCTTTCTTTCTTTTTTTTTTTT
>VBSM01003176.1:74252323-74262477 GCA_008086735.1 Cheirogaleus medius | reverse complement strand
GCCTCCCAGAGTGCTAGGATTACAGGCGTGAGCCACCGCGCCCAGCCAAAAGTTTCTAAATGTACTTTTCTAGACATATTTTATTCATATACAAGTAAGGGCATATAAATACACACATATACACACACACACATTTTGTTGCTCTTATGCCAATGATAGCATATTTTCGCCACTTTTCTGATTTTTAAAATTTAACAATACATTTGGATATCTTTCTATATAAATATATGAAGTGCATTATCATTCTTTTGTCATGACAAAATGCATATTAATGGTTGCATTTTCTATCAGAATAACCATTTTATTGTGATATTTAATATTTGATACCATAATAAAATCCCCCAAAATTCAAATGACTAGACATAGTAAAAGCTTATTTTTTTGCTGCTGGAAAGTCCAGTTGAGTGTGTGAATAGCCTCCTAATCAGTGGCTCAGGGACACAGACTCTTTCTGATTTGTGACTTCTCTTTAAGTTCCACTGGATTCCTTGCATTAAGCCAGCAATCAAGTAAAGAGAGAGCCTGTGGAGAAGACATGTTCACACCTGCCTCAGTGCAGGCGTGGCATACTTCACTTGTATTCCTACTCCCTTGACTGGAACACATTAATACTGTGTTTCCCCGAAAATAAGCCCTAGCAGGATTTCTAAGCATTTGTGCAATAGAAGCCCTACCCCAAAAATAAGACCTAGTGATGGGCTTGGCTACGCGGCGTATCTGCACAACCCATGCATTTGTCGCGGAGCTGTAAAGAAGACGAGCAGCCCTTCTCATCTGCCCCATGAGAGCTCTGTTGCTCGACATGAGAGACTGGGGCCAATGGTTCTAAAGGAAATAGAGTCGCAAGAAATTCAGGATGGAATTCGGGGTTTGGAGAGTTATGATGATGTTCCAGAAGAAGATGACTTAACTCTATTTGAATAAATGTAGATTGTTGTACCGTACTTAAAAAAAGTAACACATCCCCTGAAAATAAGCCCTAGAGTGTCTTCCTAAGGAAAAATAAATATAAGACCCTGTCTTATTTTCGGGGAAACACGGTATATCCTCACCTAACTACAAAGAAGGCTGCAAGTGGAGTCATCCTTATGCCTAGGAAATGGAAGTGGATATTGGTGAGCCCTAGCAGTCTCTAACATGTTCATATATATATGGTCATAAACTATATGCTTCATAATATGGTTCTTCATACTGAATTAATGTTTCTTTACCTGCCTTTAAAATGTGAGTTGGGCAAAACTGAAAATGTTTGAACCTTTTGCCTTCTAGACATAGAAGTCTAAATGTAAGCTTAAGTTACTACTTATAGTGTATACTTCTTGAAACTTTTGTAGTTTTTGTAATTTCAAGATGAAATATGTGAAGAGTTCATTTGCATATGTATAAAGTTGAATATATTTTCCTCCCCCCATTTTCAGCCTCTCCATAAGAGTCTAGATCCAAGCAATCTGGAACATCTCATAACACCATTGGTTACTATTGGCCATATTGCTCTCCTTGCACCTGATCAATTTGCTGCTCCATTGAAATCTTTGGTAGCTACTTTCATTGTGAAAGATCTTCTTATGAACGATCGGGTAATTTATATTTTTTGGATTTGTGTTCTTCATAATGTTACCTTTTAAAATTTTATCCAGCAAAGAGACAAGTGAAATGATGCTAACAACACTTCCGTTTGGCTGCATTTATTTTAGGTTTTCCACTTTTTAAAAATATGTTGTATCTCCGATACAAGTAAAATAGCATTGAAATATCTCTTTAGTTGAGTATAGATGTATGACCTTGAATACATTCCTTGATAAATACAAAATATCACCTGATTCTGTTTCAGCTTTACAGGAGTTTAATTTTTATCATCTATTTTAAAAATATGTAGTTCACAGTGTGGTTTTTATGACTATAGTTGATCCTTTCCCTACGTACAATAGAGAATGAAAAGAGCCTTGGGAGAAAACACTGGAAAAGAAACAATGATTTTGTTTGTCTCCAGTTTGTGTGTATTTGGGGTAAGGCATGTATATGTGTGTGTGTATTTATATATATACATACACACATGCACATAGAGACTCATATATAACCATCAGTTTTTTGTCTGCTGTCCCTTCAGCACTCGACTAGGTTCTCTGGAGAAATAAAAGGTTTCTCTTCTAAAATTTAAATGCAATGTAAATAGTGATATTTGGGTTAATCTGCCATCTAAGTTTTTATTTTCAATTTGTTCTACCAGTTATGGTCCATTTTTCTGCTTTTTCTTATTTTTGATTAAATATTTTTATTCCATTTTTCCCTTTACTGGCCAGTTTTACATTTAGCTGTTTTAGTAGGTGCCCTAGAAATTAAAACATGTACTTTTGGTTTATTCAAGGCACGTGTCAATTAGTCTGTTTTGAACTTTCAGTACAACACAGAGAACCTTAGAAAACTTTAATTCCTTTTACTCTCTGATGCTTTTTTGTGCTCTTGTTCATGTAGGACTATTACCACTGTTATTTTATACAGTTAATATTGATTTAGATTTGCCAATGTATTTTCTTCTTTTGTTTTTCATTCCTTTCTTTGGGGTGATTTTATTTCTACCTCAGAAACTACTTTAGTATTTCTTTTAGTGTGGATTGCTGCCAATGAATTCTCTCAGTTTTTCTCTGAAAATGTCTTTATTTTACCTTCTTTTTTAAAGGATATTTTCTCTGGGTTTAGAATTCTAGACTGGTACATTTTCCCCCATCAGTGATTTGAATATGTTATTTCATTATCTTCCATTTTCTTATCTTTTCTCTTGAAGTCTGCTGACAGTCTTGTTCCTCTGAAGGTTTTCTGTCTTTGAAGCAGTGAATACTTTTAATATTTTCTATTTTGCATTGGTTTTGAGTTTTACTGTGATGTCTGTGTGCTTTTCTTCATATATATCCTCCTTGGGGCTTATAGCTCTTCTTGAGTGTATGGCTTACTACTTTCTTAAATTTTGAATAACATTCAGCATTATCTTTTCAGATACTACTGTTTCTTTTTCATATTCTCCCATCCAGGTACTAACCAGCCTGACCCTGCTTATTAGCTTTTTGAAATCACATGTTTGGCCATAGACTATTTCCTACTCTCTTCTCTCACTGAAGTTCTGTTTACACACTTTACACATACTTTTTTTTGCTGTGACCCAGCTGTCTGGCACACTTTTTGTGTACTTTTCTGCCAGCCGCCTCATATTTCAGTTTTTGTTTTTTTCTGACCTATCTTTGAGTTCACCCTCTTTACTATCTCATAGTAGTTAGGCTCATACATTGAGTCTTAATTGCATTTATTTTATATATATGGGTGTTTATATGTATGTATGTATTTCATTTGTATAATTTTATTATTGTTTTTAAACATAGCTTTTAGTTCCCTGCCAGAATTTGCTTATCATTTAATCCTTAAACATCTTAAAGTTCATATCTGTTATTCTGATTTATCTCTCTTGTGACTCTTTTTCTCTTGTCTATTTTTTTCCTCTCAATTTTTCTGTCAAGTCTTGTCTTGCACATATGTTGTTTTTGATTGAGTGATAGACTTTTTGTATGAAGAGTTGTTGAGATAATTGGAGGCTCTGGGCAAATTTATATTCTTCCAGAGAGGATTTACTTTTGCTTCTGGCAAGCAGTTAAACTGTAATCAGATCACCTGCATCCAACTGAAAGCCAGGCTTCAGTTTTTGATAGGCTTATTCTTTTTCTGGTTACTGTATATTTGTATATTTGTTTAGGGTCCACCCAAAAGTGTAGGGTGTTTAACAAGGCCTCTATTCCTTGTTTGGTCTAGCATTCCAAATCTTGTCCTTCTGGCTCTGTGACAGTGATGAAAGTTTTGCTTAACTTTTAATCCACCCTCTTTCACTTTCAGAATCAGCAGTTATCTATGTGAGAAAATTTATCTTAATGCCAGACTCAAATCTTTTGATTTCTGTTCTCTTTTGAAACTTAGCCCTGCAAATTCTCACTGCTTTGGTAGCTCTCTGTTCCTTTCAAATGGATTTTTTTTAAAAGTATTTTGTGCAGCCTTTCTTTTTGTTCCAGTGGGAAAATTGGTTCAAAACAACCTAGTCAGGTCTTGTCAAAAACAGAACTCTTCACCACTTTTACTCAATATTATTTCATTGCAGGAAATAACTCATTTATTCTCTTAGTGGGCTTGGGAATTCTTCCATTTTTTCCCTCTTGAATAGTGCTGCTATGAATGTTCTTATAGGAGCCTGTTGCCACATATGAGCATGAATTTCTCTAGGTTTTATCCTTATAAGTGAAATTGATGAAGCATAGTATATATACATATTTAACTTTTCACTTTGTTGTCAAACTGTTTTTCAAAACAGTTAAAACTTATTTTCCTATCTGCATATGTAACATAATTTTTAGATTTCTTAATTTTTGCTCATCTGATATAAAATAGTGTCTCACTATAATTTCCATTTCCCTGGTTACTAATGAAATTTGTATGTCTAGTCACTGTTCATGTTGCCTCCTTTCTGAAATTCCTTTCAATGTCTTTTGTTCTTTTTTTCTTTGGGTTGTCTTTTCCCCATAAGTAATCTTTACATACATTAATCTTTTATCAGATACATGTCGCAGTATTTTCATAAAATGCATAAAACCCCAATTATGGTGTGTTTTTACACTCCTTTATTGTGTCCTTTGAACAAATTATTACTTTGAATGTAGCTGTATTTATCATTCCTTTCTTTTATAGTTAATACTTTTTACATGTTGTTTAAGAAATCCTTCTCTACTCTAATGTCTTAAAAATAGTCTATCATATGTTCTAAAAATTTGAAGGCTTTTTTTCACACAGAAAAAAAATTTAATCCATCTGGAATTGATTTATTTGCTTCTTTTTATACTGTGATGTAAGGATTCCATTTCTTTTTACTCCCCATCAGGGTTACTACATTTCCCAGCACAACTTATTGAATAATCTTACCTTCTAGTCATCTGCACTATTACCACTCATGTATCATATATAGCTTACGTTATTTTCCACTGTTTTGTTTGCCCATCCACAGATGTTTGTTTTTCTTTAAAGTTTTATAGTTTCTCTAAAAAGAAAATTTTAAGACTTCTCTTACATAACTTAGGTACTAAAGTTTTTAAAATTATGTTTTATGTTTGTGGTTGATTTGAAGAGTTACTTTGTAGTTTCATTTTATTTCCATTTTTCTTGCTAAACTCTTTTCTGTTTATTTTTACTCATATCATTTATAAAGAGTACCAGTTTTAATTGTTTTCTCATCCTTGCATATTTTATTTCTATATATTGTATATCTACATATATTTTAGATATTTACCCCTTTTTATCTCAACTTTTATTAGTTTTTGAAAGATGTATAGTTAAATATTTTAAAAATCATCTTTGGTTTGGTTTATTTTAATGTAATTCTACTCGTTGTAAAAATGTTCAGGAATATTTATATCTTATTGGTGGTGTAAGATAAAATTATGTACACCAATGTCCTGTTTACATTGGTATGCTGTTTGAATCTATATCCTGTTTAATGCTTTTCATCTTGACTGGTATATTTTTCCATCCTATAATTTTCACATTTTCTATGTAGTTGGTTTTTGTTGTATTGTAAGTTTTATTATTTTTAAACCTATCTGATAGTGTCTGTTGTTTCTGATAGTTTCTTATTTATGAAAAGTTTTTTGTTTTTGTTTTCTATTCATAATAATTTATGCTGATTGAGTTATTTCTTGTGGATTAAATACTTTTGTGTAGTATATTATTGACTAATTCTTTCAAATGGATTGCAATTTGTAAACTTTCTGTCTTGAATTATAGTGTTCATTCTTGAATACTAGAATTCTGTGTTTTGAGTCAGTGGCTACAGTAAATTCAGAACATTGTTTCTTGGCATCTAGTCTTGCAGTTGAGAAATCTGAAGTTGATCTGATTCTTGCTGCTTGTTGGTAGCTTCCCCATGGAAACTTTGGGGATCTTCTTGACATTGTTAGTTCAAAAATTTCATTAGGATGTGCTTAATGTGATTCCTTTTTCATTGTTTTCATTTCATATTAATACTTTGAAGGTACTTCTCAACTGACTCATTGAGTCTTAAGCTGTGTGTGAATCTTTATCTCTATGTGTTTGGGGAGTTTTTCTTTCTGGATGTTTGGGCTACTCACCATGTTGCCATGTGGATCCTCAGGTGTGATATTTAATCTCTCTTTCTTAACCTGGAGGTAAAAATGGGGTCTCAAGTGCTTCAAGATCCAGTTCAATTCTTTTGCCACCTTTCTTTAATTTCCTGGCTGCTACACTAAATTCACATCTCCCAGTACTTTCTGTCAGTTCTGGATTACTTTGTGGTTGTGCTGGAAGAAGAAAACACCTAACTTTTTTTAAAGAATATTTTCTTTTCTGCCTTTATGGAGATGTAAGCTCTCTAGCTCTGTTAATTTTTTGAGTGTACATTTTGTGTTTTCCAAAAATTTCCTGATTCTGGCCTTCTTTTGGCTCCTTTTTTCTAGCCCTGCTAACTAGTGTATTTGTGTGTGTGTGTTATGCCACTTTAGTGGGATTTAGGTAACAAGATATTAATACATGTTTTCTATTATCTTTCTTGAACTGGAAACCTTTCTAATTTTTCCCCTGCTCAGATTTTTTTTTTTATTTTTAATCACTTTTCCTCCTGTCTAAGAACTACACCTTTTGGCTCCATTGATTTAGGTCTGTTGTTGTTTTTTGAGACAGGGTCTTGCTCTGTTGCCTAGGCTGGAATGCAGTGGTGCAGTCAATATCTCATTGTAACCTTTAATTCCTGAGCTAAAGCGATCTTCCTGCCTCAGCCTCCAGAGTAGATGGGACTACAGTCGCTTGCTACCACATCCAGTTAATTTATTTTTATTTTTATTTTTTTAGAGATAGGGTCTTGCTATGTTGTCCAGGCTGGTCTTGAGCTCCTGGCCTTAAGTGATCCTCCCACCTTGGCTTCCCAAGGTTTTGAGATTACAGGTGTGAGCCACTGCACTTGGCCTTCATTGATTTTTTTAATCCTTAGTCCTTGCCACCTGCCTTAAATAATTTAATCATTAGTCTCAAAAGGGTCTGAGTAAGGGAGTATGTGCAACAGGTCCTACCATACACCTGGAAAGAACCAGCTAGTGATGGCTCTGTACGTGCTGTATCTGGGTGCTAGTGAAGATAAGCCTTTCAACCTTTTTTAAGTAAATAGGGTTATATGAGGTATTTTAGTCATGTATAATGACTGTCACTGCAGAAGATAAGGATTTCACTCATTCACTAAGTAGTAACTGAACATGAGAATTCATATTCATGTTTTAAAGTCCTTTATTTTTGTTTAGCTTCCAGGAAAAAAGACAACTAAACTTTGGGTTCCAGATGAAGAAGTATCTCCTGAGACAATGGTGAAAGTGAGTAATATGCATAGATCTGCTGATTTTAATATACTTAATATATTATAATACTACTAAAGGTATTAAAATTTCTATTTCTGTCACAAAGATATGGCTATTAAAATCACTCAAGTATTTGTATTTGTTATATGATATTATCTCACGTGCTGTGAGAGGGTAGGGTAGTAATGAGAAACCCGGGTCTTGTGGCAACTGCATATAATCTAATTAGAGGGAAAGAAAAGTTTGAAAATTGTTTCCATCTGCCTGCTTCTTAGATATCACTGTTTTAATAGCAAATGGCAATGCTGGTTTTTATGGACATTCTCCTATTCAGTGAAGACAGTAATCCAGATTTTTGCCTGTTCATCTATTCCATGGGATTTAATAAAAATATTTTTATTTTTAAAAAATTTAGAGTGTAATTCCTTGAATTAGTGACTCCTCACTAATGTAGAGAGTATTGATTTTTTAAAACCATCTGTGGTCTGTAGCATAGATCTCATCTCAGTCTACCACAAAGGTGTGAAGGCCAGGAGTGCAAATATATTAAATATTATTTTTCTAGTTGTAATTTCTTATAAATCCTTTCAGGCTGTGTGTATATATTTTTATATTTCACATTATGTATTACTTTTTTACATTATTCTAGCTTCAGATTCTGATTCTATTTTTACACACCTGTAAAGCAGCCTTATCTTTAGCATCATAGAATGATGCTTGATACTTTGAGTCCCATTATAAACCTATTTTCTTAGCATTGGTCTCAAGCAGCAATTGGTGTAGTTGTGAGCAGCACTGAAGTAGAAGGCAAGGCCACCTGTGAACTATGTAAGTTCATACTTACCAGATGCCCAGGAAAGGATCTTCAGAGTATCTTCCATGTGCCAAACACTGTTCAAGACCCACTTAGCTCCTGAGCCACAGCTCTGTAAAAAGCTGAGATAATATGTACATCCTTTTAAAAAAGAAGTAACCTGTACTTCTTCAAAAGGGTTGTTGTAAATATTAAAGGAAGTAACAAGTGTAAAAGTACTTAAGTAATTCATAATTGTAAAATATAGTACAAATGTGAGATGGTGTCATCTCTTAGGCAGAAAAGATTGAATATAGTTAAGTCGGGAACTTAACTTTTCTGATTAGGGAAGTTAGCATGATTTTACTCTAGGTTCTAAAGGGTGGAATGCTTGTTGGGAAAACATTTGAAAAATAATAGCAACAAAAAAAGCAGTCTTTAGTCTTGTCTTTTCTTGTCTTTTCTTTTCTTTTGCCATTCTTCTAGGGGTTGAAACATTTTAAATTTAAAACAAAGTTATCTTCATATATATGTAAAAGAATAATTATTTTTTATTTTCTTAAAAGCATCCATTGAAGACATTTCCTGATTTTTTTTTTAAAAGGTTGATATGGATATTATTTTAAAATGTACCAATGTTTTATTTCTCAACTTGTGTTTTAAATAGATTCAGGCTATTAAAATGATGGTTCGATGGCTACTTGGAATGAAAAATAATCACAGTAAATCAGGAACTTCTACCTTAAGATTGTTAACAACAATATTGCATAGTGATGGAGACTTGACAGAACAGGGGAAAATTAGGTACGCAATTAACACTTCACAGTTCTTTTGATTGTACAGTATTTCAACTCCTGGTGTAACTGTTGAATGAATAGTGCAGTTTCTTTTTAAAAAAATAATTTGTATTGCTTTGTACGTATGCATATATTTTTACTATAATATGCTTTTGTACAATGTTTATTTTAAAATGGCGGCCACATGTCTGGTGCAGGGTACTATTACACATTGTAAGTATTTTAAACAATAGATGCTTACTATTGGGGACATCTAATGTGAACTTGTTAGTATATCAATCAATAATTTATGTTTCACATTCTTATTAATGCCTAAAGGGAAAAGAACAGACTGATGGAAGGCAACTTATTGAGTCTGTTTCCAGAAGCATAAGTAACTGCTTATTTTAAAAATGTAAATTTTTAAAAATGAACACACTTTTTTGATGTGATTTTTATTTTGTTTTGTTTGAAAGATATAGTATTGTATAGTGATTGTGAAAACATGGATTCTGGAACCCAAATTCAAAACCTGGCTGTGCCACTTACTAGTTAGGTGACCATTAGCAAGTCGCTTTAACCTCTCAGTACCTCAGTTTCCTTGCCTATAAAATAGAAATAATGGCAATTATGCATACGTATCTTATCTAGCTATTATGATGTAATTAAATGAGTTATCTAAGGTATTTAACACACTACCTAACACATAGTAATAAGCATTGATGATGGCAATGGTTGTTACATCAGCGTTAGCTAAAATTTAGAAGTTTGTCCTCTGTGTAAACACAGGTGCCATTAGTGTTATTTCTTAGTAACATAAAATAGGACAATAACTTAGTTTAAAGACCTTAATGAGAAAACATAAAAAGGTGACTGCCAGCTGCTTTCTACCTTTTTGTCTTCGTTTTTATTCTCCTTGTATGTTTTGCTTATACTATACTCTTTGCATAGAATGTGAACAGTAGCACATCCTTCTCAAACAAAACAGAAAAATACAAAACTTCGTAAACTATTTATTTTTTATATACAGCTGATCTGTCTACCTTCTTATATTCTAGTTAATTGTTTTCATCTCTCTACTCCTATAATTTATATATGCCAATGTTTGGGACTTTGTAAATAATAAGTAGGTTTTAATCTAAAATTTTTCCCACTATTAATAGATTTTGTCTCTCTCTCTCTTTTTTTTTTTTTTTTTTT
>VBSM01003176.1:74217683-74252149 GCA_008086735.1 Cheirogaleus medius | reverse complement strand
TTTCGAACTCCTGACCTTGAGCGATCCACCTGCCTCGGCCTCCCAGAGTGCTAGTCGCGCATGAGCCACCACACCCGGCCGATTTTGTCTCTTAAATTAATTTATTATTTACATTATTTTATACTAATTATTTGCCCAATTATATTCAGCTATATAAGCTTTTATTAGAGAGGCAATATACCTTAGTGGTTAACAACATGGAGGCAGATTGAAGGCATATTACACAGCTTCAAATTCAGGTTTTACCTTCCACTATTGATCAGCTGCTTTTTATTTAGCAGCAAGTTATTTAACTTCTACATGTCTCAGATTCCTCATCTGTAAAATAACAACAATCTCCTTAGAGGGTTTATGTAAAGAATTACATATTAAAATATGTAAAGTAATTGCAATGATATGTGGTATATAGTGTCAAGTAAACTGTGTTCTATGGAACCCATATGACATTCAGGAACATTTAGGGGCTGCCTAGAGTTGGAGTAAGAGTTATTTCTTGTGGAAACAAAGTAGATAGAGCCTTGGGGACAGGGGTGGGATTCTTTCCTTTGCTTAAATAGAAAGCCTGCTTTTTTGTGTGTTTCTACCTTAAATTTTGTGTAAGATTTTACTTGAAGGAAAGTTTCTTCTGCTTAATAAAGCTAAAAACTAAAACCAAAAGTTTACTACAATTACGTGTTATGTGTTGTGTTGTGTTTTGTTTTTTTAAAGAGCTTACTGGATTAAATTAAATAAAAACCTCTTGTCTAGATGGGAGATTTTAAGGACAAATACGTAGGAAGCATCTGTTGTACATATCTGTGGGGAAAACATCCAACAACTGGCATGTACACTGTGCACTAAGAACTATGATTACCTATTAATAAATACTTGGACTATTGTTAATGATGAACTGAAAATCACCTTTGAGACATGTCCTGCAAGTTTAGAACCTTACTAAAGTTGGCAAGCATTCATCAGTATTTTTTACGTAATCCTTAGAAAGGTAAAGGAAAAGTCTTTAACCAGCTAGATCATTAGATCTTGGGAAACTAAGACTGTTTTTTCTTTTAAATCCTCCCTAGTGCAATATATGATAGACATATATTTGTTATATGAATGTTGAACGATAATCTTTTACTATAGAGCTACAAAGGAGGTTCTAATTAAGGAGCACAACTTTCCCTCCTTACATAGAAGAGCCCTGTAATTCAGCTAATAAAACACTATATTAGGGAAAATTGTTTAAATATGTTTAGTAGTCTAGAATTCTATGAAGTGTGCTTTGTTTAGCAGTTTTCTTTCTGTGAACTTAAAAGGAGCCTCTTGGTAATATTCGAAAAGTTCAGTCCTAGCTAAGAATAGTAATGTTTAATCTACTATACCTGCTTTCGTTATACAGAGTATCCCAAATGTCTCCATACAAAGGAAACATTTTATAAAATTTTGTAATAAATATTTTGTGACTAAAGGTACATTTAGCTACAATTTCCCATTTTTTCTATGTTTGATGACTTTTGGGACACAGTGTATTTCTTCTGTGCTTAGCACAGTAGTTGTGGTTGATATACTAGTGAGTTGACATTTTTATGCCTAATGTCTAAGTAAACATATCTCTAAAAAAATAGGCCAGGCGCGGTGGCTCACACCTATAATCCTAGCACTCTGGGAGGCTGAGGCAGGTGGATCGCTCGAGGTCAGAAGTTCGAAACCAGCCTGAGCAAGAGCGAGACCCTGTCTCTACTAAAAATAGAAAGAAATTAATTGGCTAACTAAAAATATATAGAAAAAAAATTAGCCAGGCATGGTGGTGCATGCCTGTAGTCCCAGCTACTCGGGGGGCCGAGGCAGATGGATTGCTTGAGCCCCCAGGGTTTTGAGGTTGCTGTGAGCTAGGCAGACGCCACGGCATTCTAGCCTGGGCAACAGAGTGAGACTCTTGTCTCAGGAAAAAAAAAAGTCTATAGTAGAATACTTAACACCTAATAACTAAACATGCAAGTAGATTTCTACTAGGCTTGACTATGAGCTTTTTTTGTGTAAGATTAGAGAATTGAATGACTTTTAGTGACACTAGCATAGACTTATGTCTAAGAGAAGAATTTTATAATATTAAACACCATCTTCCAAAGCTAAGTGAACATAATATAGTATTCAGTATCACTAAATTATTTTCGTAGTTCATTCAGGCTGCTATAACAAAATACCATAGAGTGGACAACAGAAATTTATTTCTCACAGTTTTGAAGGCTGGGAAGTTCCAGATAAGGATGCAGCATGGTTGGTTTCTGGTGACAGCCCTCTCTTGCCTGGGTGGTAGACTTTTGACTTCTTGCTGTGTCCTCAAATGGCAGAAGTGGCAAACAAGCTCCCTTAGGTCACTTTTATAAGGGTACTAATCCCATTCATGAAGGTTTCAGCTCCATGACATAATTGCCTCCTAATACAGCCACCTTAGTGTTTGAATTTTAAGATGAATTTTGGGTGGGGGGGACACGAACATTCAGACTACAGCATTTTCTCCTTTTTATTTTTTTTTACTAGAAGAATTTTTACAGAATTAGACATACAAAGTAGGAAGAATTTTATGTAGACATTTAGAAATCTAATCTATATTCATTCTTGCTCATTTTTCAGTAAACCAGATATGTCACGCCTGAGACTTGCTGCTGGGAGTGCTATTGTGAAGCTGGCACAAGAACCCTGTTACCATGAAATCATCACATTAGAACAGTATCAGCTATGCGCATTAGCTATCAACGTAAGGAAAATGGCAATATAAAATGACTTTAGATGGGCTTTGACTTTTAGGAAGAAAAGCATCCACTGTGAATTTAGATCAAAATTTTGAATGCTTATGTTTTCTTTTGGAAAATTTGTACATGATAAACATTTCAGAGTTCCAAAACGGTCATTTGAGTTTGGGGTTGCTAACATAGTGCAGTTGATTCTTGTTATTTGCAGTAGTTCTCTTCTCTTCTTTTCCCCTTCCCATTCCCCTTTTCTTTTCTGTTCAAGATAGGGTCTCACTCTGTTGCCCAGGCTACAGTACAGTGGCATGATGGTAGCTCACTGCAGCCTTGAACTCTTGGGCTCAAGCGATCCTCCTGCCTCAGTCTTCTGATAGCCAAAACTACAGGCATGTGCCACCATGCATGGCTAATTTTTAATTTATTTTTTAGAAACAGAGTCTTGCTATGTTGCCTAGCCTGATCCCGAACTCCTGGCCTCAAGTGATCCTCCCATCTTAGCCTCCTAAGTTGCTGGGAGGATGGACTTGGGTGGCACTGTACCTTGCTATTTGCAGTAGTTTCTTTTCTATGAAATTACTACAAACATTGAATTAGGAATACTTCGATTGCTTTTAGGATAAATATAAGGATAAATTTCTTCAAGCCTCTGGTCAAAACATTTTTGTCAATCAGTTAATACACAACCTTGTTTTATGTGTGTTTCTATTTAAAGACACCATTTCATTAACATTGAATTCACAGTCAACAGAACTTTAACTCATGCCTGAACAAAGCTTATCTAGCACATGCATTTTTTTCTGTTATGACAGCCTTCTTGTGCTTTGAAACACCAGACAGCACTTTGTCACTATGCTTGAGATCCATTTCAAACAACAGATAAGCCAGCAAGCACAAAAATGTGAAAAATGTGGTACTAAATAGACCGCAAAAAGGACACTTTACTTACGGTATGAGACCTGAAACAAGAAGGCAGAGTGTTGCCTTCTTTGACTTCAGCTGGGAATGTGCACGTCTGGCTACTCAATTATTTTGCTGCTCTGTGCTTTTACTTTGTACATGACCGAGAAATCACTTCAAGTATTTATTTTTGTGTTAAAAATAAGTTTTAGCTAGTAGACAAATTCCTAAATATGGAATCCACTAATAATGAGGATTGACTGCACATATTTCATTCCTAAAATGAAAAAAATGTATAGAAATTTATAGTTTTATGAAGACATGGCATAAACTAATTTCAGGTTGAAAGCATTCCTTACTAACATTATTACTCAGTAAGTTAAATTTTCAGATTATGAATAGTGGTACGATACTTATGGATTCATATTCCAGTTTTATGGATTTCTTGGAGTAACTTTATATTTTAACTATATCACTTTAGAAGTTTTTAGAGAGAAAATTAAAGAAAAAGGACTTTCATAATAGTAAATATAATTCTAGTATGAGTTTTTCATTTATATTTTGGTTATTTTACACATAATTTTTCTGTCCTTTTCCAAGTAGTCTTAAGAATTTATTTCAGGGATCACTATAATTCTTCTCTCCCCCTTTCCTATTCCTTCTACTGCTTATTTAAAAATTGCTGCTTATTTATAACCCCTAGACACAATTTAAAATTCAAAAATAGGTGTATTTTTAAATTGTAATCATTTTGTCAATTTCTGGTACTTCACTCTTTAAAACAGGTGTTCCAAATCCTGTTTATGATTTGTTTTAGTTTTGTTGCTGTTCAGACAAGACCATTTGAGCAATGAGATTTTGGGGAGCACCTAACTTCTTGTTCTAGTTTCCTCATTTAATTTTGTAGATAATTTTATTTTGTAAGAAACTGAAAATTGTTTAAAATATGTATACATTTCTTAGAAGAAAGTAACCTATGTAAGTATGTTTTTTAATTGGTAAGACTTGCAATCTGTTGATTTATCAGGTTCTTGGTTTGATATTTCTTAGAGTATTGGTACTATCATTATTGGGGTGTAAATTAAAAGAAAAACAAAGCGTAGAAATATATAAAAAGAGATAGACTTTGAAACTTACAAGGTATACAAATTATGTGCTAACCATTAGTTATATGTTATATGCAAAAATATCCACACTTACTGACTTCTAGAGACTTTGTTTTCTAGCATAATATTAATACATTGCCACCTCAAGCACCAAATTCCCAAGGTGGAAAGTTCATGTGGCCTAAGCTTTAAGATTGCTTTGGAATTCTGTTCACCATGGGACATGTGCTAATGGTTAAAATTCAGTTATTAGCTCTTCTCACAGCTTACAAGCATGTCAAGTTATCCCATTCTAAACAAAACTTTTCTCTATTTCTGTTATTCTTTTATATCATGTTTGTCTCCTGTTTTTAAACTTCCAAACTTCAATAAAGTGTAATCTATATCTTTGTCTCTCTTATCCTCTCTTCTCTACACATATTTTGGTATTTGCCTTCATTGTTTTCCAAAAATGCCCTATTGAAGTCCTAAAGTCCAGTGATCTTATCAGTCTTCATTGCCTTTTCTATATCATCTGACTCAGCTTATTACTCCTTTATTCTTGAAACTCTCTTGTTTGGTTTCTGTCTCTTGATTTTTATCTTCTCTGACTACATTTTCTGACTCTTCTTCTTTTTCTTTAATTATATGTATTCTGTTAGGATCTCTCAAGGATCAGCTTTCAACCTTATACATTCTTCTTTGGCCACCTTATCATCTATGTGAGTGGCTACTGTACTAGCAACATCAAGTTTTTTTTCATGTCTTTGGTCCCACTTAAATGGGACAGATTTTTCAAACTTTTATGTTTTGTGAATATAAAACTGAATTAGTAACATCTCCCAAATTTATTCTCTCAACATATAGTGCCTCAATAAGTGTTAAATAAATCTGAATGACATTTCTTAGACCTAAAAGCATGATTTACATTTGACTTCTTTGCATGTCTTTGTACCTTGTTGCAAAAGTTGCATGTAATTTTGTCCTTTGATACTCATTATATCATTTTTATTCATACCTTCTTAACCATTCTCATTGTTCTAACCATCACTAGTTCTCAAGACTATTGTGAGACTTTCTTTATTATTGGATAAATTTCCCTAATCATAGTTATGATAAGATTATTCCCCTGTTCAAAAAATAGGGGGTCATACTTGTTAAAAAAAATTGCACATATTTCACAACCTGGCATTAGAGTTCCTCTAATATATAGCCCTAAATATGCATCTTATTTAGCACACTACCCTTTACCTACCCTCTTTTAGTGTAGCTGAACAATTTCCTTTTTCTTTTATGTGCCCTGTACTTTACTGCCTCTAATTTTATTCTCACCCTTCCATTTTCGTACATTCAACCCAACTCTTTCCTCAAATCAAGGCTCAAACACAATATTCTCCACAAAACTTGCTCAGATTCTTTTAGCTGGCAATAGTCTCTCCTTTTAATTTTCTATGGATTTTATCTGCAGTTTTGTGATATATACAAAACTTTGCATTGTTCTTTAGTTGCTTATGTTCATGTGGTTTATTTCTTTTGAGTTGAGGCTCTTGAAAGGCAGTGTTATATCTGGGAGGGCCTTGCCATGTATTTGAACAGAAAGTGAATTTGGAGGAATAGAAACTCAATTATACGAATCTTAACATAATTTAATAATTGCTTAGGTATTTTAGAATTTGGAATTCAGTTCGTGAAAAATTGACTCTGTACTGCTGTGTGCTGCTGTACATTGTTCTAGGTTCTGGAAATACAAAGATGAGTAAGTCATTGCTTCAACCCTCAAGAAGCTAACAACCTATTGGGAGAACAGAAAATATAGATAAGTGTTGACAATGCAATGAGATACACAAAGTATAAATGAACAATTTACAAGATACTGAAAGTAATTCTGAGGATAATTTGTACTAGAAAAGGCTACTAAAAGTGAATTTGCTTAAGGTAAATTAATTAGATTAAATTTAATCTAATTTAAAATTAATTACATAGCCAGTAGTGAGTAAAAGCTTTGATTGGAACTTTATCTTGCGGGGAGGGGTGATCTAGTGTAGACACCATATGCTTTTTTTCTTACATTTAACCAATAATTTTTTATAACCATAGCCATGAAAGTATCAACTGTTTCTTTTTTGAGGGCATTTTTCTGGTAAAATTTTATTACTCTATTATTTCCCTGATTTTATAACATAGTCAAAAAGATAATCTTTGTAAAAAAAAATCAAAGACTTCCTCAGTTCTAAGTAGCACCTTTTGAAATTTTTTATTCCAATGATTTTCTTGAAGTACCTATATGTACTGTCAATTTTCTGTCAGAATTCCTGTCAATTTTCTCTTCTTCAGTTATATGTTAGTTGCCTTGCCTGTAATTTGACTGTTCTCCAATATCACTTTAATGACTTTTTGAAAACCTGCTACATTTATGATGATTCACAGATTGACATTGCAATTAATTTGCATTGTATTGGATCCTAAATGATATAGTGAGAGTGACAAAAACATGGTCTTGGTTGAAGATAATTATCAAAGTAGGGGGCAGGGATATTTGAGTAGAGATTTTTATTTTTTAATTTTTTGAGATAGGGTCTTGCCCTGTTGCCCAGACTAGAGTGCAGTGGCATCATTATAGCTTACTGCAACCTCAAACACCTGGACTCAAGTGATCCTCCTGTCTCAGCTTCCCAAGAAGCTGAGACTATAGGTGTCTTCCACTACGCCCAGCTAATTTTTCTATTTTTAGTAAAGATGGGGTCTTGCTCTTGCTGAGGCTGGTCTTGAACTCCTGACCTCAAATGATCCTCCCTTCTCTGCCTCCAAAAGTACTGGGATTACAGATGTGAGCCACTGCACCTGGCTGAGATTAATTTTTTAATGAAAGACCTGTTTATTTGTGAATATGTTTGTTATGTAGATTTTAGATTAATTTTTTAATGAAAGGCCTGTTCATTTATGAACATATCAACATTTGTGATATGTTGGTTTTTACTCATTCAGTGATATTTTCATAGTAAATAATTATATAATAAAGATTCCATTCCCCCATGGGAGTAATACTGGGAAAGGAGTGAGTTAACTTTAACTTTGTTGAATGGGAAGGTAGATAACAGAAAATATTTCTGTGAAAGCCAGATTGCTTCTTTAAAAGTTGGTATTTGGTATTATAATAAGCTTATATTTAAATTCAAATTAAATGAGAGGTATACAAAATAAGGACTTAAAGAAAAGGGTGAGATATTATGACTGAGGTTTTGAATAAAAACTAAGTGATCATTCTAGATAGAAGAAATAGTGTAAATAAAGTTACATTAATGTGAAACACACCTCACCTTGTGTTAATTGGTGGAGTGTAAGGTGTGATCATGAAGGTCATCACATGTCACTTAGAAGTGTTTGAATGGTAATACTTAGACTATCATAGATATATATATGTATAGGAAAAAGCATGGTATATGTACAGGTACTCTCCCCAGTTTCAAGCATCCATTGGGGGTCTTGGCGTGTATCTCCCATAGATAAGAGAGGAGTACTATAGTTTAGAAAAAAATTCTGATCATCTGTATGCCAGGTATCGTATTATACGTAGAGAGACAAAGATAAATAAAGACAGTTCTTGTCTTCAAGGAACTAGCACCAATAGGTAAGACAGACATAAACCAATCATTTTAATACTGTATACTAAATGCTATGCTGGAGATATGTAGAATGCTAAGATAGCACAGAGGTGGATGGAGGACACAGATTACACACTGCTTTCTGGCAGGCATATGAGCTGTCTTTAAGGATGAGTAGGAGTTAGCTAGGAGAGCAGGGGTGAGTTTAGGAGAGAGGACTAGTATGAGGTAAGCAGGTATAGGGGTAATAAATAACTTGGTTTAATTGTAGAACTAAAAGTAATTTGGTGTTTCTGAGGGTAACTCCAGAGTTCCCTCCCCTCCGCTCCTCTTACCTCCCCTCCCCTCCCCTCCTCTCCTCTTCTTTCCTCTTTCTGTCTTCTTGTCATTCTTTCGATGATATCTTATTATGTCTCCCTCAGCCTCCTGAGTAGCTGGGACTACAGATGTGCACCTCTATGCCCAGCTAGAGTTATGCTTTTACTCTGAATAGTTTTTGCAGATAGAAAACTCGTAATAGAACAAAAATGTATAAATTGGACAGCAGCTTTATCTTGCTTAGTAATGACAAAGCCATATATGAAGTAGTGTTTAAGGTTTAATTTTTCTATTAGATTATTAATTATGGAATGTCCAGTTTCCTTAGGTACTAAGTTTGATGGTTGATATCTCTGACATTGCACTTTGACACTTCTTGTTTTATTTCAAAGTTTTTTTAGAGCAATTTTTGTGAAATCATGGATAAGTGAAAATTCGTGTTATTTTCAAATATGAGTTCTATCATGAAACCAGTGAGTGCAGACACCTCGAAATATAACTGAAGTGTTTGGGAAGGATGTGGCTACACATAGTATGTCAATGGTTTGAGAAGTTCTATTCTGGTGATTTTAATCTTGAAAATGAGCTACATATGCGACCTGAGACCAAGGTGGATAATGATGAGCTGAAAGCTGTAGAGGAAGAGAGTCCATCTCAACTGATGTGTGAATTAGCCACAAGTTTTGACTATTCCTACAATATTGGACCATTTGAAGAAAATGGGCAAGGTTAAAAAAGAAGCTGGATAGATGGGTTCTTCATGAATTAAACAAGCATCAGAAGAGAAATCATGTCAAAGCTTGCCTTTCTTTGCTGTCACCACATAAAGGTGAAACATTTCTACACCGTATTGTTAAGTGTGATGAAAAATGGATTCTTTTTGACAATTGCAAGCATTCAGCACAATGATTGGATAAAGATGAAGTGCCAAAACACAGTCCAAAACCAAATAGTCATTAGAAAAAGTTAATGTTTGGTGGTCTAGCGCTGGTATTATCCACTACAGCTTCATGAAACCTGGCCAATCGATTACAGTGATGTCTACTGCAACCAATTGGATGAAATGATGCTAACCATTAAGTAGCTGACATTGGTCAGTATAGATAGGCCAATCCTCTTACAAGACTGCATGTTGCAAAAAACAACACTGCTCAAACTACAGAAGCTGGACTTGGAAACTCTCTGTCATCTGTTGTATTCACCAGACTTTGAACCACCTGACTATCACTTCTTCCAGGCTTTGGACCACTTCTTGCAAGGAAAAATGTTCAATTTTCAACAAGCTCTGGGAAAAAAAAAAAAAAAGCTATTACGTTTGCCTTTCGCAATTTTATCACTCGTTTCAGGCTTTTTTGCTGCTGGCATAAATGAGCTACCGTTAAGATGGCAAAATTGTGTCAATAGTTTAGGCACATACTTTGATTAATCGTACTGCTTCTTGTTTGAGGGATAATAAACTATACTTTTGATTTCAAATCAGACATTTCATATTTTATTACCCTGTAGTTTATTTAAATTGGGATGGATGTATGTTTACCAGTATTTTCTGTTTTAAAAGTACATTTATTTTCTTACACATGTAACTGGTAGTTTTTAGGGCCTAGGTGAATACTGTAGCTTTGAAATTAACTTGAGTCACAGCATCTCACTCTTGTAAGCAATGAAGCAATGATTGTAAATTAATTTGCTGCTGTTTACCTTTCTCTTTACTTGATATAGCAGATTTCATATTTGAAGTTGTTACTCTTTGCTGCCATGTTTATAACATCTGGAATAATTATATCTTTACAGGATGAATGCTATCAAGTAAGACAAGTATTTGCTCAGAAACTTCACAAAGGCCTTTCCCGCTTACGGCTTCCACTTGAGTATATGGCAATCTGTGCACTTTGTGCAAAAGATCCTGTAAAAGAGAGAAGAGCTCATGCTAGACAATGCTTGGTGAAAAATATAAATGTAAGACGCGAGTATCTGAAGCAGCATGCAGCTGTTAGTGGTAAGCATATAGGAAAATGAAAAATATACTTTTTTAACCTGACAATTGCAGTTTTATAGAATATAAAATGATATACTATTGTTTATTATATTCTAATTGGCACTCATTAAGAAGTTACCATTTTTCAGTAACTGTGTTTCATTCAGTATAGGTCATTTTAAAAATATAAATGTATGAGTATTTAAATATCAACCTGTGTCTCTTTATGTAAATGAATAAATGGCCAAGGAAAATAGTGACATTGGAGGTACTTTTAATAGAATAATAAAATTTGTATGTTTATACAAATTATCCAAGTACTGTCTTTTAGTTTAAAAAAAGTACAAGTCTTTGATCTTTGCTGTTTTTTTCTCATCTGTAGCTGACATTAATATCAGTGCTTGCATGTTTACTTTTCATCTGCTTACTTTACCCCATCGAGGTTCATTGGTATGCCTTATGACTTCTATGACTTGTTTAACAAACAGCATTGAAATCCATCCACTTATCCAAGGCAGAAATCAGAGGCATTCTTCATACCTTCCCCCCCCCATCCATCATCAAATTCTGTTAATTCTTCCTCCAAATGTCTTAAACATCTATCCTCTACTCTCCTTCCTTGCTATATTTCAGTTGGATTTTTGTATACACTGCCTCACTGTTGTAAGTGTTCCCCTGTGTTCTCCTGCCTCTAACCCACCCCCCACTGTGCCACATGGCTATCAAAATTATCCTTCTAAAACAGATCAGATCATATCACTTCTTTGCTTGAAATCTCTGTTAATTCTCCATTGCTCATAGGATAAAGTTGAAATGCTTAGCATGCTCAGTCTGAGTTTCATGCTTTCTTTCTATCTGTTCCCTGCAACGAACACTGTGATCCATGTATTCTAGATTACTTTAAAGTTGTGCAGCCGTCTTTTTTCTCTGTTGTCAACTCTATCTAGAAATTTCCTGCTCCTTCCAGACAAATAAATCAACAAAACCAAGGAGCATGGTTTACACCTTTTGAATCCTTTAAAATATAGTTTTGGTGTTACTGCTCATTGTGAACCTCTTTCTTTCTCTTCCTTTCTTCCGTTAGAAAAAGGTGATGGTTCTGCAGTCACATCCTACCTCTGCCATTTAGTGTTTATGTTTGGGATGGTTACTTAATCTGTGCCTTAGTTTCATTATTTGTAAAATTGGTATAATTATACTCATTCCTATGATTGTTGTGAGAATTGAAAAATTATTTGTATGAAGCATCTTTCATAACGCATGGCCCAAAGAAGTACTCAGTGTATGTTAGCTATTCTTATTTTAGGGCACCTTTCACATGAAGTATAGCTTCTGTCTCTGTTGGTGCTTTAGTATAAACTCTTTACCTATCTTACTCATCTTTATATTTTTAGGTTCCAATATAAGCCTAGAACATAGTAAACACTCAATAAATATTTGATGGAATTTAATTTTAATTTCACGAATTATGAACGTTGTTACTTTTTTCTTTTGTGCCTGGCTTGAAATGAATGGTGTTACGCATAAATCATTCTCTGCAAGTTCAGCAGTAGAAGTAAAGAAAATTTGATGCATTATTGACACACACGATATTATCTACCAGGTTAAACATCTGGTTTAAATTTTTATTTTGAAAATAGGAAATATAAATGGAAATTGTCCAGAATATGAATACTAGTGTTTTTATAAATACATACCCTTTATTAAACTTAGTTAGGGTTACCATTCTGACCTCTCTAACAAAATATGCTAATCTCAGTCAACATATAAAATATTTGAATTTAAACTAATGTTTTTTTGTTATTTAAAATGCCCTAGAAACTCTCAAATCTATTCCTTTGTATCTGTTCTTCTGTTACAAATAGTATCAAACATTACTTCCTAATTTTGTGCCATACTGACTCTGAAAGATTGACTTTAAAAGTTTTTCATTTTGCTTAGCAGCTTACAAAGAGAATGTTAAACATAGGGTTGCTCTTGATAACAGAAAAAATAGATCTTATGTCTCTCAATCATGAATATAGTTTATTTGGGTCACTTTGTCCATATGCATTTTAAAACTGAAATATATTGCCTTTGTAGCCTCAGCCCATGGTGTATTTAGTAGGCATTTCAATAAGGGACATGATGGATGAATGAATAAACTGTATAATTTATCATGAACCTTAACATGGTATTTCAGTATATTTTTCTTGTAGCCATACTCTGATTAACTCTTGGGATACAGGAAATACAGTATGAAAGAGAGAGTGTCTAATATTTGGCTTTCTAACCTGGGTATTTTTGTTTTGTTTGTTTTTTTCTTTTTCTTTTATTTTTTTTTTCTTTTTCAGAAAAATTATTATCTCTTCTACCAGAGTATGTTGTTCCATATACAATTCACCTTTTGGCACATGACCCAGATTATGTCAAAGTACAGGATATTGAACAACTTAAAGATGTTAAAGAGTAAGAGTTTTTCCATCCCATTTTCATATTTCCTGAAAGTTGTTTTTTCCCCCTTAATGTTGATAATGGGATCTCAATTATAATTAGTTTATGGATGTAGTTCATTTCTTAGGTATTTAAGGTTCTTTCCTTGATTTGCTCTTGTCTTTTTTATACCATCTCTTCATGTTACATTTTTTAATGTATTTAATAATTTTCCAAGACTTAATTAAGCATAATTACTGTACCTTAGTTCTATTTCTCTACTCGTCTGATGTTTCTTTTCTATTGAAATAATTAAAAGTTTCCATTTCATTTTTTATCTTTTCCTACTTTCTTCTGAAAATGTGTAGATTTTTATGTGAGTTGAATTGATAATCTCCTTTACCTGTGTGTGTAGTAAGCATATTTTTCTTTGCAGTAACTGTCTTCCTCCATAGGAATAGAGAATGGTCTAATTTAATAATGGGCCAAGTTCATAACTAGGGAACTTTTCCCACTTAAAACTTCATTGGTGATTCTCTAATTAGAGTTTATGACATTTGTAATTCTTTCAAAGATTGTTGTTGAAATGCTGAAAACACTATACATGTCATGTTGTGGAATAGGAGACTATGGTAAGTGTGAGTCCCTGGTCCTCTTTCTGTTACAGTAAAAGATGACCGTTGTGGCTTTGAATCAATTAATTTATTATGCCTTTAGCTTCCTATTAAAGGAAAATAATTCTTATTTTCTTAATTTATAGAAATATTTTCCAGTTAAATATTTGAGAGATAGCTCAGGAGAATAAAGTCAAATTACTGATTACTTCTCATGGCAAGAGAAAAAGCAATTACTCTTTTTTGCCGCAGTTTCCATTAAAAAAAAATAAAGCAATTAGTTCTCCCAAAATGAGTTCTGTGTTAGAGTGATTATAACTAATAAAAAACTTCTAGCCACCTCTCTCTATCAGAGAATATTGGTGTTTTAAAATAAAGAAAATATCTTTTAGAATTTACTAGACATTTTTGGCTATATTTCTAAATTGCCCCAATATAGTCATGAGTAGTCTCCATCTATCAGAGAGCCACTCTAGAAGAACATATCGTATACT
The DNA here is from genome assembly GCA_008086735.1 of Cheirogaleus medius. Classification (NCBI taxonomy): domain Eukaryota; kingdom Metazoa; phylum Chordata; class Mammalia; order Primates; family Cheirogaleidae; genus Cheirogaleus; species Cheirogaleus medius. The sequence goes on along the minus strand of VBSM01003176.1, from coordinate 74,238,023 downwards.
TGAAATTTTAAAGGTTATTTTTTCTGTTCTAGGATAATGCCTTGCTTCACATTTCTTTCTCTTCCTTCTCCAGTTACTTTTTTCCTCTATGTATCAACTGTAACTATCTGTTTCTGTCTACATAGTACATAGACAAAGCAGCTTTCATTTTTTATTGAATAGAATTTTATGTAATTAACTTTAAAACTATGCTACTCAAACTTTTTAATTTTCCCCTCATTAAGCAAAGATAGCATGTGTAGTTGTCAACTATGACTTTTCCTCTCTATTGATGAAGATTCTTAGCTATTTAATAAGGTGGTTATATTCTCTTGAAGACTTCCCATGAGGACCATAGTCGGTCTTGCATATCCATGGCCTCACTTGATTCATTGCACAACTGTTCTTTTAGGCAGTCTTCACTTCCTGTCATAGCCAGGGGTGAAGATGACTTCATTCTTCCCACTATTTATGTTTCTTTTTTAACCTGCTTCCTTGGGAAATTTAATGAGACTTTGAGAAGGGTCTTAGAAGCTTACATCTGCATTGCTGACGTGTTGTTATATGTATGTATGACATATCCTTTTTCCCTGCTGATTTGTAGCTGTTTATTTTAAATTTTTTTCTCCTCTTAGAGTTATAATCTAGATTCATTATATTTATATTTAGAATTAGTTTGTATTTAACAAAGGTTATTTTTCTTCTGTGTTTATTTTTTTTTTCTTGTTTTTTTAGATGTCTTTGGTTTGTTCTGGAAATATTAATGGCTAAAAATGAAAATAACAGTCATGCATTTATCAGAAAGATGGTAGAAAATATTAAACAAACAAAAGATGCACAAGGACCAGATGATGCAAAAATGAATGAAGTATGTAGTTCTTTGTAAATAATTATGGTTCCATGTTGATTTAAACATTTGGGTCTAGGGTGTGAAGCGAATGTAGTATTTATAGACAATGTTAAATAACTTTTTCTATTAGTATTTCTATTAGTAGTAATTAGAATTACTAATATAGAGTTAGTAGTAATTTTATTAGTAGCAACTAATGAAAACAATAGTGTATGCTAAAATGCTTACACTGACTATTGCTTTCATTAGTTTACTGTTTAGACTGGATGCATGTTCTAGAATTACTCCTAATTTATAGAGTGTAGGATGCCAGCTTAAGTACCTAATTTTTAAAATAATACCATTGCAGAAACTGTACACCGTGTGTGATGTTGCCATGAATATCATCATGTCAAAGAGCACCACATACAGTTTGGAATCTCCTAAAGACCCAGTCCTACCAGCTCGTTTTTTCACTCAACCTGACAAGGTAGTTGCTTTAGAATTTGTGTAAGTTGAAATAAAATGCATTCTCAGCACTAGGTTTTGGGAAGATGAGGAAGTATCAGTATCAAGAGCTGGCTCACTGCTGTTGACCTGGAAAGATTGCCATTAGTCTTAAAAATGTGGTTCAAGACCAAAATATGGGCCAAACTGAAGAACACAAATAAGGTTCAGAGATTAGTTAGGATGATCTAATAGTGTTTATATTCAGTTTTAAGCCAGTCTGAAGGCACAGGCAAAAATATGATTAAAATATGTGGATTTGTGGATTAATGGCTATTGTCCAAAATGGGAAGGAGAATGCTGATAGAGATACAGTTTGAAGTTAAAAGTCCTTAATGGGATATAAAATTGGTATGAGGAAACAAGTTTAGAACAGACACCGGGAATAGGCCCAAGACCGTAGGAACACTGCAAGTGTTCTCAAACTACTCTCCAAAAAACTCAAGTGTTGTATGAGATATAAAAGATATTTTCCACAGTCCTTAATCCCTCGTAATTTATCTAATCCCTCATAATTTATCTGAGCACATTGCGTAACGGAGTCTGGAAACCACCACTATCCTCTTCTGGTTTTTGAAGCAAAATGCCAATTACAATCTTACCAGTGTATAGGATTTGGAACAGCCTTGTGAGTTTACTCAGTAACTAAGATGGCTGTCTGTTTTTAAGCATTCCCCTTTGTTTGAGCAAGATGACTGGAGTATATGTGATCTCTTTCCTGGAGGGTTTTATTACAGAAGCACATGTTTTCTGATGTACTCTTAGAGTGCTAGCATGTTAGCACTCGAATATGTTTTGTTAACATTGGAGTTGGTAGGAGGTTAGTTTAAGCTTATTAAAGCACTTAAAATGAGTGACTGAAATTTTGTGTTTAAACTCATTATTTAGTTTAAATAAGTATGTACTTTATTATGTACTTTAAAAGAAAAAACTGCTCTATGCTTTGTTGGCTTTTGAACCACCTCATAGATACAGTGTTTTAATATTCACTGACTACTTCTTTTTCCCTTGCTTGTAGAATTTCAGTAACACCAAAAATTATCTGCCTCCAGAAATGAAATCGTTTTTCACTCCTGGAAAAGTACGTTTTGAGAATAATTTTTCGTTTTTATGTGGTAGTTTATTTTAGTGTGAATATTGGCATATTTGAAGAAATGTATATTTCTTCAAAAATTTGTGTATCTTGAGGTAGAAAATATTTAGCTATCTTCCATTTACTAGTAAGAAATAATTATATTTACTAGATAGATGTAAGCTGAGATACACAAACTTACTTTTGGGCTTGTATTAAAGCCCAAGGAGACCTTGATCTTTAGACTTCTTATCCTAATACCAAGATAAAAATCTTACAATAGAAAAGCATCATTTTCTGTCCTTCTATAGCAAGAGTTTGATTATCTGTTTTCATTGTTGACTATACATTATATTTGTTCTCACTTTCTGTGTAAGCCTTTTTGTCCAAATAAACAAGAAACTCAACTATTATACTATATATATTGTTTTTAATTTGTTCAAGTGATGTTCAATTTATAATTCTTATTTTGCTTAAGGATTGGAACATTTTTTGTGATTTGTATGTGAATAGCTTGATAGAGATGTTAATTATGGTTCTTTACATGTAAATTCTTTTGGCTTTTCCAAATAGAAAGAGATGTACATTTCTCATTTCAGCCTAAAACAACCAATGTTCTAGGAGCTGTTAATAAGCCACTTTCATCAGCAGGCAAACAATCTCAGACCAAATCATCACGAATGGAAACTGTAAGCAATGCAAGTAGCAGCTCAAATCCAAGCTCTCCTGGAAGAATAAAAGGAAGGTAAGTATTGAAGTATCACACTCTACATTTAGGATTCTAGCAAGGCTACGAGATCTAAAATAATATAAACCAAAACATTTCATGTCAGTGAATGGAAATGAACACATAACTTTCCCATTTAACATTGGTAGTCGCAAGGTGATGTTTATTTGCTTGCTCATTTTGGATGGATGCACAACCTTAGCCTTTCATACTTTAGTTTCTTGAGGTAATCTGTGTTAGTACACATAAACTAGTTTCTAACCTCAGTGTATGGCAATTGTAAAACTGTTATATTGTGGTATGCACATACAGTGGAAAACCTAGTCATTAAAAATGATGAGGTCTGAGTCAGTATGGAAGAGTTTCCACAACACATTATTAAGTGATAAAGGCAAAGTGTATAAAAGAACATTATGGTATCTTTAAGTTTTGAAAAAGGATTTATATTCACATTTTTAATATATGTATAGAAAATTTTTTGAAGAATATACAAAATCTTACCAGTGTTTATGATAACCCGGTATAGGAGGGAGATTATTTTATACTTTTTGGTATAGTTTGAATTTCTTCCTACCATGGACATTTATAAACTCTTGTTTGTTTAAATAGTTTTAAAAATGATTCTTTTTTTTCTTTTTAAGGAATAATAGGAAAAATAATTCACGCTTTCACTGATTTTAACATAAGTGCTTAGGACACCATTTGTTAGCAGGGTATTGTATGGGGCTCAACTGCCACTATTTGGGGGTTTGCCAAGTTATTATGAAAGACTGCTTTCTTTTGCATTGTGCATAACCAATCAGTAAAGAAAGGAGGAGACATTCTAAAATATCTTACCAATTTCCTTGTTTTGAATAAATTTTGGATGATATATAGTATGATAGAAATAGAAGAGAAAATTACATCTATAGCTTTTATTTTGTTTTAAATTCCTGTATTAATCATAACTTTAGTAGCTAATACCTAATGACCCTTCAGCTATATCAGTTGGACATTTTCTAGCAGATAGTCTCATATGTAACATGACCAAAAGCATTTCCATCAACTTGTTTGTTAAATTACTAGGTTTTCTCCTTGAATTCCTGTTATTATCAAAGGTGATCTAATTTACCCAGTAATCTAGGCTGAGAATCTCAAAATTATCTTGACTCTTCCTCTGTCTATATTTGTTCAGTGCTACGTTTTGCCAATTTTTTTTCTATACAGTGTTTTGTATTTCTCTTTTCACTGTCATCATTTAGTTCATTTCCTTTCTTTAATTATAGTAGTATTTGACTATTTCCCTTTTTATTCTTCTCGCAATGTTATGTTGTATCAATGCTAAATAATCTTTTAAAAATGCTAATGTTGTCATGTTATTTCATTACTCAGAAATCTTAATTGGCTCCCTTGTTTGCTTTCAAGATAATTGTAGTTTCACCCTTTCCTTATTTCCCATTGTTATTCAACATAAATGTGTCTTAATTTTCCTCCTGTACTTTTTTCAATGTTCTTTTCTTTAAATGTCCTTTCAGCCTTTGACCAATCTCTGTTGTTACTTTTTTCCCCTCTGAATTCATCTGTTCGGTAGGACTCTTTATTTTGGAATGAGCTAAGTATGTTTGAGAGACCAGTTTGCTTGGAGAGTAGGAATGAGGGAAAAATGACAAGAGAGGAAGTTGAGAGGTAGCCAGGTTATGTTTGGACATTGTGAATCGTGGTAAGAATTTGGATTTTATTTTAAATGCAACTGGAAGATATTTTTACAGAGTCGGTGATCTAATTTGTGCTTTTAAAGAAATTTCCTGGACAATTTATGCAGAATGTGCTATAGAGGAGCTAGAGTAGAGATAGAAAAACCAGTTAGGAGTCAGTTAATAGTAATCAAGGGAAGGGATAAAGAGGAGAGAAGATGGTAAATAGTCAAATTTTGCTTTTATTTTGATGATAGATCCAAATGGTCTTCCTGATGGATTGGATGTCAATATTTAGGGAAAGGGAGGATTTAAAGATGCATCCTGGGTTTTTTACCTGAAAAAATGGATAGATGGTGATGCCATTTACTGAGAAATAGAAGCCTTGATGAGCAAAAGGCTGTGTGTTTATATATGTCTGTTTGGGGGAGGTGGGGAAAAGAGGAGTGTCCAAATAACTTTTGGCTGTGTTAAAGTTCAGGTGCTTGCTAAAATTTAAGCTGAAGTGTTGAGTAGACAATTGGATATGTGAGTTTAGAACTCAGGATGGTGGACCAGAGATTGAGATTTAGGGTTCAACAATGTATAAATGGTTTTAAGAACCAGATAAAGATGAGACTACCCAGGACAAAAGCCTGGACCTTTATACCAGTGTATAAGAGCATGTGCTGTTAATTCATTTAACAAGTATATATTGAGTGCCTACTCTATGCCTGGCACTGATTCAAGTGCATAGTATACATTGGTAAGTACAATTGACAAAAGATTCATGCTTACATTCTAGTAAAGAAAGGTAGTCAGTAAATAATAAATGTAACAACTATAGTGTGTTAGAGGGTGTTAAGTGCTACATACAGAGAGAAGAAAAAGTAGAATGGGGATAGGGCAGGTTGCAGTGTGGACCAGTGTAACTTACCAACAAAGTTTTATTTTCTCTATGTTCCCTCCAAAATAGAATTTCAGTTTTAAAAAGACTTAGGAAAAAAACTATTATATGTTTTTTTAAAAATTTCCCCACTGTACTAAATTAAATGAGCTTCACTGCTTATTAATTTGGTGCTAAATATCATAGAATAAAACTGATTAATTTTTTAAAAGAATGAAACTTTTCTCTATAAAGCTACACTAGGGAACAGAAAGAGCTTTTAAGGTTATTTGATAGTAATAACAATTATAAATGTCTATATTGAAAGGCTTGATAGTTCTGAAATGGATCACAGTGAAAATGAAGATTACACAATGTCTTCACCTTTGCCGGGGAAAAAAAGTGACAAGAGAGAAGACTCTGATCTTGTAAGGGTGAGATATTTGCATTGATTTTATAATATTAATAATTTTACTACATAAATAGTAATTTTTACACTGAAATCAGTTAACGTTACTATCAAATTTGACATTAGGTTTTCTTTTAGTTGTTTTAATCACAAATTTGAGTTTATAATTGCCCGTTACTATGTAATTTAAGTATATTGAATCTCTGTGTTTCTTCTCATTGTGATAAGTAATCTTAATTCTTAGGTCTTTGGAATGAAACATGCCAATTCCATACTCAGAATCGCTTGTTTTTTTTGGGTTTGGGGTTTTTTGTTTGTTTTTAAACACAATATGTTTAGACTTAACCCATAGAGAATGAGAATGGAACAAGAGTTCTTCAAGGCTTTTCCATTTATTTGATTTGTTGAGCCATTTACTAAATAAGCTTCCAGTAAAGGTAGGAAATGCCACAGTTCTCACAAAGTTCTTTTTCAGTTTTTAAATATTTATATAAATGATAATTTGTGTGATAGACACAATTTGTAAATGTCATTTGAAGAAAATTTGGTAAAATTTTAGTATATATACAGAATACAGTTATGTATTCCAGCACAACTCAATGGACTTAATAATTGGGCTCATTTTGACTTTTCAGTTCATCTTCTAACTATTTCCTGAATAAATAATTAGGCTCTCTGAATCAGTTTTCTTATGTGTAAACTATGGATAGTTAGTTAGTTGTGTTTATCAGAATAAATGAATTGTTGCAGCTGTTTTATTATTGTTATAATGATTAATACTTTTGATTAATGGTTATTATAGTGATAAAAGTTAAAGTGTTTGAATCTACTTGATTAATAGAGGTAGGGGATTATCAACAAAATAATTACTATTGCTTTCTCTGCCCCTCTTGTTTTCTTCCACTGGCCCAATATTAGACATCTCAGTGGTTTTTTGCGGTTTCTTCAGTAATTTATTTTGCCAGATTGTTTCTCTTTGTACTTAGAAAAATTATCCTAAAATGCTTACCACATCCTTACTACATGTACTGTAAATTCTGATGTTTATTGGCTGTTTAAAAATTTCACCTCAGCAAAATTAAAAATTGATCATTTAGTCTGAAAGGAATCTTGTTATCTGGATTTACAAAAGAGAATCCTTCGTTTGGAAAAGCTATTTATGTCTTCTAGTCCTAGTTCTTACTTAGTGCAAAAATTCATTATTATTCATGAGAGTTGGTTACCATGTTCTTGAAAATGCCTTAAATGGAGAGCTCATAATTTCTCTCATTTGTTAGAAAAGTCTGCTAGGTCATCCATATTGTACCACACCCATAACCACATGCTGTTCCTTCAAACCCCAAGAAAGTTGGGAAACATGGTTTTTATTCTTAATATTTCTTATTCCATATCTACTTCTATCTTTTGAAGCAGTAAAGAGCAAAGTCTACTCTGTGTCTCATAGAATAGTTTGGAATTTCTGAGCTCTTGAGATTTATTTGTATAATTGTAATGGAGGCCTTTTACTATCTGTTATGGCATGGATAGCATGTAACGTTGGGTTTAGAGGTGCTAGAAGAACCTTATTAAATAAGCTGGTTTTGACTGAAGTACCCTCAAAGAGATGAGCATTATGAGATACAAGTTCAATTTAAAGACCCACAGATTATAGTGAAAGAGTACAGCTTCACATTGAAATTTCACAGCAAAGGAATTATTCTTTATATACATTTACGTTCAAATATTTAGCTTTGTAAATAACATCTTTTCCCTATTTCTTACTCCCAACCTCAGTTTTATACTCTGTTTTTAAAATAACGTAGTGTAGAATGAAAAAGAAATCAGAGACTGTGGTGTTTGAGGAAATTGGATTATTTTATGGTATTGTGGACACTGGATTTTGTATTTACCATCAACCTATTCCAAAGCACAGAGGCATTCAACCACCTTTTTAGATCTTCGGACATCAAAAAGAATTGTAGCATTTAAAATTAGAAGTGACATTTTAAATTTAGTTTTAATTTTTCTCTTATCTTTTGATCTTTGAGTAACAACAGTTAATTTTAAATTTATGCACAAAAACTCTAAACACTAACAAACTAAATGTAGTCATTTATAGATCTTCTCCCCCCAATGTAAGGATAGATTATTGTTAAAAAATCTTTTAATATAATAAATTAATAAACCAAATAAGAAAAACAAAAACATGATAATTTCAGATCACACCAAGAAGACATGTATAACACTTAAAATCCATTCTTGACAAATATGAACACTTAGTAAACTAGTTCAAGAGGGGTACTTAACATGCTAAAAGTTTTATCTTTTAAATCACTAGTCAATTTCATTCTTCTTAAAGGCAAAATACTTTGAAGCATTCTTATTAAAAATCAAGCAACCTGCTGTCACCACTCTTATTTAAAATTGTTTTAGAATGTTCGAGCAATTCAAGAAGACATGAAGTTGAAGTTAGAGGTATAGACTGGGCGCAGTGGTTCATTCCCATAATCCTAGCACTCTGGGAATATCACTTGAGCTCAGGAGTTTGAGAACAGCCTGAGCAAGAGTGAAACCCCATCGCTACTAAAAATAGGAAAATTAGCTGGGTGTCATGGCATGCGCTTGTAATCCCAGGTACTCAGGAGGCTGCGGCAGGAGGATCACTTGAGCCCAGGAGTTTGAGATTGCAGTGTGCTATGATGACACCACTGCACTCTGCCCAGGGTGACAGAGCAAGACTCTGTCGTGGAAAAAAAAAAAAGGTATAACAATGAAAAAAGAGGAGAGAATTCTTTGTTATTTTTGTAGTCTTAGAAAAATAATAGAAGCAATTGAAAAACAAAAATGCAACATGGTATGCATATATACATGTATGTATGTATGTAACTAACTCATCTTGTTTTATATCAGATGTGCATTTTTGGGAAAGGGGATTTTCTTCATCACAGTAACCACTGCAACAATAAAATTACATAATTAGGATAGATAGAGTGACTGATGGATTTAAATATAACCTTAAAAAGAAGTAGGGGGAACCTATGTGGAGGAAAATCTAAAAACTGAAATACATAGAAGACTTAAAAAGAAAGAGAAGACAACTCCATGTTCCTCCATGGGGAAAAGGAATAAAAAAAGATGGAAGTTCTAAGTGAATATAAAATTGTAAAATTCCAGTGTGATTTTTGTTTCAAGTTCATTTGGAAAAATAAGCGGATATAAAAAAGAAGAGTAATAAAGATAGGATCAGCCTTTCCTGACACAAACATATTTAGTTATAGTTCGTAAAATATTGTGCTTCTCTTACAATAGCCCAGAAACATTCTTCTTTTTCGAAACATAACACAAAATAAAGGAAGCATTACAAGTCAGTGATTCTGAAATGATTAGATGTCTCTTTTGGTGTGGGGGAAAACAGTTTAGAACCTCATTTTACATCCTATTCTGAAACGAGATACAACGGTGTCTTAGCTTGGGCTACCATAACAAAATACCATACACTGGATAGCTTAAACAATAGGAATATATTTTCTCACAGTTCTGGAAGCTGGGTGTGCAAGATGAGGGCTGGTGAGGACGCTTTTCCTGGCTGGCAGATACTGCCTTCTCGCTATGTTCTCACATCAGCGGCGGGGAGAAGGAGCACACACAAGCATTCTGGTGTTTCTTATAAGGGCACTAATCCCATCTTGAGGACCCCACCCTCATGACCTCATCTCAACCAAATTATATCCCAAAGGTCCCATCTCCACATATCATCACATTGAGGGGTTAGAGCTTCAACATATGAATTGGTGGGGCAGTGGTGGGGTTTGTATGGAGGGAACAATTCAGTCCATAGCATATGGAAAAAACATTTAAACATATACTAAAGTGTAGAAGAATGTGGCCCCATTATACCAAGTAAGAAAATTTTTATAAACGTACCTAAGTCATTGATATCTGATAACACTAAGAGTCTAGTAAACAAAGTAGGCAAAGCACACAATATCAAGCACATAACAGGCAGTTCACAGATAGGAAGCGGAATGACTAAACATAACAACACAGGTAATCCAATAGTTTTTGTTGTTTTCCTTTCACTGATTTTTAAGAGGTATAAATTGGTGTAGACTTTTTGGAAATTAACTTGGTAATTAAAAACATTCACACATACACTTCATTCCTGAGTTCTTGGAGAATTTTTTCGGTCTCCATTAGCTGGTTTACACATAAATTCTCTGAATATAGACTAGGATTTTATTTTAAATTTGAAAGCCACATTATTTTTATTTTTATTTTTTCATTTTCAATTATACCTAGGAAGGTATAATTGAATCTCTGATTCAGAAGTGTTTCCAAAATTTTTAATAAATGAATATTTTTAACTTTTATATCTTGCCACTTCCATTTGCAAAATAAAAATATAGTTCTTTTATGATGTTGTAAGCATAATATATAACATAGTTGACATTTTATGTCTTATGTACTGTGTGGTAAAGTAAGAATTACTCAAATTGACTATCAAAACATACTTTAGTATAGTTTTCCTTTAGGACCACACATTGAATTTAGAATGTTCTTTTTTATGAAATAGATTTGCACTCAAATTTATAACTTAATAAGATATTTATCTTGAGAGGTTTCCTTTTAAGGCACTAGCTTAAAAGTAAGAATGAAAATTTACCTTCTTACCCCAGAGAATTTTTTTTAATTAAAAACTATTAGCGAAAGCAAGTAAATAGTTATGATTCTGATGTATTTAACAACTGTATACTTCACTTAGGTACATGTTTATGACAAATATGGATAATTTGTTTTATTCTTGAAAATATGCATATTAACAATTTCATATATATAAATTGTGGTATTTCCCCCCTTAGTCTGAATTGGAGAAGCCTAGAAGCCGTAAAAAAACACCTGTCACAGACCCAGAGGAGAAATTAGGTGTGGATGACCTGACTAAGTTGGTGCAGGAACAGAAACCTAAAGGCAGTCAGAGAGGTCGGAAAAGAGGCCATACAGCTTCAGAATCGGATGAACAGCAGTGGCCTGAGGAAAAAAGGCTTAAAGAAGATATATTAGAAAATGAGGATGAACAGAACAGTCCACCAAAAAAGGGTAAAAGAGGCCGCCCACCAAAACCTCTTGGTGGAGGTACACCAAAAGAGGAGCCAACAATGAAAACCTCTAAAAAAGGAAGCAAAAAAAAATCTGGACCTCCAGCAACAGAGGAAGAGGAAGAAGAAGAAAGACAAAGTGGAAATACAGAACAGAAATCAAAAAGCAAACAGCACCGAGCATCAAGGAGAGCACAGCAAAGGTAAGTATGTGTAACTCTAAACTGCATATATTTAGTTACTATATTATATGTCATAATTTGATGCTATCCACATTTGGGTCTTCCCCAAAGCAGAGCAGAATCTCCTGAAACTAGTGCAGTTGAATCCACACAATCCACACCACAGAAAGGACGAGGAAGACCATCAAAAACGCCATCACCATCACAACCAAAAAAAAATGTGTAAGTTGTAAATAATATTAAATTTCAAACCAATTTCAAATTATTTTGCAAAAGTTCATAAATTTATAAACATACATATTGCTGCATTTAAATTCCATGTATACCATGTAAGAAAATTGTTATAAACTTACCTAGGTGATTGATGTCCCAGTTAACCCCCTGGTAACATAGGTCTAGGAAAATCTTTATAAATGAATACCAAATAGTTTATTATTTCCTATATAGACATTATGGTATCTAAAGAGACAAAAAGATATTTTTAAATAATTACCACATATTGACCAGGTTGCCTTGTCATTCCACTTTACAATTTTTCTTGTTTCCCATCAGCACCTTTTCCTTTTTAAAAAGAAAACAGGTTTTACACTTCTGCTTTTATTCTTTGAACTTATAGTAGGAAAGTAACAGGCATTAATTTTCTTAAATTATATCCATAGAAATTAATTAGCACATGTTGATTTCAAGTTTTTGATATCTTGGTTTTGTTTGTTTTCTAATATAATTTATTTATATCTACATATTGTTTTAGATGTTTACACAAACATGTTTATAAGAGAGGTGTAGTAACAAATCTGTACCCAGCATTATTTAATGTCACAAGACCATCAATTCTATAATTTATAGATTTAGCAGCATTTTTCTTCTCAGTTATATAAGTGGAAGTAGAATAGCGTGTCCTCTACTAGTCAGAAATTTTGCACACTTTCTCTGAGAGTAATCCCAATAATTACATCAGTGGCTTGACTCTTAAGAGTTGCCAGCACACCTTGGTTAATTACTTGATTATCTTAGTGTTTTTCCTGTTCCTGTGTATTCCACAGGAAGAGGAAAAGTGCCTGAGTGTCTAGCCAGTACTTCATGCCTTCTTTCATGTAATTTTTGTCTCAGGTTAAAAGTAAAGGTAAGTGCATTTTTGTGGCAGCTTCATACATAAATGTGTTTGGATTCAACCAAAGAGCATCACTATTTCTAAACAAAGGATTCTTAAGGAATATGAAATGCCCAAGATATAACAAGGAAATAACAAACCTCATAACTTTAGTTTATATTTGGGCATCACAAAATTAAGGGCTTAAATTATTATTGTATTATCTCCTAAAATGACATACATCCTCCCATGAATGTTCTAAATCAAACAAACAAGTATTTCTTTTTAAAAAATCAATACAGAAGGAGATTCTGTGCTCTATCTTGGAAGCCTTTCTTATCTTCCCTTCACTGGGAAGCTCTTTTTTTAGAGCTAGTATATAACATATGTTATGATTTAATCTGTTTTTCTTGTTCTGACCTCAGTGGAATCTCACGAGGTTGTCATTATTTTCCATGTAATTTCTATAGTTTCTTTATTAATTCTGAAAAACTGAACCAAGTAAAAACATTGCTTAGTTTGAATATGAATTAAACAGTACATATTTTGGATTATTTATAGAAGTGATAAGCTATGTTCCCAATTTTAAAAAATAAATATCAAGAGGGATCCATTTGACTAGATGGTGCTATTACCTATTTTTGATGCGTCCTATGTTTCAGAGAGCACCAAGTGCTAGGGAATATAGTGGCACAAAACAGACATGGTCCTTATGGGCCTTACCATCTAATGGGCATGCAGTCATTAAATAATCACATATAAATATGGGATTATGAATTGTGATGTGTGCCCTGAAGGAAAAATTTAGGATACGATAAGAGAATGTAAGGAGAGGACTGGGGAGTTGGGGAAATAATTTTTCTTTGGAAAGTGACAATGAGTTGATTACTCGAGAAGAGTAGGCAGATTACTTGAGGATAGACTGGCAGGGAGTAGGGAGAGGAACATACCAGATGGAGAGAACACTGTATTTGAAGTGTCTGAAATGCGAAAAATCTTGGCAAAATCAGAGAGCTGAAGGAAGGCAGGGGTTTGCTGGTTTGTAATTGTGGGGAGCTGGGGAGCAGAGAGAGATGAGAACCAACAGGTAGGCAAGGACCATCTGCAGGGCCTTGTATACTATGTTAAGGAAATTTACAAAATTCTTAGTTCAGTGGGGAGCTATGTAGAGGGAGTGACATCATCTGTTCTTGTTCTTGTATTTTTAAAAGATTACTTTGTAAAGAGAAGAGTCAAGAAATGGAAATGGTTTGAATTAGATGGTAGCAATAGAGGTGTGGAGAAAATTGAATGGATTTGAGATGTCTGTAAGTCAAATCTGTAAGGTCAGATAAGACTGGTATACTATTTTCTGCTCAAAGCAGAAATTCTGCTCAGTGGACATAGATGTCTTTTACTGAGTTAGGAAGGATGAAAGGAAGAGCAGATACTGGGTTATGTTTTGAAATTCTTTATGGTACGGTCTCAGTCTCAGTCACACTTATTTTTGTTAGTAGGTGGATCTTTGTAGGTAAGATTCTATGATTAAACACTGGTTTAGGGTTCCATATATTAAAAAAAATTCTTATCTCATGAAATAGTTTAGGATAAAATGATAAGAGAATTCATGAAATACTTGAAGCTTTTTTTCTAATGAGGTAGTCTACTTAAAGATTGGAATGTTCATTTTGTTTTACATGTGTTTTACTCTAGCCGTGTAGGACGCTCCAAACAAGTAGCTACTAAAGAGAATGATTCAAGTGAAGAAGTAGATGTGTTTCAGGGTAGTTCTCCTGTCAATGATGATATGCCACAGGAAGAAACAGAAGAAGAGGAAGTTTCTACAGTAAATGTATGTGTTTGTTAAAGAGTCATGTGATGTAGTATGGGTTATAAAAATAGAGTTGATAAATATTTGGTCTGATCCATTTAGCACTTTCTGTGTCTTATAATTTTAAGTATTTATATATTTTTCTTCATTAGTTTTGTAGTGTCATTTCATTTACCAGCTTGGAGAATGGAGAAAATGTCTTTTATGGAAACCTGAAACTTAGTGAAAATAACAGATGTAGCTTAGGGAAAGTGTAAATGTCAAGTCTATATTGAATGTAGAGAAGTACAGTAGCATTCTAATATTGACACTTTAAGCATTTAAGTTGTACCTTGATGTTAGGGCACTGATATCCTTTAAGTGTACTATTGTTTATATTTTATAATTTTCTGTTTGATGTTTTTGTTTGAGTTTCACAATAGAAACTAGAAGTTAGTTACATGGAATAAAATCACATACTAACTAAAATCAGCCTTTGGAATTGAAGTGCAAGCTAAATGAGAATTCATAAAATTGGTAATAGATACTTCTTTGCAAAAGTAGGGATGTGGTGCTTCTTGAGAGACCTCTTTTTAAAGTAATTAATGGCTTTGCAGGTTAATACATCTCAGATATTTCTCTTTGGAAAAAATGTAATTAACACATTTAAGTAAGTGCTGTTCTCTTGATATACTAATGTTGATCTTGACAAACTAATTTTTGGATCAGCTCAGCCAGCCCTCTTCTTTTAAGAAACAGGAGTTCTATGATCAGTTTCCAAAGTTGGTCTCTGCCACTCTGTCCTATTTAATATGATAAGCACTATATGCACCAAGATTCATTTATGTGAATGAGTGAGTCAAAACACAGGAAAATGTGCTTAACTGTGGTCTAAAATTACCTTGGCTTGTTTCTTTAAGGCTTTTGGGGGGACATAAAAATAAGGCTGAAGAGTCTTTAGTGATTGATGTCTTCATCAGATAAAAACTACACAGTAAATTAATTGAATTAAAACCCTGTTCTTTTTCTATTCCTGTTAATGCTGACCTTTTTTCAACTAAAGTTCAGTGCTTTCATTACTGATTGCCAATAAATGATAGTATGTTTGACTTTTAGGTTATTTGTGTGTATTTGGTAGTTGTTAAGATCCAAACTCAGTAACTGCTTTCCCAGAAACACAGCTATAAGTGTAAGCTCATAAATGTCAAATGTTTTCTTTTACCACAGAAACATAAGTAGAAAAATGATTAATCTGTTTGCAATTGTTTTTCTTGCTGTGGTCATTGACTTCTGTTCATTTTCCTTAAAATTATTCGATAGAGAAGTAAAATAATTTTCTCTTTTGCTGTTCTGGGAAAGGCTATTTATAGGCATATAAGAGTTCAGATATTTTAGCATTCTAAAAACGTGCTGCCAAGGCAGAAAGTTATTACAAAAGGAGAAAGGTTTCAGGGAAAGGAAAACAAAGAAAATCAGGAACAAGTGAGAATAAAGATTGTTTAAAATAATTACTGTTATGTCTTATAAATGTATACCCATTTTAATTAAGCATCTGGTAACTTTTCAGGTACGACGGAGAAGTTCTAAAAGGGAAAGGCGATGAACAAATGTAATTAATAACTTTCTGAAAGCTTCGGAAAAACTAATTTTTTGTCAAGCCTGAGGCTGAATAAAGCCTTTGATGCACAAAATGGGACTGCTGAAGAGTGGACAGTTGGACCTTACTTTGATGACCCTCTGTATTTTGTGGTCACATGCTTTAGCCATACGCATGATAACATTGACTATGGAGTCTTGTGAAGGTGTAATGTGCGATGGCTATGTAGACATAAACTAAAGAAGAAACTTGTAAATATCTTTTTTCTTTTTTTAATGTTTCTGACTTCTAAAGTGCTTGTATAGCTTTTATCTGCGGCTTTAAACTGACAGTACCCAACTGTTTATTGGATCTATTGATTTGAAAAGAGTTTGTTAGAATAGATCTTAAGCAGTAATCTGTCAGTGTTTGTATTTGTATTCTTTGCAATTTTACTGTGAAAAAAATTTTTTCAACAATTGGTGTCATTTTCTTGATGTCACTATTTGTTGGAGAATTAAATGTTCTCTTTCCCTTGTGTATCTTACCTAGTGTTTACTTCTGGGCACCCTTAATCTTCAGAGGTGCTAAATTGTCTGCCATTACACCGGAACAATGCCTCTGATAAGAGGGCATCATGCAGATTGTGAAATAGTCCTGAAGTTGTTTGATTACTTTACACCTCAGTATTGGTCCCAGAATTTTCTGGCCTGTTATGGCAATGAAAATTTTAAGAAGAAAGAGATTTAAAATATTCTAATTTTAAAGAGTGTGTTATAAAATAATGTACTGAATTCTTTATCCCATTTCATCATCCCTTTTCAGTTTTTATTAATCTACTGTATCAATAAAATTCTGTAATTTGAATGAGTTTTTAATAGTCTAGAATGTTATTGTGTATAGATATTTCCTCTTGAACATTATGTTCAGAAAATGCAAATTATTACACTATAATATAAAATCTGATATATACACATTAGAAAAATTCCAGTTCTCCATAACAGTGTAAAGTTAATCAGAAAGAAAAATTTTATTGATGCAGTGTGTCTTTATAAAGCTGTTCTTGAAAGCCAAGTGTTTTGTATTTTATAGTGAGTTGCATGTTTATGAAAAAAAAGTGCTGAAAATGGGATGTGCTCTTTTCTGTAAATTCATATTTAGCCATAGTATATGATAGATTGCCCCATAGTTTTTCATCAAGAGTTTATTATTGTACTTTATTTTGGAGCCAAAAAATTGTTTTGGGGGGAGGGGCAGGGTAGAAGTCATATATCCAACTGTATCAGCTCCTGTAGGTTTTTACAGTCTTAGGAACTTTAAATGAAGTTCCACTTTGTCCAGATTGGGAGAAGTGGAAATTTATTTGGATTTAGAGCAGATCTTTTTTTCTTCAATATAATCTGCAAAATGTAGAAACAAATTACTTAAGGTAGTATCCTTTATGCAGTTGTATAAACTGTTATTTTGAACCAAAACATATAGGTTACTACTTAATGCTTACCTAAATTCATTTTCCTATTTCAGGTGCTGTTCTTTCATTTTTTTTCATGGTTAATACCAGAAAAGAAAGTCATATTCTTACTTACTAAGTTTATCACATTGAATAATGGAGCATTTTCATATTCTACACCATAATGTTTAAGGTATATTTCCAAGATTGGTTATAATAGATGATGGGGCATATAATAAAGAAGCTACTATTTTGGAAAATGACATTTTACTATTTTCCAGTGTATATCGCGATTGATGTGATTATTTTCTTTTAAAAATTCTTCATCTTTGTGGAATAGCCTTTTAGTTTTTAAAAAATGTTTTGAATTGTGTCTTAATCTCTCAGTATTTAACTATTTTTCATTTACAACAATATTGACACCAGTGATTTATGGGAGGCTGGTATATATCAAGACAGCTGATGTTGGATCAAGATACATTGGTTTTTAAACATTTCATTAGCACAATTCTCCCAGACACACTATTTCTCTTTCAGCAGTACAAAGGCATGTTTTAAAATCTATAACATAAAGAGTAAAGGATAGCTTTGTATTTTTGTTGTTGACTAAATTGCACCGGAGATGTTTATGGAAATATATCTTTAAGACCATTTTATAAAACATACGAAAAAATGATTGTGGAAGATTTTTATTTGCATGATCATAGTTACAAAATTTCATTGCACATTAATGCTGTACATCAGTTCACAAAAAAATGTTCATTGTAGAATTTGCTTATGTTCAATGCCAATGAGTGTAATTTTGCAACCTGTCTTCATTATTTGGGAGGATTATGATGTAAATTTTTCATTTTTCTGTAGAAGAATAGGTGCAATAATGATCAAAGTTTTGATGTCTTGAGTCTCCATCTTAGGGGATTATCTTATGTTTAAACTTAACATTTCATGTACTAACATTTGGAGAGCCACATACTTTAACTACAATAAAATTAAGTATGTAAAAAACATTAATTGCTAACAATTGTTAGCAAACTCTTCAGTGATAATGTTCATTTTGAAAATATGTACTCTATGACATTAAGAAAATATTTAACTCACTGTAACAAGTTCCATTTTGAAAATCTTATGATTCTTCAGTGAGGTTATCTTGCTGCACTCTGTAGCAAATCCACTTAATCTACATTATAATAAAATTTCTTGCTGCAGTGCAACAGGAAGCTTTTTCAGTGATCTCCACTGTATATGTAAATTACAAATGTGGCTGTAAAACTTCTTCCAGGTATTAAAGGTTAAATTACTTTCTATATCTTCTTACAACTTGTAAGTTTGATTTTTAAAATTTCCTTTTGCCCATTTTTGGAAAAATGTCAGGAATTTAACAATTTGTTTAAATTAGGCACATATCTGCTACCACATAGTATTATGTCACCATAACGAACAATTGGTATTTAGATAGATAACTGATTTTCAGACACATTTTGGATTTTCTGTGAAGTTGAATAAACATGAAAGCTAATATGATTGTATTATTTTATTTATTAAATCAATGTATATATTTAAATACTATGGAGAAAGGCACATTTTTGATGATTTTTAATTTTGAAACCTTTATTACAATGGAGAGGAAACATTTCCCAATAACTTTTTCCAAACTTTTTGTTCTCATGCAAAATCCTGACTGACAGATTTACTGAATACTATCTATTTAAGTTAAAGAATTGCACAACAGAAGAAAATAAATGTGTGATATGAGCTTTTAAAGTAAGCAGCAAGTAAGTTGCTGGTGGCAATTTTATCAGTTTTTTTCAGCAAACATTTATTGAGTACCTACTATATGCCAGGCACTCAAAAATTTTACTTAATTTTATGGAGGATAACGTGTGATCAAAATGCCCTTGTGATGCATTTTGTTGTTGGTGGGCAAATATGCAAAAAATAATTAAATATATAATGTCAGATTCTGAAAAAATACAGTGAATAAAAAAGGAAAAACAGGCCGGGCATGGTGGCTTACACCTGTAATCTTAGCACTCTGGGAGGCCGAGGCGGGAGGATCACTTGAGCTCAGGAGTTCGAAACCAGCCTGAGCAAGAGCGAGACCCCCGTCTCTACTGAAAATAGAAAGAAATTAGCTGGACAGCTAAAAATATATAGAAAAAATTAGCTGGGCATGGTGGTGCATGCCTGTAGTCCCAGCTGTTCGGAAGGCTGAGGCAGAAGGATTGCTTGAGCACAGGAGTTTGAGGTTGCCGTGAGCTAGGCAGACGCCACGGCACTCTAGCCAGAGCAACTGAGTGAGACTCTGTCTCAAAAAAAAATTAAAAAATAAAAAGGAACAATAGGATAGAGAGTAGAAATGGTTGGGGGCGAAGTTAATTTATATACTTTGAAACTATGTTATTTGGTGCATAAAGTTTAGGATTGTTATGTCTTCATGATGAAGTGTTACTTTTATAATTGAAATTGTTACTTGTTATCTTTATGAATACTTAATTTCTATTTTGCCTGATATTAATATAGCCATATTAGTTTTGTTTTAGCTACTGTTTGCATGATAAAACTTTTTCTGTCCTTTTATTTTCAACCTGTTCATGTCTTTATGTTTAGAATGTTTGTCATGTAAACATTTTATACTTGGGTTTTATTCTTTTATTTAATCTGAGAATCTTTGTTCTTTAATAGTGTTTAGACTGTTTTCCTTCAGTGTAATTACTGATACAGTTGATATTAAGTCTACTGTCTTGCTGTTTTCTTTTTACCAATCTCTCCCTTTTTTTAAACCTTCTTTTGGCTCAGTAAAGTGCTTCTTACCATTCTATCTCTTCTCATAGTTTTTAAATTATATCTGATTGTATTTTTTTATTTTTATTTTTTTAGTGATTACTCAATAGATTACAATAGTTGTGTTTGGTTTATTATAGTCTGCGATTAATGCTTTTGCCACCTTCAAAACAATGCAAGAAATTTAAAACAATTCAACTCTATTGGCTGCCTCTATCCTTTGTGGGATAGTTGTATATTTTCGGTTGTAAATGCTACAGCATTATTGCTGAGTAGTCAGTAGTCTTTTATGTTACCTATACATTTTCTCTTCTCTTCTTCCTCTTTTTTTTTTTT
>VBSM01003176.1:74158234-74217583 GCA_008086735.1 Cheirogaleus medius | reverse complement strand
TAATCTCCTGTTTTTCTGCTATTTGACTATGATGTGCCTTAGGTATGGTTATCATTTTATTTATTCTGATTGGGGCTTACTGTCCTATTGAATCTATCAGTTTTGAAAAAATTTCGGCCATTGTCCCTTTACATATTACTTCTACACTTTTTTGCTCTTTCTGATACTCCAGTTATAAGTACATTATATCATTTTTATCCCAAGTGGCCTTTAATTTCTTTTCTGTTCTTTCCACCCTTTTTTCTCTGCTTTATTTTATCAATGGATATTTTATATTGATCCATCTTAAGATTTACCAATTCTTTCTTTTGCCATGTCCATTCTTCTGTTTAACCTATCCCATTAGTTATTAATTTCAAATATTGTATTTCCAGTTCTAGAATATCCAGTTAATATTTTATAGATTTTAGTTCTTTTGAAAGTCTCAACTTTTCACTCATCTTTTCCTCTTTTTTCTTTAAAATAGTTATATAGTTCAAATCTTTACCAGCTAATTCCAACATCTAAATCATCTCTGGATCTGCTTCTATTGACTAATTCTTTTTTCTCTTCAACATCAATCACAATTTTCCTGGTCACAATTTTTTTATTTTTATTTTTTTCCTTTTTATAGATCTTACAACTTTTTTCTTAATGCAGGACATTTTGTATAAAAGAACTAAATGGTTGAGGTTGATGTGATTTATTTTTTCCCCCAAGAGAGTATTTGCCATTTTTTTTTTTTTTTTTTTTTTTTTTCTGTTAGGCAATATAGAAGTTGATCACCTCAAGATTTGAGACTGGGTTGCAGCTTTAGTTAGAGTCAGTCCACTTCATTCAAATGTCTTAAGGGTAAGACTTGCATTATGAAACAGGCCTCTCCCTTTAGCATAGCAAGCCTATAGGAGATTTCATTCAAGCTTTCCAGCTCAAGTCCCCAGCAGGAAGGCTATTTCTTTAGGGTAGTCAAAGACTTCTTAGTGAAGGTGACATCTGAACATGGACCTCAAGTGAGGTATCAAGCTATGTGAATATCTGGGAGAAGAATATTCCAGGCAGAGGGAAGTGAAAGTACAAAAGCCCTTAGACAAGAATGAACTTTGTATATCAGGGTTTTCAAGAAGGCAGTTGTTTCTAGAGTTAAGCAAGAGATAAAGAGATAAGATAGAACGTTAGGAGATAGCAAAGAGCCAGATCACACCTGTATGTCTTGGGAGTTTTGTTTAGAGGTTGGTGGGAATCCATTGTAGGTTTTTGAATAATAGTCTTTGGGAGCTTTGCATATTTAGATTCCAGTCATTTATGTGTCTTTCTATTTGAAGATTGAAGCAGCTTCCAAAATAAAAAGGTAGACATGTCACATCATCTGTCATTTCCAAAGTCTGAAAGCATGTAACTTTTAAGAAATTTATTTTTACAATAACTTGAACTTAGTAGTTTGCAGGAATAGTTTCCAGGTGAATTGCTAAGATTAAGTCACCTTTGAGTTTAAATTCTCCTGGGATAAGAACACCTCTGTGTAGAACTCAGGGATATGTCTTTACTATTCTTTCTGTAATAGAGAATATTTTTAATAGAAAATATATACTATAATTTATTAAATAAAATCTTGATTCCAGCAACATACCAACAAGTTTGAATAGTACTCATTGATAAATACAGGAGAGGATTGCATTATACATGTAGTTCATTAATTGTTAACTTATTTGTGATGACATTAGCTAAGTAAGGGTAAGTTCAGATAGACCAAACCTCTACCACCTAAATGTATATTACTCATGAATATGTGTTTATACTCAAACCTCTCCTGCACATTCTGAACCCATATATCTAGCTGCCTATTTGATCATTTCTATTGAATGTCTCAAAAATACCTCAAACTCAACATGTCCAAACAATATAATCTTTCCTTCCCAAATCTGCTCATCTTCGTATATCTGAAGTAGTAATGCAAATCAGACATCTAGAAGTTTCCCTTGACTCCTCTTTTTTACAGTCTGTCATCACATCCTGTTGAATTTACCTCCTGATTATACCTTGAGTTCTACTTTTTTCTGCCAACATAATCTCCCTTATTTCAAGTTCTCATTGTTTCTTTGCATCCAAATTTGTCTCACATTTACTCTTGTCCCACCTCAAATTTGTTTTCATAGTGTTGCCAGATTGTGAAATACAGTGATTCTACCCTCAGCAGCAGCAACAGCAACAAACAAACCCTACAGCCCTTTAATAATTTGCCCTTGCTTTTAGGAAAAGACACCCTACAAAGCATCATTGGTCATTACTCTCTAGCTAGTGTTTCCTTCATGTTTTGTGTTTCATTTCATTAGTTTCTAATTTTTGCTTCTTTTGCCTGTACACCTATGTAATATTTTTGTATTTGGCTCAAAAATTTTCCCTGAGTCTTAATTTTAAAAATGTCTTGGTTATTCTTAGCTATTGGCTATTCTTGTTATTTTCTCTTATTCCATTTTACATCCTTTAAATTTAAGCTTAATGTCTGTTTTAAAGATTCTGTCAATATCTTAATAGGAATGGCATTAAATGTATAGATTAATTTGCGAAGAATCAACATCTTTACAATATTGAGTCTTTCCACTGAAATAGACTTTTTAAAAGGCCTTTTTTTCAATACAGTTTACTATTTTCTTCATTAGAGTAGACTTTGCATCTTTTAAAAATGTGGGTCTTATTAGTATTGCTAACATTGTTATTATCATTACATTGCTTTCTAATTGGTTATGGCTGCTATGCTATCTTGTTTTCAGCCACTTTGTTGAACTCTAATTCTGATAGTTTTTCAGTTAATTCTCTTGGATTTGTTAAATAGATAATAATAGTATCAGCAAATAGTTTTGTCAGTATTATTTCAAATCGTTTCTGGTGTGTTAATCATTGGCATTGGTTGGCTCCTCCAGAGCATTGTTTGTTAAATAATAGAAGACATTTTTTTTCCACTTGAAGAAAATTTCTATTTCTAATCAGGGTTATTAAAAAATAAAATCTGGATTATATGTTGAATTCCATGTTTGCATGGCAATTTGGTTTTTTAAAAAATATTATTTGTTAATGTAATGAATTATATTCATAGATTTCATATATAGAATCATCCTTGCTTTGATAGGATTAACCCAACTTGGTCATGGCTACTAGATTCAGTGTGCTAACATTTTACTTAGTATTCTTATGTTCATGTTAAGCAGTGAGATTGCTTTATAATTTTATTTATTGTGTTATCCTTATTCCTAGTATTGGTAGAAGGGGTTTTGCTAGCCTTCTAGAGTGATTTGGAAAGCTTTCCATATTTTTCTATGAAACAGTTTACATAGTATAGGAGTTAGTTTCTTCCTGAAATTTTGATAGAGCTCACCATTTAAATTGTACTTGGTGCTTTTTAAATTATACTTTAAAAATTTTTTAAGTAAAAAGAAATGTTTCCGACATTCAGGAAATAGTATAGTAGACATTGATATCATTCCCAAAGTTTATAAGATGTTAACACTTGGCCATGTTGTTTTAGTTCAAATTAACTACCCCTCCCCCGACACACACATTCTCCCTACCCACTCCCTGTGAGTGAACAGTAAAATCTCCCAGGAAGGTTGAGCAATCTGTGTTTCTTCATTGTATTTGAAGAATAAACATTCTATAATTGTGTGTATCACAGAGGCTGTGGAGTGATTGATTTGTCTCTGTCCCTTGGTGGGGAAGATAAGCTTACTTTTAACATGTAAAAAAGCTATGTGAAAGCTGCAATCCCTTTTTTTGTCTGTAATAAGAAATAAATGTTAAAAGCTGTGTGGCTAAAGCTCTTAACCACTTTACATGCCTTCTCCCTTTTATTACTAAGAGATAGCAACTATCCTGATACTATAATGTGTATCATTTTCATGCATGTTTTCATCATCATTTTACATATGTGTATTTTTTAAATACATAGGACTATTTTGTTTTTAAAATTTTATGAAAATAACATTGTATCCATCATTTTGAAACCTGCTGTTTTTCACCCAACTGCGTCTTTGAGATATAGCCATGTTGATACATGTTGTTCTCCATTTTTCTACAATAAAACATCTTGTAAATTGGGAGGCTTTCTAAATCAGCAGTGTCTTAAAATTGGCAGCATCCTCTTAATGACAAAATAATGGTGCACCTTATAATTGATGTCATCTTAGATTTGATTAAATCCTGTAGTTAATTCCTCTTAATTACCGTAAAGCATTCTGTTGTTTGAATATACCACAATTAATCCATTTCTATACCACAGTTAATCATTTTTCTTATTGATGGATAATCAGATTGTTTGCACTTTCACTTTTACAAACAGCTGCAAAATAAACATCCTTTCTGTCTTATAAACAATTCTGAATGGAAATGTTGAATTTAGTGAATATGTGTGTTCTGTTTTATAAGTATTGTCAGATTGTATTCCAAAGTAATTATATTACTTTATACTCCCACCAGCAATATATAAAAGCTCCTGTTTTCTTTGCATTTTTAGACTTGTATTCATTTGAAATTAATTTTGTGTGTGTTGTGAGCTAAAGATCTTGTTTTGTCTTTTTCAAATGCATAGCCATTTGCCTCAGGACTATTACTTACTAGTTTATTTTTTCTACTTGACTTATACTTCTATATCTGTCATATACTGAGTGCCTTTATATATTGAGGTCTGATTCTAGACTTCCTTTCCTATTCCATTAGTTGATTTATGTACTTATGCAACCAGTATATTTTAATTGCTATAGTTTTGTAGTAGTTTAATTACTATAGTTTTGTAAGGCATCTCCCTTATTAATACTCTTGAGACTTGTCCTAGCTGTTGTCTTACACCTCCCCATGAATTTTAAAATCACATTGCCAGTTTCTGGGGGAAACTATGTAGGATTTTTTTATTAGAACTGCATTGAATTTTTAAAAAATGTATTTGGAGAGAATGACCATCTATCTTTATGATATGGAATCTTCCCGTTTATGAATGTGGCTGGTTGGTCTGTGTCTATCTGTCTTTCTTTTCTAGCAATCAAGTTTTACAATTTTCTTCATAACAGTCTTGCAAATTGTAACTGTCTTTAAAATTACTTTTCTAATTGTTGTTGGTAGTTAAGAACAGTAGCTCAGCCTACATATCATCTTACTAAAAACTGGATTACTTTGGTGCCTAGTAATTTTTTTTAGGAGCTGAAGCTTTTATTATCTTTTTAGCTTCTTCTATGGTTAGTTAATTTTGTGGTGTTGCCCTTGTATTTTTTTCCCTTTAATGGTTTTTATTGAATTCTGTGTGTTAGATCTTAATTTTGCTACAGTTTTTGTTAGTATTTGATAATACTCCTTATTTTTAACTTCCCTGTGTCATTTTGGTTTACATCTGATTTGAAAATAGCATATAGCTATCTTTATTTCTTTTCCTCCATTTTCTCTGTTCTACTTCTAGAACTCTTGTTAGAATTTTAGAGCCAGCTGTCTTCCACAGCTCAACTTCCCCCTGGCAACACTTTTCTACAGCATGTATTGTGGATATAATTCTTTTGAAAGATTTACTTTTCTTTCCAGAATTCATCATGATTTCTAAATTTCCTTTTCTTATTGTGGATTAATCTGGAGAGTGTGTGTTTATATTATCTTCCATCATTTTATTAGGAGGGTAGTTGCCAATAATCATTCTGTCTGGATCCAGTGGTATCCCTCCCTGATTCCAGTACTTATGTTGTATTCTTACTCATTTTGTTTGAGGGATGAAAGTTTTCTAAGCCTGTGCTTAATCCATCATTTTTGAGCCTTCCTGAGCTGCTTTTTAAACAGCTGTTATCTTTAGCATGTCATTATGCTACTACTGTTCATCTCGTAAGTTGGAATCACTTCAGTTCTTTCGGACTTCAGCTTGCCAGCCCAATACAGAGCGACTCATTTTATGGAACTGTGACTGGAGATTGCCAGTGACTTTTTTCTAAGCCCTCTTCATGACTTCTGTATGCTTGCTTTTTGACTGGTCCCTGGGACACTATTCTAATAAGGGTTTCTTCCTACCTTTCCGAATGTCTCTTATTTTCACTGGTGGTTTTTCTTCCTTCACTCATTCCTTAATTGGCATTGTTAATTAATGTAAGAGTTATCAACTTTTGTTGTCCTCTTTCTAAAGGCATAAAACAATTACTAATGCACAATAATAATTGTACTTTTATTATCCCTTGAGAAAATTTATGTCTATATATATAGATATAGGTAGTCATGATACTTCAATAGAGCCATGTCATTACACTGATTTTAAAAACTGCTTCCTTTGAAAGATCTGACTCCGTTATCTTCTTTAGCCATCACAGCAACACATAGTATAAGATTGGATACGTATATAAAAGGCAAATATTTAAACAAAATGCAATAAATCTAGTGTGAAATTAATAACATTTTATAAATCTACCTATTATCAAGGGTACTTTTGACTGTACCTCAATTTAGGTGGTATCTTTAGATTTGCCATGCTCAGTTTTTATTCCTCTCCATATACATTTGAATTATATTACATATATGGGAAAGGCATTTATTGAAGCTTTATATAGGCATAGATGTGTTTACTCCATTATAAAGGAATATGTACAGATAAAAGATAAAAAGATAAATAACAGAGCCTTTATTCTACTGGCTCTACTACATTCCACACAATGTGATTCTGAGGCAAGTCATTTACCTCTCTGCACTACAGTTTCCTCATCTGTCAAATAGGAATGAATAATTGATTTAAAAAACTCCAAGTGTAATCAGTCAAACTATGATAGTATGTGTTAAAAAAATCTTTGTAAATGACAAAGTACACTACAAATGATAGTTATAATGGATTGCCTTTAACTATTAAACCATATGTCATCAATTCAATTAGTGGAGATCATTGCCCACTTTTGGACAAGAGGGTAATAGTTGGTCTTTAAAGAAAACATACTTAACTGAAAAGCTAAGTTATAGATATCTGTATCACTGAGATATTTATGGGTCAAGGGTAGGGAATATCCAAGCTATGTTGCCATCTTCTAGTGTCCACCCTTGGTGATTTCTCAAATCCCTGACCTTTCCCCTGGGTCCCAAACTGTAGTTCATGTTGCCAGCTGGTTTTGTTTTGATTCCTATTGTGTCTCAGTCTGTGATCTCAATGAAATATGAATCTGTGACCAAGCTCTGTGTCTTCTTGCCTTACCTTCTCCTTATGACCTGTTAAGCTTGAGCGTATTGTTTTAAATGGCCCAACTTGATTATACTGTAGATAAGACTAATACTGTGTCTGTGCTTTCAAGAAAAATTCTCTATTGTGCTACAAGTTACTGATATAGCTTCAGCTCTAAATTGTAATTCCTAGTCTATTTCCATTTTTTTTTTTTTTTTTTTTTAAGAAATAAGGTCTCTGTCACCCAGGCTGGAGTGCAATGGTGTGATCATAGCTTATTGCAGCCTTGAACTCCTGTGCTCAAGCAATCTTCTTGCCTCAGCCTCCTGAGTAGCTGGGACTACAGGCACGTGCCACCACTCCCAGCCTAGTCTATTTCCATTACTGACTTCTGAACTCTAATCATGATCTCTAATTACCAATTATTTGCATTTCCGACGACGACTTCATTTTCTCTTTTCCTGCTACAAACCCTTGTTCCCACCATCATCACTGTGATGCTATTTTTCAAATTACCTGGTATATGGACGACCTTCACAGAGTCCTGATTATTTCACTTTCTAAACCAGAAGCCTTTTTACTTTCCATACTATTGCAACTGTTGAAAACTAAAGGGTTGATATAAGTAGAAAACCTCATATTCATAAACAACCATAAGTTTATGCCACAAATTGGGAAGAATATCTGCCAGATATTTTTGGACTAGAACCAGGTGAATTTCAAAAGCAATTGCAACAGACCTCTCCAACTCAAGAATGAATTTTCCAAATGGAGAGAGAGAGAGAATCTGGAAGTGAGAATCACCAAGAGGAAGCAGCTACACAACCCACTTGCAGTTGGTGACTGAATTCAGCTGAGAAAAACACCAGGTGGGTCTCTGGAGAACCTATGTAAGGTGTCACTGTGAGCCATGCCGACCTGTTGCTCCACAGGGGGATGCAAAAACAGCATTGGGTGTGCCCCCCTCCGTGACAGTGTATTGTGAAACTCAAATTGAAGCTGCCAGCTGCTTCAAGTAGCCAATTTCCCTTACAATGTCCTGGATATTGTAAATAGAGGGCCTGGATAGACCTGCCATTTTCAGAAGATGAATAATGGTAGAAAGGAGCCAGCAGAGGAATTATGAAAAACCACTACAACCCAACACCTGTGCCCTTCCTGCCCCCTACTCCTTCCAGAAGAAAAAAGGAACAGAATAAGTAAAAGGCAGGTGAAGAGTAGATAGCAAAAGAATATCCCAGGAAAGATTTCAGACGTTCTCCGTACTCTGAAGGAAATTAGAACTTGAATTTGAACAAGAGCTCAAAGAACTGAGGATGTGATAAAGGAGATGAAAACTGAGCTTGCGAATAGTTATACATCACTAAGATCAAAGTTTATAAGAGCTCAAAAAAGGTAGATCTAATAGATACATGTTAAATCCTGTATCCTTGAAACAGGATGCCTTTTCAAGCAACCCTGAGTTACTTACAGACATTGGTTATAAAGCCACAAAGAATCTCAAATTCCAAAATTACATATTAAAATGAAAAATCTAATTACCTGAAATATTTTGTAATGTTTCCAGGTCAGGAGAAAAATGATATATTTAGAAAGTGACTATAAGGAAAATACCATGTATCAAAGGCAGTATAGCTGTACCATGTGGTTGGGACTACAGCCAGACTCTGTTCCCAGGTTTGCTGCTTATCAGTTGTGTAACCTTGAGCAAATTTTATAACCTCTCAGGGTCTCAGTTTCAATGGATTAAGTACCTGGCACGTAGTAGGTGCTCAAAAGATATTAGCCATTATTACTGTTTTCCAAGACTGCTAGCATGGCTAGAGGGGAATAAAGCTGGGAGAGCTTTATACTAAGGCCGTTGTGCTAATCTGGGTGATACACGACTGGAATGGCCCTGATGGACTGGGATGGCGGTAATGGATATAGTGAAAAGTGGCTGGGTTCTGGATATATATTAAAGATAGAGCCAACAATTTGCTGATACATGGAATATGAACGGTGGGAGAAAGCACCTGGCCTAAACACTGGAGAGATGGAGTTGCCATTAACTGAGGGATGCCTGTTATTACTAAAGAACAAGGCCAAACCATGATAAGAGAATATCTTTTCCTAAATGTGGGATTGGACCCTGAATTCTCCAAGGAGTTATGAGCTGGGCTGAATTCATAGTTGACCTCTATGGGAATGAGCCTGCTCCCTGATCTTGGGGGCAAGGGGTTTGGGGGGGGGAGAGCCTAAGCTGATACTTGGGGCCCTCTGTTCACCTTGTTCATGGAGCGGTAGCCCCCATCTTTCAGGAACCTGCAGTAATTGGAAAGTGGACAGGCATGCACGTCTAGCAGAAAGTCCTGGAAGAAACCAAGAGGTAACCTTTTTCCAGTGGTAAGGGTGTGGGATGAGAACTCCCTCTCATGAGATAGCCACTCAAGTTTGGGGAACATGGAGCCTCCAGACTTGGGGGGTCAGCTGGCCACAAGCTTTGAAAGGCCAGAAGCTATCCTTGGCAAGTGTGGAGAGAAACTGAGAAAAGGAACATGTCTGTGGGGGAAATTTGTCAAATGAAATTATGTTCACTGTGTACTCTCACCTTATTACTGCCTCATTAAAACCTAGGACTTACTTGATGTGATTAGATTTGTCTGGGTACATTGGTGAGGGTTCCCTGTACTAATTGACACAAGGCAGAATCAGAGCCACAGAGACACTGGGGTTACTGTTTTTGGTATTTGGTAACTTGGGAAGTCACAGGTGACCTTTGATAGAGCAGTCTCAGGGCATGTGGAGAAATGGGAGACAGAAGCCAGACTGCAGAAAGTAGAGACTGATTGGAGGAAGTTTGAATGAGAAAGAAAAAAGAGAGGGCTTTTTCCTCCCTTTTTAAAAGGATAAGCTATTCTTGAATATTTTTCCCATTAGACATACATAATTTGGAGTATCTGCCCACAGCCTTTTTATGGACTCTGCCCTGGCCCAGGGCCCCTGCCGAGTTGCATGATCTTTTCCTGCCACTGACTACCTGACAGGAAAGTGTGGCCTATTCACGATTGACCTGTGCACCCACCATGTGACCTGTCTCAAAAGATGAGCCAAGCCCATCTGAATTTTTCTGTAGGAATTTGAATTAAAAGACACCGACAACAGTTTCCAGTGAGTCCTGGACAGTAAATGCAAAATCCATGGGCCACTCTGGGCCATGTGCAAGAGGAAGGTACGGGAAAGCCAGTCGCAGGAGAAGTCAGATGCAGCAGACGCATGGAGAGAAGCAGAAACCGTTAGAAAGTGACTTGGATGAGGGACAGGCTGGTCTCCAGAAATGATTCAGCTCCTACACGTGCTGAGTGCTATGGCCTTAACAATAATCATCTTCCCATTTCCTGTTACTCAGACTGGTTTGAAGGGATTTCAGTTTGTCGCAGATGAAAGGCCCCTGACTGGAGCAGTCTTCCTTGGGTCTCCTCATCTTTGGGCCCTCCTTGCTCAGATGTGTTGCACAGATAAATACCACAGTGAGATGTGAAAGGACGTCTTCACCATGCTGTTCCCTGCTCACGGCCGTCTCTGGACTGACCATGTCCAACACAAGGAAGTGTAAAACCAACGAGCCCTTCACAGCCTGCCAGAATATGGCTTCATCCTGTTTCCAAACTTTTCCTCAGTATTTTCTGATGTTAACTTTACTTGGGCCAGACTGACTGTGTCACCCAACATACTGTCTGTCTACTCTCCTAGGGCCAGTTCACACCATTCCACTTGCTTGTCATCTGGCTCTTTCTAGTCAAAGTGTGGGCCAGGCGGCTGCACGGGCATCAGCTGGGAGCTTGTCTGGAACGCAGAATCTCAGAGCCCACCCCAGACCTCCTGACCCACAGTCTGCATTTTAATGAGATCCCTGGGTGACTGGAACCCACATTACAACGTGAGAAGTATTGGTCTCTGCTGTCTGTGTCACCCTCCGTCCTGCTTTAAGTCTCAGCCTCGGAGCTACCTGTCCTGTATTTTTTCTGACCATACAGAGATTGCTCACTCGCCTCAACGCGAATTCCCGCAGCACCATCAGAGACTTACCGGTCATAGCTTAACTGAGCACTTGCTGCGAGCCGATCATTAGAGTGAGCACTTTATATGTGTCGCCTAATCACTCCTCACAACAATTCTATGGGGTATTTTTATTGCCATTTTACAGATAAAGAAAGGAACCAAGATTTAAACAGTAACTTGCCACATTCAAATAGCTGGTGTCAGAGCCAGAATTTGAATTTAGATCATTCTGATTCTTGATCCCAAGAAGCACACACACACACACACACACACACATCTTTGTAGAAATAAAACAGACTAAAATGAGACATACTACCACGGAGCTTATGAATCCAAATGAATGTTTCAGAGTATTTCAGAGTAATGACTTGTCATTATCCTCTTGAAAACCACAACTATGAAATTATCTATAGGGGAAATTACCAATCCAGTAAAGAAACTCTGATTACTTTATAGACAAGCCATGCATAGCTTATGCCACTTCTTAATTGTGTTCTCACCATTTTGAGGTTGTACAAATTACTCATATAATTTGTAGTCTATGTTTCTATAAAACAGACTTTTTAACATTTTTAAATATCTACTAATTAAAATTGCCTCAGTGCTTTACACACAGTAAACATGTAACAAATATGTGCTGAATTCATCGGATTCTCGCAATGGTGTCATAATTATCCCTAATTCTATCTCTAATAACAAATCCAAAACTGAATTCCTGGGCTCTCTGCCCACACCCACCTACAAACCTGCTCTCACCTCTGCTTTCCCCATCTCAGTCTGGGAATTCCACCTTTTCATTGTTCACGCCCAAACCCTGAAGTCAACTTTGATTCCTCCATTTCCCTCATACTCTCCTTCTAACCTGTCAGGAAATCCTGTTGACTCTTCTTGCAAAATATATCCAGAATCTAAACACTTCCACTCCTATTTCCATGGTCCAAGCCACTATGTATCTTATCTGTTGTGTTATTTGCTAGGGCTGCCAAAATAAAGTCCTACCAACTGGGTAGCTTGAGCAACAGAAATTTATTAACTCATAATTCTGGAGACCAGAAGTCCAGAAAGGTATTGACAAGGTTGGTTCTTCCCGAGGGCCCTGAGGGAAGGCTCTGTTCCAGGCCTCTCTCCTTGGCTTGTAGACAGCCGTCTTCTACCTATGTCTGTTTACATCATCTTCCCTGTGTGCGTACCTGTTTCCAAATTTCCCCTTTTCATAAGGACAGCAGTCCTTATATTGGATTAAGGCCCACTCTAATGACCTCCCCTTAACTTAGTTATGTCTGTAAAGATTTTTATCTCCAGATAAAGTCGCATTCTGAAGTACTGGGGGTTAGGACGTCAATATGTGAATCTGGTAGTGATGGTGGTGGGAGAACACAATTCAACCCCTCACACCTGGATTATGGCAGAAACTTCCTAACTAATCTCTCTTCTTCTGTTTTTGTCTCCTACAGCCCTTGCTCCACACAGCAGCCAGAGTGAGCCTTTTAAAAATGGAAGTCAGATCATACCTCTCTTCTGCTTGAAATTCCCCGCTGCATCATGATCAGAATAAAAGCCGAAGTCCTTTCCCTGGATTTCCAAGCCCTATGCTCTGGCCTGGGCCACATCTCTGACTTCCTCTCCTGTTCTCAAACGCTCTGCTTCGGCCTCAGGGGCTTCCTCGCTACCCCTCCGGCAGACCAGGCAAGTTTCCACGTCACTGGAGCTGTTCTTAGTATTCCCTCCACCTGGAATAGTCTTTTCCCAGGGGTTGGCGTATCTTGTTCTCATCTCCTTCAACTCTGTGCAGATGTTTTTCTCTCAACAGGGCCTCCTTGACTTCCTTATTTAAAACTGCACCCCCCACTCCATTGCTCCTTCTTGCGCTTTTGTGGTTCACTTTTCTCCACGGCACCTGTCCCCTTCTAGTGTGTTGTGTCACGTACTTCTACAGTTGCCTGTTGTCTGCCCCCTCCATCAGCATGGGGCTCCGCGAGGTTCGCTGTCTGTTGCCACCCCAGGGTCTAGCACGGTGTCGTCCACCAGCCGAGAGTCAGCACGTATGTGTGGTATAAGTGAAAGAATTCCATTTCAGAACTGTTGCAGCTGAAGAACAGAGCAGCTAGGCACTTTCCGAGGTTACACAGTGAGTTAGTGATGGTGCTTGGAGTAGAACGTTGGTGGCCTCCTGGCCCGAAGCTCTTTGCATCATAACCAGGCCATAAGTATTTTCTTTGTTAAAATGACATCAGTATATATGCTAATTAAAGCTTAAAATACAGATTTTAATTTTCATTTTAAAGCCCGTCTTCGGCTTGGTAAGTTTATTTCTATCTTAATAGCCAATTTAGATCATTGCATCGTCAGTCTATAATTAGTCTAACCCTAACCCGCATAACAAGTATCATTAACAAGGTCCCCAAACCATTTCTCAGTTGACTCAATGGCTACATCTGGACCATTAATGATACCAGCAGTATTTTATTTTTTATTAAGATAATTTTAATTTTTATAAAGTAATAATAGATGTGATTGGAAAAATCAAATAGTATGGAAAGGCTTATAATAAATATACCAAACTCTCAAGGATAGTATATTCCTGAATCCTTAGCCCCACCTCAGCCCCACCTCCAGCCCCTGCCATGCTTTCCCCTGAACCTGTGTCTTGGGGATTTCTGTTTTTCTGTCCCAGGACCAATGCACAGCTCTCATTCTGTGACACTCCCTCTCTTGGGTAGAATCTTCTGTTTCCTAGATCTTACATCTTCCTCTTAGATTATTTCCTTATTTTGCTGGAACTCATCCTCAAGTAAATTTTTTTTTTTTTTTTAGAGTCCAGCGCCTTTTATTACTTTCATCCTCCTATGCCATGAACTCATAGGGAACAGATTCCAGTAGCTCCGGCTCCTTTCCATCGCTTCTCACAAAGTGTGCTTCTCCGGGTGGAGCAGGCTGGCGCTTTGGTTGAACCCAGGTACCTTTCTCTTTGGCTTCCTTCTTTTTCTGATCGTTTTCCTTGACACGTTTCAGGAAGCTATCTCGGCTCTTGGAGTGCTTAGTATGCTCAGTACGCACATTAATCCACTTGGCAAGAATCTTGCCCTTGTTTGCTTACAACAATTCCAATGGCATGCTGGGTAACACTGTAGACTCTTCCAGTGTTGCCATGGTGACATCTGTGGGGCGTGCCTTTTTTAGCAGTACCCGTTCCCTTGGTGTCTACAATATCACCTTTCTTGTAGATTCGCATGTGTGTGGCCGAAGGAACAACTCCGTGTTCTCTAAAAGGCCTAGAGAACATGTATCGGTGCCTCTCCTCTTTCCCTCTGTCTTCGCCATTTTGGCCAATTACTGGAAATGGTGGCTCTGGCTGAAAAGCTCAAGTAAATTCTTAAGAAAGGATTATGGGAAGTCAATTTTGTGAGTTTCTGAGTGTTGAGTACATTCTCACTTGCTTGTCATTTGGCTGGGAACACAGACCCCGCCTCTCCATGGAGAAGTGCCAGTGGCGGCGGCGTGGCTCTCTGGAAGACTGAGCCCACCACAGCGAGCCCTTAGCAACAGCGCACCTGCCTCTTTTCATTTCTCATTCCTCCTTCCTTGCCCAGCGTCCGATCCCTGGCCCCCGGTTCCTGTGTGCTCTCCGTAGCCTTCGGACACGTTGGCCTTTCTGTCCCCTGGTCCTTGGCTCCTGTGTCAACCCAGGGTCAGCTCTCTTGCCCTGGGCTTTCCTCTTTGTACTTCTCTGCTACCCTCAGGTCACGTGTGGCAGACACTTGGGTTAATACGCCTGCAGATCTTGTGAAGGAGAAGTACTGCTTGCAATTGCAGTCATTTCATCAAAAAGGCAAGTACAACAGAAGTAATTAATCCCTCCACCCGTGCAGTTTTCTATTTCCCCTTTCCCCTGCTCCAAGAAAACCTAAAGCTGGAGAATTCCAATTCAAAGAGGAGAATTAATTTGAAAAGAAATGGTTTGCGTTTGATGAGGTTAATTTAGTTGGCAGAAGGATTATTTCAAATACGGAGCTTCCTTCGAGGATCTGTGCGTTCAGAGATCAGTGCATGAGTGGCAGAGCGGTTTAGAGCTCAAGGACACGGAACCACAGCTAGTAGAAGACTAAATGAAAGACAGACCACCCAACGTGGTGTTACTGTGAATGGGAAAGTGTGATTTGAGAATTGGTTACAGGAGATATAAAGGATCTTATGTATAAGTGAAGATGTCAAGTAGGTGACTGTGTGGAGATGGAGAGAGAATTTCTTGGGGAAAAGCCACCATGTGTTGAGGGGCTTGCCCAGTGTCCCCACCTGCTGCCTGGCATAGGCTAGAGAGAGCCAAAGAGCCCCAGGCACTTGGGGGCAGTGCCTGGGAAGCCATACTGTTCCTTTTGCTGGCCTGGCCAGTCCATAGCCTGGGGTTCTGGGCCCCGGATGTGGAGCCTGGATCCCAGGAAGGCATGAGGTTATTTAAAAGAGACCTTGTCTAAGAGAGTCACCTGCCAGGGTGAGGACTGCTAAGCAGTAAGAGTTGTGGGGGATTCCAAACTTGAGGAGAGGGTTCTGGAGTGGCTGGTTGAAGGAGAGGCACCTTGAGTGGGGGTGGGAGTAGGTGGCTCAGTAGGAGAGAATGAAAAACCAGGGAAAGAATCTGCTAGAAGTATCTGCCAAGCCCGTAGTGCCTGCCCACCGCCATGTCACAAGTAGGAGCTTTCTTTCCCTGATCTCTACTCCTTCCTTACTGCACCCTCTGGGATTTGCCAGGAGCCTTCAGAAACAGCACGGGCAGGAAAGGAGAAGAAACAGCATATCCCCTCCCCAAAGCAGGGTACTCACCTGCAACCAGCCTTAGCTTGGTGGGGGAGGGAGAGGGGAGGGGGATGACTGAAGTGTTCATTAATGTGTTGGGCCAAACATCTTAAGTTTGAATTTAAGATGGATGACTTCAAGCAACCACAGGGCTTTGCATATCTAACAGTGGTCAGAAAGGCCATGGACTTCTCCTAGTTCTCATTCAAAGGCAAGGGCAATACTTCCCCCACTGTCTCAGGTAGAGTGGGAGACAGAATAATATAGCTGCATTTTGAGTGCACCTCACTCATCATGCCAGATCCATGTAAGGGTAACAAGAGCTTTGGAAAGATAGTTCTATGGCTATGCCCAGAGTACTAGACTCCCCCACCCCCACTTCCTGTGGTTTTAGTGAAGACACAAGGAAGCTTGAAAGAAGCAGAGGGAAGGGCCAATCCAGCTGGCTGGGCAGAGGTGGGCTGGGGTGAAGAGGGCCAGGCAAGAATAATCAGAGGCCCTGTGGGCTAGAAAAAAAATATTCATTAGCACTTGTGGAAAATTATATGATGCGTACACTACACAACACATTATTTTAAATCTCATTAATAGATTTCAAATGACATAGTCTAGTTAGAAGCCAATAGAAAACAATTAAAAATTAGAAACAACCTAGATGTATTAAAATAAGGAATAGAACTGGGTGAATCAGAGTTTATTCATGTGATGAAATAATGTGCAGTCATTAAAAATCATTTTTTTCAAAGTATATTTCATAATATGAAAAACACACCTGATACATTATGTCAAAACATATGAAATTACTGTTTCTATATGATAAAATGGTTGAATATCAGCAATTTCATATGGTTTAATCTAGTAACAAATGGAATAAAACCATTAACAAACAGAATGCAAACTGTTCATACAATATCCCAATTTCA
This sequence comes from Cheirogaleus medius, assembly GCA_008086735.1. Lineage (NCBI taxonomy): Eukaryota > Metazoa > Chordata > Mammalia > Primates > Cheirogaleidae > Cheirogaleus > Cheirogaleus medius. The sequence continues at coordinate 74,200,693 of VBSM01003176.1, read as the reverse complement.
GGGAAAGAAATGGAATAAAAATACTTATTGAGAGCCTTCTATGTGCGAAGTACATTATTATCATCTCTAAATCCTTCTGGAAGCCCTATGAGATAACTACTATTAGTATCTCCATTTTATAGAGGAGGGAACTGAGTCTCAGTGGATTTTGAGTAACAAATATAAGGTTTATTGAAAGTCTTGAGTTCAGTAGGGACCAAGGAGAAAACAATTTTATTATTATTTTTTTCTCTCCTGTCACTTCAAACCCACTGTCTTGTTTCCCATGGGAATGTTACAGGTCCCATAGTTTTCCTGGGTGACCACAGATAGGGTCCCTCTCCCCTTCTGAGCTTGGTCCCCCATGCCTTGAACTCCCTGGACTCCCTGAGTTACATGGTGGCCCCCTGAGGTCCCTCCCCTTTCCCTTCCTCCTTCCTCCCCCCTGACTTGCAGAGAATGGAGCACATGCCCCTACCTTCCTGCCTGAGCAGGGGAACCGGGCTTCCTGGTCTCCCATAGATCTTCCTTTGTAAATTTATGTGTTTATGTTACCAGCCTCCAAGTGGAAGTTTTTTCAAGTTCTTGGTGATCCTTGGGAAAAGAATTTTAGGAGGCACCACGTAAGCCAAGCAAGCAAAAGTACACTCTCAGGAGAGTGCAGACAGTCTTGAAAAAGAGCAGCTGCACTAGGAAGACATGGTTTTAGATCTTATGTAGTTTTACTAATTGAGGGGAGCAATATTCAAGACCAAGGGGTTGGCTTTTATTAAGAATTTAAGTATTAATAGTAATTCCCAGAATTGGGTTACCTCTCATTTGCATACTTTATATGGTTGTCTCAGAACTGTCATGGTTAATTTGAGGGCAGAGAAATTTTAAAACTGCAATGTAAATGATGTCACAATTAGCTAACATTCATGTAAGGTGACAGAGGCAGCTGACAAGCTGGTTGAAGCTGATTCTTGCCTGCAGTTATCAGCCCTTCTAGTTAGGTTCTGCTTAACGGTTATTTACTTTAACACCTGCACCCAATCTGCAAGCCCCTGCATCCAGTCTCAGCCCTGTCTCTTAGTTTCCTACTCTAACATTTAGAGATCAGTCAATAAGTAGCAGAACTGTTTAGAGCTCAAGGACTTGGAGCCACAGCCAGTACAAGACTGAATTAAAAAATGTTCCAAAAAGGAAAAGTCACCACCAATACCTCAGTCACATCCTCCCACCCTCCTGGTTCTCTCTCTCCTTCTTGTCTTCAACCTAGATGGTACCAGAGATCTCATTCAAGATCATACCTGGAAGGCAGCTATCACCTTGAAGAAGAACTAGAAGAACTCTGCCAAGATGAATGCTTCCTCCACCAAGACTGAGAAGGAATACATCTTCAGAGGAGGGAGAAGAGTAGGCATCAGCATTCTTGTCTAGAAGTAGCTCATCATTCCCTTTCTCACCTTCTGGGTCTCTACCAAATAAGTCTCCCAAGAGGATATCCAGCCCATAGTTAAAGCAATTAACTAGTGAATATACTGTAAGCCATGAAATTGTACACTAAATGGGTGAATTATATGGTATGTGAAGTCAATATAAAATATATTTTATATATATTTATATAATCTCCATCACCACTCCTATTCAACATAGTGCTGGAAGTCCTAGCCAGAATAATCAGACAAGAGAAGGAAATCAAGGATATCCACATAGGGAAAAAATAAGTGAAACTATTGCTCTTTGCTGACGATATGATGTTATTTCTAGAAAACTCCAACAGTTCTCCCAGGAGAAGGAGACTCCTGGAATTGATAAATAAAATCAGTGAAGTCTCAGGGTACAAAATCAATGTACATAAATCAGTAACATTTTTATATACTAATAACAGTGAAGCCAAGGGTCAAATCAAAGACTCCATACCATTCACAATAGCTACAAAGAAAATAAAATACCTAAGAATATACTTAACCAAGAAGGTGAAATATCTCTACAAGGAGAATTATGAATCTAAGGAAAGAAATTGCAGAGGATACAAATGGAAAAACATACCATGCTCATGGATAGGTAGAATCAACATTGTTAAGATGTCCATATTACCTAAAGTGATTTACAAATTCAACACAATCCCCATCAAGTTACCAAAGTCATACTTCACAGATCTAGAAAAAATGATTCTATGTTTCATTTGTAACCAGGAAAGAGCCTGAATAGCCAAAGCAAACTTAAGCAAAAAGAACAAATCTGGCATCACATTACCAGACTTCAAACTATACTACAAGGCTATCATAACCAAAACAGCATTATATTGGTACAAAAATAGAGACATAGACTAATAAAACAGAATGGAGAACCAAGACATAAACCCATCTACCTACAACCAACTGATCTTTGACAAAGCAGATAACAACATACACTGGGGAAAAGAAGTGCTACTCAATAAATGGTGCTGGGAAAATTGGATAGCCACATGCAGAAGAATGAAAACAGGACCTCCACCTCTCACCAGATTAATTCAAGATGGATAAAAAACTTAGATCTACAGGATGAAACCATAAGAATTCTAGAGGAAAATGTAGGAAAAACTCTTCTAGATATCAGCCTAGGCAAAGAATTTATGAAAAAGACCCTGATGGCCATCATGGCAACAACAAATATTAATAAATGGGATTTGATTAAACTAAAAAGCTTCTGCACAGCTAAGGAAACAAGCAACAGAGCAAATAGACAAGCTAATATTTGACAAGAAAATATTTGCAAGCTACATATCTGATAAAGTTCTAATAACCAGAATTTATGAAGAACTCAAGCAAATCAGCAAGAAAACAAACAAACAGCCCTATTAAAAACTGGGCAAAGAAATGAACAGATGCTTCTCAAAAGAAGAAAGACAAATGGCCACGAAACATGACAAAAATGTTCAACGTCACTAATCATCAGGGAAATGCAAATTAAAACCACAATGAGATATCACCTCATTCAAGTTAGAATGGCTTTTGTTAAAAAGTCCAAATGTAGTATATACGCACAATGAAATATCATTTAGCCTTAAAAAAGGGAATTCTGCCATTTACAACAACATAGATGAAACTGTAGGACATTATGCTAAGTGAAATAAGCTGGACCCAGAAGGACAAATACTGTATGATCTCATTTATACACAGAATTTAAAAATTGAAGCTCATAGAAGCAGAGAGCAGAATGATGGCTGCCAGGAGATAGGGGGAGGGGAGAATAGGGAGACGCTTGTCAAAGGGTACAAAGTTTCATTTAGGTGGGATGAATAAGTTCTGCAGATCTAATGTATCCCATGGTGACTATAGTTAATAATACTGTATTATATATTGAAATTTGCTAAGAAAGCAGAGATTAAAAGTTCTCAACACACACATGCACAGGGTAACTAGGCGAGGTGGTGGACGTGTTAGCTTGATTGTGGTGATCGTTTCACAATGTATACATATAGCAAAACATCACATTAAATACCTTAAACTACCATTTTTATTTGTCAAGTATGCCTCAGTAAGGCTGGGGAAAAATAAATAGTAATTTAAACAGAGAGAGAGAGAGAGACCCTTGGAAATCCCTTGAGATACTTGGTGACAGTTACTCTGCTGACCTCATCTATATCCACAACCCAGATTATATTTCCATTTAAGAGAATGGGGTTTATAAAATGCTATATCACTGTGTACTGGATCATACAGTATCAGCATTAGTCTTCTCTGTCTCCTCTCTGTCTCTGTCTCTCTCTCTGCTTCCTTCCTTTCCCGTCTTTCTCCATCCTTCTACCATGTTTCTCCGAAAATAAGACAGGGTCTTATATTTATTTTTCCTCAAGAAGACACCCTAGGGCTTATTTTCAGGGGATGTGTTATTTTCCCCTGAAAGCTTCACCTTGCAGCACACACAGGATGGCCGGGACCTGACAGGGGGAGCTGACCTTGTTGGTGGGGCTGCCCGCACCTTTCCGGTCACCTCTGGGATAGTAGCTGTCACGATGGGGCAGATGAGAAGGGCTGCTGGTCGTCTTTACCGCTTGGTGATGAAATGCATGGGTTGTGCAGATGTGCTGCGTAGCCACGCCCATCACTGGGTCTTATTTTCGGGGTAGGGCTAATATTGCGCAAATGCTTAGAAATCCTGCTAGGGCTTATTTTATAGGTAGGTCTTATTTTCGGGGAAACACGGTACTAGGAATATCATGCTGGCCTTGGTTTCCATGTGACCTGTCTCCCTCCTCCTCCCTTGGTCTCCCCGAGCATGAGTCACTTCTGCGGGAGTGGGCTCTGCTATGCTGCTTTTGTTCCCAGAGCTGTGGTGCGAATAAGACTACGTTAGTGTTTTAATTTTTCCCTTTCTCTGGCATTGTGCTTTCTTAACCCAACACTTTCTAAACAAATCTCTTAAGAATCTTTATATAATTATCAGTGTTTTATGTGTAAATGCCAAGGTTGACAAACTGCTCTGAGAAATTTAATTATAAATGGAGTAAGCTTATTTGAAAATTCAGAAGTGGTATTTTTTTTGCTTCTAAATATATTTACACATAAAGGGAACATAATATGATGCCAGAACTCAAGAGATACTGAGTACATTAATTGATTCTGAAGGCAAAAGCTTAAGTGTATCACTCCATTCAAATTATGCAGATTCAATCTAAGTCAATAACGCAAATCTCTGCATAGCAAAGGGTTGTCAAGCCCTGACAGTAGTCACTTATGTTAAGCAATAGTCTAAATATGAAGGTTTTGGACCATTTTAAAAGAGATTGTTGCATCTGGGTTGTCCTATAATGTAAAGTTGTATTAATTCTACTCTATTCAATAGGCAACATGGCTTTTCAGAGTAAATTTTTCTTAGATCAATTTGAAATGAAATTGTCTGATCATCACATTGAAACATTTAAATAGCAGTCTCACTGTTCAAACAATTATAGCTGGCTGTATAAAACTTGCATTTTATGAGGTCAGGTTTTTACCATAGACATTCTTAGATTTTAGCAGAAAGCAATAGCTTCGTTAATTACATGAGCTCTGTTAGGCTACTTACTAGAATATGATTAGGTGTGTGTCAACATTGTATAAACATTGATTTGTGTCTAATCTCTGTGGATCTAGAGAATTAATGTTCTGATCATAAATAATACATGTGCAGTAAGAACAACTCTGATGTTAATAGAAATAATTGCTGTGAATATTTTTGATATGAAAATTGGTTTTGAACCTTCTAAAATCTGTTTTTAAGACCCAGACATTATGAGAGGATAGCAAAGAGAAAAGACATTTCATGACAGTTAGAGCTTTTGTTAAGTTTAACTCCTTTGTGATTGTCAGGCTTTTATTCTTTGCTCTACCACTGAACAAAAAAAAAAAAAAAAGAAAGAAAAAGAAGAAGAAGATCTGGAACAAACCAATTCCCAGTGGGTTACAAGTAGAGTTGTTAGCATCTTAGACTATAAAATTCAAACCCAAAATAATATTGACAAGATGAATTGTTAGCAGAACAAGTAACATTATGTTTATTGGGAACAAGAGTGTATTTGGGGTGGAAAGATTAAGTGATGAAAAGAGCAGTGGATTAGAAATGAAAAAATCTAGGTTCCAGTACTGGCTGAAGAGCTTGAACATTTCACAAGACCTTTCTTGGCTCTGGCTTTCTTGTGTGTGAAATGGCTGGCTAAACCTGATAATCTCTAATGTATCTTCCCAGTAGGAAAAAATGATTTCTCTGAAACAAAAGATGGGGAAGGATTCGTTAGATACAAATACAGAAGAATTGCTAGGGGTCCCAGTGGTACAGGAGACGACCGTGTCATAAAAACAAGATCGTTCCTGTTGAGGTGTAGCCCTAGGGCAGCTCTTTTATTTAGATATTTAGACACTCACTCTCATCCCTCTAAATCACTCCCTGCTCTTCAACTGCAGGGATGAAAAATGATAGCGCGGACGTCTCTAAGTGTTGCTGTACATACACCTCCACAGTTCACCTTCTTGCTATTGGGCACCCAATGTGCAGCCAGCCATCTCGAGGACTGCAACGATTTTATACCACACAGGAACCTCAGGCTGTGGACTTTACCATGCCGTCATGCATTACAGAAATGCAGTTTCATATCGCTCCTAAACAGGATAAAGGACTATGTGTTTCTAAAGATGCCTCTCTGTCGCATGACTTTTCTCATCAGAACCTTTCCTCTAACCACAACCCTTTGGATCATTTGTTAGTTCACCTTACCTCTTCCCTGTTCCCCGGGGATATTGGGATCTTTTCTGCCTGGATCCAGGGGCTATCTTTTGGACCGCACTATTTTAATGCCATATATGTGCCTGAAACACTCTCTCCATCTATCTATATATAGCTCCATATATATATCTATAAAAATAGATATAAATATATCTACTTATATTTATATCTATTTTTTGTATATATATATATACACACCTTTTTTTTGGGTAAAATCTCCAAGAGCAAGTATAAATGCCCAGGATACTTTACAGTGTTGGCATTGTTTACCTGGTTTGCATACTCTGAACACCAGAGCCTTGATGCTAATAGAATAGTTAATTTGGGTGTTTGATAATGAGTTTGAGTTGGCTTCAAGAAAATAAAACTCTCAACTCAATTGGCTTAAAGAAAAAAGAAAATGTATCACATATAACAAGTTGTCTGGCTCCAGGGTCGACTAATTCATGGGCTAAAGATAGCATTAAAAACTTAGGGGTGGGTAAAGGACAGACTCAAGCATCCTGGCTTGTCCTCATGGTTGCAGAATGGCTGCAGCACTTCCAGTCATCACATGTAGCTGTGATGTCAGCAGAAGGATTTTCTGTGTCTTTCTTTTTGTTAGCAAAGATTCTCTTTTCATACTGTCTCCCAACCCCACTAGATTTTTGCTAGTATATCATTGACCAGAATTGTATCAATGCCCATGCTTGACCAGTTACTGGTAAGAGGAATAAAACTATCAGGACTCTTATTTAATTGATATGTTTTATTTGAACAGTTCATTTACACAGGCATAATAAGAGGTAGAGATTAATACATAAATACCTTCTTTTTGTATGGCTTACAAAGCTAGAGACACATGACACTGAAGCTTTTGACTTTTGTCTGGAGGTTTCGTGAAGCCCCTGGAGTTGTAAATTACTTTTTATGTGTGAGAAGAATTTTTACCATTGTTATCAGCACGATTTTCCCTAAGATTCTCATATTTGTTAATATTCCTGGCCTGCCAGGGAGTGAAATTCTTTACCGTCTGTGAGGCTGAAATGTCTTAAGTCACTGAGCAGATGAGTTTCCTAGGAAGGCTTCATAGATGTCATTCCCACATGTAAAACATAGTCTTTGTTCTTTAATAGTGAGCTCATCAGATCTAATTAAATGGAACTTTGGACATAGCCAATACTCAATTATACTCTGGTAAGGAGCCGACATGGTCATGAGTATTAATTCCCTCCAACAATGGATGAGCTACATCAATTTGTTTGTTCAAAATTTTTTTTTTTCAAATTTATGAAATACGAAATTTGGTCACAAAAAATAAAGGAACTTCGTAAAGGTACGATCTACATTATTTAATCTTTGTTATTGTTTCGTGGACCAGGCCAATCAATATATGTCATAATCTACAAATTGTTGTTTTTAAATTGTCTATAATGACATTAGCTTATAATTTATATCTCATGGCATAAGATCTCTCAAAGGATTTTTTTCCTTTGAATTGTAACAGTGCATTTGGGACAAAATGCCATGTAAAGAGTGCTCCATTCTAGTGGAGGAGTAGGTGGAACCTGTTAAATTGAGGGTGAAGGACAGATTAAAAAGAATTTTTTTTCTAATGTAGATTTAAATAAAATATTAATTATAATGAAAGCAGTTCACTTAGTCCATTTAGTCCTTGGTAATTAATTTTCGTTTTGTTGATCTTGGGCTGGGTAACCTACTTCTTTTTATTTTTTAATATCATGAAGTTCACTGTATTTGAAGTTCAGTGGATTTTAATATATTCACAAAGTACGGCATTGAGCACCACGATTTTATTCCAGAACGTTATCATCACCTCTAAAAGAAACCTCATACTCACTTCCCCTTCCCACCAGCCCCTGGCAACTACTAATTTACTCTCTGTCTCTATAGATTTGCCTATTTTGAATATAGCCTATAAATGGAATCATACAATATATGGCCTTTTGTGTCTAGCTTCTCTCACTTAGCACAATATTTTAAAGTTTCATCCACGTTGTAGCATGTATCAATATTTCGTTCCTTTTTATGGCTGAATAATATTCCCTTGTATGGGTGTACCCATTGTATCAGTTTTCTATGGCTGCAGTAACAATTTAATACAAAATTGGTTGCTTAAAACAACACACGTTTCTTCTCTCATAATTCTGGAGGCCAAAAGTCTGAAATCCATTTCACTGGGCTGAAATCAAGGTGTCAGTTGACCATATTCCCTCTAGAGGCTCTGGGGGCCGAGAGCATTTCTCTGTCTTTTCCAGCACCTGGTGGCTGTCAGCATTGCTTGGCTCGTGGCCCCTTTCTCCGTTCTCCAAGCCAGCCGCGTAGCACTTCACTTGAGTCGTCACATCGCCTTCCGTTCTGTAGTCAAATCTTCCTCAACCTCCCCCCACATACACCACACACACACACACACACACAGCACACATATGTTCAAGCATAACTAAACACAGCACACTGCAGATAGAACACGGTGGGGTTCTCATGTGACCGTCCAATCTCTCTCAGAGGGGCAGGCGGACGTCTTAGTCAACATGGCCAGGGCGTCACTTCTGGTGTGGTGTCACTGGGATTGCTCTTCCGTGTGCTCCCTGATTTTGCAGCCATTCAGTTCTATACGGCCTCACCCGGCATGTATTCATAGCCTCTTCCTCCCTTGAGCCCTTGTGTGTAGAAAATTCTCAGCCTTCATATTCTCTCGGTCTGTGTTAACCGAATGACCCGCCCAGGGCTGCTACTGTCACATAACCTGGGAATCGCTTTTCTTAAAAAACAAAACAAAAAGCACATCTTTCCCGGGTCCTGCTGCTTCTTTCTGAGTCTGTCTGCCCTTCGTTCAGCTGCCTCTCTTCTCATCCCTGCTTCAGACACAGGAACGGTGCTCTGTCTTCAGCATCTTTTTTTCATTAATTAAAAAAATGTCTTAGAAGAAAAAATAACTTTCTCACTGGCTCCTCTGTTGCAGGGAATCATGACGTCTGTCACTTCCCAGGGGATGTCCCCGTCTGCAGCTCCTAAGCCTGGGCATGGCTCACTTATCATTGGCATGGCCACCATGGTGCAAGGGGGACAGGGACCCCATGGGGCCTGATGGCCACGGGGTGTTGACAGGTCCTCAGTAAAGGCTGACTGAGTGCTGGTTAATGATTACATTGAGCTCCTCAAAAACGGGTAACTCTTTCTAGAGGCAGGGGGTGAACTAAGTTGTTTTTCCAAGTGAATACTCATAGACCCTTTGGGGAACAGATATCCAGTTTCATTATTATTCACCTTTCAACTTACTGAAAATGTCAAATTTATCGTTCAGTTTATTTATGAAATGAAAGTACGCAGCGTGTGTGTGTGTTTGCTGAGGGAAGTGGCCGTGTATTTAATGGCAACTTCAGTATCCAAAGCAGACATCATTTTCTGCTCTTGGTCTTGAGTTTTATACTACTAGATACATTCTTAGCAGGGTCTTAATGTAGTTAAGTTAGCTTATAATGGCCACAGGGAGAAAATGGGCTCCTAGATAGCACATTATAATGCCCCCTCTGAGAAAAGAATTACAGCAAAAGTTGGACCTAATTGTAAGAACATTAAATTTATAAAAGCGTGAAATTGCATCGTAGGGTGTACATGAATTAATATCCTCTTCGTTTGGTGGTTTTTCCGTGTAGTATATCACTCAGGCTCAACAACACACAGTTTCGCTTGCATTGCAAAGCTGTAGCATCTACTGAAGACAAAGAAATACCCAGAATAGTTTGGGCTGGCCCAGAAGTCAAAGACACTTTAAAGATTGCCCTTCTCCGGGCTTCCTGCCCTGTGCTCTGCCATTTCTTGTGGATATACATCCCCCATGAATTAGTGAGGCTTCCCTCCATCTCCTGGTCCTGTGTATAAACCATGTTCTGACATCCAGAGGAGCAGAGCCAGGCTAGACGGCCCAGTATCATGCAGAGAACCCCATCACTGGCACTTTAACTCAACCGCAATGTCGTTTTGTTTGCGAAGGATGGACCAGTACTGCAAATGCCAAGCGATATTGCTCTGTGAAGCAGCGTAAACCATCTTTGAACCAGAAAGTACCTCTGAGACTTGTGGACCTCTGAGTACGATGCACTGATAATGTTAAAAGGCAGAGGAAAAAAAGAACTAGTTCCTGCCTATGTAGCAGTTTTTATTCTTTTGACTTTAAATAAGAGTAACATTTTTTTTCTGGCCAGAACATTGAAAACGGTTGTTTCTACAGAATGGTTCTCTGGCATACATGCAAATGGGCGATGACATATTTACACTGGGATGACCTGCAAGGAGCTGCATCTTTCAGAGCAGATGGGAAGGGCGTTGGCTCTGGAATCAGGAAGAGCAGGTCTGGCTGCAGGCTCTCGAAACAGGGGGCCGAAACAGGCTCTGGAAACAATACTCTCTGTATTGTTCCAATTTTAGTTTACTTACCGCCAAAGCAAGCACGACTATAGCTTTTAACAGGTTTCATGGCTTTAATAAGACATTATTCCCATAGAAACCAATATTTAAATCTGCTTATGTCACCATCACACCCACTGAGATTTCCTCAGTCACCTTCTACTGCACTTGGAATAAAATTCAAACTCCTTGTCATGGCCTAAAGGCCCTGCACAACCTGGCACTTGCCCACCTCTCAGACCACATTTTATACCTCTCCTCCCTGGCCCCCTCGCTCCAGCCATACTTCTCTCAGTTCCTAGAACACACCAAGCTTGTTCTGCCTCAGGGCCTTTGCACGTGCAATTTCCTTTTCTTAGAACTCTCTTCTGCTAGAGCTTATGCTCTGCATATGCCTGGCTCTCATCCTTCCAATATCAGCTCAAAGGTAACCTTTTCAGAGGTGATTCTTTAATGTGGACTCACAACCCCAGGTGCAGTCACTCTCTACCACGTTTTCCTTTTATTTTCGTCTTATCTCTAGTCACAATCAGACATTCTCTTAGTGATTTGTTTACATATTTATGGTCTGTTTTCCTCTCTAAAAGGTAAACTCAGTGAGGCCAGGCATCTTTCCTGCCTATTTTCTTCTCTGTTTCCAGTGCCTTGGACAGTACTAACACATGGTCAGTGCTCAATAAATATTTACTGAAAAAATAAATAGGAGGAGACATCGGCAAAATAGTGGAGTAGGAGATACCAGCCTTTGTCTCCCTACAAAAAACCAACAATTAGACAGCTATCCATGAATGGAAATAGCCCTGGGAGGGCTCAAGAGTTTAATTAAAAACCTGAGTAACACAGTGGAGTGAAGAGAAGAAATCAAAAGGGAAATAAAAAATTATCTTGGAACAAATGAAAATGGAAACACAACATACCAAAACGTATGGGATGCAGCAAAAGCAATTCTCAGAAGGATATTTACAGTGATAAATGCCTACATTAAGAAAACAGGAAAATCTTAAATAAACAACTTAATTTTACACTTTAAGAAATTAGAAAAAGAAGAACAAAATAAGCCCAAAGTCAGCAGAAGAAAGGAAATAATAAAGATCAGAGCAGAAATAAATGAAATGGAGACTAGAAAAACAATTTAAAAAAATCAATGAAACTAAATTGAGAAGATAAACAATTGAATTGTTTGAATTGAGTTGAATTGAATCAATTGAAAAGATAAACAAAATTGACAAACTATAGTTAGAGGAGACTCAAATAAATAAAATAAGAAATGAAAAAAGAGACATTATAACTGATACTATAGAAACCCAAAGGATTGTAAGAGACTACTGTGAACCATTACATGCTGACAAATTGGATAACCTAGAAGAAATGGATAAATTCCTAGACACATACAACCTGCCAAGACAGAATTCCAAACAAATAGAAAATCTGAACAGACCAATAACAAGCAAGGAGATTGACTAGTAATAAAAAATAATAAAAAGACTTCACCAAAAAACTGTTAAATTATAATAATACACAAATTCAGTAAATTTACAGGATTCAAAATCAACATATAAAAATCAGTTTATATACACGAACAAAGAAATATCTAAAAAAGAAATTAAGAACACAATCCCACTTACCCTGACATCAAAAACAATAAAATACTTAGGAATAAATTTAACCAAGCAGGCAAAGGATCTGTGCACTGAAAATTATAAAACACTGATGAAGGAAATTGAAGATAGAAATAAATGGAAAGATATCCGTGTTTATGGATTGGAAGAATTAATATTATTAAAATATCCATACTACCCAAAGCTATCTATAGATTCAGTGCAATTCCTATCAAAATTCCAATGGCGTTTTTCACAGAAATAGAAAAAAAATCTTTAAATTCATATGGAACCACAAAAGACTGCGAATAGCCAAAACAATCTTGAGTAAAAAGAGCAAAGCAGCAGACGTTGCTTCCTGATTTCAAATTATATTACAAAGCTATAGCAATCAAAACGGTACGGTACTGGCATTAAAACAGACATATAGACCCATGGAACAGAATAGAGAGCCCAGAAATAAGCCCAGAAATATGCAGTAAGCTAATTTTTGACAAAGGCACCAAGAATACACAATGGAGAAAAGATAATTTCTTCAATAAATGGGATAATGGCATAGCCACATGAAAAAGAATGAAATTGGACCTTTATCTTATACCAGCAGTCCCCAACATTTTTGGTACCAGGGACTGGTTCCATGGGTGACAATTTTTCCATGGACTGGGGTCGGGGGTGGGGGGAGGCGGGGCTCAGGTGGTGAAGGCGAGATGCGGAGCGGCTGGAACAGATGAAGGAAGCTTCACTTGCTTGCTTTCCGCTCACCTCCTGTTGTGCTGCCTGTTTCCTAAGTTTCATGGAAGACAATTTTTCCACAGGTGGGGATGGGGGTGGGGCAGTTGGGGGGGCCTGGGGATTTGGGGGATATGCAGGAGTGGGAGTGGTGGTTGGAGCTCAGGTGGCGATGCACAGCCTGGTTCCTAACAAGCCACAGACTGGTACCGGGTCACGGCCTGGGGGTTGGGGACTGCAGTCTTATGCCATACACAAAAATCAACTCAAAATAGATTAAAGACGTGAAAGTAAAACCTGAAACTGTAAAAATCCTAGAAGAAAACATAGGGGAAAACTCCTTAACATTGGTTTTGGCAATGAATTTTTTGGATTTGACACCAAAAGCATAGGTAACAGAAGCAAAAATAATAGTTTGACTACATCAAACTAACAAGTTTCTGCACAGCAAAGGAAATAATCAACAAAATGAAAAGCAAACTGTAGAATGGGAAAAAATATTTGCAAACCATATATCCAATAAGGAATTAATATCTTAGATCTATAAGGAACTCACACAACTCAACAGCAAAAAACAAATAACCCAATTTAAAAATGTCCAAAGGACCTGAGTAGACATTTTTCTAAAAAGACATACAAATGCCCAACAGGTATATGTAAAGATGCTCAATGTCACTAATCATCAGGAAAATGCAAATCAAAATGACACTGAGATATCACCTCATACCCGTTAGGGTGGCTATTAGAAGAGTCTAAAGTTAAGTGTTGGTAAGGATGTAGATAAAAGGGAAACCTTATACACTGTTGGTGGGAGTGTAAATTGTATAGCCACTATGAAAAACAGTATGGAGGTACCACAGAAGATTAAAAATAGAACTACCATGTGATCTAAAACCCTAACTCCATGTTCATTGCAGCATTATTCAGAATTGCCAAGATTTGGAAATAACCTAGGTGTTCATCCGTGGATGAATGGATGAAGAAAATGTGGTATATATAATATATACAGTGAAATATTGTTCAACCTTAAAAAAGAAGGATATCCTGACACTAGCAACCACATGGATTGACCTGGAGGACATTAGACTAAGTGAAATAAGCCAGACCCAGAAAGACAAATATCGCATGATCTCACTTATATGTGGAATCTAAAAAAAAAAAAAAAATGGAACTCAGGTATATATAGAGTAGAATGGTGGTTCCCGGGGCCGGGGGTGGGGGTGGGAATAAAGGGCACAGACTTTCAGTTGCAAGATCAGTAAGTTCTGGATACCTAAAGTATAGCTTGGTAACTATAGTTAACCACTTCGGTACCAGCGTTGACTACGGTCGACAGCCACAGATGAATGCGCACAGCTGAGCGTCGACTTTAGTCGACAGCCAAAAGCTTTTGCTTTTATCTCTGCAGTTGCAGTGTGTACGTTCAGCTAATAAGTTACTACGAATCTGTGACCTTTTAACAAGTCCTTAGTAGGAGTTATTATAGTTATTTTCCGAAAACTGCCTGTAAAGTAAAACAAGCTTTCAGTGCTTTAAAGCTTTCCTCATCACACAAGAGCAAAACGGATCCGTCGTCAATGCACAGCACAAACCACCGTGCGGACTGTGAGTGCCGGCTGTGGGCAAGGTTTCGTGGCTGGTGAGCGCCGTACCGAAGTGGTTAATAGTATTGTACTGTATACTTGAAATCTGCTCAGGGAGTAGGTCTCAAGTGTTACCACACACGGTAACTAGGTGAGGTGATGGACATGTTAGCCTGATTGGGATCATCATCTCACAATATGTATATATATCAAAACATCATGTTATATACCTTACATGTATGCAATTTTTATTTAGCAGTCTTTCCTCAATAAAGCTGAAACAAAAAAGAACAAATTGATTCAGTTCAGCTATCATTTATCTTCTTTTTAAAACTCTTCACTGACTCTCCTGAGCCCATACAGACATTTGCAGAACTACTCATTTCCTAGCACATGTGGATGTCTTTCTTAGGACTTTCATTCAATCCACATTCTCACATCGACTCCATTATTCATGCATCCATTCACAACCCTGTCTGCTTGCTTCTTTCTTCTGTGGGCTCCTTGAGGACAGAGAGTTAATATCGTTTATCTTTGTGCTTCAAGTGCATAATGAATGAATGTTTTCTCCAGAGAGCAGAGTTGAGTGGACAGTTGGCAAGATATCCAGTGAGTGAATTGGGAAAGGAGAGAAAAATATTTTAAAAATCTAGTATTATGCTCTGTGGCATTAAATGTGTACACTTGTATACTTGATTCTCACAAAATCCTACAAACTGCAGCAAGGATTACTATTTCCCTCAGAAATGAAGGTCCAGAGGCCTTGTGAGTTTAAGTCTCAACTGACAACGTTAGTACGTAGCAGTGACTCTGAGACAAAAAGCCAGGTCATTGGATTCCAAGCCAGGTGCTTTTTGTGTTACACTGGGTGAGTGTGTTTCTGACACAACACAGTGGCATGAGCATCCTTTTGTGTGTGACAAGCGTTTGAAGGTGAATCTGCAGAGGAGAGCTGAGGGTGCTTTAGGCAAGTGCAACGTCACTGGAGTGACGGCGTCATCTCCGGAGGGCTAGGATGGTAGGACCCACCTAGGTGTACAAAGCCTGGTGTGGTCTTTTTCTTGTTGTGTTTTTTTAAATAAGAGTCTCGATTTCATTCCTTATCTAGAACGGGAGCTGAGAAACACATGAAGGATGGGTCAGGATGATGGGGTTAGGGGAAAGATTGGCGGAGTGGGAGGTCGAGTGACACGTGACGGCCACAGCTGTGTGGTATTTAAAGGGACAGTGGAGGGTGGTGGTGGGGCGTGGCTGGGGGACAAAATGAGAGCCGGAGTTGGGCACCGGGAGCCAGTGTGCCAGTACCAGATGTCGCCAAAATCCGCAGCAGCGTCCTGACCTCGGGAAGCCTGTGGAGTGAGCTTTCAGAGCAGGGCTCGTGCGCGTTTTCTGTGGGCTCCTTTATCCTCTCTGCACTGCAGACTTTGTCTCTGAGCAGGCTGACACACCGTCTGCGTCAATCCTGAAGAGAAAAATGCCACCAAGTTGTGAACTCCATTCTCCTCCTGGTGTGTCCCTTGTTCTTAGGGTAGGACGCTCCTGCTGTGCCCTTTGAGTCCTCCCTGGGTGGTGGATGCAGGTGACTGAGGACCCGACCGGCATGGAGGCTCTCTGCCAGGAAGCCGGGCACAGAGACCGGCCGTCCCTTCTGTTGCAGGCATTTCGCCTTCGCCCCCAGGGGCTCTGCAGCAGCCCTGCTCAGCGTGCGTTGCATTCTCCAAGCACAGGCCACTGCTCTGGATGGTAGAGCCATGTTAAAGGTCAGTATCAGACCCACCAGCATCCCTGTCCCTCCCGTTGACCTGTCCCCTCTGCCTCTGCCTCCCTGATGGCCTGTGGGTAGCAGGGTGTGGCTGGGGGGTTGGCCAAGTTGGCCAACTAGGCAGCTCCCAGGAAAGCTCCCTCCCACCTGAAATTCCCGCCCACTGGATTCTCCGCTCTGATCACCTCAATCAAAACACGTGTCCCGTTGATTTCTGCAATTTTCCTCCCTTCTTCAAACAGCCCCCCAAAGTCACTGCCTTTCATAATCTCTGAGTCCACCTAATTCTTCCTCTTCTCCTTTCCTTTGCATCACAAAATGCCCACAGGAGTCGCACCTCTAATATCCATTCCTGCACCTTGAAACGACGGTCCTCAAACCTGTCTGGAAAACAGTGACATTTTACTTATATAATTCATAAAATCTAAATACTAAATTTTGAGCTAAGACAGACACCATCTCACACTAATCTCTACTGTATTAGAGGTGGGAAGACACCAGCAATATAAGAAAAATATATGAGGGGAAAATTTAAGAAAGTCCTATCCATGAACATAGTCCTCCCTTCCCCAAATGGGGACAGAGGGATTAGGACATTCTGGCAGCAGAACCCCTTGGGGTGCTGTTGGGAAGAGGCAGTATTTTAAGGAGGGAGTGGAACAGGGGATAACATGAATTGAACACCTACTATTAGCCAAGGCTGGGGCTTATATTTTACAGTTAAAGCCAGGGGTTAATGCAGGGGGGCCCAGAGAACTGGAGAAAGTTAAAAATGTCCAGGGCCTCCCTAGAAAAGCTCCATGACAGCTCCATTTTAATCCCCTTGAAGGAGAGCTGTAAAGAAGTCAGAAAGGATAATACCATAATAGTTAACACTTACAATAACCCAGCACCATTTTAAGTGCTTTACATATATTAATTTGTAGAATCCTTATGACAGCTCTATGAGATAGGTGCATTTGTATTACCTCCATTTTACAGATGGGGAAACTGAGGCCAGAGAGTTAATTGCCAAAGGTTGCTTAGTAGAGGTGGGGTTTACACAGAGCCTATGCTTTTAACTGCTGCCGTACACCTTCTTGCGGAGAGCTTCCCCTGCCCCACCAACGTGCTGCCTCATTACGTCGTGTGTGTGTGTGTGTGTGTGTGTGTGTGTGCAAGCCCAGGGTTAACACTAAGCCCCCTCAGTGCTGAGAATTTTTTTTTTTTAATACTGACTATTTTGTCCTCAGCACTAGCACAGTGCTCAGGAAATGTTTGTTGAATCGATGCAGGAATAAATACACCAAGATTTTTCTAAGTACAGGACTCATGTAGCTCCTTTGTTAGTAGTTATTTTGTGGCCTTCATTACGGCCCAATTTTCTCTTTTCATTTGGGTGAAAAATGATTTTGGCATTTAAGCAGCATGACTTCATTATTGATTTTTAAAAATATCTGCCCTCGCCATCAAATTCCCCTCTTGGTATTTTGTTACTCCTGATATATTTAGAAACCCCTTTGTAGTCTTCTTCTTCTTTTGATTCTAGGATGCATTTTAATGAGGAGTATTCTATGTATGCAAAATAGTTGTATTTTTATTTTCGTTTATCTCCTCCACTCCATAATAGAGATTAAGAATATGCCCTTTTCATAACAAAGAACTTTCTTACTATCTTTTCGATTGACTGAATAGGCAAAGAAAACACCATAATTGTGTGAAACGGTCTGATTTAGAAACCAATTATAAGGAACGTAATTATCTACTAATGAAATATGCATGTAAGTCCTTGGTTTGCTGCTTCTAATGTCACTGCAGACAAATGTATAGCCAGCAGAAAACTTGCATAAAGTAAATTGAAAACCACCCATTTCTAGATTACGTTTAAAAATCTCCTGACAGCCATCATCTCAGAATGAAAAGTAATGTCTATTGTTCTCCTACAAATGTCTCACTGTCTCACCTTTTGTGCGTGTGGCAGCTGTGGCTCAGAAGGGGTGTTTTCTGCTCTAAAATTAAGGTCCACCACTTCATTTTTCTATCTAATGATGATTCTTGAAAACTCAATCCATAGGTTTCTCTGGGCTTCAAAGCCGGAACTGTAAGGTTCTTTTTCTTACCATAGGGATGAAAATGGCAAAAAGCCCCTTCGGTTCCCTTAGGAAACGCGTCATTAAGAAACAGCCTGTTGGCCACCTCCGTTTCATAAGCTGTGCACAGTGAAACAGGGGTGCAGATCACACCGGCGCTCGTTCTCTCGGTGTGGCAGTCAGGTGTGGGCTGCCTGTCTTGGGAGAAGGCAGCACATGATGCTTCCCAGCTTCTGCCCTCTCCCTCCCGTGCACGGGCACCTGGGAGCAGTTTGCTACAGCTGGGCAAGGAGGAGGAGGCAGCGTCAGGCTGCACAGCCCAAGCTGGGCAGCAGAGCCAGGTTGCTGCGGTGCTAACTGCCTAAGGGTGGGGTGCTGGGGTTTTAGGGGTGCTGAACATTTGCCTCACTTGTGCCTGTGATACCAGAGTAAATTCTCCTCATCCTAAGCCAACTAAGGTTGCTTTATTGAAATTATCCTTCTTGCTTCATCCTCCCTACCGCACTGCTCCAATCTCCTCACTTACTGAGATTTTGTCAAGTTCTAAGACATGTTTTTGGGTGCATTTGAACATCTTTGAAATTGGGCCATATCTTACAGTGAATAGCTTGTTGTAATTTAATTGGCAGCGTTGGGACATAAAATGATGGCGTGCTTTGTAATCTATGGCGTCTGAGGTTTGATGAAATGTCATCAGTCACAACAGGTCTGTGGGCTTTGCAAAATGTCTCCTTTTCCAGCCGTGTCATCTGCCACTACGTTGCACAAACACTGTCCTGAGGACTTCCCACGATGACTTGTGTCCCCGGAACACACTTTCTTACCAGGCGATCTTTGCTCTGGTTTTCCTCTGGTTTTGATGCTGTCTCACTCCGCCTCTGCCTGTGCAAATCCGTCCTGTTCTCCAGGGCCCTGCCCAAGGGCTTGTGCCTACCTAGAGTCTTTCCTGATTGTCCCCGTCCAGAAACCATCCCTTCTTTCCCTAAAATCCGTATAGGGACTTGTTCATGCTTCCTCGTGGCACTTAGAAACCTTTTAAAAACTGGTACCCCAATGATTTCTCTTTCTTATTAATAACAAATTCTCATTCTTATATTTTTAGTATTTGTAAGCAAAGGTAGATTTAATTTCTCAAACACTTGCTTTTTCATGTGCAGTTTGGTAAGGAATGTTGGGCATAACTTAACTCTAATTCTGATGTGATATCTGCTATCAATTTTATGTGAAATCTTTCTTTTTCTTCTGTAAACCATCTTTTTGAGGCATGAAATAGATACAAAGAGCTGCACATATGTAACACCTACAGTTTGATGAGTTTGGAGATAAGTGGCCTTCTGTGTGTGTGAGTTCTGCATCTGGAGAGTCGACCAACCTCAGATCAAACACATTCAAAATAATAATAATACAATAATAAAAAATGATAGAAATAGAAATAATGCAATATGACAACTATTTACATATCCCTTACATTGTATTAAGTATTATAAGTAATTTCGAGGTGATTTAAAGTACACAAGAGGATGAGTGCAAGTTATATGCAAATACTCCGTCATTTTATATAACATAAGGGACTTGAGCCTCTGTGGATTTTAGTGTCTGTGGGGGTCTTGGAACCAATCTCCCGCAGATATGGAAGAACAACCGTATACACCATGTACCTGTGAAACCATCGCCACAACCAATGCCATCAACATATCTATCACCTTAAAATTTTCCTTCTAGACTTCCCCTGGGATGCGGGGGCAGGGCGACAAGTCCGAGTGGTCAAGGAAGGGAATGGATAAGAAATCAATGAGGTCACATTAGGCTGGACTGACGCTTTCAGCCCCCGCTGCACTGCGACACCCAGAGAATGGCCATTCCTCTGGCTGGGGAATGTATTTCCATGTTTTGTTTTTTTTTCTCTTTTATTTAAAGGCAGCCACTGACCACTTGCCATGATTATAAGAAACGTTGCTTGAGTGACTTTGCTCTGCTTGGACAATGCTAAGCAAAGCGATGATTCATGGACAACCATCGTGCACTGAGAGCAGCGGTAAACCCCAGGCCTGGGCTGGCGAGATAATATTGCTGTGTTCTCTGGAAGGCCCCTCTCCAGAGTTCATTACCTTTCTTGTGGCTGCAGTTGAATAAACTTACATTTGGCTTAAACGGAAGTTGCTTATCTAATCTGTCTTCTTTTTAGTAAAAAAAAAAAATGGATACGGTGACATAAATCTGCTGAATGCCTGGTCGTTAGGAGGACGGTCACATGCCCCTGAGATTGAGGGGACCAGGCCTTGGGGGATGGGAAGGGTGGGAGGAAGTGAAAGGGGCAGTCACCGTGCAGAAGCCCTGGGAGCCACCGATTCATTTCCCACGCGGGTTCCAATGTGCCCCAGCGGCTGAGGCCCTTCCGTGCTTGCTTGTTTGTTTAGCAAAGGGAAATGCCCCCAGTCTAGCAGCCTGCAAGAACGGCTTGCCTGGAGAGAGTCACAGTAATTGAGCCAACCTGGAAGGCAGGGGATAGGCCTCTAAGAGTGGGGTTTTTTTTGTTTTCTTAAAGAGGTATTTCAGAAATGGCTATGTAATATTCCACCCCCCAACATGAACCATGTTTTTAAGACTTTATTTATATGTTTTGTCACTTCTATTTTCTCAGTGTCTCATAGTAGGCACTCAAATAAACATTGCTTTGATACCTTTGGTTTGTTTCTAGTTTTTGTCTATAAGCGATGCTGCAGCAAACGTGGGTGTCTGCAAGCTGTGCACGCATCTGATTATTTCGTCAGGGTAAGTTCTCACGAATGAACAAGAGCAACGCTTACTAAGGTGCATATGAATCGTTTTGAGGGGGGAGGTCTTATTACAACCAGGATCTGATTCTACAGGTCTGGGTGGTACCTCAGAGTCTGTGTTGTTGTTGCTATTATTATTATTGTTGTTGTTGTTTTGAGACAGGGTCTCACTCTGTCACCCAGCTAGAGTACAGTGGCATCATGCTAGCTCACAGCAACCTCAAACTCTTGGGCTCAAGTGATCCTCCTGTTTCAGCCTCCTGAGTAGCTGGGACTACAGGTGCAAGCCATGATGCCTGGCTAATTTTTCTATTTTTAGTAGAGACGGGGTCTCGCTCTTGCTCAGAACTCCTGAGCTCAAGCAATCCTCCCACCTCTGCCT
Organism: Cheirogaleus medius; assembly: GCA_008086735.1. Classification (NCBI taxonomy): domain Eukaryota; kingdom Metazoa; phylum Chordata; class Mammalia; order Primates; family Cheirogaleidae; genus Cheirogaleus; species Cheirogaleus medius. Next base: position 74,179,179 of record VBSM01003176.1, on the reverse strand, counting down.
CCCGGAGTGCTAGGACTACAGGCAAGAGTCTGCATTTTTAAGAAGTTTGCTCAGGTGTGCTGAGCAAGGGATCACACTGTGAGATGCAAGGGCCTCAGTACACCATATGCAAGTGGGCAGGGCCCAGCTGGGAGGCAGGTTGGAGTGGACCAGGCTCTTGTGGATTAGGAGAAAGGAGAAAATTAACCCCCAGTCTCCAGGGTGAGTTTCTGCCTCTGCCCTTATGAAATGTCAGAAAGAGTAAAGAAATCTCAGTGGTGATTTTTGTGATCTATTTGAAGCCAAATAGCTACCCTGGGACCCCAGAGGAATTATTAATGGGCCAATAAATGGGATGCTGGCAACTTGCCAGTTCTTATTAGTGTCCTTCCCGGCTGCAGACGGGGAACAGGTTATCAGCTCAGAGGCTGCCTTTGCAGGGAACAGTCACACTCTCATCCCCCAACCTTGCTTGGGGCTCAGAGCAAACTGCTTCCTTTCTTTCCTCATCCATGGGGGTCTTGGGCAGTGCTGCCACAACCCTGCCCTTGGTCAGCAGGAAACTCTTTCTCGGAAGAAATCTGACCCTTGATGGCTATTTTCCTTTTGTCTGGTTTTATTCCTTTTTTTTTATTTATTTCTAGAAACTGTTCTCTTCTAAGCAGCACCAAGGGAGGCCAGCCAGGGAAAGGTGGGCAAACCAGGCGGGTAGTACGTGCTCCCAGGAATGTCCTTTCCAGGAGATTTAGAAAAGGATTTGAGCTCTGGCTGGTGGTGACCTTCAGGGATAGCTTTCAAAGTTGCCATGGTTTTATCTGCTCTTATTAATGATTTCATTTGGAATGATTTGCCCCTGAGGTGATTTTGTGAAATGCAATCTGAAAACCAAATAAAGAAGTGATTCATCAAAAGCATCATTGACCGGCTGGGGGAGAGAAATCACTCTTTCCATGGAGGCCTTTGTCTGCTAAGAAATAAATGATTTGCAAATATTGAAAGCATATTTCAAATGCTGTAGTTACTCTCAGGTGGTCTTCCGTGTCTGTGTTTCTGTGAGCTTGACCACTGGAGAGGAAGTTTTGCCTTCAGTAGCCAGTTCCAGAGAGTGGAGGAGTACGGGACACATCGGGGCCCTCCAGGAATGCAGGAAAGGTCTAGAAAATGTGGGTCCTGCTTTCACTTGGCTACATGACTCAGCTGGGGAGACAGACCGCAGCCAGGCCCAGTGTCCTGGAACCCCAGCCCTAAGCTTCCCATTAACAACCGTCAATAGTTAGAGACCAGTGCTTGCTTCGGCAGCACATATACTAAAATTGGAACAATACAGAGTCGATTAGCACGGCCCCTGTGCAAGGATGACATGCAAATTCGTGAAGGGTTCCATGTTTTTAATTGGAACTACTCGATCAACACTTATGTGCACACATGGAAGTAAAACTCGATGGAAATCAAGTAGGTGGGAGGAAGGGTAAATTCACCCCTAACTGGTACAATGCATGCTATTTGGGTGAAGGGCACACTTACAACTTTGACTCAAACTGTACAAGAGCAAATTAAATAACCAAAACGCCTGTAGCCTGTAATAGTCTAAAAAAAACCCCCCAAAACAAAAAATAGAGACCAGCCTGTTACATACATCAGTCTAATTTCCCAGGGGAAGCAGTGCCTCCCACCATGACATTCTGTGATTCCCATCTCTTCTGTGTACAACCCTCAGGCCACTATTACTTTTCATCTTAAAAACAGTTATTTATGGTGGCCTTTGCACATAGTAGACTCTTGCTCTCTTTTGAGTGAATGCCTAGTGGAGGATTAAGTGGGGTCAGTCGACCTAAAAGGGCTCCTTGGAGGAGATGACTTTCCTCCCAGGTTTTGAAGAAAGTGAAGGTCTTGGATTTGTTGAGTTATCCTCTAGTTTCTCCTTTTCTCCATTTCATAGGTTTCTCTACCCCTCTGATTTTCTTTTTTTTTAATGTGACTGATCCTCCACGCCCTGCTGTGGATACACACACACACACGTTGAGTATCCCTAATCTGGACATCTGAAATCCAAAAGACTCCAAATTCCAAAACTTTTTGAGTTCCAACATGATGCCACAAGTGGAAAATTCTACTCACAAGTACTTAACACAAACTTTGTTTCATGTATAAATTATTAAAAATATTGTATAAAATTGCCCTCAGGCTATGTGTATAAGGTGTATATGAAACATAAATTTTGTGTTTAGACTTGGGTCCATCCCCAAGACATCTCATCATGCGTATGCAAAGATTCCAAAAATACAGCCCCTCCCAAAAAATCTGAAAATGGAAACATTTCTGGTGCCAAGTATTTTGGAAAAGGGCCATTCAATCTGTGTGTGTGTGTGGGGGTGTGTATAACATATACATAAATGAAATACTCTTTCTTTTGATGATTTTAACCCACATCTGTATTTAGATGACCCCTTCTTTGTTCCCAAACTTCAATTCCGCATTTCCAAATGCCCTGTGGCTGGCAGTCTCTAAGAGGGATACCAGTGATTCCTGCTTCCTGATATTGGCAACCCTGTATGATTCTACTGCACCTGAGTAACTTGCTTCTAACTAATACAATGTGGCAACATTGAGGGATGTAACTTCCATGATTAGTTACAAAAGACTGTGACTTCCCACTTGCCGCAGACTCTTTCTATTGCCTCCTGGGCTCGCACGCTTTGGTGCAGCCAGCTGCCATGATGCAGAGGCCTACATGGCAAGAGGCTGACTCTTGGCCTCTGCCAAGAGTCAGTGAGGAACTGGGATCCTCAGTGCAACAGCTCATGAGGAATTGAATATCAATAACCCCACAGGGGAGCTTGGACGTGAACTCATCCCCAGTTGAGCCTTCAGATGAACACGCAGTGCCAGCTGACACCTTAATCACAGCTTTGTGAAAGACCCTGGAGCAAAGACCCCGGCTAAGCTGTGCTTGATTCCCAATCCGAACCATAGAAATTATTAGATGATAAATAGGTGTTGTTTTAAGCTGCTAATTTTTGGGGGTATAATTTGTTACACAGCAATAAATAACTGATACATACTGTCAATCTAAATAATGAACCAAGGGAGGTTCTCTAAAAGAATAGAGTATTTATTCGGGAGAAGGGCATTACAATGGGAATAGTGTGTCATAGTAAACTATGTGTGTATTCTGAGAGGAAAAGGAAGACAGAGGTTTTTAAAGGAAAAGTGAGGAGGATTACATGACTGTTTTGAGATAACTACCCATGCTACAAGGATCAATATCAAGGGTGATGCTGGTCCGAGGTTGGATGGGCAGTGGTTGGGCAGATGTCCTTGTGAAAGTATTTTTTGTGTAGGTTGTGATAGCCTTTAATCAAAGTTGTGGCTTTTGCAGAGTCTTTGGTGATTGTTTTGTTATCAGGCATTTATGCATGAGAACCCTCTCTTCATGGCTTTCCCTGGCTCTGTTTGTCAGGGCTTTTTTGTTTATTTGTTTGTTTTAACACTAGTGACTCCAGTTTGAATCTGACAACTTTCACAATACCCAGTGACTTTGGTGGCTGGAATATCAAGACTGAACTCGTCACCTTCTCCCTAGCTTCCTCTGTCCAGCTCCTTCTGCTCACCCCCCAACCTAGTTACTGTTTTCTCAGTCCCTGTTTACTCAGCCTGTTAGCGTGGGCGCCCTTTCTCACCCTTCCTGCCCCCTCGGCTGTTATTCCTGAGTCTCAGGTCCTGTTCCCCCCAGAGCAGAGTGCCTGCCACAGGGCTGTTTGCCAGATGTGAGGCCCTCTCCCTTTTCCAGGCCAGGCCCCAGCATCCGGCACCTCTGCTTCCAGAAGCTTCCTCCTCCAAGCAAGATGCCAAATCAATCTTTCAATATCACTTTCTCTAGGCAATTCTCTTTATCACAAACCTTCAGTGGCTCCCTCTTTTCTTTTCCTCCATCAGCAGTCACGAGTTGGCTCATCTCTAAGGTCCTTCCAGACCTGGCCCCTTTCACAATCCGGTCTTTCCTCTCCATCCCGTGCACCCTGCAGCGAAGTTCTCCTCACTGCTCACACATGTGCCTTCAGGTAGGTCTTTGCTCATGTCGAACTATCACCTGGGAGGAGCCTGCTTTTTCCCAAGTGTCTGCCGTCCAAAGCTGCGCTCTCTCCGAGGCCCAGCTCCAGCTCCCTCACCTCACCCAGGGACAGAGCCCCCTGGAGCGCCTGCCACGTGCCAGGCTCTGTGCTGAGGGTCTGAAGTTCAGCGATGAGGAAACGGACATATCCTGCTTGCCTGTCCTTGCTCAGGCGGCAGGAGGAGAGAGAAAGTAAATCAATAACATGAAGTAAATCACTACAAACTGTGCCAAAGTCTACGGGAGGAAAAAAAAAAACAATGGAGGATTCGAGGAGGCCCCTTGAGGAAGTGGACATTGACGGTGACCCTGAGGAGGACAGGAGTTAACTAGGTGGTGAGGTGGGACAAGCATGCCAGGCAGAGGGAACAGCACATGCGAAGGTGAGTGAGCCGAGTCTGTCCATTCTTTTCTCCATCTCCTCTGATTCCCCCCTACAGCCAGCTGACTCTGTGCCGCAGCGTTTAGCAATTAATTAAACATTGCCTCTTGTCTTTCTCTCTCTGACAGTTCATGGATTCTTCTTGTTTTCCCAATTAAACTGGTAGCTGTGACCATATCTCATAATTATTTTTCTTTAGGGCGCTGAAGCACAATGAGAAGGGCATAGTGGATTAAAATAAAAAGGCATCAGCTGCTTGGCCTGAGGCCAAGTGGTGCATGTCCCCTGGGGCCACCCAGTGATGTGGATGGAGAGCCACTGTGTGTGGGACCCCGGCCAGCTGCAGGGGGAGGAGAAATACAAATACATAGAACAGATAGTTCCACCTTTAGGAGAAGAGCCACCCACAGGGGCACAGGTGGGCGTCTCTGATTGTGGCCCATGTGATTTTGTTAGACCCTCTCCGTGGGGCAGACTTATTTGCATGTCACGCTGGATATGATCTTACTGACAACCGGACTCTTTTTGTAATTCCTGTGCTGAGCTGTTGAGCTACAGGTCCCTTGCAGCCTTCTGCTGAGTGTGACTCAAATCATCCGTGACAGGAGGCTCACAGCTCAGGGGGAAGCGCGCTGCGGCATCAGAGTGGGCAGAAAACGTCCAGCTCCCCCTGTGTGTGAAAACGTTGCAAATCCAAATTCCAAGTGCTCCCACCTTTGGCTCCGTCTGACTCATGAACTAATTAGCTAATGAAGGACAGCAGTAGGAACAGCCTGATTTATTTGCTCTTTCAAGAATCCTTTATTAACAGCCTGAGCCAGAAATGTTTATTGAGCATTTGCCACAGACACAGGGCTGGGAGGGCGGAGAGTTACAGCGAAGGGAAAAGGGGGCAGGAGTGATTCTTCTTTGGTCATTAAACTTGACTTCCCGGGCCTGGCCAGGCAGGTCTCGGGACAGCAGGAGATGCGTGTTCACCTCTGATCCCAGGGCAGCTCTGCTCTCTCTAGGCCTCTGGCTGTTCCCAGGTGGACTAGAACTCCAAGGGGTGCCGTGTGGGGAGAGCCAGAGGCAGGAGCAGAAGAGAAGCCTTCTAGAAGATTCTAGCATAATGGAAGTGCAGGGAGAGACAAGGACAATAATATTTTAAGGCATTGCATTCAGTGCATATTTCATCATGCAAATGAGAATGTGACCATTAGCTAAGGGCATGAGTAAGGGACAAGCCCAATAATCGTACTGCTCAGGAGTACTTAGAGAGGGACACCGGGACACTAACAGGAAATACATACTCAGGCTCTCACAGCCCCGACTCCACAGCCAGGTGAGGCTTTGATTAAGGGCTGTGCGCCTACAATAAGCACAACCTGCCTTCATTTTCCTCTGCCTCTTCCCCTCACCAAAAGGCCATTCTCCATGCTGGTGGCCCTCGGTGCTTGGACAGCAGGCCAGGGTCTGCCAGGTGAGCGTGTCCTTGTGCAATGTGTGCATCACGCAACCCGTGCCTGACCTGAAGGTTCACATGGACAAACGGTTTGCTCTCAATAGTGCCTCTTATGCCTACTTTTTTTTTTAGAAATACAAATATGAACAGAAACCTCTTATAAGTTCCCTTGAGGTAACTCTGTAACTCTCTTCTAGTTAAAAGGACCCTTGTCGTGTGTGTGTGTGAAGGAGGGAGAGGGAGAGATTATCGCTGAGTTGGTCTTTGAATGGTTTTGACTTGATTATCCCCAGAACTAATAGTCAAGTTAACTCCCCCAAAGTGGCCTAGTTCTTTGCAAACCAAAACACGAGCTGAGCTTGTCACAGTTTCTCTCTGGGCAGTGCCTAACAACCGCAGAGGCTATTTATAAAGGAGGAGTTCCCTGGGCATGATTTGAACCCTAGGGTCTCTAGCTCTGAGACAAGGAGCTGAAACAAAAAAGCCCCCCAAAGAACCCATTAAAAAGTGGGCAAAGGATATGAATGGATACTTTTCAAAAGAAGATGGACAGATGGCCTACAAGCGTACGAACAAATGCTCAACATCACCAGTCATCACAGAAATGCAAAATTAAAACCACATGAGAGATCACCTTACACCAGTCAGAATGGCTATTATTAAAAAGTCAAAAAATAACAGATATTAGTGAGGATGCACAGAAAAGGGAACACATATACACTGTCGGTGGGACTGAGAATTAGTACGACCCTTATGGAAAACAGTACGGAGATGTCTCAATGAACTAAAAATAGAACTACCATTTGATCCAGCAATCCCACTACTGGTTATTTATCCAAAGGAAAGGAAATCGTTATACCAAAGGGATACGTGTGCTCCTATGTTTATTGCAGCACTAGTCATAATGGCAAAGATCAACCCAAGTGTCCATCAGTGGACGATTGGATAAAGACAATGTGGCATATATATTAATATATACCATGGAATACTATCAGCCATAAAAAAAAGAATGAAATCATGTCATTTGCAGCAACTTGGATGGAAGTGGAGGCCATTATCTTAAGTGAAATAATTCAGAAGCAGAAAGTCGAATACTGCACGTCCTCATTTTGTAAGTGGGAGGTAAATACTGTGTACACATGGACGCAGGGTGTGGAGTAATACACACTGGAGACTGGGAAGGGGGAGGGGAGTGAGGGATGGGAAATTACTTAATGAGCACAATGTGCATTATTCTGGTGAGGGTTACACTAAAAGACCACAGACTTCACCACTGTGCAATATATCCATGTAACAGAACTGCACTTGTACCCCTAAATTTATACAAATAAAACAACCAAAAAGAGATCATCGCATCACGTGAAATGGATGCTCCAAGCTTCTCTTCCCGTCTTTGACCATCTTTCCTAACACCTTGTTTCTATTAATAATTCATTGCTTTCTTTAAAGCCTACCAAAATGACTTCAGGATTTTGCTTTTAGCTGAATTCTGGAGTCCCTAACTACTCATATTCAAAGAAAAAGTGGCTGGAATAGACAGCACAGGGAAGACCAGTTTTCAGATGCAAAATGAGGCTGGCTGGGGGTTAGAAACTCACCCAGGGCAGGGCTGAGGGGCCCAAAGCCACGGCTGCACGCCACCCGCTCTCACAGTTCAGGAAAAAAGGACGGGGAAGTTGGAGAGCTAGGTCTATGCTGTCATTTCCCAAATTAGCCCAGATACGAACTTTGTGTGTAGGTATGCACAGCAGAAGAAAGAGTGGCGATTTTTTTTCCTGGGCATTCTTCTAATCAATAAAGCAGATACATCTAAGTTACACGGAAATGCACTTCCTTCCAAAAGAGAAAAGTGCAGCCCTTAAATATTTTTATTTTTCCTGAATTGGCCCTTACGCAAAACAGTTGCCCCGCTCAGCTGTGAGAGCCTGCTCATCCCAGAGTTTCCTTTCTAAGAACTTCCCAGAGTCCCTGGATTTGAATTTCAAAGAGCTTTCTGAAGGGTCTAGAACTATATCTGAGTCTAGACATAGTCAAAACAGGATGGAGCATGGAGATGATTATTTTTATCATCATCTATGCAAGTAATTTCTAAAATCTCTGCTGGGTTAGGGTCATGGCCAAGGTTGAAAAGGGAATGAGTGCCCCAAACATAGGCTTAGATTATCCCATAGGAGCACGTGCTCATTAAACCGTGGATTCGGAGTCTTGGGAGGAGGGTGTGGGGATGTGGAGGAAGCCTGTGCCCCAGAGAGAAGCTTGCAAAGCAGGAGCAGCAGAACCAGGGAGAGAGCGGAGAGGCAGTGACTCGTGTGGTCTCTGACGCCTTTGTCCTCATACCTTTGGCTATGAAGCATCTTGAATGTCCGGGGTGATGTGATCAGTTCCATGGGGGTGAAAAGATGCTGTGACTCAGTCCCTCCCACCTGTATCTTAGCATCTGGTCATTCTATAGACAAAATCTATAACCTTTCCCAGCATTGAGACATATTGCATTAGAGCTGGGACAGTTGGCAGGATCCATTGACCAATTGCTTTCCTTCCACAGGGAGGCTGAGGAGCTCTGGAGCCTTGAAGGGCTTACAGAGTGCTCAGTATTCAGTGCTTGGTGCTCAGTACTGAGTACTAAGTTCTCAGTGCTTAGTGCTCTGCATTCACATGGCTGTTCAGGCTGAGGACAGAAGCCACTCCAGGGCATCAATTGCTTAATGGTGTTCGCTGGCTTCTCAATAGCTTAAAAATACTTGACAACGCTTCATTGCAACTTGTACCCTTTGTATAGGAAAATCCAAAGAAAATAATTCTTTGGGCTATAGGTACTTTCGGTATTTTTTAGAAAAAGAAATCCTGGAATGAAAGAAGTAGATGGGGGTTCTAATTCTATCTCCTCTCTGGCCTCAGTTTCCTCATCTGTACCAAGAGGAGATGGGACCAGTGGAGCATAAATGTTCCTTCCTTCTGTGACATTTTCTTAGTCTGAGCTGTGTGCAGAACAGCAGCTGTTTGCAATTACTTAGCCAGGCAGAGTATGTTCTCTCCCTGCCATGTTTCCACATCTGCCAAACTGAATTCTTTTTTGGGCGACATCTGCTCTTATTTCCCATGTGAAGTTGTCTCAGTTGACCACAAAAATAATTATATGCTTATTCTGAGGTAATCAGTTCATCCCAAACCTTTTCAACAGGATGGCAAATTTCCCTGGGAAAAGAGACATCTTAGGCACAGAGTCACTCCAGGGTACCCCAAATCAGGGAGCTGACCAGTGCCCCTGACTTTGGGGGGTGGTGGGGGAGATATGGAGATGACTCTGCCATTTGGAGCCACATTAGACCTGAAACATCAGTCTCCCTGCTCTCTCTCCTCTGGAGCTGAGCCGTGGGAGTGGGGTGTGGGAGGTGACTCACAGATGAAGAGCCAATGCTAACATAAAGTTTACGGTAGCGTAGGCAAAAGGAGCACAGGGTTTTATTACAGCCAGAGTAACAAAATATATTCTATTTACTGTGATATATACCTAAGAGGCATGAAGCAAGCCAGTAGTAAAATAAACAAACAAATAAATAAACAGGGTGCTTGCAACAGAATCATCTCTTTTTGAGCCCTGGTACATAACATGGCTACAGAGTTAGGTCCAGGGGTGGTAATATGATAATATGAGATGCATCATAATTTGGGCAAAATGAGTGGGGATTTGTCCAGTAGAAGACAATACTGGAAAGATAGATGCGGTGTTAGACCTTGGATAATCTTGAATGACAGGCTGAGGCTTTACTCCACTTTATGGTAATTCATTGGAGGGATTCGAACATGCGGGTTAACCTGATTTCATGTCTTTATCTCAGATTACCTATGCTGACGGGGAGGAGGCACAATGTGTCATGTCTCCCTGCAGTGTAGTGTTCTGAGTTCTGTATACTTCCCTCTTCTTCCTCAACTAATAATTTTGCATAAATACTTTCCAGGGAGCTGGAAGCTTTTCTGTGTCTGGGGTACTGCTAAACTTTTTAAAGGCAATAATTATGAAACTGGTCTGTGTCCATTTATTCAGTTAACCAGTGTATTAAACACCTGCTATGTGTCAGATACTGTGCTAGGTTCTGGGGATACAACAAGTAAATCAAGGTCTCAGACATCAAGGATCTTATAATGGCGAGAGAGACACTAAAAGATACAGTCAATATAATATAGTAAGTGAGATAGGAGTAAGCACTAGGATTTGAGGGATTATAGAGGTTCAAAGAAAAGGCTTCTTAGAGAAGACAAAATATGCCCTGCAGGTTAAAGGATGGCTAAGAATGAAGTAAACAGGTCAAGAAGTGTGCAAGTGCATTTCAGGCAGAGAGATCAGTTTGGCAGGTGCAGTTTGGTGTTATTATTCATAGCATGGAGTGCTTCAGAGAGACCAGAACAAAAGCCAGATTGTCATGGTTGGGAAAGGAACCGGAGGAAGTAGAGGTATGGAGTGAACATGCCTGTTTCAATAAACACGATGGTTTTAGAAATAAGTAAAACTAGATAATCTCAAATCTTTCTGCAAATACCCAGAATTTCTGGACAAAATATACCAAAGATTCCTTTGAATGACTAACCAGCTTTTTGAAAAAAAGAGGGAATCCCTGGTACTAGAAACTAAGAGAACTAAAAATCAGAATGGTAAGCTCTTGTTTATTCCCTGGGTTACAGGAGAGTGCAAAAAAAGGTTGTCAGTCTCTGTAGTCCAAGAACTTAGATTTTAATGCCCATTTGGCAATAGAACTTGAGGCTATGAGCTGGTGAAAAAGAGCAGCAAATGAACTAGACCCCTCCTTTGATCCAGATGCACAAATGGCTGTACCATCAGTGAAAGCGTGGACTAGGAAAATCTGTTCACTGGCACAGAAAGATTAACAGGAAGCTTGTCTGTCTTTGAGTGGATAAAAAGAGATTACCCCTCCCTCCAAATTCATAACCACAGGGCTGTGCTTTATCTGAGTTTTGAGTTGTGAATTTATTCTACCCATATGGTCTAACAACAGCCAAACCAAACATTTTTTAAAATAAAAACTGGTCCCAGATTGGGGATATAGCTAGGGTTCTTTGCAGGAATGAATGTAAAAATACTCTGGAGGGGATATGTACTCCTAAACTGGTACATAAAATATTTGTTCAGCAGAGACAAAAAAAATCAGGTTTAGACCCCTAAGAACTTTAGATAATTGAATAACAATATATGACAAATAGCATAAAATAAATATATCTAAATTACTAAATACATAAAAGAATTTTTTAAAAAGGATTTAAAACCTAAGAACAAAACATCATGAGTAATTGGCAAATAAAGAAAACCACATAGAATTTTTAGAAAAATATAATCATTGGAAAAATAGTGGATAGCTCAAACAGCAGAGTAGATACAGTTAAAGAGAGAAATACTCAAGTGGAAGATAGATCTGAAAAAATTTCTAAGAATGCAGCACATTGAGAGATAAAGAGGTAGAAAAATATGTACATGATGTTAAGAAGCATGGAGGCTAGAATGAGAATGTACAAACTATGTCCACAAAGAGTTCTTAGAGGAGAAAGAGAGGAGCAATATTAGAATAGCTAATAACTTAAGAGATCTCTAGAATTGGCAAAAGATATGAAACCTCAGGTTTAAGAAACCTAGTAATTCCACTTCCAGATAAATCTTGTTGAAAATTTATGATCAAAAGACCAGAGAAAAAAAGACTTATTATCTAAAAGAGAATACAAATTAGAATTAAAGCAGACTTTCTAGCAACAACAATAGAAGCCAGAAGATAATAGAATAATATTTTCAAAATCTGAGAGTATCAATATAGAATGGTACATCTAACTGAATTTTCATTTATGAGTAAAGGTACAAAAAAAGACATTTTCAGTCCATGATCTAGAGGATTTAACATTTTGAGAATATGGAACACTGAAGGATGTACTTCAATTTTACTAGCATTTTACTAGTTTACTTGCATAAACTTTGCAGTCAGCCAAGAAGATGGAAGGAACAATGAAGAAAATAGTTTTTTTCAGGTGCCAAAGTTGTCAGGGAATGTGGCTGAGTGACAAGGACGAGGTGGATGGATAACATGCTCTCTGGAGCAAGAGAGAAGTCTGCTTTCTCTTCCACAGGACATTCCTTCTGACATCTGTAGGAAATCCCGTCCCCATCACTTCCTAAATTATACTCCCACCAGGTGTTTGGCCGGGGCAGAAAGTGAGTGGACATTCAGGTTAATGCAAATGTGTTGTCTGAGATCCCACTTGTTGAATTGAGTTAAATTCACTCTTTGCCTCCAGCAGGATGCTTGCTCCTTTCCACACAGGAAGTGTTCTTTTTGTGAGGAGTATTGCTCCACTCAGTTTCCTTTACTCTCTCCTGAGTAAAGGAACTTCAGCAGGGGCTGAAGCTGCACTTACATACAGCATCTGTCTAGCCTTGCACAGGGGTTTGAGAGCCTGAGAGTTCTGTAGAGAAGAGAAGAGGGACCGTCATGACCATGGTCTGGGGAGAAAGATCATTTGCACAGTCGAGGACAAACAAAAAAGTTCACTTCTGTTTCTCTACTGGGGGGCAGGGGAGGAGTTGCTCAAAAGGACACAGGTGCACACAGAGTGGAACAGGTGACTTGGGCTGCAGGAAAGAGCTGCTGTGTGTGCCTTTCTTGACTCTGTGTGATGCATCAGCAAACAGTAGGACTCTTTTCCCTCCTTCAGTAACAGATTGTTCTGCTTTATTTTTCCAATGTTAAAAGCATAGCTGTAGATTTATATTTATTGCTTAAAAAAAGTGCTATCACTCAGGTTCTCTCTTTTTACAGATGAATTCAGGAGTCGCAGAAACATTTACTAAGCACTTCTTCAATAGTGCTTTTATTCCACATTTGTTCCAGCTGCTTCTTTCTTTCTTTCCCCCTTAAAAGCCAAATTTTTCCAAAGATTTACATTCTCATCTCCATTTTATTGCCTCTTATGCGTGAATCAACCCTCTTCAATCAATCTGAACGGCTCTCATTAAGATCATCATGTCCTTGAATACAGCAGAACTTCTTTATTCAATAGCTGTCAGTGCAGTTGACCACACCTCCCCCCTTCTTCTTCAACAGCCTCTTTCCTAGGCTTCCAAGAAATCATTCTCTCTCCTCCCTCATTTCTAAGCCATTACCTCACCCTGCTGACTGTCTTAGCTGTTTCTTAGTTCCTTCAGGGCACTTCAGGCTACATCACCCCTTGTGTGGACCACTGCAGTAGCTTCCAGATTCCCTACTTTCCTCATTCACTCTATCCCTCCTCAAATTAGTTCTTCACCCACTAGACAAAATAACATTTAAAAAATTCAAATCTGATCAGGTTACTCTAATGCTCAAGATTATTTAATCATTCACTATTGCTGTTAATATAAAGAAAAAGCTTCCTAATATGGGGTAGGAGGCCCCACATGCTCCAGCTCTTCCCTGTCTCTCCAGCCTCACTTTCTGCATGTCTAATAAACTCCCAAGGAAACACTGGTACTGTGGACCACACTTTGAGTAGCAAGATTTTGGGAAAGTATTGCAGCACTGTCTTAAAAGTCCTGAAGTGCACAGAATTGTCTTCGAGTTGTACAATCTTTGATTATTTTAGAAGAAAATGAGGGAATTTATTCAAGTGCAGTTCAGCAACTCTATTTGAGCACTTACAGATACCATCCCTGTGCCCGCCTGTGGGCGGCTCTAGCACATGGGGAGGGGTTGCAAGACAAGGGCCTGTCCAAACCCCAGGCCGTCTTTTGTCCAGGGAGAGCCAATTTTATTCCACTGCAGGTATAAAGGATGAGGCTTGCCCATCAGTCATGCAGAGCCGCTAGGGAGACAACTTTTTCATCAAAGCTTAAGAAAAACTAGATGAGTTTTTGAAAAAAGTGGGAGGAAGCTGAGAGTTATTTGTTGATGTCAGTGACCTTGGTAATTCCAAATGAGATTCTCTTTCGTTTTCCTGCCCGTGGGTCGGGCTCCTTCTGCGGAGGCATCATTCTCCTCCTGCGCCTTGTGTGTGAGGATGCTTGGCTGACCACTGGGGGTCAAAGTCAAGCGTGCCCCCCCATGTCATTTTAATACACCTTTCTCTTCGCTGAAGCAATCAAGGCTCCCTGAGGAAAAATGGCAAGGCATAATTTCTAGTGTTCACATAGACAAATAACTCACTCTTCACGTGGCTCATTTTCCAAAGCTCCAGGAAAACAATTGGAAATTAGGTATGAACCATTGCTGAGAATTACAAGATGGTGTGATTTTTATTATTATTAGTTAATTAATCTTTAAATAACCTTAAAAGATCCAAGTGACTCAATCAGCCTGGGAAGGATGAGACTGGGCTCCGTTTGACCTCTTTAGCGAGCCGGGGCAGACTGGCGGGCCGAGGCATGGGGCATGGCCTGTGGCAGGTGCTGTGGTCTGTGGTGGGGGTGCTGCTCTCTGCTGGGTGTGGTTTGGGTGGAAGCTAGGATTTCTGTAAGGCGTTATTACAGAAGGTGGTGGGCCTACTGAGTTTTTGTTTCATCTTTCAATAGGTAGGGCCGACACCTATGGTATTTGCATTGTTCTGATCCCCTGATGGTAGGATGCTATGTCCCCCACGAGTTCATCCAATGAGAGGCTGGGCTTTCTCATGTCATTTTTGCTGGAAGCCCCCACAAAGGGGTCCCAGCACTGGGAGACAGTGTTTGCTGCTCTCCTCTGCCGCCCGCTGGCTCTGTAAAGGAGAGGCTCTGGCTCTTGCACAAACCACTCTAGTTGTTTTTCTTAGAAAACATCTAGTAATGCTGCTTAGAAATACAGGGAATCATGTGCTTACAAGGTCTTTGGGTGAGGTGAAGAAACAGAAGCATGGATGCCACTGCCAGGCTAGGGCTTCAAGGTCACCACTGCAGGTGCAATTCAGAGTAGGAGAATTGCTGCTATCATCACTGTCACCTTCAGAGGCACTTACCCTGATGAAGCCAGTGGCTGGGCAGGAGAATCTGGCCTCTGCAACACTGGCATGTATTAGAGCTTGTTTGTCAGCCAGCACCATGGCTGAAAGAAGGCCTGTGTCTTCCATCCGCTTTCCAGATTTTGCATGAATATATCTTATTGGTAGAACCTAAATTACGCATAGAATCTAGCTGCAAGGGAGTCTGAAAATATAGCTATTAGCCTCTTAGCCTTGTCATACAGAGGAAGAGCATGGCAGGGAGTGAGATGCCAAGGGCCAGTAGATTATACCCCATACCCCTTTGGTCTTGTGACTCCTTTCTCTTTCCTGCATCTCCTCCTACCAATTTGATTGTCCCTTCCCTGCCTCCTTTGGGTGCTCTTCCTCTGCTTATTCCTTAAACTCGGTGTTTGCCAGGGATCTACCTGTATATACTACTTTTCTTTCCACTCCACTTGTATTCCTTCTGAATGAATTATCATCTACATCTTGGTGACTCCCAGTGTACATCTCCAGCTATCACACTTCTCATGAGTTAGAAAAAAATATTTGAAGAATTAGTGGCCGAAAACGTCCAAAGTTTAGTGAAAAGGCTCAGCATGTAGATCTAGGAAGCTTAGTAAACCCCAATCAGGATAAATACAAGGAAAACCATATTTAAGTATGTTACAGTAAAACTGAAAGAAAAAAATTGTCAATGTGGAAAGGCATATCCAGTGGTGATGTCCTTAAAAATGATGTGAAATAAGAAGATTTTCAGAGAAATAAAAGCTGAGAGAATTCATCACCAGAAGACCTTCCTTAAAGGAAGTTTTTCAGACTGAAGTAACGCAAAACCAAACAGGAATTGGGATCTCTAGGAAGGAATGAAGAAAATCTGAAATGGAAATTATGTATGTAAATATAAAAGATGATGTTTTTCTTCTTTTAATTTTTGAAAAAGACAATTGAGTGTTTATAACAAAAAATGATACTATATTGTAGAGTTTATAAAATATGTAGAAGTAAAGCATATAACAAAAAAGCACAAAGGAGTAGGGTACAAAGAGATCCTCTTCTCAGTTGTGAAGCTGTAAGGTTTTAACAGTTACATGAAGTGGTAAGATTTTAATTCTAACTAAACTGAGCCAGGTTAAGGATGAATATTATAAGAGCTAGAGCAATCACAAATAAAGGTATATCTAAAAAGCCAATAGAGGAATTAAAATGGAATACTAAAAACATGCAATTAACCTATAATCAGGTAGGAAAGGAGAATCAGAGGAACAAAAAATAGCAAAAATAGGTGAACTCAAAACCAACTCTATCAATAATCACATTAAATGTAAGTAACTAATAATTTCAGTTAAGGAAAGATATTGTCAGACTATATGAAAAATAACATTCAATTTTATGCTGTCTGTAAAAGATACACTTTAAAGACACAGAGATTGACTATAAAGAGATAGAGAAAGATATACCATGAAATGATAAACATAAAATTAAAATTAGACAGAGCAGATGTGATGGTAAGGAGTATCATCAGAGATGAAAAGAGACATTTCATAATGATAAAAAAGTCAATTTATCAGGAATACATAGAAATCTTAAATATTTATGTACCTATTAAGAGAACTCCAGAATACATTAGGTGAAAACTGCAAAAACTAAGGCATAAAATAGATAAAACCACAATGATTGTTGAAATTTTTAATACCCCTTTTTTAATAGTCAATAGAACAAATAGGCAAAAAAATTATTAGGTATATAGACATTTATAGTCAACCAGTGGACATTACACTCAATGACTGCAGAACACATATCCTGTCATGTGCACATGGGACCTTTACCAAGAGGGACCATAAAATAAGTCTCAATATATCTAACAAGATGATACTCTAACAGAGTATGTTCTTTGATTACAATGGAAGTAAATTAAAAATCAATAACAAAAAGATATCTAAACATTTCTCAAAGATTTAGAAACTATACACAGTTCTAAATAACACATGGGTCAAAGAAGTAATCACAAGGAAAATGAGAACACATTTGGAACTGAATGGTAATGATACTATAACATATCAAATTATATATTGCAAATAAAGTAGTGCTTAGAGGAAATGTTATAGTATTAAATACTTAGCAAAAAAAAAAAAAGAAAAAAGAAAGATCTTAAATCAGTGGAGTTTGATTTAATTTTCTGTTTTAAGAGGAAATTCAACACAAAGTAGAAATAAAGATATAATAAGAGTGGAAATAAATTGAATAGAAATAAAATGGAAAAAACTAACAAAGCCAAAGTTTGGTTCTTTGACAATATTAATAAAATTGACAAACCCCTAACAAGACTGCATATCTATCTATCTACACACACATATACATATATATATTCAAGGGAGGGGGCACAGATTGCCAATTTCAGAAATATTAGGAATAGGAATAGAAGAGGCAATATCATCTCAGATCCTATAGACATTAAAAGAATATAATATTAAGGGACTGTTATGAAAATCTTTATGCCAATAAGCATGATAAGTTAAAAAGAACTTGGAAAATTCCATAAGAAACACCATTTATCAAAACTGACACAAAAAAGTAGAAAATCTGAGCACTATACCTATCAAAGAAATTGAGACTTTCCTCTAAAGAAAATTAGAGTTCTAGGTGGTTTCACTAGTGAATGACATCAAACATTTGAGAAAAATAGAATGAATCTTCGACAAATTCTCCAGGAAACAGAGGAGAAGGAAGTAGTCTCGACTTGTTTGATGAGGCTGGTATGATGCTGTTACCTAAACCTGACCAAGAACTTGCAAGAAAAGAAAATTACAAGTCAAATTCTTCATGAATGTCTATTCAAAACTTCTTAACAAAATATTAACAAATCAAATCCAACAAAAGAATTACAGATCATGACCAAGTAGAATCAATCATAGCAATGCAAAATTGCTTTAACATGTGGACATGAATCAAACATTGACAGACACAAGAATATACCATATTACTATCTCAATAAATCCAAAAAAGGCATTTGACAGAATTCAACACCCATTCATGATAAGTACTATCAGAAAACCAGGAGTAGGAAGTACCTTCTTCAATCTGATAAAGTTCAACCATACTAAATGTACACTCACATCCCACTTAATGGTGAAAGACTAGATGCTTTTCCCCTAAGATTATGAACAAAGACAATGATACCCCATCTCACCAGTTCTATTCAACATTGTGACTGCACACCAAATTTTAGACCAGTTACATTAACCTCGGTTTTAACAAAGGGTGTGTATAATTCCTATTTAAATTGCAATGTATATGTGATTTTAAGTGTAGTTTTTAGAAAGTTATAGACCAATTTTTTGATACAAATATGCCAAACAATTCATGGCAGACTACAGATAATGATCAAGGGAGACTGACTGTAATTTATAATTACAAAGTCAAGAATAGCAGCAACTGGAAACCCTAACAAATTGAAGACAGTGCTGATCACTGATAGCAGAGCGTTCTTCCTGACAGTTATGGAAATTACCCATGTACTTTTGTTGCCAAGTATTGTGTGGCTGCCAGACCCTTAGGAGAATACTGAGTGAGTGGTCCCAGTGAATTCCAGTAACATTGTTAACTTTGGTTTATGAATTCCAATTTTGGTTTCTATCTATAACTCATTTAGTAGGCTTCTGCTGAGTATCTCTAATTTGTGGTTGAGCCAAAGTCCTAGGGACAGCCTATAAGCAAAGAAAATAGGAATTTCATGTTTGGATAAGTTTAAGACCCATCAGGTGATCCATAGGAGCCTCCTGGGAGAAAACATTACTCTGGGGAAAGAGATGGGATGGGATGAGAGTGATGCTGTATCAGAATGTCCAGAGGGCATGTGCAGTTTGGAAACAAAGTTGTGCTTTGTCTCATTGTTTTGATTTGTTTTTAATCATGATATTTGATTTCTTTTGAATTTAAAATAATATTAAAGGAGGGCATAAGATTATGTTTATCCAAATGTAGAGTGTGTTAAAATACTGTCAGAGCACTGAGCATGTGAAATTGGGTAAGTGAATTGGCAAATTCCTTCCCAAATTTATTTACTAATATAATCTGGTTGAATAGAACGGATACTCTCACTTGTGTCTCTCCCCGAAGGTCCATTGCAGAGTTGACCAGGCCTTCTCCCATCTGACCCCCCAGTGACTTCTCTGAACCTCTCTCCTACTGCTGTCCTTTGCCACTCACCTCCAGCCACACTGGCGTCCTTCTTGCCCCTCAAACACCAAGGCTTGTTCCTGCCTCAGGGCCTTTTTACTGTCTAGAATACTCCCCCTTAGATGTCATCTTGGGAGTATCTGGATTGATGCACTTGAGAATATTGAATTTTCATATCTCCCTTAACCTTCAGGGCCTGCAGAAGTGGCCCACTCTGTTCACAGCTCTGTGGCTGTCTAAGCTTTATTTGGAACCAAAAAAGAGCTGGAATAGCCAAAGCAAGCTTAAGCAAAAAGAAAAAATCTGGAGGTATCACATTACCTGACTTCAAATTATAGTACAAGGCTATAGTAACCAAAACAGCATGGTATTAAAGTGGAGACATAGACCAATGGAACAGAATGCAAGACCGAGAAATAAAACCATCCACCTACAAGCAACTTATCTTTGACAAAGTAGACAACAACATACACTGGGGAAAGGAAGCCCTATTCAATAAATGGTGCTGGGAAAACCAGACAGCCACAAGCAGAAGAATGAAACAGGACCCCTATCTCTCGCCATATGCAAAAATTAATTTAAGATGGATATAAGACTTAAATGTAAGGCATGAAAACATAAAAATTCTAGAAGAAAACATAGGAAAAATTCTTCTAGACATCAGCCTAAGCAAAGACTTTATGACTTAGACCCCAAAGGCAAATACAGCAACAATAAAAATTAACAATGGGACATGATTAAATTTAAAAGCTTCTGCATAGCATCGGAGATAATCAACAGAGTTAGTTAATAGACAACCTACAGAATGGGAGAAAATTTCACAACATCTGATAAAGGGCTAATATCAAGAATCTACAAAGAACTCAAACAAATCAGCAAGAAAAAAAACCAAACAACCGCATTAAAAAGTGGGCAAAAGACATGAACAGAAGGTTTTCAAAAGAAGATAGACAAAGGGCCAATAAATATGTGAAAAAGTGCTCAGTCCTCAACATTACCAATCATCAGACAAATGCAAATTAAAACAGCAATGAGATACCAGCTTACCCCTGTCAGAATAGCCATTATGTATAAAGTCAAAAAATAATAGATGCTGGCATGGATGCAGAGAGATAGGAACGCTTATATGCTGTTGGGGGACTGTAAATTAGTATACAACCTCTATGGAAAATGGTATGGAGACTCCTCAAAGAATTTAAAGTAGGCCTACCATTCAACCCAGCAATCCCACTACTGGGTACCTAATTAAAGGAAAAGAAAGAAGTCATTTTATCAAAAAGACACCTGCACTTGAATGTTTATAATAGCACAATTGACAATTGCAAAGATGTGGAATCAAACTAAATGACCATCAATTCATGAGTGGATAAAGGAAATGTGTGTGTGTGTGTGTGTGTGTATACATATATATGCCATGAAGTACCATTCAGCCATAAAAAAGAATGATATAACGTCTTTTGCAGCAACTTGGATGGAATCAGAGACCATTATCCTAAATGAAGTATCTCAGGAATGGAAAAACAAATACCACATGTACCCTCTAATAATTGGGAACTCAATGATGGGCACACATGGGCTCAAAGAGATATAGGACACTGAAAACCAAGAAGAGAGGATGGTGGTGCGAGGAGGTAAAAACCTACTTATCAGGTACAATTAATACTCTTCTGGTGATGGGCACACTTAAAGCCCCAACTTAAGCCTTATACAAAGTATCCACGTAACAAAAACATTTGTACCCCTTTAATATTCCCCCCTCCCTCAGGATCTATTCTCCCCTTCCCTCCAAGCCATCAGACAAACCATCGGTTGAGGTTGCATGCTAACCTGGCTGTATAAATGTTGGTTCTGCACTCCTACACTGCTGGTGGGACTGCAAACTAGTTCAGCCTCTGTGGAAAGCA
>VBSM01003176.1:74125598-74155563 GCA_008086735.1 Cheirogaleus medius | reverse complement strand
TCCCACCCAACCCCAACCACTTCGGACTGCTTCACCGCTAACCCCACGCCCGGCCGGGTTTTCATTTTATTTTTCTCAAGAGCATCTCCTTTAGCTTCTGAATCTCATCCCTAAATTCCCTGACAGCCAGTGATCACAAAAACATGCACATCTCCCCAAGAAGAAACACCAGTTTTCTTGCACAAAGATAACTCAACCCATTCTTAAAACATAAAATGAAATACCATTTTCCTAAAGGCAGCTAAATATGTAGAGTAGAAAGGGCACTTTACATGGAGGCGATATGTCTTTGTGATCACCCAGAGCATTTCAGTCCCAAGAACCACAGCTGTGTCTCAAAAGCCTCTTCTCCAGTTATGGTCTTGGCTTGAGAGTTACACACCCGAGCGGCCTATTGGAGTGGTTTTCCTGGAACAATTGTCTTCCAAACTCTTCATCTCTTTCCAGCCCAAGTCACTTAGAAACGGCAGCGCTTCTCCTCCAGCCTCCCCGCCACCCCACACAGATTTCCTTCAGTTCTAGCATTCTGTCAGCAATCTGAGGGCCACGTTTCAAAGGACCAGTGGTATGTTCGAGGGAACCTCTTTCAGGCCAATGACCTACGAACGGAACGTCTCTCTTGCAGCGAGGGTGGTGGCAAGTCCTGTACCTTCCTGGACAGACTAGAACAGGGATGCTGACCAACTCAGAGCCACAGGTCCTGGCCCTTCCTCATCACATTCGTGCAGCTAACTTTTTAGCTCAGCTTCATGTCAGACCTCAGGTCCAGGCTAATGACAAATGGCCTTTCTGGCTCTAAGTACAAGACTGTTCCCTGATGCCTCTTAGAAAGGAGGCTGGGATGGCAGCTGATTTTGAGGATGGCAGGGCCACTGCCAAGAGTGCCCCCATGGGGGCTGGCTCTGGGTAGCTGTCACCAACCACCCCACTAGGAAAGTGACCGTCACAAACTCTCTCTGCAGGTTTGGCAGACCTGCTGATCATTGTGAAGTGGCTGGACCATGTGAGGACAACTGGGCAAAAGTAGTCACTCTCAATGTGAGTTTTAAAGCCTTCACAAAGTCCCTCGCCAACCGAGACTCAGCTAATACAGGGGAGTCTTGGGAAAGCTTACTCATCCTGCTCGGCTCAACTTTGCTTTGCCTCCTACTCAGTCATAAATTGCTGCACAGACTGTGCCGGATAAATTGACATTAAGAGTTATTAAAGGAATGAGTCGACAGCATTTAGAAAATGTGCATTCAGGCTAGGCTTCGGTAGTCTTAGGAAGAGCTGGGGCAGGGCAGGGCCTCACAGCCCAGAAAGCTGGAAGAAATCCTAGTGGCCCTGGAGGCCCCCAGCCTACCCTTACAGAGGTTGAGTCATAAAGGAACCCAATGGTGACTCATGCAGCCTTGTCTGTGATACCAAGTCTGATGGTCTGTGGGTTTATGTTTGGTTTCTACGCAGAGATTTGTGTGCTTATGTCTTCCTCTAAAAATCATCATTTTTATTTTTGGCATCCTACTGGTAATTAATCTTGGAGTGTGTGTGTGAGGTCCCTCTTATCCATATATTGGCTGTGCTAGCTTCCTGTCTGTCATGGTCCGTGGGCCTCTCTACCCAGAAGCAACTCTTGCTCGGCTATAGTGCCCAGTTAACGTAGATCCCATCCAATCTGCTGCTTCTCTTGCATCCACGTCTTTAACTCTTGTGTTGCCACCTAAGTGTGCATGGCTCATTTTCCCTACCAGATTGTGACCTCCTGGGGTCTGGGAAATATCTGACCTTCCTACTGTGCTGTGGTGACAGTAGGTATTCCACAAAAATAGTTTGCACGAGAAGCTGTGGAGCTGCTTCTGGGGCTGTTACCTGGAGGAAGACATTTACCTGTTACTTTTAATTTGCTGTACAGGCAAAGCAGATATACTCGTTCGAATTGAGTGTAAAATAAGATGAGACTTGTCTATGACTTAATGGGCTCATGTTTTGTTGGAAGGCTTATTTTGGCACTTTTCCAAATAACCATGGTTGCCGGACGAGTGACCTCTGGGTAGCAGTAGTTAAGGTTCAAGTACATGTTTGCTGTATGCCAGAGAACCTTCTGCAGGCTGTATGTGCGTTAACTCACTTAATCTCCACAATAACAGTTTGAGCTAAGTCCTCTTCTTACACCTGTTTTATAGATGAGGAAACAGGTATGCAGAGATTAAGTACCCTGCCCAAGATCACACATCTAGCAAATTATGGAGCTGGGATTTAAGCTCAGACATTCTGGCTCTAGGTACTGTTCCCTTCACCAGGATGCTAAAGGACCTCTCAAAAACATTTTAAACTCACCAACCCACCTGTCCATCAGAAATTTAAGTCCCCTTTGAAATAAATGGCTTATATATTTATAGAATGACTATGTCTTTAAGAAATCTGTTAAATCTTGTATTCTACCCCTCTTCCCTACCCCTTCTTAGCTATCAGACTTGGTAAAGGGCATCCACAGTGAATAAAAAACCTCTGACCAGGATTTTGAAAGCAATAAAGAACACTGGAAACGATGACAGTAATTTGGAGTCAACTGAGTTTATACTGGAGAAATCAAGAGAAGGATTTGCTGGAAACTATATGATTTGGGATACCTATGAAAATTCTCGGAGTTGTTTTGTTTGGCAGCATTAATATTGGGTAACGTTCAGGGTGAGCCTTCCCATGTTTTCCTTATTATGTTTATATGTTGATTCATATTTTTATATTCCATTCCCCCAAAAGTTCCGAAGGATTTTTTTGTCCATTAAGATTTTAATAGAGTGTCTGCCTCTTCTGCTATGATTTGAATATGTACCTTTGGTCTAATCGAACCATCATTGCTGCTTAAAGTGGGAAAAGGTAGACCTGTGTCTGGTAAACTACTGACCTCATTGGTACTCAGTTTCCCCATCTGTAAAGGACATGAATAAAATGACCTTTAAGATCTATCTCAGTTCTTAGTCTGCGATTCTGAGTATTTTTAGCCACATTTCTGGAAGGCTAGCCTTTCTACACATTTTTCTTACATGTGTATCAAAACTTTTCATGCTTGGCACTGGGTTTTTGGCATAACAACACCTTCAGACGGTCCTTCCTATCTTGGAAAATAACATTCAGGGAAAAGGAATGATTTAATTTTTTATTTTAGACAAGTTAAAAATGCTTTCTTCTGGTCTTACAAGTCATTTTCTCTTTATTGCTTTTCCTAACTATTGAGTGGGCAGGGTGTCCTGCTCAGAAAATAACCTTTAAATGTAGAGGACTAACTTCCAGCTGCTTTTAGAGGCTGTTTGCAGGCATTGCTTTGTAGATTAGCAGGTCTTTTAATAGGGATAAAATGCTGGTGCTGCCTCCTGGTCTGTTGGCACCTGTCCCAGAATTCTGCTAATGTTGCATTCATATTCTGGATTTGGATCTTTTGTTCCCATTACCTTAACACCTCTTTGCTATTAAAAAAAATTCAATGTCAGTGAAAGACTAAAACAGCCAGCGTCAAAGCAGTAACAGCTCAGTGACTTGATTAATAATAATACGTGCTAACATCAATTGGACACTTACTATTTGTCAGGAACTATTTTAAATGCTTTATGTAGGTTGACTTTGATTTCCTATGAGGTAGATATGATTATTTTTTTACAATTCCTCAGCTTAGGCACAGAGAAGTTAAGTAACTTGATCCAGATCACACAGCTAGTAGCGGTTTTCTGAATTTTGACTTTTAATAGTAGGGGTGGGGTGGAGTGGGCAGCGTCTCAGTAGCTTGGGAAGACTGTATTTGGTGGACTATTTGCCAACTGGATTCTAATAGCTTTAAATCAGCATTTACTGGGGAGAAATGGAAAATATTTCTAGTCCTTGATGCTTCAGAATGATGGACATAAATAATATTTTCATTTATTCATTTATTACAAAAATATTCATGAGGGATCTGCTATGTCTCAGGCAGGCCGTGAGGTGCTTTAGAAGAAAGAAGACTGAAGATAGAGGAGAGGCCTGTGCTTCCAGTTATAGACGGAAAGAGCCCAATGACTGGAAACAACATACCTGGCCTCGGATGATTTTACAAATGCATGGAGTATGAAAAATAATAAAACCTTGCAGACTTAGAAACATCTAGACAAATGCTGTCTTATCTACATGACCAAGAGGGGTTGGGCTAGGACTGGCAGGTAGACTGGTAGCTTCCAAAGAAACAGATGTGGTGGGAGGCAAGTGACGTTTGTCAGAAGATCAAGAGATGGGATGGAGGAAAAGCTTCTGACAAGTGAAATTTAGGCAGTCAGACTTCAAAAATCCATGAAGAAGAGATGGGTAGATAGGTAAAGAAGCTGTGAGGTGGCCCAGGGAGCTCAGTTTATTTCCAGTGATATTGGCTGGATTTATAAAGGGTAAGGTGGATGACAGGAAGTAATATGAATACCCAACAGCTAAAACCCAGAATGACCTGAATGAAAACAGGTGTTCTAACTTTAATGGTGGCAAGAAGCAAATGAAGGAAATGTGGTTTCCACAGCTTTCAGTGGGTGGTAAGATAGAAACATCAGAATCGTAACTGACCGGTAGAATCCTGGCTTTTTTTAAAAAATTACTTTTTAAAAATGTATAATTTGTGCATAATAGTGTACATATTTATGGGGTACAGTGTGATGTTTCAATGCATGTATATTGTATAATGATCAAATCAGGGTAATTACCATATGCAGTGCTTTAAACATTTATCATTTCCTTCTGGTGATAACATTCAGCATCTTCTCTTCCAGCTATCTTGAAAGAATCCGGCTCTTTGATTAACCATGCTCAAGGAGCGTTAATTAAAGGATTGACTGACAAATAGTCGGAGAGCTTAAAATACATCCCTTGTGGCTCCATTCTTGGCCTTACCTTATACAACATTTAAACTTTTAAATTTAAAGATAAGATGTAAAATGTGTGTAAAAGAGGAAAGAATTGGATAATAAAGTTTAATATTAATTATATTTTAATATCAATTATACCATACTATATAAATTTTAAATACTTTTTTGAATAACTATTAATATCAATTATCATATTAATTATATTACACATATAATAATATTCATACTCTGTGCATATTAATAGTATAAGCTTGCCTATATCCAACACCCAGATTCTACACTTATCATGATTGTGCCACACACTAGCTTCATCGCTCCATCATGTTTTCTCTGCTGAGCTATTTTAGAGCAAATCTCAGAAAGCGTGTTATGTCATCACCGTATAATTCAGTGGGAATTTCTGAAAACAGAACATTTTCTTTTAAAGTACAATACAACTATTATGCCAAAAGTAACAATAATTCCTGGTACCTTCTAATATCTCAAAAGTCTCAAAAATGGCTTTTTAGTGTTGGTTATTTAAACTAGGACCTAAACAAGATCCTCATATCGTATTATGTCTCCTAAGTCTCTTTTACTCAAGTGCAATTTCCCCTGCCCCATAGTTTTTTTTTTTTTTTTTCCTGGCCAGTTATTATACTTGTTGCAGAAACCATGGTATTTGTTCTGTGGAATGCCCATATTCTAGAATTGTCTGTTTGCTTTCTTGCAGTGTCGTTTAACTTGCCTATCACATTTCCTAGACGTGCCAGCGAGCTTGATTAGATTCAGGACAATTTTCTATTTTTAGCAGCATACTTCATGGGTGGGACTGTGTGCTTCATATTGCAGCACACAGTAGGTGCATGATGCCTGTGTGTTCCACCTTTAGTGTGGCTAATGTTGACAAAAGGCTGCTCCGTATGGTGACAGCCAGTCCTCCCAATATAACGTTCCCATGGATAGGGTGACCATAGCACTTTTTCTGGATCAGTCCCAGTTTCTGACTGTTCTGCTGGTGTCCTGACCAGTTTACGATTTGTTCTTGATTTTTCATTTTTAAACAAAGTATTATTTTTAGTAATTGCATTAACATAAGCTGAGATGGCTTCCACTTTTCATTTCTAGCTTCCACTATACCCTCGCCTCGAAATGCGGGGTACACACACGCAGTGAGCAGAGTTCTTACTTTCATCATGTAATCAGTAATAACCCACTTCTAGTTGCAATCCAACTAGCAGTTCTCTTTCAAGGACAGTGTGCAGGGTGTTTGTTGATACGACAAAGTGTGATCAGATACAGCTGGCCAGGGACAGCTAATTCCATCCAATTTCAGATGGTGGTGGAAGATAGAGTCAATGTTCCTGCCCTCACCAGGCACTTGGTGTACCACTGTCAGTCACTGTGGTCATTGGGAAAGGTAGGAAGCTATAGAACAGGTGTAAGGAAATGTGTGTCGGAAGTAGAGGCTAAGCTATCCTGTCACGGAGATTAGGGAGATTAGTCTGAATGCTCTGGCATTACAATTTATTGTATGGTTAATTGAGTATAACTATTTATTTGTTTTTGATAAACTCTCTTGGTAGCAAAAATCTACAAAAATGGTGGTCTATGTTTAATGAAAAGTTGAGTAACAAATTCTTACTTCTTAAGAAAGTTGGTGATGAATAGATAACTTGACCCCAAATGTTTGCCAATATTTACCACCCACCATGGGGCCCATAATGATATTTCTGAAAAACGAGGCATGAATCCCATGAAGGAGGTTCAATATCTGCTTCAAAAACTGGTAGTTATTTTAAGAAGACTGTGCCTAAAGATGACAATTTAGCACCTGCAGTTGCAGAAGGTGCTTTTGCACATCACTTGGTCAATCATGATTTTCATTTAGACCAAATAACTATTAATAGTATTCTAAATGAATTTTGCTCATTTCTAATTCCAGATTTTCTTGCTCATTTATAAAGAGTGAGATGACAGCTGTTCATGTCTTCATGCCATTGGCAGAACTTTGTAAGCAGTTAAATGAAGATTGATTCAGGTCAATGTCATCAGAGCCTTCAAATAGAAGTTAGTTAATTCCAATAATGTTTGTGTTTTTTCATCTGCTTCATGGAATCAACATAAAGCTTCCTTCATTCTGTTGAAGGAAACATTATTGTAAATGCTACTGTAAATTCAGATACAAGTTTAACATTAGAGATTAAATTATTTATTTTTACGGTGATAATGACAAATACAAATTTTGGCGAGGCCAAGTTTTGTGGTAAAGGCAATGCTTTTACTAAATCAAGAAATATAAATGTATTTGTAATTGCCAAACACACCTAATTTATACTTTCATTCAAATGAGCTGCAACATTTTACTAATCAAAACAGAAGCCATAGTTGTCAAAAATTACAAATATTTATACATTATCACAGTTACAGTAATTGAGCTACAAAACTTTTGCAAAGTATTTTTTTATTCATCAAAAAAAAATGGTGATGTTTTCTCTCTTTCCTGCCAACTGTACGCCAGAGTTTAGTTATGCTTGAGCTGTTGAAGAGTGACTTTGCAAATTAATCTTTGTGTCCTACAAGAGCATTGAACTTTCTGTAAATGCTTCTGATAAATTTTGGTTGTATGCTGTTCAAAATCAGTTGAAAGGTTTTAATTCGTGCAGTCAAAGGATGACACACCAAAACCTTCAGCTTTTGAAGCTTTGGTTGAATTGTAATTATTGAGAAAAAAACTTGCAAATAGGAAGGCATCCAAAGTCATCTTTATAAAAAGCAAGGGAACACAGAACAAATTAAACAATGAGAATTCAAACTACTTTTAAAATCTAATTTTGAGTTACACCTTGGAATGTATTGAATTGTGGGACAAACTTTTTGATGGAGCTTTTACTTTAATTAAAAATTTGTATTCTGTAATAAAACAAGATCTTTGATTTTGCAGCCTCTGCATTTGGCAAAACCTTGAAAATAATCACATATAGAGACAATGTATTTAATGAACTTTGCCTTGGAGAAATATTGGTTCAATAACAGAGGCAAATGACAATTCCTTTAAATATACTTGGGCTGAAATATATTTATGCATGTAAGATGGAGATTATTAGAGGACGGATGTGCTGTTCTGCACCCCTACGAATGGGGAACCAATGAAGTGCTGGGAGGGGAGGCAAATCCACATCCCTAACATGTGTCTCTTCATGTGCGGACAAAGTGTTATCTCTTCACAGTGCTGACTGGTGACTCCAGGGCATTATGCTCTACTGGGGGCTCCGTGTTGGCCCCTGGTTTGGGCAGGCTGGGTACTCCGGAGTGTGTTGCCAGAGCAGGTGTGTCGAAGGGAAGCCCATGCATGGCCTCTGGGCAGGCACTGGGTGGGTTGACTGACAGGCACTGAATGGGCTCTTTCCCCGTTGATTACTCAGACCCTCCTCTGCCACGGATGGCCCTGGCAGACATGTCCGTGAGCCATAAACATCTTCACGCTCCATGCTCATTCTGAAAGAGCCACCCACGTGGCTCTCTACCCTAGACTTCCTTGCCACCAATTTTTCAATTCTTTCCAAGTCTCTGAACAAGCAGCCAAACCGTTAGCTGTTGCTCACGAGTCATTGCAGATTTGTCACCCAGGCCATTTCTCCTTCCGCATGGAGTGGAAGACCAGAGGTACCACTCAAAGTTATGCCCACCAGGAAAATTTCCCTTTGTCACTGCCTTTCAGGGCTACCCCTAAGTGCAGTGCGGTGCACTGGGCATCCAATTCCGGCTCACGCCGGCACAACATGCTGATGCATCCCTAGACGAGGGCTGTGCTTTGTCTTCTTCTGATAACTGGACATGGTGGACTCTCCCTGAGGCCACAGGTGTGGGTTAAGGAGGAGCTGCAGGGGCCCTGGGAGTCAGAGCCAGCTGTTGCTGCAGTTTGCATGCTCTCTGAACCTGCTTGGGCCTGGTCTCCTATGTATCACTTCCAATTTCCAATGAAATGTTGCTGTGCAAATATCTGACTTGATGGTTTGGTGGACTTAATTCATGGTGGGCAGTTGGGTTGCACGGTTAACCTGGTATCCCCTGGGGAGATGTAAAGCCTCTACCAAGGCGCTGTAGCCAGACATGGGCTTCCATAACCCATCCAACCTTTGCTGTAGGCAAAAGTGTGAGTAATTAGGGATGTGACAAGACTCACCATCCTTTTGTTGCTAAGGTCCTTGATGGTGGCACTAATGTCCGCAATACATATCTCCAGATATGTGGCTTGCCTTTGCTTTTCTGTCTTGACTAAAGGAGGGAGGGAGAGTTGCTGGGGTTTCCACTTGACTCTTCCTACCATAACATAACCTTCACTTCACAGGTTAGGAAACTAGCATAGAGATTTTGCTAGTTACTGGGTTACACCTATTTCGACGGTACAATATCTCTGGGTTTAGGGACAGAGCTACCAGACAGGTCCACAGTATCACCAGGTCTGCAGTTAGATGGACCTAAGCCACAACTCCCAGCACTGACTTCCATAGGCTCTACTGTAACTGGTGGCCCACATCGAAATTTTGAGTTTCTGTGTGGTCTGTGCACATGTAGTCGGTGAAATTTGAATGCGGTGTATGGATTGTACCAATGTGAATTTCTTGACTGTGATATTGTGCTTACGTTGTGTAAGATGTTAGCACTGGAAGCAGGGGAGGGAGTGCAGAACTTCTCTGGACATTTCTTGGTAACCTCCTGTGAATCTATAATTACTCGAAATAAATATTTAAAAATAGGTATACAAGTGCCTGCTTTGCTAGGCCATTGAGAGGATTAGAGGAAAATGCATCTAGTACTATAATGTCTAGCACAAAGTAGGTTTTTAATCAATTATATTCACAGAAACACAGACACATACACACCCCCCTGCACGTTTATCACTCCTAGTCTCCCATCAACCAGGCATGACCTGGCGGTTGTTTGTCCATTCGAGGTGATATGTATGTCTCACTCTGTATTCTTATTTCCCATTTGATGCAGGAAAACACTGAAAAAACAGCTGTTAGAGACCCCTAACCAGAGGAGCTCCCTGGCCACATACCTCTCCACAATACCTGTGCTGGTCAGTGCCACTGAGGCAGCCACACCAGTGGTGGTACAGGGGGGTGGTGGTGGTGATAGGGGAAGAGCAGGATTTAGAGATATAAGAGCCCGAGACGAGGATGCTGAGAAGAAGGCTGAGGACAGATCTGAGACTCCATCCCGACCACACATCAAAGGACATGGTGCCTTGGGCCACTCAGGGGCAGGTCTGCCATGAGAGACAGGACTGCCGCTCGTCTTCCCACTAATGCTTGTTTAAGAGCTTGGGCACGATGTCTAAATACGCGATTAAAGTTAATCTTGTTGCCGTTACCTTATTCATTACAGTGATTTTCTGGTTGCTTTTATGGATCATTGTAAAACTGGTTTTGAATGAAATATGTCTCTTCACTTTTTCCATCTTAATTTTTAAGAGTGCCTGTATTCCGTGGTTGCTAAGTAACAGGCCTATAATGTGTTATCACAGTGGTTCTATCTGAATAATTTCAGTAATCACTTAGGAGATTGCTTTAATGGTATATCATCTTAAATGGGAAGAAATGACTAATTCGAGGCTGTTTGGAGGATACTGACTGAAGTATTTCCTCAAAGGCAGGAGGTTCGGCAGCCAAGGAACATGAAGACGGAGCATGTGGTCCACCCGAACTCCTGCAGTTCTCTTGCGGAAGTTTACCGTTGCCTTCAGTGTCTCCAGATGGAACCCGCGCTCACCAGGAACTTTCTAAAGTTTCAAAGAGCCAAAGGATCCAGAAGGGGAGATTTTTAAAAAGGGAACATTTTGCTGTAGCAACTTGAAAAATTGCATTTATCACGACCATAAATAAAGCAGGATACAGAAGTGAAGGCAGCGCTGCTCTTCTCAAAGCGGGGCGGAACACGAGCAGAGTTTAAATATGGAACCATCACAACCATGCTAACCAATGCGAGCCCCCGGATCTGAGACTAATCAGCTTGGCTGCAGACGAACCTCTCTGGTGACAAGTTTTCTTCTTCCTCTTTCACGAGCATCCTGGAGCAGGTGGCCAGGAGCTCAGAAACATGTTCGGCTGAGCGGGGGACCAACAGGACTAGGGCTGCGAATCTGAGCCCCAAAATACAGGCAAAGGGTGTGTGGTTCTCATGTCCAGACTCTACCCCAACCCGGACCAGCTCCTGGAAGCCAGGGTCTGGGTCGGGTGTGCAAACGGCATGGGACACATTCGGGCCTCCCCTGTCCTGCAGACATGGCTCCCTCAGCCTTCCCTTCTCTTCTGCCGCCTGGCGCTTTCCTTCCCTTAGCACTGAACTTTCTCACTGTCTACAGGGTCTCACCTCTCTTCACTCCTCACCTTGCTGCCATCTGGATCCCCACCCTGCTTTCTGATTAGTCACTAAACTGCTTCTCCTCAGGTCAATGGTGACATGTTTGTGCCAGCTTCCCCACCCTGCTGTCAGCCCTCCACCTGTGAAGGGAACCTCCGTGGCACTTGCTGGGGGACACTGTCCCCTCCTCCACGCTGGCTTTCCCCCGCTTCCTTGCTCAGGTCTGTCTGCAACCCCATCTCCTCATTCTCCTCCGGTTTCTCTCCCCGTTTCTTCCTGTTACCTTCGCTGGCTCCCCTTCTTCTCTCGCTCCATCATGGTTGGTGTTCCTGAAGGTTCTTTCCTTAGCCCTTCCTTCTTTTACCTCTCCCCGGCCACCTCTTCCCAGCACCCCCACAAATCCAGAGCCACTTCTCTGCGTGACTTTGTGGCAGCGCCATGCAAGCGTAGAAATGCAGAGGGGAAAAGACACAGTCCCTGACCCCACTGCACACACTAGGTCCAGGGAGAGCGACAGATAAGGAAAAAAAAAGTAATAAAATGTTAGCGGTTCCATGCTACAAGTTTGGACAGCACGGTGGGGGCACAAATGAGCTCTACATGACAGGGACGAACAGCTGGGACAATGCCCCACTGGAGTATTTAGCATGTTGCATAATAATTAGAAGGGAAGGGCTGTCAGGCCCCAGGCATGGATTTCCAGGAGACAGGGTGTGTGTGTGTGTGTGTGTGTGTGCACACCATGCTCATGTTCTCAGAAGCCTGCAGCAGGGGAGGGGCTGTGGGGAGGGAGGGTCCTTGCCTTCCTCAGGCAGGGCTTCTAATGTGAGTTACCCGAAGGCTAGCTGGAGGAGCTGGCTCTGCCCTGACCTGCAGGTGAGTCATGGAATCTTCCTCATATTTCCTCTCTGAACTCCATATTCAGAGTACCAAATTATTTTTGTGTCTCCAAGGATGATTTTTTAAATATTTGACAATGACCTCAATGCAAGTCAATAATAATGAATGACTGAGCGCAAGTTCTAGAAGTCCCTTTCTGTGCTATAAGGTAAGTCCTTGATTGTGTGTGTGTGTGTGTGTGTGTGTTTTGGGGTGGGGGAGGGGTTGGGATAGCAGAGGCAGAAAGGAGGAAACATTGAAGGGTCTTGGGACAGTGCTATTGACCAACTATATGAAAATATTTCCATATTTTAACATTCTGTATGACCATACAGGGACATTGCTGCCTTCCTGCTTGGACTACAAATTCTATGAGGACAGACTAGTACTCTGTTTATAGTGAGTGATTGATAAATGTTTCCTGAACTACATAGAGTGCAATTAATGGCTTATGAAATACGGTGTTCATAGGAGTAACCTGACTGCTAGCGACAGGCCCCGTGCTCTGCTAGGATCTGTGAGGGAGACAAGGAGAGGTGAGGCAGTGCCCCTGCTCTGGAGGGGCCCACACTGCAGTGAGGAAAATAGGTGCAGACACAGATACACCGCAACAGGTCTTGACAGAGGAACAGGCTTTTAATGGACTGAGAAAAGAGGGTTTCTTCCACAAATTTCATAGTGGTTCAAGTTTATTGCCAGCTCCTCGTGTTGAGAGAGTATAGCCTTGAGGCCTGTGAACTTCTATAATATGTCCAATATATATTTTTTCATTTGCAGTTGTCAAGCTTTGCTGGGATTATTTGTTATGTGTCTATGTCTCCCCTCACCCTCCAGCTAGAGAGAAAGGATGCCAAGACAAACAGATACAATTCCATTAGGTGGCAATTGGTCTTTGTCTCTGCGGTGCTAGGTGCTTGCTTGGCACATAATGAATGAATGAGCCAATGAATGAATGAATGAATGAAAGGCCAACCTCACATGAAGTATGACTCTTGGTAGCTTCTCATGTCTGGTCCTTCTAGGCGTCTTAGCGTCATCCTTCAGCTCTAGGCTACATGCCTTGGTTTGCACATAGATTTCATTGACTATTGTTCCACCTTTCCTCTGCTTTTCTTCTTGGCATGTGGCTCCTGACAAATGACAATATGGGGACCTTTGTCATTGCAGCCCATGTTTGTGTTCCAGGGTCTCTGCACCCCCCACGCTGTCTTGCCGCCTCTCAGTTGAGGCTTGATTTACACTGTGTGTTCATGCTAAAGAACAGGCGGCAGCTGGAGAATCCATGCTGCATTTTGTGTGGTTGTTGCTGTGTGTCCTGACTTGAATAGTGTCCCCCCACCCAGAACCTCAAAGTGTGACCTTATTTGGGGATTTGAAATCAATATGTCAAAGAAATATCTGCACTCCCGTGTTCATTGTAGCACTATTCACAATAGCTGAGATACAGAATCAATCTAAGTGTCCATCAATGGATGAATGGATAAAGAAAATGTGGTATATATAGGCAGTGGAAAAGTATTCAGACTTAAAAAAAGAAGGAAATCCTATCATTTGTGGCAATGTAGATGAACCTGGAGGACATTATGCTAAGTGATATAAGCCAGGCACAGAAGACAAATACCAAAACAGGAAGTGTTTAGCACAGGGGAGAGACAGGAGGTGAGCCTGTCTCAGGAGAGAAGCAAGAGGTGTGCCTGCCTTGGGAGAGAAACAGGGGGTGTCCTGCACAGGGGAGAAACAGGAAGTGTCCTGTATAGGGAGGAAACAGGAAGTGTGCCTGCCCTGGGAGAGAAACAGGAAGTGTCTTGCACAGGGGAGAAACAGGAAGTGTTCTGCACAGGGGGGAAACAGGAAGTGTCCTGTACAGGGAGGAAACAGGAAGTGTGCCTGCCCTGGGAGAGAAACAGGAAGTGTCTTGCACAGGGGAGAAACAGGAAGTGTCCTGTACAGGGAGGAAACAGAAAGTATGCCTGCCCTGGGAGAGAAATAGGAAGTGTTCTGCACAGGGGAGAAACAGGAAGTGTTCTGCACAGGGGGGAAACAGGAAGTATGCCTGCCTTAGGAGAGAAATAGGAAGTGTTCTGCACAGCGGAGAGACAGGAAGTGTCCAGCATAGGGAGGAAATAGGAAGTATGCCTGCCTTAGGAGAGAAACAAGAGATGTCCTGCACAGGGGAGAAACAGGAAGTGTGCCAACCTTATGAGAGAAACAGGAAGTGTCCTGCCAGGGGAGAAACAGGATGTGGGCCTGGCTTAGGAAAGAAAAATAGGAAGTGTCCTGCACAGGGAGGAAACAGGAAGTATCTGTCCCTGGGGAAACAGGAAGTGTGCCTATCCCAGGAGACAAACAGGAAATGTGTCTGCTTCAGGAGAGAAACAGGAAGTGTCCTGCACAGGGGAGAAAGAGGTGGTATGCCTTCCTTAGGACAGAAACAGGAAGTGTGCCTGCCTTAGGAGAGAAACAGGAAGTGTGCCTATCTCAGGAGAGAAACAAGAAGTTGCCTGCACAGGGGAGAAATAACAAGTGTGCCTGTCTCAAGAGAGAAACAAGATGGAGGAGCATGTTTTATAGGTTTAGAAAGACAGGCCTGGAAGGAAGGAATGGGCACAAAAGTAAAGACAAGGTGGAGTGGGCCATGAAGTCCATAACAAAGACATAAAGTGTTTATCCTGAGAGATCTGGTATTCCATGGGAGGGTTGATGTTAGAGAAAAGGGGTGATCTCAGGTATCAAGAGGGTCATTGTTGCTCTGGTCCCTGTGTGGACACAAGTACTCCAAGGGCAGTGGGAGAAGCAAGAGTAGCCACGTGGAGGCTCTGTAGCCATCCTTCTGGAAGAGGCTGGTGATGGGGATGGGCCAGTGATTCTGGGGTTGGTGTAATGACTCAAGGTAGAGTGAACAAGAGGCACTGATGGTTTGGATGTAGGATGCAGCCAAAGAAGGATATGAGGAAGCCCATGAAATACAAGAAGTGCTTTAGAAACTCCAAACCTGCTTGTGGCTTTAATATACTTTCTTTAGAATCTAATCATTCAAATGGGTAAAAGCAAAATTTAGGGATGACATAGAAATTATATAATTAGCACTTTCAAATGGATATGCGCAAAACTTGTATTATTCTAATTATCAACAAAGAATACTTGTGTTTCTATTACATTCAAAGAACATTTATATATATTTAATTTATATATTAAAAAATTATTTTCAAAAAGAAAAAAGACCCAGAAAGACAAATACCACATGTTCTCACTCAGATGTGCTATTTAAAACAATTGAGCTTATAGAATCAGAGAGTAGAATGGTGATTACCAGGAAGCTGGGGGCTGGAGGGAATGAGGAGGTATTTGTCAATTGGTACAAAGTTTCAGCTAGACAGGAAGAATACATTTTTTAAGATCTATTACACAGCATGGTAACTATAGCTAATAATAACATACTGTATATTTCAAAATTTATAAGAGTTAAATGTCAAATGTTCTCACCACAAAAAATAAATATTTGAAGTGATGAATATGTTAATCAACTTGATTTAATCATTTTACATCATATATATTATTAATATATATTGTACTTCATAAATATATACTATTATAATTTGTCAATTTTCAATGAATTAAAAAAAAGAATATGACCTTATTTGGAAATAGGGTCTTTGCAGATATAATTAGTTAAATTAAGATGAGGTCATACTGGATTAGGATGGACTCTAATTTAATGACTTGTGTCCTTATAGAAAGATAAAATGGAAACATAGATGCAGACCGACAGACATACACACACTACCACCACCACCAGCAACCATCAGAAGCCAGGAAGAAACAAGGAAAGATTCTCCCCCAGAGGTGTCAGAAGGAGCCTGGCCCTGCCAACACCTTGATTTTGAACTTCTGTCTTCTAGAACTGTGACAGGATAAATTCCTGTTGTTTTAAGCCACCCAGTTTGCGGTAATTTGTTAAGGTAGCCCCAGGAAACTAGTGCATTGTTGCCCTTGTCTGGTTTTGCACCAGTAAATGACAAAGCAGCTTCTCTTCCCCATGGGCCTCCTGAGTCCTGGCACCGAGCAGGTGCTCTAGCTTCTGAAGTTTTGCAAACTGTGTTGCAATGGTCTTCCTGAACATTCCCAACCCAAACATTTATTTCCTGCTGGCTCTGCCTCCTCATGACGGCTAAGGTGTCTGTCATGCTCGGGCATTTCAGATCAGACAAGAGCTAAGGAGAGACAATAAAGAGATCTCCTTCTTAGGTATCCAGAGATGGGGCCCTGGACATGAAGAGTCAAATGGGAATTCTCTCTTCTAGCCCTGCTCTCCAGGGTCCCATGAAGGTGGCCAGTGAAATGGTCAAGAAAGTTGTTATAAAGGTCCTCTTCTACAAGCCTTGTCATTCTGACAGCTCAGCTTTCCTGTCTTGTTCTACACCATCCCCACCCTACTCCCAGCTACCACAACTCCCCCAATACAGAATCAGACCACTCTTATTATAATGCCAATAGCTAATATTTATTAAGACGTCCTTGTGTGTCATGCAGTCTATTTAGTGATTTATATATACTAACTCCATTTACCCTCACAACAACCCATTTTACAGATGATGAAATCAAGATCCAGAGAGGTTAAATAACTTGCTCAAGATCACACACCCAGCAAGTGACAGAGGTAGGATTTGAACCTGGATAGTGAGACTACAAAGCCTGCGCTCTTAAGTACCCCTGTATCCTAGTGGGTACTATTTATTCCAAACCAACATACATTCCATTGAGTTATCATTAAAATATTTCCAACACATGACTATTTTTAATCTATAAATGGCAATTTCATATAGTTCAAACTAACACATACCAGGCATACTTAGCTAAGTTCTGTACGTGACAAGCGCAAGATGCCTGAGAACATGTCATTCATTTTCTTCTTTTTCGTAGGCACCATGCACAGCACCTGCACACATTAGCTATCACACAATGAGAACTGGTTTTGGAATAAGACAGCCTTTGATACAAATCTGGGCTCTGCCACTTACTGCCCTTGTGCTGTTATGGACAAGTTATTTCTCTTCTTTGGA
Source organism: Cheirogaleus medius (assembly GCA_008086735.1). Lineage (NCBI taxonomy): Eukaryota > Metazoa > Chordata > Mammalia > Primates > Cheirogaleidae > Cheirogaleus > Cheirogaleus medius. The sequence goes on along the minus strand of VBSM01003176.1, from coordinate 74,138,420 downwards.
CTTCAGTTGAACTTCAGTTCCCTTATCTGTAAAATGGGGGATATTAATTCTTAGATTCCAAGGCAGTTGCAAGGATGAAGTGAAATAACATATTCAAAAGTGCCTGGAACATCAATAAATATTATTGACAGGACAGAAGGACACAGTGTACCCACATCCAGTAACTTACAGTCAAGAGGTGGGAACAGAGCCATTCGTACATAATTCTTAAGGCAGACCGATAAGCTCAAAAGTAGCTGTGGCCAGTGACCAGCCAGAGGGTGGCTCACCGGAAATTAAATTTGGCTCGTTCTCTTGTTTGAGAAGAGTTACCAGCTGCTGTTGGTGTGTACATGGACAGACAAGTGCATTGAAACAGACCTCCTGGGAAGATCCAATGGAGGTGTTAGTGAAGGGTGAGTGGTCCCTTCATCCCAGGAGAAGTGTGTGACGTACACCTTTGCTCAAAATTGTCCTCAGAAAAAAGTCACAAAGTTTTCCACATATTTCCAGGCATATACTCAATTATCTTATTTTGAAGAACAACCTTTTTTGGGGGGTGGGGAGGGAAGAGCATTAGCCTGATATGACCTATTTTAATACTATTACAGTTTTAGACACATGTGAGTCATCTGATAGAACGAGAGCTGGAGAGAGATTAAACTAAATTTTAGCAATTAATCCTGGGAGGAATGACTTCACAATAGCAAGCTTTCCATGCTGTTTTAAGTAAGTAAGCCCTTTAAAGATGACTTAACAGAGTGGCCTAGGACCTGGTTACCCTGTGTAGAGCAATATCAAGATTATGCACGGTATTACTGTGGTCGTTTTTGACGGTTGCTGTAACAAATCACCACAAACAGCGCCCATGCATTATCTCAGAGTCACGGAGGGTGGATGTCTGAGAAGGGAGTCACCGGGCTAAAATCGAGGCGTTGCCAGGGCTGCGCTCCCGCCGGAGATTTGATAGAAGAATCTGTTTTCTTACTTCTTTTCGTTTCTAGAGGCTGCATCATCCTTGGCTCTCTGCCGTCTTCCAGCACCAGAGCATTTGGGTCGTTTTCACATCACATCGCTCTGACCTCCCTTCTGCCTCCCTTTCCCACACTTACAAACTCCTGTGATTACACTGGTGTCCCTGGATAATCCAGGCTACTCTCTGTATTTTAAGGTCGGCTGAAGAGCAATCTTAATTCCATCTGCTCCCTTAATTCCCCTTTGCTATGTAACCTAACGTAGTCGCAGGTTCTGGGGATTAGGACGTGGACATCTTTTTGGGGGGAGGAGGAGGGCATTATTTTTCCTATCACATACATCTATGGGATTAAAAAACAAAACCCCCAACACTTCTCCTAACGTGATGTGAATGGCTGATTGAGGCCTGGGATAAATCTCCTGCGGCGGCGGCTGCTGTGAAGTGCTGTGTGACGTGCCCCACACACCACTGGGAAGATTCTCCACTTGGAAAATTCTCTGAGATGACTCAAAAGTCATTTGCTACAAACTGACTCTGCTGATCAAGAAAGGGAAAAGTTTCCATAAAGATGGTACATAACTGAGATATTAGAAAAAGCAATATTTTTTTTTAAAAAATGTGCAAGTAATGCATTAAATATTGTAAACAGATATTTGACTATTTTTGTTGTATCCTTAAGAGTTATGTATTTGAGTTGGCCAAAACACATATTTTTTAAAAGATATTTTAATAGCCCCTGGTATTGGGGTCACCTTATATTTGTTAAAATGATAAACATTTCTTTATTTTAAAATGAATATGTGATCAAAATAAAAATTCAAATGGTCAGGAGGGTAGATGGCAAAAAATAAAATTTTCTGTTTGTGTTTTGACTCTACCTGCTGTTCCACCCTCTAGAAGTAACCACTATTAGCAGTTTCTTACGTATCCTTCCAGAAATGTTCCCTTCCTACAGGCCTCCATAGTCTTACTTTTGTTTATTTCTCTTAACACTCTTATCCTGTCTATATACCCCAGCCACACTGCCTGGTTTTGTTCCTCTAAAACATCTGGATCATTCCCAAATGCTTTGCACTTTCTGTTTCTCTTCCTGCCTATAATGTTTTGTCTCCAGATCTTTGCATGCCCAGCTCCTCCTTGTGTTTCAGGGATCAGTTAAAAATTTCTTCTGCAGTGAGGCTTTTCCTGTGCCTATGTACTATGCACTCTTTATCATATGATTCTGTTTGTGTTATTCAGCTCAAGCTGCCATAACAAAATATCACAGACTGGATGGCTTAACCAACAGGAATTTATTTTCTCACAGTTCTAGAGGCTGGGAAGTCCCAGATCAAGGTGCTGACCACTTTGGAGCCTTGGTAAAGGTTCTCTTCTTGGCTTGCTGTGTCCTTGTATGGTGGAGCGAGAGAGAGAACAAGCTCTTTGGTGTCTCTTCTTATAAGGGCACTAATCCCATCACAAGGACCCCACCTTCATGACCTCAGCTAACCCTAATCACCTCTCAAAGGTCCCATTTCCAAATACCACCACAATGGGGGTTAGGGCTTCAAAATATGAATTTTGGGGGGACACAATTCAGTCCATAGCACTGTTCTAATTCTCAGTGCCATGACTGAGCTCAGGGCTAGACTTGTTGCTAGCTAATCCTAGCACCTATTTATTTGCTTGTCAATCACACATAGCGCACCATTAGAACATCAGCCCCACCAGCGAGGACCTTGTCAGTCTTTCTCAACACCCCCACCCTGTGAGCCACTGTGAGCCACCTGAGAATACAGCACCAGCTCTCAGAGGAAATTAGTGTTTGATTTTACTATATATTTGCCCAAAAGACCATCTCATAATGTCCCAACTACTTGTAGCCTTTGCCATGCTTTCTCCACAACAGAGTAAAAAGGAATTGTAATAGGTATGATCAGGTATGAAGAGCACCTGAGATGCTAGAACTAGCACTCGAGCACCAGTGTTGCTTTTCAGAGCTGTGTCGCTCAACTTTACAAAGTGAACACATTTGCGTGGTTGACACTTCAAGGCACTGCTCATCTGGTCAACCATGTGAAAAATACATGTTGAGGATCTTTCCCCGGTTGCAAGTATGTTGATGATGAAACAAAGGCTCAGAGAGAATAAGTGACACGCTCAAGGTCTCACCACCAGGGAGAAGGAACTGGGGCTGGAATCCAGGTCCCCTGACCCTGAGGGGAGAGCATCCTCATTGCGGCCCTGCTGTCTCTTCTCATTTATTTGGATGCCGTCTTAAAGCCAGTCTCTGCTCAGATGGAGCCCCAGGTAGTTTGGCCATCCCTTGCCATCAAAAAGACATGTTCCAAATGTGTTCCCTGGTGTGGTGTGTCCATTCATCACCTGAGTTGCTGGGAGGAGGCAGCCCGAGTTTGGGGCTTTTATCAGGGCTGGGAAGACCTTGTTCCCTTTAATAGCTGTGGGCATGAGGCTATGGCAAGAAAAACTGAACCTAAGAAGGAGGAAAGGAGTGACTAGAACCAGGATCAGCGCAGCTGGTTTGTACGGCTCATCAGGAAGCCAGGCGGTTTCACGGGAGATGCCAAGTGAAACATGAGGCCCTCCCTTGGAAGGTCTGCCTCAATAAACTTTCACCCTTCCGCTGAAAACACAGGCACACTAATGTATTCATAGGGCATACACTTTTTAAAATTTGCAAGTAAGCAAAAGGCCAGCAGGCTGCATTCGGTATCAATTTGATTTGGGGAGAGTAAAGCCTACAAAGCAACCAAGAGACGTCGTGCTCGTGAGCATTCTTCTCACTTAAAATGCACAGTGAGAAAAGAATGAAGTGCACATTTAATCCAAGGCGTGTGGCATGACTCATGGCTTTGGGACAGCAGCGCGGCCGAAGCGCCTTCAGATAAGCAAAGACTGTGTCTCAAAAGCCTCCTGGGGCCATTTGCAGTCGGGCACAGACACGTAAGACCTCTGGCGGGTTCCATGGCGGGACGCCAGCAGAACTGGAGCAGTCCCAAGTGTGCACAGAGCCGGGCACTGACGTCACACTCCTCCTCCTACACGTCCCTGCACATGTGGGGAGGCAGAGCCCCACAGCCGGGCAAGAAGAGCGCTGCTCCTGACTGCTGGGGCCACTGATAGAATTTGAGCACTTAGAGCTGCTTAGTGCTGATTGTAGCCCTCATCCATCCATCTGCTGCCCACCAAGGGCTTCCATGGCCACCCCACTGTGAACACAGATACGAGAAAAAATAGTGACAGAGGTGGTGGGGGGGTGGGGGTGTAGAGAAGGAAGTGAAAGGGAAATGCAGCGAGTGGGGCTGGGGAGGGAGCTTGGGAGTGAATGAAAAGGGGTAGAGCATACCTCTGGGTTGCTCACTGAGCCAGACTGCATCGTTGGCCTCACAGCCTCCCTTTTCCTCAGACCCACACTCTGTGCCATGTGATTTTGCAGCTTCTCACACTAGTGTTTCCCTAGCCCTGGCTTTAGGTTTGGACGTATGACTAGTTTGGCTGATAGAGTGAGATGGGGGTGACAGTGTCCCCATCCTGAGTCTAGACCTTAGGAGGCCCTGAATGATCCTGCTTGGGTTCTTGTGTCTGGGCCGTTGCCATGAGAAGAATATTCCTCAGTAGTCTGCTGGTCCAAGGAGGAGCAGAGCCTAGATCTGTCTGGGTATCCCCATGATCCACAGTTCCCTGAACCGTTTCAGCTGAGAGCAGCAGAACCACCCGGCTGAGCCCAGCTGACCTCCAGATCCATGAGAAACAAGAAACGATTGCTGTTTTAAGCCATTGAGTTATGGAGGTTTGTTACATATCGATAGAGTGAAAGTTGCAGATACCAGGATGAAATCACTTTTGTCAGATCCAGACAAAATAGGGCTGAGAAGACTCAAGGAGAGCAGGCTTATGCTTACATGTCTAAGAACTGTTTCCAAGGACTTTTAAAAACGCTTTTTCTCCTTGTACTCATCTTCTGCTTGGATAAAATGTTATCACTAGACATTGTTTAGGACTGCAGTAATTCAGATAAGAAGTTCTCAGAACACATGCCCAGTAACAGCATCTCCACCCATGAACTAACACAACTCTGGCTTTGAACCTCTGGAACCAATGATCTCTGTTGTAAGCAGTGTATGTAAATCTCTTTTTAACTACTAAAAGCTCCACTTAACCCTTCCCTCACCAAATGCACTGATGGCTTGCCGTTTCATGCATTCTGCACTATAATTCTTATTTCTGTTCCTGAGAAAACCCAACATATTTAGAGATGATTTTCTCTAGTGTCTTTTATTTTCATTTTATTGAGATAAATTGTAACCATGTAGTGTCTCTTTTTTAGGACAATAGTTAACTGATATACCTGCCTAACAACCAGAGTCTCTATCCTTCTCATCATATAATCCTGTTTTTGTTAATGATGGCAATATGCCATCATTGGTTTAAGCCAATCAAATCCCTCCTGTTATCTTTTGCCAGATACTTTCTTTCCCAGACTTCCTTGCAGCTAGGTGTGACTACAGGATCTAGTTTTGGCCAAGGAGACATAAAAAGAAATCTTATTTCTGGGAAAGATTTTCCCCCTTGATAAAAAAAAGGAGAAAAACATCCTTTTTCTGCCCAACCCTTTTTTTCTGCTTGGGCACTGGTGTGACTATGTGATGCCTGGTACTGTGGCAACCATCTTATCACCACGAGGTCATGGTGCATATGCCCAAATAGAAGGGTGAGAAAAGCCCAAGTTCTTGATCACATTGTTGAGTGTCAGATAAACCCTGGGGCCACCAACTTCCAGCTTCTCACCAAGAAAAAGTGATTAACATTATGGTTTAAACCACTATCTGTCAGATTTTTCTGTTATGGTAGCCAATTGCATTCTTCTTCTTCTTTTTTTTCTTCTGAGACAGGGTCTCACTCTGTCCAGTGGTGTGATCATAGCTCACTGAAACCTCAAACTCCTGGGCTCAAGTGATCCTCCCACCTCGGCCTCCCGAAGTGCTGGGATTACAGGCGTGAGCCACTGCCCCTGGCCCCAAATGCATTCTTGAGTGGCAAGGGACATGGTGAAAGTGGAAGAGAGGAGTGTGGCTGACAAATTAGGGGTGTGTGTCATGGTGCAGTGAAAAGAACATTGTACTGAGAATTAGGAGACCTTTTCCTAATTAGCAGTATAACCTTGAGTAATATACTCAAATCCTCAGGCTGCAATTTCCTCTTCTGAGAGAAGAAGTCATGTAACTAGATGATCTCTAAGATTTTTGCAATTCTAACATTGATTCTGAACGTACAGTAAAGGCTCTGAGTGCCACAGATGGGCAAATATTCACAGAGGATTTGGGAGAACTATTAATTATGTCCAAGGAAAAGATTTAGAATAGTTGTTTTATAGCAAATGCTTAGCTCTGGGCTTGCAAATAATGAGTTTCTTTTTCATTTCCAAGTTTGTGTCTCATATAAGTCTTACCTGCTCTAGGGGACTTTCATGAAAATGCTCATTAGATATCTCGTTTATAAAAAACGATTTGCATGCAAGGAGCAAATGCTTCCTTTTCAGCAGCAGGTGTTGTGGGACAGAGAGAAACATGCTGGCTAATGCCTTGTCATCCAAATTCACAGAAATTTCTGGTATCCTGGGCAGGTTTGACACCATTCTGGGGAGAGAACTAAGGGAACACATCTGAATAAATTAGTCTATTTATTTATTTAGTTTCTGGTTCTGCAGAATATAGCTTTGGCAGGATCCCAGAGAAGTATCAGCAGGGAAAAAAAAAATTCACATTATTTTCTGTTCTAGCCAACAGCATTTTCCTGCCCAGACTCTGCAAAACAGACTTGCTTAGCTCTGTAGTCTCCTCCAGCTGCTGCGGTTTCTCTCTGGCCTTGTGGTCGCCCCGGCTCAGTTAGGTTTGGGTTTCTCAGTTAGGCTTCCTCAGTTCTATCACTTTCCTTCCACACTATTTTTCTTTCATTTCTCTTTGCTCTTCCCCACAATGATATCCATTAAACTTTGTCTTTTTCTTCCCTTTCTTCCTCCCTTCTATTTTCTCTCCCCTATCACCCTCTCCTTTATTCAACTGTTACATTCTGAAAGGCTCCTTTGACGTTTGTGCATCAATGTTCCTAAAATCTACCTAGAACTCTGCGGGTCACGGTTTGTCTGATGTAATCATACAAAAGTATTTTTACCAGCTACTATTTGCTGTTCAAAGAGAAGTTCAAAGCTATGATCCTGCTCTGTATTCCTGATAGTATTTTGTAGTATAATTTTTAAGTCTATAAACATGTTGGATAAAAGTGGAATTTAAGAAGAAGGGCGAATTCTAGAGCAAAACCAGGGCAGGGCAATGTAGACGCCCCAAGCACATGAACTGCATTCATTTAAATATACATTTTACATTTACTGAAGATGACTGTGAAATTCCAAAACACCGAGCTTGAGACTATAGAGAGATGGATCACCTAAGGCACACCTTGTCATAGATGGAGCTTTCACGGAAGAGGAGCAGGCTGGCGTCGAGAAAGCAAAAATTTCCACTTTCAGCCACACTTGCCCAGGGATACATCAAAATTAATGTTGTGTTTCATCCTAATGCATTCTAACCAGCTGAAGAGGATCCAAACACCAAACCCTTACTAGATCTAACCAAAGACTCTTTTCTGACTAATAAACAACTGGATTTGTTTGAATCAACCAGGTATAGACCTCTGGGTTCATTGGGCCTATCTAGAGTGTGAGTGTCCAAATCTTAATCACCGTGAGCTCCAAATTAAAAATCCCTGACTTTCCCCTGTCTGCTAAGTATTCAATGAATTTCTTCACCAGTGTGTGCTTCCTGGCCTGGCAAGTTAATAAAATTGGCTTTGTGGATTTTATTTATTTTATTATTTTATAGCTCTAGTGGTCTAGGTTTTATTATTTTTCAGAACATAAGCTGTAGGGGAGCCAGCTAGCATGTAACATCTGGCAGCAGCCTATAAGTAATTATGCACATTAAGGACAACTGGGAAGAAAAAAAGATCGAAACCAAAAAATAAAGAACATACAAAAAACTCAAAGCAGTAACAGCAGCAGCGACAACATAATAACAGCAAATGTCACTCATCAGGTAGCCTTGCTAGAAAATGAGACCCAAAATAATGTCTTGGTTCAGGTCATTTTAACCAGGTGTTGGTTTCAACTGGATTAAGCCAGTTTCAATAGCGGTCTCGATTTGAATAATGTCTCTTTGCTTGGTTTAGCATTCAAAATTTAGCAGCCTGATAAAGAGCCAAGGCCATAATTTTAACAAAAATTACTTGCCTTCTACTTTTAAATTATTCACCAGGTATGCTGCAAAATCTGGCTAGTTTAGGTAGGAGCTGTGCGTGTTTGACTGTTGTACTATGAAACCTGGATTTACTTGGAAGAATCCTCCCAGAACCTTAGTTCCTTTTGTTTTGTGGCCTTATTAAAGAGACTCAGGAGATTTTCAGGTCTTAGTGATGCTTCTGCGGCACAGCTTTCAGACTTTGGGAATTATCTGAATCCTGTACATGGTTCCTTACTGAAAGAAACATCCGGCACTTTCCCCATAAGTATATTTTCCTCTTATATTAAGATGCTGTTATGATTTGTGTTTCCCCTCATGGAATATTACTAATGTACTTCATATTTGTGAAGGGAATTTATTGAAAATGTAGCAGAATCTAATTGTTATAATCATTATTGTAGCCTTAAAAATATTACAACTCAATCTTGTTTCTGCCTCTAACTGTTAATATCTTTCAGGGATTTTGGTCCATAATACAAAATATATTATACTCTGCATGTCCAGATTGAATTGGGACCCAATGTCTTTGATGGTAGCCTTCCCTTGTATTGTTATCTTCAAGTTGCGTTTATTCCATGCCTACCATCTAGGGCTTTATCTTGGGAATAAACAAAAGGGTGATGGAGTACGTTCCCTCTGCCTTCGGGGAGCTCCCGTTAAGCTATCTCCCTTCTTTCCTCCCTCAAACACCTGACAACAGGCAGAAGAATGAGCATAAGAGGAGTCCTTTGATAATTCAAGAGATAAGCCAGAGCAAGAGCCCTGCCCAAGAATGAATGTTTAATGGCACGCTTCAGGAATGTAGACAGCAGAAGAGTGTGAGCCAGGGGTGGGAGTAGATCAAAGGAAGGAGGTTAAATAATGGTTATCTCTCATCCTTTTATAGTTTCTTGGAGGAATGTATCAGTTATCAATTGCTGCATAACAAGCCACCCTAAAACACAGTGGCTTAAAACAATGATTTATTATCTCTCACGATTCTCAGGGCTGGAAATCTGGGTGGTTCTGTTACTTGTCTTGCCTGGGCTAACTTGCTTGGCTGTCTTCATCTGACAGTTTGGGGTTGAGGGTCTAAGACGGCATCGCTCGCTGTCAGCTGATGTGTGTTGGCTGTGCGTGAGGGTGTCTCTGTTCTTTCTCACATGGCTTCTTACCCTCCAACAGACTAGAGTGGGCTTTTTCACCGCATGGTAGTCTCAGGGTCTTAAGGCCTCGGCTTCAGAACTTGTACAATGCTATTGCTGCTACTCTCTTTTGGTCCAAGCGGGTCCCAAGGACATTCTAGATTCTAGGGGTGGAGAATTAGACTCCACCTTCTAATAGTAGGAACAAAGGGACATAGACCCAAGAAGCCATGATTCACTGGGCGCCATGATTGCAACAATTTGTCACAGCAGAGGTGGGGTCAGAAAAGTGGGGATGGAGGGCGGGCTGGGAGGTAGGAGAAAGATCCTCTGAACATCGAAGATAAAGACTTTCATTAGAACCTTTGTTCTTATCTTCCGTTCCAGGATTCTTGTGTGTCAGCAAAGGGCAGCAGTCCCCAGATTTTTGTTTCTGCAGATACTGACTCAAAGGGCTATATAAGGACAAATGATCAATGCTAGCAATTTTATTAAAGTTTGGCACTCAGGGGATGAAATATAAAATAGAAAAGCAGAACAAATGAGAATAGCGAAGAGATGAGTGAAGGATACATACCCAGACACACAGATACAATGAAACAGATTTTATCAGGAAATTATATGCATATTCCAGACTGTATGTATATATTTGAGCATACACACGAAATGCCTTCTGCTGTAACATAACTTTAACTTTATGGTTGAAGTTTTTAAAGATAGTCTCCCTTTTTGTAGCCCTGGAATTCGGGTAGGCTGTCACCAGGTGATGAATGCATGCTTTAACTGAGAGCCACATGGGGCCTTTTAGTCAAGTCTCTTAGAGTCATAATCATGAACTTCCTGCATTTAATCAGAAAACATGTAATTCTTTATTAAAGGACTTAAACCTGAAAAACCATCAGCAACTCATTCTTTAGAAGTTGAATTTTAGAAAAAATTCTCATGGCACATTTTGTACCTTTCTCATCAATCTTTAACTTTTCCTTATTCATTTTCTCTGAATCTAAAATCAATAGTCTTTCCAAGTTAGTTTCTCTCTGAGCAGCTACTATCATCTTTCTGGTATAGCCACGGGAATACTTCAGTGTTCTTCCCTTCTGAGGTTATTGGACTCAGTTAATAAAATGGCTTTAGTTTACTTTCCACCATGCTATGCCTCTGTTTTCTTTGTCATGCAGAAGTGAAAAAAAAAAATAAAACAGAGGTAAGATGCTACAGGGATCCTAATTGTGTCTTTATTCACTGCTAGTTTACCCCTGAATTTTTATTTTTGCAGAACTTCCTCATCTTTTCCTTCTTTTAATTGACTTTTTAAACTGGAACTAGTTTGGCCTGAATGAAACATAGGCACTTACACTTTCTCTTTCCATTGTAACCAACGACCACTTCCTTATAAACTGCTATCACATCAGGTTTCTATAGAAAGTTCCCTGATAGACCTGCAACAATTTTTAACAGTTTGAAAACCAGTCTTCAAAGGTTTGAAGACTACCGCGGCGTTGGTGGTATAGTGGTTAGCATAGCTGCCTTCCAAAGGTTTGAAGACTTATACCACTTTTATTATATGTATTATATTATATTAATGCCTTCTTTATTTCTTGAGCAGGTAAACAAGAAAATAAACAAGAAAACAAAAATCACTCATTTAGTGATTACTACTCTAAATTACATGTCTTAACTATATCTCAAGCTGAGATATCTTTTTGAGAAGTATTTTAATTAGTTCTAAATGAGCTTACATATCTCTCTTTCCCCTGCAGTCCTGGAATAACACAAACAACTGCCCTCCTCACCTACCAACCAAACGCAACAGTGTATCTCCCCTTGGAACTGAGACGTGGCAGCTCTGCTGGGGCAGGGATTTTGTCTCTACGCTCTGTGTGAAGGTGTTCGAGACGATTCTGATTTCCCAGTTCTCTGGAGGGAGTCTTTGGGGTAGTTAGCGTCTGCTGAACCTTGATATAGCAGTGCAAGGTCAAAACCAAATTTGCTCAATCTTGAGTTATTGAAGTTGGAGGAAAGCGAAGTCATTACTGGGTGCGACATCTGGTGTTCTGGTCCCAAAGCCACAAACAGAATGTTATAGTCCCTGAAGCTTAATGATTTTGGATTTTATGTAGTGGCTTAAGTTTTTCACAGCCCGAACTCAATTAATTTCCACAGTCCACTGTGGAGGTGGAGATGAAAGTGTCACAAATCTTTGCAGTAGATACAATATCCTGTCTTTGATCAATCATTTGCATAAACACCAAAACTTCACCTGCAATTCCAAGAGAACAAAGGGACCTCCGGAAGTGACTCTGGTCTATGGATCAGGTCAGTGCTGCAGGTCCTCTGCTCTAGACTACCTGTCAATTTTCTCAGCTGGCCACGTGGAGGGCGTTACAGGGCCAACCGTACATAGTTGAGACCAATGGCATGTGCCTACACAGCAGAACTGACCAGTGGATGGGCAAAGAAGATAGCTCTATAGCAAGCGTGTGAATGACACCTCCTGGTGTTGGTGAGAATGGATCAACAGGCACAGGCACAAACTGCTATCAGGGCTGTGAATAAGAGTAACATTTCCTCGACAGTGCTCAGGCAATAGAGAATCCGTGTGGTTACATCGCATTATTTTAATTGGCTGTTTAGGGTTTCATTGTATGGGTATGCTATAATTTATTTAACCAATATTTAAGTTGTTTCCAAATTTTCACTATCATAAACGATGCTTAATGAACTTGCTTGTGTGTATTTCTCTGTGAACTTGACAGATTATAGCCTTGGGAAAACTTCCCATGAGTGGAATTGTTGAGTCAAACTTCAAAAGGTTGCTACATAGTGTCAGGTGACCATCTAAAAAGTTGCATGCTAAGATGATAAATCAATTACCTATGTTTTCTTTTAGCACTTTAATTAAAATGTATATTTTTACATTTATATTTTTGCTCCCTCTGAAAATTATTTTGGTATAGAGACTTGTCATTTCTATTTTTCCAAATGACTAGTCAGTTTTCCCAACTCATTTTGTTAAATAGTTCACCTTGATTATATATCAGATTCTCACACATACATAAGTCTGTTTCTGGATTCTATGCTATGGAGCTTTCTGTTAATTATTGTATAATGATTTAATGTTTATTCTTATATAGTATGTTTATAATATCTAGTGGGACAAATATATACTCATTATTCTGCCTGCCTATTTATACATGGTTATTCTATCAGAAGAAACTTGAAAATTTTTTTTCCATAACAAAGACAAAGGTCCTAAAAGAATTTTGACTGAGATTTACACTGAATTTAGTTCTATTTCAGGAGAATTGTTATTTTTACCATATGGAGTACACATTAAAAAAGAAAATGTAGTTTTCCTTGTATTCAAGCATCCTATGTTCCTCCATAGAATGTTATTGTTTTCTTCACATGCACATGACTTATTAAACTTTATTCTTAGGAATTTTCT
>VBSM01003176.1:74102807-74119803 GCA_008086735.1 Cheirogaleus medius | reverse complement strand
TTTTTTTTTATTCGAGCTTGTTAAAATAACTACAGCCGGCATTTAGTACAAAAGTAATAGCCTCCACAAAACATCAAAAGTTCAACTAGAATTTGTGTGGTGAATATGTAAAACAAGCAACTCAATTTAAGACGGGAAATGGGAAAGAAAATTGGTTGAGTTCATTTTAAGCTAGTTATAGACACAACAATTAACATTAAGTTAAATTCATATATTATCACTAAACGTGCAATAGCCATGTTTCATGATTTCCCACAATTAACTTAAACACTGTTTCACAAACCTGAACCTTTGTAAACACAGGAAATATGCATTTCAACTGGGTAAAAAGAGGCTTTGTAATAAAATAATTTTATAAGAGGGCCCTTCTGTCTTTGCATTGGGTAGCAGGGAAGGAAACCGTGACTTCTGAAGGAGAAAAGAGTCAAATTCACATTACTTGAGACCTTTGCCTCTATCTGATTAGTTAGCAAATAGTTTTTAAAAAATTACTTAATTCACTAAGCCATTAATTCAGCTTCTTTATCAGCACAGAGCAAGGGATTTTATAGCATAGCATTTGGAATAAACAAAAGCACTTTAAGTCCAAGTGATTTGCTCCATAGTTTCCCTTTCATTAAAGCTGACTCTCTTTTTAAATAGTTCTTGATTTTGTATTTTCCTCTCTTAAAGAGGAGCTTATGTTATTTTATTTGCCCACAGGTAAAGAAATAACAAGGTGTTTTCAGGTAGTGATGTAATTCAAGCTAAGCTGCTTCTAGAGAAGACGGTCTTAGGAGATCTTGGCAGCTGCTCCAGTGAAGTGACTTGAGAAGCTGCTGAGCCGCCCCCAAAGGTCTGTTATTTTTTATGAGGACTGTGGAAGAGGGGAGTTAATAGGTGTCAGTGGCCAGACATGGTGGCTCACACTTGTAATCCCAGCACTCTGGGAGGCTGAGGTGGGAGGATTGCTTGAGGCCAAGAGTTTGAGGTTTGAGACCAGCCTGTGCAACACAGTGAGAACCCCATCTCTACAAAAAATAATTTTATAAAATTAGGACATCATAGTATGCACCTCTAGTCCTAGCTATTCAGGAGGCTGAGGTGGGAGGATCACTTGAGCCCAGGAGTTGGAGGCTGTGATGAGCTATAATGCCACTGCACTCCAGCTTGGGCGACAGAGAGAGACCCTTTCTCTAAAAAATTGGTGCTGGTGGAACTGAAGTAAGGTAGTGAGGCTAGATGACAATAGAAATTTAAAATTTAAACAGACCTACTTTCATGGGGCAGGGCTTTCAGACCAAGAAAACAGCTGGCTAAGAAGGAACCAAAATAGTTGAAGTTGAGGAATCAGAATGGGGTTACCCAGAGATCTTTAGAGATGGAAGATGAACAAGGCATGGGGAGTTTGAGCTGTTTGATTTGTGTGGAAGTTTTTCTTGGTTGCACATATAGGGGCTGGTACTTTAGGGAGCCAGAGGGTGCCCCCCAAAGAATGACTAGATTCTTTGGGGTTCAGCTATTTTTTTCTAAATTGGGGGCATTAATTTCAAAATACAAATCTCTGAAAGGCTTCACAATATTAAACTTATTGCTGAACAGTTAATACCTAAATGGGGATTAGCTGATAAATCCTGAAAACAAGAAGACACTAGGTTGTAGGGTATGGGGACTGTGAGGCTGGGTGTGTGGGAGGGAGCCCCTGTGGCTTAGAGTGGAGCAATCAAAGGCCAGCTCAAGTCCACAGGGTATGAGTCCCTTCCCCAAGCAGCTCGGCAAAACTCCAGAATGTTAGAAATGCCAGGAAAAGTACAACCATTAGTCCAAAACCCCAGTGCAACCCAAGTTGTTCTAACAAATGAGCAAAGCCAAGACAGATTGCTCACAGCCTAATTTTATTAGGGAGCTTCTCAAAGTGCAGAGATAAAGGGCAAAACCAGACAGGGTGCTTTAGGCTGCAAGTAACAGAAAAATCCAGATTCAATGCTCAACAGCAAACTCAAGGGTCATAGCGTTTTCTCTCTCCTCTACTGCTCTACCATCCTCTGCGTGCCAGCTGGGCTCCCCTCCTGGTCCCAGGGTGGCTGCTGTGTGTCCAGACATGGCCTAGAGATGGAAAAATGTTTGCTAGAAGAAGTGTTTCCTCTTGAGTTTAGATTGCATCCGCAAGGAAGCTCTCTTCCAGAAGCCCATATAGCTCACGTCTCAGTGGCCAGAACTGCCCCTGCCCGAGCCTCACACTGTAAGAGAAAAGGCGCTACAGGGATTGGCTTAACTCCATCTTGATATGCTGCGTAGGGCTGAGACTGGGGCCTGTTTCCCCGAAAGCACTTGGCCGTGTGGAGGAGCCTGGACACCTGAGGGAAATCTTAATCTTTCTAAGCCTCCGTCCATCTGTGAGACTGAACTCGCAGTTGTGTGTACTTCACAGATTGGTTGTGTTGAGTAAATAAGATAATGGATGTGAAATGTGAACCAACAGCAAACAGCGGTTGCTACGATGACAGGAGTTTTCCATTCCCTGCTTTCAGTTCTAGAATGTGAATCTCTCCTGCCACAGGAAGAACGACCATAGCAGGGGGAGAGTCACAGCGGCAGCGCCCCCGGCTCTCGGGGAGGGTGTTCTTTCCGCTTAATGCTGGAGTGCCCGTCCTCACTCTTGTGTCGAAGCTGTAGTCCTTCTATCTCCCTGCAAGAATTCAGGGACATTTCATAACGCTGGCATCGCAGTTCTCTTCTTGTCAGCTGCTTCTACGACAGTGGATGCGCAGGCTGCAGAATTTGGACAGTACGTTAATGGAGGATTAAGCACATGCATTCCCCGTGTACTGCTCAAGGGAAAACGAGTATTCTCTGGGGTTTCAGTCACCATCGCTGTGGGGCTTAATAAGCTGCCTGGCAGATAAATACCCTTCATGTTCTGACTGCATTCAAGGCAGGCCCTCAGGCTACAGGCCAGTGAGCATCCCGGGCCTGCCCTGTTGCCACTCTGGCTTCCCCAAATCAGGACAGACAGTGGTCTGGCTGGTGAAACAGGGGTAAGACACACCAGCTTGCATGGGAACACTGGCTTAGCCACTTTCTGCCTGTGTGACCATGTGCAGGTCACTGAACAGCTCTGCAGCTCAGCTTATTTTATTTTTTCATCTGGAAAGTAGGTTTAATATCTGCCTTGCAAAGTTGTGAGGTTACAGATAATGCATACAAAGTAGCTATCAAAGACTACATACATTCAGTAAATGGTTGCTACTCTTATTAATAAATTGGGTTCACTTTTGTATGTGTTATATTTTTAACAGCTTTATTGAGGTATGATTTCCATAAACTTCCATTTTAAGTGTACAGTCTAAGAACTTCTGGCAAATGTATATCCATGTAATGACTACCACAATCAAGATATAGAACATTTCTATCACCCCAGCATTGCGGTCAATCCCAACCTCCATCTCTGGTCTCAAGCAATCACTGATTGCTTTCGGCCATTAAAAGTTTTTGTCTTTTCTAAAATTACATAAAAATAGACTCGTATAGTATATAGTCTTTTGTGTCTGGATCATTTTCCCTTGCATAATGTTTCTGAGATTTATCCATATCATATTTATATCAGTAGTTTGTTCCCTTTTATTACTGAATAGAATTCCATTTACCAGTTGGCGGACATTTGAGTTGTTTCCAGTTTGGGGCTATAATTAATAATGATGCTATCAACATTCATGTACATGTGTACATATGCTTTTATTTCTCTTGCATAAATACCTTGAAATGAAATTTCTAGGTCATATGATACATGTAATTTCACGGGAAACTACCAACTGTCTTCTGAAGTGGCTCTTTTGCTCTTTCACCAACAATGTGCAAAATTTATAGTTGCTTAGATCCTCACCAGTACTTGTTATTGTTATTTCTTTTAATTTTAGCTATTCTCATGTATGGATGGAGCTATCTCATGGTTTTAATTTTCATTTTTCTGATAACTAGTGATACTGAGCATCTTTTCATGTACTCACTGGCCATTATTATATCTTCTTTTGCAAAGTTTCTGTTTGATCTTTTGTTCGCTTTTTAATTGAGTTGTTTGTTCACTTGTTGTTATGCTGTAGAGTTCTTGAGATATTCTGAATTCAAGTCCTTTGTCAGTATGTTTTACAAAAATTTTCTCCCATTTTGTGGCTTGCATTTTCATTTTCTTAATGGTACCATCCAAAACGCCCAAGCTTTTTATTTTGACAAGGTCCAGTTCATTAAATTTTTCTTCTGTGGTTTGTATTTTTATGTGCATGTTCTATCTAAGTAATCTTAGCCTACCTCAAGGGAACAAAGATTATCTCCTACTTTAGCCTTTACGTTTAGGTTTATGATACAGTTAAAATTAATTCTTTTTTTGAGAAGAAGGAAAGAGAAGTTTATTAATTTGCTGGCAAATGAGGAGGTTGGTAGACTCTCATCTCAAAGTACCAATGTCCTGCCTCTGAGCTCAAATTAATTTTTATGCATGGTGTGAAGTAAGAGTCTAGGTTAATTTTTTTTCACATATGGATATCCAATTTGTCTAGCATATTGTATTAAAAAGACTATCCTTTCTCTATTTGTAAAAATATCAATTGACTATATAAGTGTGGGTCTATTTCTGGCCTCTATTCTGTTCCACTGAGCAATATGCCTGTCCTGATACCAATACCATGCTGTCTTGATTAATGTAGCTTTACAGAAAGTTTGAGATTAGTACCTTTCAAAATACTTTGTTTTTCTAGGTCTTTTGCACTCTCAAATAAATATTAAAATAAGCTTGTGATTTTCTACAAAAAAGTTTGCTGGGATTTTGACTGAGGTTGCATTGAATCTATTTGAGGTATCGTAGCAAGACTGACTCTTGTTAAGATATGTATATTTATCCATTTATTAAGCTCCCCACTACTCCCCACTTATTTTATAAACCTAATATTACTGATACCAAAAACATTCAAAGATATCAAAAGAAAATAATATACTCATAAATATAGACACAAAAATCCTTAAACTATATTAGCAAATCAAATTCTGCACCTTATACAAAGAATGATACATTCAAATTAAGTAAGTTTTATGGCAGGAATAGTTGATTTAACATTCAGAAATCAATATAACTCATCATATGTATATTTATCCATTTAGTTAGGTCTTCTTTAATTTCTCTAAGCAATATTTTATAGTTTTCAATATAAAGATATTGCATATGTTTGATCACATTTATTCCTAAGCATTTTTTATTATTATAAATGGAAGTGTTTTTAAAACTTTTTCATTTTCTAATTTTTGCCGGTATATAAAAATATAAATAATTTTTATAGGTTGACCTGATTCCTGTGATCTTAATAAATTCACTTATTAGTTCTAATAGTATTTTGGAGATTCTTTGGGATTTTATATATACATGATAGATTATCTAAGAATATAGACAATTTAACTTGTTCTTCTCCAAACCGTATGCCTTTATTTCCTTTTCTTGCGCATTGCATTGACTAGAATCTTCAGTAAAATATCCAATATTAGTAGGGGGAAAAGAGATCCTTGCTTTGTTACTGATCTTGGAAAACATGCAGTGTTTCACCATTAAGTATGATGTCATTTGTAGGATTTTCATAAATCCTCTTTATCAAGTTGAAGAGCGTTCCCTCTATTTCTAGTTTAATCAGAATTTTTATCATGAATGAGTGTTTAATTTTGTCAAATACATTTTTTGCATCTACTGAGATAATTATAGCTTTTTTGCCTTTACTGTATTAATATGATGAGTTATATTGATGTTCAGATGTTAAATCAATGATTCCTGACATAAAATTTACTTCATTTTAATGTATTATTTTTTGCATATGGTACAGAATTTGATTTGCTAATATATTTTAATGATATTTATATCTATATTTATGAGTGTGATATTATTTTCTTTTGATATCCTTGAATGTTTTTGGTATCAGTAATATTAGGTTTATAAAGTAAGTTGGGAGGGATGGTGAGCTTAATAACGGGCCCCAAAGATTTCTTCATGCCCTAAACCGCCAGATCTCTGAATGTTATCTTTATGGGAAAATAATTTTGCAGATACGATTAAGGTTCTTGATATGAGATTATCCTGAATTATCAAGGTTGTCCCTAAGCACAATCCAGGTGTCCTTATAAATGGGAGGCAGAGGACAATTTCACACAGACAGGACAAGAAGAGGAGAAGGCAATGTGATTATGGAGACGTAGATTGTATTAATGGGGCCAGAAGCCAAGGAATGCCAGCAGCCATCAGAAGCTGAAAGAGGCAAGAAAAAGATTCTACCCATGACCCTCTGGAGGGGACGTGGCTCTGCTGACATCTTGATTTCAGCCCAGTGATGTTGATTTTGGACTTCTGGACCCCAGAATTGTGAGGGAATAATTTTCTTTTGTTTTAAGCCACCCCGTTTGTCATAATTTGTTACAGAAGCCTCAGAAAACTAATACAAAGTATTCCCTTCTCCTGTATATTCTGAAAGATTTTTGTGTAAGATTGGTATTATTTCTTTTTAAAATGTTTGTTAGAATTCACCTGTGAAGGCCAGGCGCAGTGGATCACACCTGTAATCCTAGCACTCTGGGAGGCCGAGGTGGATGGATCGTTTGAGCTCAGGACTTCGAGACCAGCCTGAGGAAGAGCGAGACCCTGTTTCCACTAAAAAAAAATAGAAGGAAAATTAGCTGGACAACTAAAAATATATAGAAAAAAAATTAGCTGGGCATGGTGGCACATACCTGTAGTCCCAGCTACCTGGGAGGCTGAGGCAGGAGGATTGCTTGAACCCAGGAGTTTGAGGTTGCTGTGAGCTAGGTTGATGCCACAGCACTCTAGCCCAGGCAACAGAGTGAGAATCTGTATCAAAAAAAAAAAAGAATTCACCTGTGAAGCTCTCTGGCCATGCATTTTTTAATGGAAAGGGTTTTAAATAACAATTTCAAGTTTTAAAAATTAATATAGGGCTATTCAGGTTTTCTATTTTGTCCCAAGTCAGTTTTGATTATTTGTGTCTTTCAAAGACTTTGTCCATTTCGTCTACATAGTTGAGTTTATTGGCATAAAGTTGTTCATAATATTTTCTTATTTTCCATTTAGTGTCTATGGAATCTGTGGTAATGTCCTCTCTTTCATTCCTGATGTTGGCAATTTGTGTCTTCTCTCTTTTGTTACTGATGAATGTAGCTAGATGTGTATCAATGCGATTGAGCTTTTCCAAGAACTGCTTTTAGCTTCATGGATTTCTCTATTGTTTGTCTAATATTTATTTTACTTATTTTTGATAATATTTCTTTTCTTTTACTTATTTTGAATTTAATTGTTTTTTTTTCTAGCTTCTTAAAGGGGAATCATAGATAATTGACCTTAGGCCTTTCTTCATTTCCAATATAAGCATTTGAAACTATAAATTTTCCTCTAGACATTGCTTTAGCTAAATCACACAAGTTTTAATATCTTATGTTTTCGGTTTCAGTTAGGAATATCTTCTGATGTGCTTTGTGATTTATTTCTCTGACCCATGAGTTATTTAGAAATGTAATGCTTAATTTCCAATCATTTGGGAATTTTTCAGATATATTTCTGTTATTTTATTCTATTGTGGGTCAGAAAATATGTGCTGTATGAGTTCAATGTTTAAAAACTTATTGTGATTTATTTTTTGGTCTGGCATGTGGTCTGTCTTGCTGAATGTTCCATGTGTACTTGACAATTCTGCTGTTGGTGGGTAGAATGTTAATAAATGTTCGTTTGATCAAGTTGGTTGGTAGTTTATTCAAGTTTTCTATTGTCTTACTGACTTTCTGTCTTCTTGTTCTATTAATTACTGAGAAATGACTGTGATAATTTTGAACTCTATTTGTTGTCTATTTCAGTTTAGTCAGTTTTTTTTGTGTATTGTGGAGCTCTGTTAATAGGTGTATATACATTTATAATTGTTATATCTGAAATTTTTCCTGTCTCTGGAAAGTTTCCTTGTGTTAGAGTCTATTTTTCCTGATATTAATAGAGTCTCTCCATCTTTCTTATGCTTATTGTTTGCATATGCCTTTTTCATAATTTTACTTTGAACCTGTTTGTGTCTTTGTATTTCAACTGCTTCTATGATAGACAGCACAGGGCTGGGTGCTGCTGTTTACCCAGTCTGAATAATCTCTGCCTCTTGATCTGCATGTTTAATTCATTGCATTCAATGTAATTAATGATGTGTTTGGATTTAAGTGTACTATTTTATTATTTTTTTTCAGTATGCATCATCTCTTTTTTGTTCCTCTATTCCTCCTTTTCTGTCTTCTTTTTAGTTCATGAAATATTTTTAGTACCATTTTAATTCATCTGTTGGCTTTGTAGTTACATTTCTTTGCATTAGTTTTGAGTGCTTGTTCCAGGGATTGCAACACAATTTATCACAGTTTACTTAAAGTAATGTAGGAAACTTGCATCAGATGACGGATCTATACACATTTGTAGTTTACTATTCTTTCTTGGTTTTCATTTGGTGAAATGCTATTAACTGATGTATGTTAGTTGAATAACAGAATGGTTGACCTCTTTTATATGTGAACTTAATGCTAAATGCTTAGGTATTTGCCAAGAGAAAGTATGAGAAGGTAATTAGAATAGAGGGGCATACGATGTGACATCATACAAGTAGACTTACAAAAAGGCAGAGGAGGTTTGGAGAGGCTGTGGCTGTTGGAGAGTGAGAGAGAACACTGGTGCAGAAGGTATGACAGATCTGAGGTTCAGCTCATGAGTTGTGGCTCATGAAGGCCAGGTGGCTTCTGAAAGGCAAGGGAAGTTGGGGTGGGGTGTGGGTAAAATTTGGAAACTCAGTTGAAGCACTTATTTATTAACAAATAAATGAACAAAAATTGTGCTATTATGGAAAAAGTGTATTTTACTGGGACTTTTGACTATTTTACACCTGAAGGTAAGTTGAGCTAGAGAAAACCTAACAGTGAAAATGCTTGGAGACATTTATAAAGAGAAATAGAATGAAATGAAATAAATATACAAAAAAAAAGAATTACTGGAACTGGAATGTTGTCATGATTAAGAAATCTAGTTATTAGTCCCACCTTACAGATGAGAAAATGATGCTTTATGTTTTTGCATAATCTGTAAATTTAGGGTGGATTAACAAATACTTGTTTTGTGATAATTTTTTTTTTGCCTATAAAACACTAGCAAGTGAATTGTGCTCTATCATGGGTTTATTATGTTTATCTGTGCCTGAAGAAAGTCTTAACTATCGCACTTGTTCTACTACTCAAAAAGCACCTCTAGTCACCTGGCAGATGTGTCAGGTGCAAAGGAAATGTGAAGTTCTGAGCAGCTCATTAGATGGCTCCAAGATAGGATTGGTTACAGTTAATTCCCAAGATCCCTTCGTATTTCACTATAAAGAGCTTGTTGCAATATAGTTCTTATGAACTGGAAGGTTGTCTTATCTCAGAAAATTTTAATATTTCATCTTGTCCTTTAATGTGCCTGCCAAGGTATTTAAAGAGTTGAGTAAAATATTATTTGTATTAGGATGATGAAAAATGTTTTAACTGCTTTAAACCATTGGAAGTAGATTCAGGAAGAGAAGATTAATAAAGAAGTCCGAGGATGCCACTACATGGTATTGTCAAGGTTGAAATTGGACATGGTGACATTCCAAAATGTAATGGTTGACAGCTGAGTGCAATTAGCTGCCTCATGTAGCCCGAGCCTCCCAAGACTCATCAGCCAGTGGCACTAATGGAGGTCACATCCTCACCAATAGATCATCTCTTGCCTTCACCTACGACAGAGGACCTCTTACTCTTGCAAAGTCTTCCCAAAGTATGTTTAAGTGCTCCTGGGGGTTTCATACATGTATTCTTGAATGATCCTTCCCTTCATAGCTTTGCCATGTCTCCCTTCTCCTCCATGTCAAAGCCTGCAGAAGAGGTGTGGGCAGGAGAGGGAGAGTGTCCCCTTCTGGTGTGTGTTGTGCTCTGTGAGCTGTGATGGGATGCAGGGCTGCTTGGGCTCTCTGTGCTTTATAGAGGCTGTAGGGAAACAGCCCTTTTGTGTTCCTTGCAGCCCTCTCTCTTCCTGGGATGCAATCCACAAAGATGGACATGGGAAAGTCTGTAGGGCAAACACTGCTGTACTCCCAGTGGCTGCTCTCCTCTGATTCTGAGGTCTGGTTACTTGGCCAAGTGGGATGTTTCTGCTGTCTTGGTCCCTGCAGGGGAATTTTCTGTAGTTAGGCTCTCTGTTTTGTGCAGGCAGAGGCCATAGCTGTCTTGTTCAGCTTGGTATCACCATAGAGCAGGCACATGATAAATACTTGTTACCTCTCTGCTTCAGGTTCTTAAATCTTTCAACAGATAGATTTCTTTTGGGGCTGGCCCCACAAGTTTGCTGGAGTTGCCTAAATTCCATCTTAGGCTCCACCGGGACCCTCATTACATTTAAAGTGAGTCATACTATATCTTATTATAGTTATTGGAGGCTAAATTGGTTTATTCCTAGAGAGCTTGGAAATTTATTGCTCATATTGTTATCATTTCAGTTCAGGGCTCTCCTGATGCCCATCAGTTTACTTTTTGTTTAAATATAGACTAATGTGGGCATTTCAACATTTTAATCATGAGGAAGTAATTGTCCCTTCCCTTGCCACTAACAAACCATATGACCCTGGGCTAGGGTTGCCAGGGAAAACACAGGACACCCAGTTAAATGTCAACTTCCAGTAACTGATGAATAATTTTTAGTATAAGTACGTCCCATGCATTTTGGCAATGGAGCACAGTGTCCAAGTAATACTAAAAAATAAGCTGTTGTTTATCTGAAATTCAAATTGAGCTGGTTGTCCTGTTCTTTTTCTTTTTTTTTTTCGGGACAAACCATTTCTTTTTTGTGTTTCTGTTTCTTTATCTATAAAATGGAATATCAACTTTGTGCACCTCATTAATCTAAGGCTTAAATGATATCAAGTACATTAATGTTCTTTCATAAGGAAGAATTTGCAATAAAAATGTGAGACACTGTTAGTTATTCAATACATGTTTGTCGGGTATTTGCCGTTTGCTCTGGCTGGTGTTAGGATACATTTGCTGCAGTAAATTAAAAACAAATAGAAGACGGGCTTTGCTTTTAAGGAGCTTTCTAGATAGCTAAGAAGACAAGCTCCATGGCCCTGTACACACTACAGAAGATCAGCAAAGGTGGTGCAAGGTAGCAAGAACTGCAGGGTGATGCTAGATGAGGCTCGTCAGGCAACACTCCGGGAGGATGCTAAGAACTGAGTCCTGAGTAGGACCTGAAGGGCTCAGTGGATCCTGGACTTCTTGCTGGCAGTCCTCCTCAGTCCCATGCTCCCCTCTGCAGAATGCCAGAGACAGAAGAAGCATTATGAAGTCCAGAAACAAAACTTTAAAACAATAAGGAAATTTGTCTCTGGAGCATAACTTCAGATCCATGTTCTAAGTTCCAAAGTGAGTTAATTTGTTCTCATTTTTAAGTTTAATCTGAGCCTAAATAATACCTTGGAAAACAAGCTAACACAATGTTCTTTACAAAGGAGAAAAGTCTCCAGTCTCCCATATGATCCGTCTCCTAAGTACATATTCAAAATGGAAGATTATGCTGTTTTTTAATTCATTCATTCATTCTTCACTTAATAAACAAGTATTGAGCACCTGCTATGTGCCAAGCAGTGTGCTAGGTATACAGGGTGTTTAAAGATAAAAAAGAGACAATCTCATTGAGGAGCTCACCTCCCATGCTTCTATAGATGGACCTTGAGATCTAGAGATTCTAGTAGGATAGCTAAGCTTTGAGTGTACACTTGACCAGGGAATCCTTTTTCTTCCTCTGGGAAGAATATCTTTTCCCAATGAATTTAATATTTGGGTCATATGATCTAGATGAGCTGACCAACTCTGGACTTCAAGAAAGTGACTGATGTTGTAGGTGGATTACTGTCATTTTTGAAAACAAAACAAAACAAAACAAAGTCTAGTGCAGCATGCAATGAACATGGTTATTACG
This sequence comes from Cheirogaleus medius, assembly GCA_008086735.1. NCBI lineage: Eukaryota > Metazoa > Chordata > Mammalia > Primates > Cheirogaleidae > Cheirogaleus > Cheirogaleus medius. The sequence continues at coordinate 74,107,778 of VBSM01003176.1, read as the reverse complement.
GAATGACTGGGGGCTGTGCAGATGCTATAGAAGCTGAAGAGAGAATGTCTGGGAGGGATTTCTCATTGGCTTCTTAGGGTAGGCTGCCCTGGGTCTTAAAAGAGCAGGGGACTCACCAGGGCGTGAACGTGGGAGAACATTCTTGGCACGATGAACATCTTGTGCCTCTGAGTAGCATTTATCATATTCTGCCTTGTGGCCTTCTGCCTTCTATCCACAGTTCCCCTACCAGACTGTGGGCTCCTCTGGCCCTGAGAGGGCCGTCTTAATTTCGTTTGCATTCTCATCGTCTAGGATAGTGTCATTAAAATTGCAATTTTTGTTCAGTGGACTCAAGTTGCATTGATAACTTTTTCAAACAGAATTCGTAATGGTGAGATGGTGCATGCAGAACGTGCCCTACTCATTATTAACAGGCAGTGTGAAGTCAAAGACTTTGGTTCAAACCTTGGCTTGCCACTCACTGAGTTGTACAATCTTGAGCAGAATACCCTCCCGAAACTTTTCCTTATGAGAAAAATAATCTATACTTCGCATGTTGTTTTGAAGTCTGAGTGAAATAATGTGTACAATGTGACTGGTATAATTGTGGGCACCTTATTCCATATCGATTCTCCACGCTCACCTATAACACATTCCTTAAACTGATTTGGAACTTCGTTGTTACATTTGTTGGAAGAAAAACTTAAGGACCGGAAATATAGCCCACTAGAGAATAAAAATTCTGCTGTTGTGAATTATAGCTATGTTTACAGCTTCCTACACATTGTTACGTATCCACATATTGCAAATAGATCATGCCTAGATGATTCTTCTGGGGGGGATGCTTCAGTTGGCAGATGGTTATGCATGAATCCCAGATGTGCTCTGGTGAGGCTGCATCTGGAAATCAGGAGGATATTTGTAGGATACCATGAACATTTGACATGTTAAATTTAAAAAATACTGAATATATATTTTGATGCAGAATAATTATAGATAAATAATAACCTGTGAAGAGTGTTTAAGAAAATAATTTTGGGGAAAGAAACTAGATATTCTTTCCATGAATTTCTGTGAATCAGGAAGAGTTGATCATTGATTTAGGGACGTGGGTGGGGATTAGCGATGTCTCAGGACATCCAAGCCCCTCAGCAGCAGAGCCTGAGAGTCTCTGGTTTGTTAGATTAAGCAGTTTCTGTGCATGCTGGCTTCTAAATCGTGTTAAACATTTTGGAACTGGTATCTTTCCAAATATAGACACAGCCTTGAGAAAGGGGGGACATTTTTGGGAATAGTCAATTCCTGGAAGAATAACTGAAGGCTTACCTGAAACATTTGGATAATGTTAAAGGATGCACGAGGCCCCATTCACCTTGCCTAGCAACCCAATTCAATGGCACATTTGAGAGGGGAACAATCAATTCTACATCAAGGCTCCCAATCTTCTGTGTCCTCCAATTGCCTGCTCCCTGCCTGGGATGCAGAGAGGAAGCTGCCTTTGATGGGTCGTTGTTTTTCACTTTCTGTCCTGGTTCAGCAGTATCGGAGAGTAAACCTTTGATTTGGTGAGAGGATGGAGGAGTGTTTTTCTGTCCTCCCCCTTATGTTGTCTTCCATGAGGACAATGCCCAGGACAGAGGGTTTATGTGGCTTCATCTGTGTGAGAGAGTTAACATCACTGGGGAACACTCCCTAAGGAAGGGGCAGGAGTGGGAGGTAGGAGCTGTGGGACAAAGAAAGCCTGTTCTGAAGAATATCGCAGCATAACTCCCTGCCTCTCCAGCTTCATTTCCCGGCGCATCCTCTCTTCCCCAACACATCGTATGCTCCAGCCTCACTGAGCTGGTAATGATGGTACCATGACCCCAGGAGGATTTTATAGAGCTGCAAAATGGAAGTATGCTCCAAATACATTTTGCCTCGGCATGTGCTATTCCTTTTGCTTGGAATATCCTTCACCCCATTATCTGCGGGAAAGCTCCTATTCATCCTTCAAAACCCTCAGCAAATGTCACCTCTTCTGCAAAGTTTTCTTCAGCATTCAAAGGCAGTTAGTCAATTCTTTGGGCTCTAACAGCACATTTTCTATCTCATTTGTAGCACTTATCACACTACCTTGTAATTTATCTGCTTAATATATCTGCTTCCCTGGGGTATATATTGCTAGTTGCCTATTAAAACCCTTTCTCCATCCTTTCCTTCTTACTGGTAGAATACTGATGTTGTTCAGGTATCCACTTTCAAGGAAGGCTGGGCCTTCTGCTCAGCTCCTGGGTGGTGAATCTTGATCAGCCTAAGCTAATCCTGGCAATTTTGGTCTGCCTGTTCGTAACTGATTTTAGGTTGGGAGTGTGATGATGCAGTTCTGGCTGATGAAGGGAAGTTGGCTGTGGCGGAGCTTCTCAACCTTGATCGTGCATATGACTCACCTGAGAATCTGGTAGCAGATTCTGATTCTGTAGGTCTGGGGTGGGCCTGAGGCTCTGTATGTTTCCCCAGGGGAGGAAGCCCCAGATGTCACCAGTGTGAGCACCACACTCTGAGCAAGCTAGGGGATTTCTAGGCTAAGTTCCCTTCCTTTTAAAAAGAAAACTGAGAGAAGAGCAAGTCCTTTCATGTCTCTGAAGTCAGCTCTGTGAATTGGGCTGCCTGGAGCCGCTGCGGCATCCTGTGACTGCCGAGGAAGCAGCCAGCACGCTGGGGTGGCCGAATGGAAGGACGGAGAAAGCCCGCGCCAAGAGCTGATGCTGTTGGATCATTGAATTAAGCATCCCTGGAACTGCCGATCCTCAGTGCCTTTTACTGTGTGAGATGATTAATTTCCTTATTGTTTAAACTGTTTCTATGTGAGTCTTTTGTTACTTGCAGCCCAAAGCATCCAAACTGATATAGTCCCCTCTGAGACCATAAACTTAGGTGACCTGTGTTGCTAATCTTGGTATTCCCAGCACCAAGTATCAACCCTGGTACATTGTAGATGCTCCATGCATATTTACTGAATTAATGAATGAATGATGGCCTCATGAAGTCAAGGACATTGTCAATAATAGCTTGATTGACAGGCCCTGAGTTAATAGGACAAGTCCTGAGATATATATGCCTGAATTTGAGGACTATCGAACATTTAATCTCACTTCTGCAACACATTCCGTGTGACATTTGGGTGACACTTAAGTCCTACAAAATGTGAAATGTTCTTTGCATTTCATCTTCCAGAAAGCCCCACACCTGCTTCAGGTGGGTTTAGGTTCATGCTTTTCAAACTGTGGGTTCTGACCCATTGGTGGGTTGTGAAATTAATCTGGTGGGTTGCAACCGGCATTTTTTAAAAAAATAGACTAGACCAGAAGAGAAAGCATCAAACTGCATCCTATGTACTATGGATAAGGCATTGTTTCATGAAATGCTTATTTCACTTATGTATGTGTATATAACTACTGGATCATGATGTAAAATGTATTTCTTACTCTGGGTTATGGTCATAAATGTTAGAAAATCACCAACCTGGACCAAAATGCACCACAGTCCCACAGGGGCTCAGAGCCAGTTCCTCCTTCCTGCCCCCATTCCTTCCCAATCTGGTCTCCAAGCCCCCACTCGAGTGGCCCAGCCAAGGAACTGTTCCTTTTTCCAATTTTTCTGACGGGCTAAGGAAACAGTACTTTGCTGCTCTTCATTCACTCTTCAATCAACTATTTCCTGTATTTGGAACTGAGGTTTCCAAGAGGCTCTCTGAGTCCCTGTGAGTGGATCGGCCCCTTGCTTGCTTGCTGGCTCCAGGCCAGACCACACAGATCACAGCCAGGAACCATTTGACCTCTGGGTCAGGCTGTCTGTGCTTTGCTCTAGCAGGGACCTGGGCCAGAGTCAGCATTTGGGCTTTAAGGGGCTTTCATCAGTTAGTGGCCTGGAGTTTTGGACCAATTCTTGCTTCACCTGCTTGTGGGAATGCTGAGGATGAGGCGCATTTAATGACAGGACTTTGGTCCTGAGTCTGAGACATCATTCTGTAGACTTGGGGAGACACAACATCCCTGGAAGGCCACTCTAAGGAGAGGATGTAGAAACAGCAGCTCCCCATCTCTTTGCCTCCCTGTGTATCCTGAGTCCTACATATAATCTCGTCTCCACTGGATCTGCAAATGTGAGCGAATGTCAGAGGTGCTGGAGAGAGACATTGTTACCTCTCATTCTTCCCTCTGCCTACTACATTTCAGCCAAAGCCAACCCTCTGCAATTTCCCACCTCTGGGCATTTTCCTAGGCTGCGTCCTTTTTCTGAAATTGCTCCCCACACCCAGTCTCTGCATGTGGAAATCCTATCCTTGTGCCAAGGGAGAGCTCCCACACCACCAGTCTTCCTTGTTGGATTTAATCACACTTCCCTCGGAATCCCCCAGCGTTTTGTTTGTGCCTTTCTTTGAGCACATACCACATCCTGCCTCATACCCTAGTAATTTGGGTTCTCATCCAGTCTCCTCTGTGTGACTCTGAGCTCTTTGCAACTGTGTTTTATTCATCTTTATTTAGGCAACTGCTGGGCATGCAGCAGCTGCTATGCACATTGTAGGACTGATGTGCTGTATTTTTATGGTTAAAAATGGTCAATGACATATACAGTTAATTAATTTTTGACAAAGATGCCAAGACCATTTAGTGGGGGAAAGGACAGTGTTTTCAGCAAATGGTGTTGGGAAAATGGATAGCCACATGCAAAAGAATGAAGTTGGATCCTTACCTAATACCATATTAAAAAAATTAACTCAAAATGGATCAAAGACCTAAATATGAGCACTGACACTATAAAACTCTGAGAAGAAAATATAGGAGAAAATCTTCATGACATTGGATGATAATTTCTTGGAAGTGACACCAAAGGCACAGGCAAAAATTACATAAATAAATAAATTGTACTTCATCAAAATTAAAAACTATGTATATCAGGCCGGGCGCGGTGGCTCACGCCTGTAATCCTAGCACTCTGGGAGGC
>VBSM01003176.1:74074813-74096199 GCA_008086735.1 Cheirogaleus medius | reverse complement strand
GCATGGTGGCACATGCCTGTAGTCCCAGCTACTTGGGAGGCTGAGGCAGGAGAGTCGCTTGAGCCCAGGAGCTTGAGGTTGTTGTGAGCTAGGCTAACACCATGGCACTCTAGCCTGGGTGACAGAGTGACACTCTGTTTCAAAAAAATACAAAAAGCAGATTCTTGTGTGGGGTGAGGCTCAAGCTTCTGTTTTCCTAACATGTTCTCAGGTAATACTGATGCTGCTGGTCCAGGAACTGTATATACACATACACACACTTATATTGCACACATACATATATATATTCATATATATATGTGCCCATATATATATAATTTTAGAGACAGTCTTTCTACATTGCCCAGGCTAGAGTGCAGTGGCCATTCACAGGTGCGATCATGGCCTCAAACTTCTGGCCTCAAGTGATCCTCCTGCTTCAGCCTCCTGAGTAGCTGGGACTACAGGTGTGCAATACTGTGTCTGGCCAGAAACCAGATTTTGAGTAGCAAGGCTGTAGGGGCTTCCTGATTGGAGTCAGAAATTGGGCTAGAGGACCCCATAGATCCTTCTGACCTTTAAGATGTTATTTTTGATTAGAGTGTTGTTTAAATTCAAACCATCAAAGGTAGCAAAAATTGGCAGATTCACTGAATCTCGGCACTGGAGATCACTCTCTTTGTTCTCTGGAACACTCCCTGTTGATGTAATAACCTATTCTTTTTTTCCCAGCGGCAGTGAGGGTTGAAGTGATGCTTGACATCATGGTATAGAATCTCTTGCAATCCGTGGCACAGCCCTTTGAAGTTGCTATTGTTACTTTTATTTTTAAAGTGAGGAAATTGGTAGGAATGGCCATGAAGGATGAGCACGAGCTGAAGAGAAGTAAACAATGATTAAAAGCAATGTCTGCTGGGCTGCTCGAGGGATCTTTATTACATTTTATCTAACAGCCTCATTAATGGCCTAGAAGAGGTAGACATGAACAGAACCTTAATTAAATTCATGGCAGTTATTAAATTGGAAGTGATTGTGAACGTAGGGAAGGCAGAAAGGCAACCTCAGAGTATGTGATGAGTAGAAGCTAAAATAAAATCCAGCATTAACAGGTGAAGAGAAACGCCGTCTACAAATGACTTGCACGGAAATAAGGGTTTTAGAGATCAGTTACTGTGTACCAAGCACTGTCCTGGGTGCTTTGGGCATGTTAACTTGTTTGTTCTTTCCAATAACATGATGGGGTAGGCGCTATTATAATTCTAACTTTGTAGGTAAGAGACCAAGGTGGGGAGAGGTGAAGTAGATTGCACCAGGTACATAGGTAGCGAGTGGTCTAGAAATTAAAATATAATAAATCCCTTTGAGTCTTTGTCTTATATTTATTTTCCTCTAGAGCTACAAAGGAGTAGTAAAATCATGCTTTTAAAATGTTTCTGGTTATTTGATTTAATAAAAATGTGCATTTGTTGTGTATTAGCCTAAGGATAGCCTATTTCAAGAAATGCTTTTCAAAAAGAGATGTTCACAGTATCCATTTCATGACTGCCATGGATTTGAGCATCCAGCCATCCCAGTCTGAAAGGGCCCCTGCCTGTCAGGAAGCACTCTCTGTGGGGATCGGGGTCTGATCTGCCGGTTTACTCTTCCTCCCTCCCCCACAGCTTCTAGAAGAGTGCCCAGCGCACAGTAGACCTTCAAGAAAGAATTAGTAAATGCATTTCAATTAGCCTACATTGATTTAGCATCAACAGCTTTAATTTGGGATTCAGAAAGCATTAGGTAGTGGTTTTAATGGTGGAGACAGAGGCTGTGGGTGTTGAGTGATGACGCATTTCTGCTCCCTGCACTTAGAGGCTTGAGCTGTGGCCCCACTGCCATTTCTAATGTGTAGCCTGAGCTATAAATTTATCAAGGTTTCCTTGTCCATAAAGAGGGATGGTGGTTGTGCCCTCTCTTGCCTCCGCAGATGGGAGAATCAAATGAGAGGAGGGTTGAGAAAGCATGCTGTCAACTACAAGCCACGATACTGATGTTTGTTATTTCATACATTTAGAACCTCACACTGTGTTTATCAAACTTGCTATCATCCCCAGGCCAATCTTTGGAAAACAATGAAGCTAATTTAACCACACAAATAAATTCACTGTAACACTAAGCTAGTCCAAGATAATGTGGCTCATCATTTAAGAGCAGATGGCAACAGACTACATTCCCTTTCCGGGTGAACTTCAGAATCTTTGGGGACTGGGCCTAGGAATGTAGTTTTTAAAAATACCTCCATATGATTGGGATGTTCCTCCAGGTTTGAGAATAATGGCAAGCCAAAGAGAAACGTTGCTTCCCAAGGGGATAGTAGGAAAGCGTAGGCTGGGAGAACAAATGGCCAGAAGGTAAGTAAGTGGCCAAAGGATGTCAAAGGTTGGGGAAAAGTAGGCAACCTTGACTTTTGGCAGTAAAGAGGTCACAGTTTCAAAGACAAGGTCAGAGACTGTGCTTCACATGGGGTTACAAGGGCTCCCACTGCCCAGCTGAAGGTGGGGTGTTCAGCGCCTGTACCAGGAGAAGAAACAGAGTCAGTACTTGCTAGTTGTGGAAACTGAAGATCATTTGGCAAAGAGAAGACGTGTTTCTAGGGTCAGCTTCGTACCACTGGCTAATTTGCACCAGCTTCTAGGGTGCAAATTGCCGTGGCTCATTGATTCTGCAGTTAAGGGTTGAGCACCTGCCCTTTGCCAGGGAGGGAATGTAACAGGGAGCAAGGCAGACATGGCCCCACCCTCTCAGAGCTTACCACGAAGTGGGGGAGACAGACATGAATGAAATCATCAAATAAATGCACATGCCGCGAAGGAATGTCTGGGGCTACAATTTACAGGAGCAGGGCGTGCTGCGGGGAGGGTGTCGGTGAGGGCGTTCCTGAGGGAGTGGTGTTCGTGCTGGTGCCCACGGGCAGAGGGAGCTGCCTAGGTGAGGGGAGTGGAGGAAAGAGTGTTCCAGAGTGCTCAGGGGCCGGATGAGGCTTGCAGGGCCTCCTAAGCTGTGCCCTGGGTCAGAGCCTCTGTCCTAAGGGCAATGGGAGACCCTGGAAGTATTTAAGGAAGAGTGGCAGTGGGGCTGGGGGTGTAAGACAGGGGCGGGCTGTATTAGTCTGCTAGTGCTGCCGTAACAAAGTTCCCCAGACTGGGTGGCGTAAACATGAGAAATTTATCTGGAGGCTGGAAATCCAAGATGAAGGTGTTGGCAGGTGTGGGTTATCCCGAGGCCTCTGTCCTTGGCTCGCAGATGGCTGCCTTCTTTCTGTGTGGCCCTCTCTCTGTGTCATCCCTCTGTGCATGCACCCCAGGTGTCTTTCTCTGTTTATGAGGACACCTGTCAGATCGAATTAGGGCACATCCGATTGCCCTCGTTTTAACTTAGTCGCCTCTTTGAAGGCCCTATTTTCAAATACAGTCACATTCTTAGGTACTTGACATCAACATATGAATTTTAGAGGGGACACGAGACAGCCCATAACAGGGGTGTAAGCAGATTTATGTTTGAAAAGCCTTCCCTGCCTGCGGGGTGGAGAGTGGATGGAAGGGACAGGACGGAAGCAGAGCCCCGGGCTCCCGCTGCGGCCGCCTCAGATCATGCCACACACGGCGGTCCGTGGCTGCCCATCCAGGCAGGTTTCAGCCCTTTGTTCTGTCTCCTTTTATGATTTTGTTGCACCTACATGCAGAAAACTCTAATGCTATGAAAATGTAAACACTGCTTTACAAGCTATAGGTCTAAAAATAGTCAAATGAGACATTAGAAAATTTTGCAATGGGACAGTCTTTCCAAATTTGAGTTTTCAGACAAACAAATAACAAAACAATCACCTAAAAACTACAGCGATTCATTTTTGTAATTTAATTATGGAAACACCAGATAAGACAATTTTATTTTATTGCATTTTTTTTTGCTGAAATAATCACTTGAAATAAAAATTAAAGAACACATACTATCTGTTCTTTAAAATATGCTTCTCTGATTTGTCAGCATGTTTCAGAGCATGAAAGATGAGAGAAAATGATATTATTTAGTTATTGAAAGTTCATTTTATTTTTCTAGTACTTGATATTATAAGAAAAACTAGAACAGCAAATCAAAATCATCTACCATTTCACATCATCATCATCGTCGTCATCACCCAATCAACACAGGGAACTGCTTTATAAATCCTTAAGAGACGGTAGGATTGAAGAACCATATTCAGAAAATAAGCTGTGGCCTAGAAGGGGAGAAGTGAAGGATTCAGAATGTATTTTGCACCTACCGTGCACGAATGTGTTTCCCCAATATTGCTGGCGGGCCACCTGCATCAGAATCACCTGGGAAACGTGTTACAAAAGCAAGTCCTTGGGCTTTACTCCAGGCCAGATCCAAATATCTGGGCAAGTGGCTCTGGAATCAGCAGCTATAACCCATCACAAATCACTGCAAGCGATTTTTAAATCCAGTAAAGTTTGAGGACTACCGCCATGGACAAACATATTCCGTGCTATGCGAGAGTGGAGGAAAAGGAGAAATCAGTCCAAGTGTCTGCCCTGAAGGATCTGTTATTGGCTTGGGAAGCCTCCCTGGAACTATGAAACCATAGGAAACACGCCACAGCAGAGAATGGCTCGGCTTTAAGAGGCCACTGCTGTCATTCAGCCCAATCCTTTCATTTTACAAGCGAGCACCTGATACCAAGAAGGCGACTAACCCAGGTCGCTCACTTAGGTGGAGGGCTGGGGTTTGAACCCAGGTCTCTAGTTCAGCATTTGGTCCACTCCGTGGTGACACATAAACCACTGCCCTGGCATCACTTGGAATCCATTCAGATACACAGTGAGTGGTCCTTACGAAGAGGACCAGACCAGCTTTCTACCAAAGATGTTCGACTTTGTTTTTTAAGACGACACAATATCTTCACTGTTTTCCAAGTTTGAAGTAAACAAAATCATGCAAGTGTTCTGCAAAGCACGGGCTTGGGAAAAGCTCACCATCTGTGCTAGCTGTTGACTAGAACATCAGCTGGGGGAAAAGAAAAGGTCACTGAGGTTGTACATGTGGTCTGTCGAGCTTCACTGATTCCTGGAATTCTGAAGTAGTCTCCTGCAATTAATTTTTAACTTATCTAGGTATGTTTGTTAAAATAAAATTTTCATCTTGCTGAGGAAAGGATGAAGGGATAGATTATTTTGTCTCAAAAGGTTGAGAGAGTTTAATATCATCAAGAATGCAAAGTGTTTTACATAAATTAGAACCAGAGAAGAAATGATTATGCTACTTCCTGAGGGATTTAGGCTCTAAAAGAAGGAAACTCTTCCAGATGCTAAGAGTTGTGAAACTTTAGAAACTGCTGGCAAGAGGAAACGGCTGCCATCTCCTTATCCAATGGATTTTTGAAGACAAATGAGCTGCCATCTCTCTTGGGTTTTCTCATCCATGGCCATGGCTTCAACCATCCCCCACATTCTAAAGTCCTACAAATCCTAGTCCTCAGCCCCCGCCATGACGGTGATCCTCCTCTTGCCTGCTGGTCCCTTGGCACAAGGAGCCCACGGTGCCTGGGTAGCAGATGCAGCTGCAAGCTCAGGGGGACACGCCATGTGCACCAGCAGAAGCATCCTCTTTTGCGGGCCAGAACCTGTCACCCTACGGGACTCAGAACTGCAGGGACTGGAGGCAGAGCTTCCCCATGGGGTGTTCTTTTCCATTTCCAGCTACCTTGTGGACATCTCCACCCAGATATCCCCCCGCCTTTCAGACTCGAACTGTACAAAACCAAGCTTATCTTTCCTCCAAATGCCTTTTTCCTCTTTTAATGAGACCAGCCGGGTCAAAGGCATTGTCCCTCCACTACCATACCCAAATTAGACGCTCCTGAATCCTCTTTGACAGCTTCCTCTCTTCTCACATCCTCATTCGTTAATGAACCCTTTCAAACCTACAAAATAAATAGTTTTTGAGTGAAGTGTCCAGGTGGTGCTAGTTAATGGCTTCTGGAGTCAGAGTGCAGACTCACAGGGGCCGAATGCCACCTTTAGTCCCCCGGGGTAGGCTGGCTCAGCTCCCAGTTACTCCCCACCCAGGTCTGGGATACAGGTTGTAGGCTGGGTTCCCCCAGGGAAGCAGATCCTGAGATGCAGATTAGTTGCAGGAAGTAGCTTAGGGGCCATTGTTAGGATGGACGTCCGCAGTGGAAGGGAAGGAAGCAGGATGGGGAGAGGGCAGTGCGGGGCAGTGATGAAGGCACGGCAAGGTCTCAGCCAACCCACGGGAGCACTGATGCTGGGATGGCCCTTCAGGGCTGCCCCCGTGTTGACCGTGGCTTCCCTGGGAATGGGGCATGATCTTGGGTGAGGTAGCTTTCTTCAGCCAGTCATTCTTGAAGATGGTGACAACTCTTATTGGATAAGCTTCCTAACAGCTAGGTGAATAAATCCTTCCATCCTCAGGCAGGGATCTGGGTGGGCAGCCCAGCCTCCATGACAGTCCACAACTTGCCCCTCCTGGAGCCTTTTCCTTCATATGGGTCCTGGGAATAGGGCCTTCGGGACTCTGGTGCACCTCTTTTCCTGGAGAAAATTTAAAAGAGGAAGGTTAGTGGGGTGAACCCCAGTCCCCACTGCTGCTGTTGGGCTCTAGGCTGCAATTGCCTCATCGTCTCCCTGTTTGTCACTCTAGATTGCCCGTTGCCTCAGCTGGCACCTCTGCCACCCTCTTAGGCTTTCCTGGTGGGGAGACCCGGACCCTCAACCCCGAGGGATGCAAGCGCTTGTTTGCATTCACCTGTAAAGTCATGCATGTGCACCTGCCCATTGACTGTCCAGCTGGCCAGGATTGGAGATGCCCACGTGGCTCACCTCTATGCCAAATATCTTCCTTCTTGCCCCTGTTTGTAACAGCAACTTGACCTCCTCCTGAGGATCAAGGCCTATTGCCTGTGTCAGAACAGTGATCTTCTTGCTTGCTGGTCCCTTGGCATAAGGAGCCAAAGTGTGTGGGTGGCAGAGATAGCTGAAAGTTCAGTGGGACTCTTATTGTGCCCATTATCAGACGTGACCTCCATGACAGCTAGAAAGCATTAACCTATGGAGCTCAGAGGTGCAGGGACCAGAGGCAAAACTTTCCCACAAGATGATAAGTTGGGCCCTTCCTGCTCCCACCCCTTGGTTCCTGAACCCAGGTATGTTTCCTCCTGGGGACAAGGCACTAAATATTGCTCATTGGTTTGCATGTGAACTGTGTCCTGTGGGGTGCATCGACCGCGTCCATGCAGGGCATTGCATCTTAACAGACGACAATGTCCCTCTGTCTGGCCAGTAGCGTCTGGGTGGGGTGGTATGTAGAAGCCAGTGGGCCCCATGGTCATGAGGCTGCTACTTCAACCCCTTTGCTGTAAAGTGGAGCTCTCGGTGCTACCCAGGGTGCAATGTTATGTGGGATGAGAGGATGGGGATCAAACACTCCGGAGCCTTTAGACAGTAGTGCTGGCTGGGGCTCTGTAGCAAGAAAGGCAAACCTACATCAGCACCTTGCCAATTCCACCAAAATGAGTTGCTGCCACTTCCAACATGCAGGAGGTCCTTTATGATCATTTTGCCACCAGGGGCTGGTTGGTTTCCTTGAGGGGAGGTGCCCTATGGGGGCCCAGTGCTGCCTGGTGTTGCTGGGGGTGGGAGGCTTCATTCACCTGAGCAGCAGCCGGGTGAGCACTGGTGAGAGGGAGGCCATGCTCTGGGGCCCACATGGGACCACCGTCCCTGCCCCTTTCATGTGACTATCGGGTCAGCACAATAAATACTTAAAACTTTCCTCAGTTTAAATTTCAAATACAGTAAATATTTATAAATACAACCCACACAATCAAAAACTCTTGAGGTCCACAATAATCTGTGTGCGAGTAAAGGGTTCCTGAGGCTAAAACCTTTGAGAAGCGCTGCCTTAGACCCGTCACTGTGGTTCTGATGTCGTGTGTCCCTCCCCGACCCACGGGCTGGGGATGGGGGACTTGTCACTCCTCCTTGAAACTCTGTAGACTATGAGTGGGGGACAAGTGGCTAAAAGAAAATCTAAGAGTAATTGTCAGCAAAGGGGGATACTTACTGGCCAAACACCAAACAAAGAAACCACAAAATCAAACGATGGGTGTCTACCACACTCGGGATCTTGGTTTCATTGTCTTTTGAACCCTCAGGGACTGGCATCCTGCAGAACAAACACCGTTCAGTGGCTAAATGAATGAGTGAATGAGTGAATGAACGAAGGCTCAGGAATGACCCAGACTTCTAACCCCATGATCTCGTACATCTCCCATGGGATCATATTCTGAAGTCTGTGTGTGTGGACATTAAACAGGTAGGTGATTATAGCTAGAGAGGTGGCATTTTCGAGGCCCCCACAGCCACAGAGGCAGTAAGGGGGTCAGGCCAGGGCCTTACTAGGAACCTAGGACGAGCTGGACGGTGGGGGAGCAGCAGGAGCAGCTTGTCCCCCACCCTCTAAGCCCTGCCCTGGACAGGCACAGGGGTGACTAACCAGAGCGCTGAGCAGCTGGTGGGGGAGGCTGGGAGACCTGGTGCAGCTTTAAAGAGGAGGCCCACGTGTGCATAGCTAAGAGACAGGGTTGAATACGATATTTAAAAATGGCAAGGCAAGTCCACGAGACAGTGAGCTGCAGTTCTGCACGTTTAGGAGCAGTTGCCTTTTGGAAGTGATCAGGTATGCTGTCTGTGTATCTGAATGTAAGAGATACCCATTTAAGGATGAATTGAGAGACTCAGAAAAGAGCGCAACCAATAGAGCCCTGCAGAACTGAGTGGATGTCAAACAGCTACAGAAGCAAGGGGGGGAGGCGGCGGGGGGAGACAGAAATGCTGTTAACCAATAATTGCACTGCGGATGCCCAGGGCACAGAGACTGCTCGAGGGAGTCAGAGCATTTTGCTGGGTGAACAAAGTTGAAATGAGACGGCTGCTCTCAATCCAGACGCGGTGCTGTGTGCTCCTGTGCTCCCGGCTTTGGTGCTGCTGCTGCTACTCTGGGCAAGCCCCGCAGGACGTGTGCGCATATTTTTCTTCCTTTTGTGAGAGATGGTCTGGTGGCTTCTGGGTTTCCAAATGCCTAAAATTGAAGTGTGTGAAATTAGGTGTTGCTAGCAAATTTGCTGAAGCCCAAGAAGGTGTTGTGAAAGTTCAACTAGGGACCTCACTGTCCAATAGTGATGGACCAACTCCTCTGAATTGCAAGGATGGCTCTGTTACAGCTGAACGCAGGAGGGTGTAGGACAGGGACGTCTCCGGGGCTGTGCCCTGATGGAATATGCCGTCTGCCTTCTGCGCGGCTTCCCCGTCCGGGGAGGACTGGAGCTTGGTAACTGGAATGTACAGCGAGATGAAGATGAGATTTCTCACCTTGATCTGTCCTCGAAGAACAAGCATTTACCAACTGAGGTGCTAGGAAATATATACAGACACACAGGTTCATAAAGTGAAAGCTATCTGCGAGGCTGAGACCTCGATTAGAAGGGTAACTGCTTGGAGGACAAGATCTTTGAGTTGGAATTTAGACTTGAAATATTTACCCTATATTCTCAAATTGTCAGTCAAAGGAAAAAAAAGGGCTTTTTGTTTAGAATGATGAGTGGACAACTTTTTATGTGTGGGTGTACACATGTATATTTTACAAGGTAATAATAGTTCACAATCTATAGCACCAATGTTTGGGGGATGGGAAGATAGAAGCCAATGGAATAGAATTAAGTGCATGTGAGGCCGATGGCAGGGAATGGCATAGCAACAGGACAAGGGAGGACTCAGTGACTCAATAAAAAAAATAAAACGGAGGCTGTGAGGCATGCACTCGTTAGCAACGCTGGGGTGGAAGAGGCACCAGTGTGTGGGGAGAGAGAGGGGTAAAGAAAGTCACTGAGAAGCAAAGAGAGCTGTCAGGGCCGCTGGGGGTGTTTTGGGTTGGTGCCTTACTCTATCTGTGGCATTTTCAGACAGCCCACGAACACTTAATCCGCCATTAACATCTATCTAAGGGAGTGTAGGCAGAGGGAAGAAGATAACTAGAAATACAAGGCAGGACGTGGTAGATGCTAAATGAGAGGTCTCAGGGATGGATTCTGAGGGATTCAGTGGTGGGAATACCCCTTTGTGGGCAACATAAGGATTCAAATGTACAGGCTTCCAGATGCAGAGGGAAGCTGCACAGAAATATATCTTAAGAAGACACATATATGCAGATTAAAGCATGGATGAAGGGATCTGCCTTTTGTGAGTTGATTTTTATGTGGACCTTCAGAGGGTGAAGGGGAAGCTTTCCCTTGGCCCCTACATATCCAGGTTTTGTTGCTTCATTTATAGAGCCTGGGTTGATTTAACATAATTCTTAAGGGCCCTAGGATTTTTAGCATGGTAAATGACCATTGACTTCTACTTCAAGTCACCAGCTGCATTAGCCATTAAAAAAAAGAGTCCTTTGAAGCTAGGCATTAACTTCTTCTCTCTAGCTATAAAAGTCTTTGATAGCATCTTCTTCCAATATGGGACTACTTTGTCTATAGTAAAAATCTACTGTTTAGTGTAGCCACCTTCATTCATTATCTTAGCTAGATCTTTTGGGTAACTTGCTACAGCTTCTACATCAACACTTGCTGCATCACCTTGTGCTTTTATGTTATGGAGATGGCTTCTTTCCTTAAGCTTCATGAACCAACCTCTGCTAGCTTCCAACTTTTCTTCTGTAGCTTTCTCACCTCTCTCAGCTTGATGGAATTGAAAAGAATTAGGCCCTTGCTCTGGATTAGGCTTTGACTTAAGGGAACGTTGTGGCTGGCTTGTTCTGTCCAGACCACTCAAACTTTCTCCATATAAACAATAAGCTTATTTTACTTTCTTATCATCCATGTGTTCATTGGAGTAGCACTTTTAATTTCCCTCAAGAACTTTTATTTTGCATTAAAAACTTTGCTAACAGTGTGGCACAAGAGGCCTACCTTTTGGCCTATCTCAGCTTTCAACATGCCTTCCTCACTGATCTTGATCATTGTAAAAAGAAAATAAAAATTTCAAGACCATTCCCTCCCAACTCCTTATGCAAAAGAGAAGGTTGAAGGCCTCAGGCCCCTGTGAAGAACTGGCCCCACAGATCATTCATTAAAGAAATTCCTTACTGGCCTCCTATAAGCAAGGATGTGTGAATTGTAGCTTTAGGTCTTCAGGATATGCCTAGCTCCCAAAAACTAAAGTCTGTTCCGATCTCATGATAATAATAAATTATAAGTTTATCTTTACTGGCACAGAACAGAGACAAGACGGGATCAGACACTCTTCTACCTACTCAGAGACATCTACATAATTGATGACTACTTCACTCTTTTTTTTTCTCTTCTAATATTTGCCTTATCTTATGTAAAATGTAGATTTTCCTGGATCTCACAAGAATGTAACCATTTTGTCTCATTATTGTACTCTCTGCATGCCGTTAAATGCTGAAACTTCCAAATTCCCCTTTGGAGAAAGAGCCACAGCTTTATCTGTGGTTTGTCTTCTTCCCAGTTGCACCCTCAACTTTGGCTTAGTAAACCTCCATTGATTGAGATGTTTGCTTCAGTCACTTATTTTGGGTTGACAATTTCTAGCTTTTGATTAAAGTAAGAATAATGTGACTCTTCCTTTTGCTTGGACAATTAGAGGCCATTGTAAGGTTATTAATTGGCCAAATTTCAATATTGCTGTGTCTCAGGGAATAGGGAGGCACAGGAGAAGGAGAGAGGGGAAGGAATGGCTGGTCTGTGGAGTGGTCAGAACATACACATTTATGGATTAAGTTTGCTATCTTATAATGGGTGTGGTTCATGGTGTCCCAAAATAATTACAGTAGTAATATTAAAGATCACGGATCACAGATCACTGTGGCAGATACAGTAATAAGGGAAAAGTTTGAAATACTGCTAGAATTACCAAAATGTGACACAGAGACACGAAGTGAGCACATGCCATTGGAAAAATGGTGCTGATAGACTGGCTTCATGCAGGGTTGCCACAAATCTTCAATTTGTAAAAAGCACAATATCTGTGCATCTCAATAAAGCAAAATGTAGTAAAATGAGGTATGCCTGTAGTTTCTCTTAAGGGCAGACCTTGTTAAGAAGAACAGAATGCCCTGGTGTATTTCAAAATGGTCAGTTTTCCCCTTCCCTTGATGGAAGGACAAGGGTATCTTTCTCCAATATTTACTGTGAGAACCTGGTAGAGCTCTTTAAGTAAAACTCACAAAAGTGTGAGTGTACTGTCCCTAAGACTGGACCACTGGCATTTCTATATCTCAGATTTGTCTACTCTGAGGTTCCAGCAATTCATCGATTATAGTTCAGGGTTTTATATCTGATATTGGTTCCCATGGAGATTTCCACCTGTGGATTTCTGCTCCAGCAAGTTGTCATTTGTTGTGTCTGCCTGTTTATCTCCCCAGTTATGGGGGCAGTAGTTGGCCTTGTGACTTCAATTCTCTGATGGATCTAAGAGGAGTTGTTGATTTTCAGTTTGTTCAGATTTTTACTGATTCTTAGGGTGGAGCAACAGATTCCAAGCTCCTTACATGCCAGACCACAAACCAGAAGCCCACAATTCTCTTCATTACTTTTTAACACTCTGAGAATATAAATTAATATTGCCTAGTCTTCAACCAGCATAAGTAACATCAAAGAAGTATTTAAGGTAACAACTTTGAGGTAATGGAGCATGTAGAAATAAGTACATTCTGGAAAGGGATTGTAGAAATAAATATGTTCTGGAAGGGGATTGTAGGTGCTCTGCCATTTGTCTGGGTGATAATCCCTGCTGTAAACCCTGGTGGGAAGACATAAAAGAAAGAAAGGAACAGTGGAAGGAAGACAAAGCAAAAGTATTAAGAAATGCTGATGTACAAAAAATAGTGTTTTACCAGAACACAGTGAGCTAGAACTAATGAGAGAAGCATTTTTTTTAAAAAACAGCATTTGCTTTTTTTATTGTGTAATAGCAAAATGAGTTATATAGGAACATTTAGAGGTTATTTCTCATATAGGAAATTTTGGATAATATCTACTCCTGCTCAAAGTGAGGCATTACACTTTTAAAAGTTAGGTATATAAATATTTTTATATATGTTGCTGTAAAAAGATAAAATTACAACAAATTTAACACATTGATTGACACACTAGAAAACACCTTGGGGCCATGGTGTTTTAGTGTGAAATATAATAAAAGCTTCAAAAACAAAACCATCCTTTCTAATTTAATGAAAGATTTGTTATTTTTTTATTGTTTTCTGTGTTTTTTAAATTAAAAAGTAACATAAAAACTTGAAAATTAGTAATGTAAAAAGTCATGTGAAAACTTGAAAAATAGTTCATATTGGGAAAATGTTTTTCTTGACTTGTCAGGCTTAAGTGTAATTTAAAGGTAAACATAAATAGAAAAATGAAATGTATTCACTTCTATTCATTTAATCCACATTTTTAGAATTAAATTGTCAATATTAATTGTAGCAATAAGAACGTCAACAAGTAAGATTTTCATGAACCGGCTGCAGAGTTTTGCCCAGGTTTGGGGGCATGAGGTTCAGAGAAGTTCATATTGAAAGTGTTCATGATGTATAACCGTCTAATTCCTCCTCAATTCTGTCATCCAGGGTCTGGCTTCCCTCTCCAACTATGGGAGGAGGTTTTTCTTTGTGTCATTAACTTTGTCCCAGGCCTTTCAGCCTCTTATATTATGTAATTGCATAAAAGATTGTGCATGTGGGAACTTGTCCCATTTACCTGAACTTTGACACAATAATACCAGTTGTAAGATAGTATAATAATTTAAGGTTCCATTCAATGGCCACTTCTTCTTGCACCCTGAGACTGACATTGACCAGGCAATGTCACAATAATGCATCATTCTTTCTTCAGACATAGGTTTATGGCTATACATTGGCCATCAGCTGAAATTCTTCCCAAGGGACTTTCAGATGGAACAGAAACAGAGCCTCCCATGTTAGGACAAAACTCACAATCAACACAAACAATCTAAAATGCCAAAATCTGTCAACCAAATGGGAACCCAAAGGGGACAAACACCACCCAAATGGCACCTCCATCACCCCAAACAGCACCTCCAGACAATGCCCTGTCACCCAAATGGGTGGCCTAGTTCCTCCATTCCCTGGGAACCACAAATGAGCTAAAAATCCAGACCAGGTTCCCTGGTTCCATTCAGCCTCATGACTTCCACCCCAAATGGTGCCTCCAGGTGAATGCCCTGCCACAGGGCTGGAAGGTTCAAACACTCCCCAAATGGGTGGAATCAAGGGTCTCGCTGTGCACACTGGAGAACTTACTCAGAGAAATGGCCAAGGCTGTCGAGATATTTCTAGATCCGTTTTCTTCTCCCCAAAGTTTAGGTAGCTAGGAGCTGTGTCTGATTCTGCAGAGGGGGAGAAGATACTCCCTTGGAGTTAAACAGGCTCCGGCAGCTGCCAGGACAGTTCTTCTCTCTTTCACCCAAAAAGATGGTGCTTCTCCCACGGAGACCCATGGCATGACCCAGGGCTGCTCCCTGCCTCTTCTAGCTGCGGCTGCAGTCGTGGGGTGCTGTTCTGCCAGGGTGCCAGTGGGCCTACCCAGAGACGCCAAATTCTGTTACCAAAAGCTCAGCACTTGTCCCCAGGGCTACATCAGAAGAATGAGGACAAGTGGTTTGAGGATATGGAAAGAGAAATTTACTAATTTGCCAGCAAATGAGGAGGTTGTCAGACTCCCATCTTAAAGTACCAATGTCCTGCCTCTCGGCAGGAATATAGAGCTTCTAAAAGGGAGGTTTTCAGCTTCATGTCATTGCTGTTCAATACAGTTGATGGTTCTGATTCATCCCATCTCTGGCTAAGACAATCTCCTGACCTCTGCTGGGACAATTCCCTTGAGCCATCTCCTGTGGTATGAAGGACAAAAAGACACTCCCATGCCCCTCCCAACTATGACCTAGGGCAGGAATGCAGGTTTTAATTCCCGAAAGGAGTAGGGTAGGTTTTAGAGAGACAGAAAACATTTTTACCCTTTTTCAGGCCATTCCCCCTGTTAAATGATTCTCTTTCCTGTCTTAGGCAACACTTACAGCCCTTTACTATAGCTGGTCTTTGGCCAATTTCCAGATAGCCTGAGGGGAGGGAGAATGATGGTGAGAAGGTAGTCTCTAGGTGGTGGCTAGGAGTATGAGCTTCTCCTTTTCTAGTTAAAAATTAGCCATTCCCTCATTGTTCTTTAATTGTGTTTTGTAATCTTGATTATAATACTTCTTATCTGTATTTTGCTATCTCATTAAGAGGTGAGGTTTAGGAATACAAAATTCTGTCTAAGTTGCCTTCCCATCTCCTACAGGGCTAAGCACATGCCTGCTCCACACTGGGTGCTCTGTAAGCATTTGGTGGAATTGAATGGAAATGAAATGAACTCATTATGTTAAAAAGAAATGGTTGTTCAACGTTGGAAGCAGCACAGAATAACAGTTAAGAGTGTAGACTTTCCAGTAAGACTAGTGAAAGTTCCAGAATTTCCATATCGGATAGGTTTAGGAGTGGTTTTCTATTTTGGAAGGGGAACAAAGGAATTTGTTTTAAAGCTTCATTTGCATAGAAATCACCTTGTTTTGACTAAATTGAATAGCCCCCTGAAGTTAATTCTTAGCACCACCTTTGCTAAAGACAGCTAAGGATTAAAATCATTGGTCTAAGCCTTGGTTTTCAAAAATGTAAAATAGAAATAACAATAAAATAATAATACTGACCCCATTGTGATTTGTGAGGATCATTGGGTTACTGTGTATTAAGTCTGCTTAGGTCTGCCACACTGTAATCACTCAATGAAAAGCTAACTGTTATTATTCTTACTATGATATCTTAAGTTGATTATATTCATAAATTGTTAGAATGTTAGAGCTCCAAAAAAGCAAAGATATAGGCTTTGGAGTCCACGGACCTAAGTGGAAATTCTGTCTCTGCTCCTTTTTTGCAGGATGACTTTAGGTAAATTATTCATCCAATAAAACCTTGATATGTGAGAATCACCTGGACATGTTAAAATTCATATTCAGGGCCCCACACCAGATATTCTGATTAAGTAGTTTTATAGTGAGGCCCGAGGATCTACATTTTACTAGTTTCCAGGCAATTCTGATCCATGATCTGATTAGAGAGACCAAAATAGATATTACTATACCAACTAAGATGAACTCTAAGGTTAAGGAAACAAAAGTTATCTATGGGTTGAGGGTTCAGGGCTCAGCTAGCATGGCAACTCTCTAAATTCCTATGGCTACAAGAAAAGCCACACGATTGCTAAACTCCCTAACAATAGAAGCTATCAGGCAAATTATCAAACTCCTCCTAACTCTGACTTACAACCCAGACTACTACAACTCTGATTGGACAGAAGACAGGCCTTAGAAACGTTCTTTTCCGATAAGCAACTGCAGACCTTAAGCCAGTTTCAGCTGACTTATAGAGGCTGCTCACAAACTGTCTTTGTGTCCTATAGTTCACCTTTTGACAGAAAGAGCCAAATTCCACCTCATTGTAATGCTAAAACCCACCCCAAAGTGAACACAGGATATGGTACATATATGTTTACCCATTACACATGCGCTTGGCTCCCCTCATCAATATGTATAGCTTTCCCCCCAAACCTGCTGAATATATATGACTGTACTGTGTGACACAGACCCTGTGAGGCATAAAAACCCACCTGCCCTTTCCCTCTTTGGAGAGAGAGCACCTTTGGGCCCATGCTGGAGGTGCTCTTCTCCTGGTTTGCAAGCTGTTATCTCCAGTAAAGCGCTCCTTTCTACTCTTTAGCCATTCTGGTGGTCTTCTGGTTGACAATGAACTCTGTAGGCCATAGTTTGCAAAATGTTGACTTAATCTCTTGAAGTCTCAGGCTTTCCCTCATAAAATAGGGCAGGGATACCTGCTTCACGGTTTTGTGGTGGAAAGCATCTGGCCCCAAATATGATTTATTGCAGGAAATCTGGCTCCTTGTACTCAGCAGCACTGGCTCCCTTCCTTCTAGATATCATCTCTTCAACTACTTCATCCAACCATGTGCAGCCAGTGTCAGGGAAGAGACCAAAGTCTCTAAAACGAAGTTGACAGAACTCAGGCAACAAATCAAGGACCATCAAACATTAAAGCGTGAGGAGAGACTGTGAAACACATCAGATTTATTTGGAAGAATATAGGTCAGTAATAGAATGGATTTCTCCCCTACAAATCAACCATGTATGAAAATCAAAAATTCCAGTCTGATGAGCACATTTTTCTGCTTTCAAATGCCAGAAAGCAAGTGGCCAGGGAGCAAGGAACGCCTGCACCATTACCGCTGGCAAACAACAGTTTCCTAATGAGTTTTGGAAATTTGACTACTTGCCTGTCTCTGATTCATTAATGGAATATTAGGAGAAAATTAACAGGCTCCGATGACCTCAGAAGACTTTTGAGGAGAAGGCCAAGTCCATACCGGTCTGAGTCAGTTACAAAGAAAATGGAACTTAAGTTTCCCCACGGCCTTGTGGCTGTTCAGGTTCTTGTTTGCAGGGCTAAGATGTGTACTCCAACATCTTAGCTGGGGACTGCCGTGCTGTTGCTGTAGAATGGGAACACTGAAGCCCTGCTGTCTATAATAAGCTAAATGAGCTCATTTGTTAATGCTTTTCCTTCCTGTTATACTTTTCAGTATGTTAGGCTGCTATTTAACTGAATTGTCACAATCTGTGGCATTATATAAGGATGTAATTTCTTTGCTGTATAATTGGTGAAGAACTTTATGATACTTCTGATGGGAGGGGGATAAAAACTATAGAGAAACATAAGGCTGTGTTTATATAAATGCAAAAATAACCAATTCCATCAACTCTCCCCAGAATGAGTTGGGCAAAAAAAACCCCACTAAGACTTCCTTTTCACTTTTTTTTTCTATGCAAAGAAAATATTTTAAACTGAATTTTCCCCTTTTCATCTATTGTTTGTGGACACAGGGTCTATAGCAGCAGGGGAGGAGATGAGAAAAATCTACTGAAAGCTGGTTCTGTTTAACAGATTAAACTAAAAAAAAAAATTTTTTTTAAAAAAGGAACTTTTAATGTTTTATTCAGACACAGCAATGGCAATATCATCAGGGCTGAAATCTGCCTTAAGGAAAGAATTTTTGTAATGGCAAACTCCTAAATCAAGCCTTGAAACAGAATCTGATTTATCTATATATGGGTAGATTTTCTTTGTTTTAATTTATTCATACACCCATTTATTCATTCAACAAACACTGGCTGCTGCCATCTGTGCTCGGCAGTGGGAAAAGGGGTGGAAAAGAATTTGTGCCCTCAAGGAGTGCTTTGATGTTTCTCTTAGTAGCTTCCATGGAATCCTAGGTGTGCTCCATCACAGCATATTCTGTGTTTTACTGAAACTATGTAAATACTTGTTGAGTATTTCCTCTGTGGAAAGCACAGGGCTGCATGGTCCCTGCCTACTCCATGAGGATTAAGGATTAAAGTTCTTGGCACCACCTCCCATCTGGGGCCTAGAAGGTATTTAATAGGTGTTTGATGAATGACTTAATGACCAGTGGGGAACTGTTGCTGGGAAAAGATTGACAGTGATAGTGACAGTGAATTTCAGTGATAGTGATCATGAACTTCAGTAGGATGAGATGGAGGAGGAGGACCAAGGCTTTTACCATCTGCTGGCAGCAGTAATTCTGTACCTCTCCTGCGGTCACACTTTTTGACTTTCTGATCTTCCTGCTTTTGCTTGGGTTTCCTTCTTTGGCCTCAGCCACTTTGTGACTCTCTTCTTTTCTTCCTTACTTCCCTGTCTCCCTTTCTGCTTCCTTCTCTCTCTTTCTCTTTCTTTCTCTCATATTCATTCTGTACACACTGTGGTCATAAAACCTGAGTAATGTTTCACTCCACCAGATTTATTCAAGGTGATGTAAGATTCAGCTGCTCACCGAGAAGCCCCCAGGAATCCCACGTCAGTGCCCCGGGGGGGTTAGGGCAGTGAGCCAGGCTCAGCGCCTGCAGGTTGGGTTGACCTGAGTCTCCACCGTAACTTACAGTATGTACGTACATACACGTGTGTCGCTGTATGTGTCTGCGTATAAATTTTATTCAAGGGAGGTCTAGATATTCTAAATTATGGAGCAAAAGTGCTGATTCTTCTGATGGGAATCCCAGTACCTGGAATGAGGGACTGAAATGGCTGAAGTGAAAGGAACTGAGGGGTTATTCCTTCTCGGAGGAAAAACACGACTTGAAGAATTCAGCTGTCATCTCCTCAGCACCACTTAGATATTTTAATTATATAGGATCATGGATGAAAGAAATGATATGTCTTCCTCAACTTTAAGAAAATCGTTACAAATGAAAGGCCTTACTTGCGTATTGCCTTTCAGAGTCAGTCCCTAAGCACATTCTTTGCCTTGGGTTCGAGGGCAGCGTCTCTCGCACAGGTCTGGGGACCACGTCTGCTTTTGCTCACCCTAAGTCCCCAGAGCCTCGTCCATGCCACGTGCTCAATGCACATCTAATGATGTAAAATAATTAGGTGTGTAAAAATCACTTTGAAATACTGCACTTTGTAGCTCAAATTCTCTAAATGGAATTCTTGACCAAATGACAAAATAAAAAGTCTAGGAGACCATAGGTGGCAAACCAGAACATGGCATTAAGGGACAGTTCCACTAATGGGATTTTAAACCATGGATATGAATTGCAATAACATGTTTTATTTTTAGGTAATAATTGTTTGAGGAACTCAGAATTGACATAGGGGCGCAAGGGTGGCTGTTACTTACGGCAGTGGTCTAGACATCTACCGTGTAAGTGGGTTGGTCTTTTGACGGAGGAAATGGAAGGAATAATTTATAAGGGAGACATGAGAGAAACAAAACAAAACAAAAGAAGCCCTGACTTCTGCTTACTGAGAATAATTTTCTAGTTTCAGCATCAGCAAATTAAATTACCACACTCAAGCTATGAGTAATCCCTGGATATATGGAATCCAAACAGGTGAACTCAGCAGGGTTAGTTTACTGACTGACTTGAATTACTATCTAAGTCTGATTAATTAGGTGACAATCAAATCAAATTATGCATGAATAACAAAGAAGTTGATTCAGTAGCTTACCTAAGACATAGTCACATTCTAGGGACCAGAAAGAAATTTAATTAAGCCTAAAAGAAATCAGCATATGAAAAAGTAAAAAAAAAAAAAAAAAAAAAAAAAAAAAAAAGAAGGGTACAAATGGAAAATAAAAATCCCAGAACAGTATCTGTCAATGATTTATTGAATTATATAGATAAACTGTTGATAAGAGCTGATAAGAATTTTGTCCAGCTTAATGGATTTTCTTCCCTACCTATTAGAAAACATTTTTCATACTATTATGTTATTAACAGAGGGTTTCAAACCATGACTAACAGATAGTTGCTTCCTGTGTTGAGGATACTGACTTCGTATAGCAGGAAAGTTTGTTTCAGGGAACTGATCAAAGTGCATCTGTAAGCAGGCAGCTGAATTGGACACAACTGAAAGGTTTGGTTCTTGAATGTGCTATGGCTCATTAAGGTAGTATTTGGAGCAGAGGGACAATTATTTCTTGGCTTCTGGTGCTTGCGTAGTTGTATAAACAGGCCACAGAGAAATAGAACAACCAAATCTTTCCTTTGCATCAATTTAAGCATGCATGTATGCACATGGCTATTGTCTCCGATGCCAATGAACCAAAACACAAGAATATTACTTCTAAATCTTGCCAAAATCCTTAATGGAACGACAGTACTTAAATATTTGACTTACAAAATAAGACTATATAAGGTAGTTTTGCTATTATGTTATGTTAACATTTAAAAATTCAGTGTCACTCTCTGGCACTTTCTTTTTTGCTAGTTATTGCTGAAATTGTAGTACTCATGGCCAGAAGTAAATGTGTCCAGGGCGCTTTTCCTGAAAGGGTGCAACTTGGCATCGTCAAACCTGGGTCTGGAATCTTGACTGCAACAGTAATCAGGATCAACCTGGGCCTGGTCTCTTCCCCTCACCATTCTCAGGGGGTGGGGGCCTTTACTTGAGATTTCATGAAGACAACAATAGAATTAGTTGAGGATGATTAAAATCATACTATAGATTAGAATGAGAACTATACTGCTTAACCTGAAAAGTAACTCCAGTATGGTTATATCAAATGGACTCCCTCAATGGGGAGGGGGGACTTTCAGAATCTAATTTTAAAATTTTTAGATTTTTAAATTTGGGGAGGCAATGCTGCCAGCAGCTTCTCTGTGTGGGCAGGAATGGGGCATTTTAATTGT
>VBSM01003176.1:74046656-74074713 GCA_008086735.1 Cheirogaleus medius | reverse complement strand
GTTTATCCATTCACCTGTCAATGGACACCTGGGTTGCTTCCACCTCTTGGCTGTTGTGAATGGCAACGCTGTTATGAACATGCAGATACAAATATCTCTTTGATATCCTGCTCTCAGCTCCTTTGGGTAAATACCCACAAGTGGAGTTGCTGCCTCAGATGGTAATTCTACGTTTAATCTTTTGAGGAACTGCCATGCTGTTTTCCACAGCGGCGACACCATTTTATATTTGGAGCGTATCTTTGTTGATGAAACCTTTTTTTGTTGTTGTTATGAAAATGTGAGGCAAGCATGCCTTCTGCCCTGAGGAAAAGTTGTCACTGGACATTTTATTGAAGTCAGCAGTGCCTTGTCTCTTGGTGTTCAGCGCAGGGCAGAGGGGGACTGCTTAGCATAGGAAGTTCAGGTCTTACCGATGTGAAGGGGTCTGTATCTCAGTCCCTTTCAAGTTGGTAACGTGTCTGTATTACCATTGGCGTTATCCACTTGTGTTTGCACAAAGGCTTTCTCTGCTGAGGAGAAAGGGGACCACAACACTGCCTGCCCTGTACCTATGAAACACCCTCTGTGGCTATAGAACCTCAGAGAGTCACTGTTAAATTTTCCTGCCTACCATCCTGTGAGCTCTGGTATAAAAGAGCCTGCATAATAAACGTAAACATAACAAACATATCTTCTTGATAAAAAACAGTATGACAACGTAAGTTCCATTTCAACGGAAGAAGTGCTTTGCCACTCACCGGAGCAATGCCTCGGCTGTGAAAACAAGAGGCATCGAGCTGCATTCTGAATCCTATTAAAATAAATGACACCGCCATTTCATTTGTCTGAATGAGACCTAACCCTGTGGAAAAAACATTAGGGAAGAAATTTCTATTCATATTTAGAGCCTTCTTTTAAAATGGAGAACCATTTTTATCTCTTTCAAATGAAGATTCTCATCACCCTCCCCTCCCTCACACACACCCCAGAGTCCCATAATACGGCTTTCTACATGCGTGATTAGTTTCTTTCTCTATACGGATTTTTGGGGAATTGTCATTTTCTGCCTACGAAACAAAAGAAGATTTGATTCAGAAGATTAAAAACACATTCTTGCCACTCTAATTACAAAGATTAAAAGCACTGGGCCTCATCTGAACAATGAATTTGGAGAATAAAATGTATTTTTTGTCCTGATGTTTAGCGGGCTTGAGAGAGCACATTTCACTTGCCCCAGACGTCACCGAATGGAGCCTTGCCGGTGCTGGGCGCCGACACCCACACGCCGCACTCTGCGTGCCATCTAGCGTGTTTGCAAGGACAATGACACTTCGCTGCAGAGCCAGGGGCTTGTGATTATCAAGAGGCACTTGGCTTGAGCTATTTAAGTGGCACAAATATAAAACGTTAAAAGTATTTTTGTGTGTTTGTATTTGTGTTTCGTTGTACTCACATGAATAAGAAAATAGTTCTTTTTCACAGGTCTCGGTAAATGAAGTGATCAAGAAAAAAATGTGTCCTTCATGTGTTCAACAGCAGAGGAAACTGCTAGCTAAATTTAGGATGCTATATAGTGTAATAACACTAAAAATAGTTTTTAATTGGTCCAATTACCTCCTGGTCATTGAGGATTTCTATATAGTTTTTGAATTATTATCTAGGTTCCTGGAATGATTGATTTTACATATCAACTTGGAGGGTATTGTTCAATGAGATCAACATCTAAACCAATGAACTCTGGGTACAGTAAATTGCCCTCCATAATGTGGGTGGGCCTCACTCAATCAGTTGAAGGCCCAAATAGAACAAAAAGACCTGCTTCCGTGAGCTAGGGGGAACTCTCCAGCACACTGACTTTGGACTTCATCTGTACCACAGGCTCTCCTGGATATCAAGTTTGTTGGCCCACATTGTACATTTCGGGTTTGTCAGCTTCCATAGTTATGTGAGGCAATTCCTTCTAATATAAATTTCTGTGTGTGTGTGTTTGTGTACATACACATACACACCCTATTGGTTCTATTTTTCTGGAGAGCCCTGACTAATACAGTTCCTTTCCTAGATTTACATTTGCTTTCTTCCCCTGAATTCTTACATTTTGTAAGGTGAACTCACATCAGTGTTTTGCTTTTTTTCCTTTAGTGGGAAATTAAGATAATTTATTCTCTATAACTATAAAAAATAGATGTTATCTTATATATCAGTCAGCCTTCCAGCGAGAAAGAGAATTCCACTCAGAAGAGTTTAACCAAAAAATGACTATTTATAGAAGAGTGGGTGGAATTAAGGAAACCAACTAGTCACAGTGAGCCCCTCAAGGAACTAGCATCAGAGGGAAACTGTTATCACCTGTGGGCCTGAAGGGGCAGGGGAAGACACTGTGACCGGAGCCCATGACAGCTGGAGTCCTGGAGGGACCACCTGGCAGGGGCTGTCATTGAAGAAGATGGCCACAGTGAGGCTAGGACTGGAGCAAGGAGCAGTGGAAGAAACACCCATGTCTCTCTCTTGTCCTACCCTCTGATCTGCCAGTCCTCCCACTGGCTGAACCTAACCAGACATCAAGGGCTGAGATCTGGAAGCTGCAGCCCAGAGCAGCCAGCCTCTTGGGCACACAGCAGGGCAGAGAGAACGGATCTGAGGATGCAACAGAATAGCTAGCACGCCCATGAGAAAAGTCCGAAAGATTTTGCTGACTGCTAAGAATAATCCCCGATTCCCTCCAATGAACCTCCCTGGCTTTGAAGGCTGTGTGGCCACAGAAGCTGGATGATACTCGCTGCCCTGCCCACGTGGATTAAACCCACTTCTGCTTGCTCCTCCCCGCCTCTGAGCAGCAGCAGGTGGCTGCAGAATGGAGCAGTACCCCTTAGGCCATATGGACCGCATGGCCACTTGGAATCTTTTTATCTGTCCTTTCATTTCAAGTTGGTGACATGTATAACCACAAGGAAATGAAAACCTCTCTGAAGTGGTTTTGAAGAATGCAAACATTGATAAAATCCATCAACTTTTCCTAACGTTTTTGGGAAGAACGCATGCAGGTAAAATTTTAAGTCTTCTAGTTCACACAATGAACCTCACTTTATTGGACAAAAGAATCCCGCAGCTCAGCCGTCCAGTGTTTTAAATGATTGGATGCAAAAGAAAAATTTATAAAAATGAAATGAACTTTCTAGAACAGCCATGTGTGATATGACTGGGTAGAATAGGCAGGGGACCTGTAGGCAGAGCATGGGGAGGAGGTCAAAATTTAAGCCTATCCTGAGCATCAAGCATTTATTATAATAATGACTGCAAAGCTAGCTAATATGAACAAGTGCAAAGGAAAGAAATCCTGACGCCCCTGTATTCGAAATTCTTCCATTCACCAATTCCTCTGGGCAAAAGCATCTTATTTCTGAAAGCAGACGTTCCTTAAGTTGCAGGAGGGTGGGCGGACTTTTTCTTCTGAGTTAGTTTTTGAGATCTTTTCCTGTAAAAGGGGAGTTTGGAGATGATGAAGATACATTTCATATTCTTCACAATATTTTTCCCTAAGGTCAGCACTGAATTCCAATTAACAGCCAGTGAACTGAGGATGAGACTGTCAACCTAGCTCACTTCTCAACCTAGGACTCCATATGTAAAGTAGAGAGAGGCTGAAGAAACAGTGAAGGAAAATTTACATTAGAAAAATGCTGAATATATCTATTCATCCTCATCGTTAACCTCAATTGCACAGTACAAATAACATTTTGTAATGATGTTTGCAAAGGCATTTCTTGGAGAGTTGCTGAAATGTTAGCTTTCTGACTTCAGTTTGACTTTGATTCATTCTTCTAGATTTTTAGATGGTCTCACACACATACTATGGTTAAATATATTGCTTCTTACTTCACTTACAGAAATATGTGGTCCTCACAGCTCAGCAACAGATGGCCAAAGTTTACAAAACCACTAAGAAAACATACTGAGTGTATTAAAACAAAGTTGACAGCTAACACTGAACCCTTTCTTTCATGTTTTAATTCATAAGGTAACAGTGCTCTAATCTGGAAAAAGAAAACACTGAAAATCATTTTAAAAGCACTAATGCCCCATTTAGCTGTCCAGAGAAGTTTCTTTTCTTTCTTTTTTGGATTAAAAGGAATCAAGTAATGCTTACTTCTAAGGGAATGGTTACATGTACAACCTTGAGGAAAAAAATTGCTGATGTGAATGACATCCCATTGCATCACTGTGATGAAAATAGAACTATCTTCATGATACTATTTTGTGGATACTATTTTGTTACACACAATGGTATTAATGAAAAGTCTGGAAAAAATTGGGAAGTAATTATTGTTTGCATGGAAGCTATTCAACTACTTACGCAAGAAAATCTCTCAACAACAATATAACATTCTCCAAATGTAAAGGGAAAATTTACATTTTGATGTCTACTGACATTATATACATAAATACATATATACACATATGTAAAATCTCAGATACCACTCTCATGGTTAATCAGAATATCTCAAAAATTATAGAAATAAAAAATCTAATTTGAAAATACCTTTGTAACATCACAGTCAATTCATTTGCTTATTTATATTTAATTGATTGAATTAAGTCTTTGAAAAAATATTTTTAAAAAAAATCTCCCTTTGTTCTTTGCCCAAACCCATCTCAGTCTGCAATGGGATGATCAGAGGGCCTGGGTGAGATGATCCTGCTGCGGTACCCAGAAGCACACGCATATGTCTGTCTTTCTGTCCTTAGGTCACCTCCCTGCTCCCGTCCTGCCACAATGGCATTAAGGGAAGGTGCAGAGCAGAGCGAGGACATACCACGAAGTCCAGACAAGTCCTTCTATGGAAGTCCGGCAGGACAACCTTTCTTGTGGGTACTTCAGTCCCTCGGGGGCAGGCTGTGTTTCTAGGAATTGAATCGTGACAGCATTTACCTGGGGAATTCAAAGAGAAGGAAGGATCACTGGCACCTGTGAGCTTCTTTAACATGAAAGTGACTCTCACAATCTAGAATAAGGAAATACAAAGTCACCATTAAGTGACACAGAAATGTGACAATGAGGGAGAGGAAAGCAATGGAACATAATTTCAGATAGGCTGCATTTCTGCCAGAGGATATTTTGTCTTTCTAAAAGTTTAACGATGCTAGAATTTCTATGGCATGTATGATGCTCAGGTGGCTAAAAAGCATACATGAATCAGTATAGCGGACTGTGTCTACGTCTCTTTTATTTTTTCTTGTCTTCTAATAATACCAAATATCTCTGAATCACCTTTGTTGATAAGGAAAGCACAGTTACCCCAATTTTCAATCATGTTGAGCAGGGTGTGAGGTCAGGCACCCTCTTGCCCTGCTGTTGGGAGAGTACACTTGGGCAGCTGTCTGGGAGGTGGTGGCACCACTGTGTCCAGCTAAGCAGATGCATGCCTTTGGCCCAGCCATCCACCCTGGGGTGCTCCTTGGGCTATTCTCACGATAGGCCCATAAGGGGACACCTCCATGGGTGCTGATTGCAGGTTGTTGGTGGGGGCAGGTTGTGGAGACAACCTGAGGTTCATCAGCGGGAGTGGGTGGATAGAAGTAAGGGATGAACAGCCTTGGAGGACTAGACTACAGTTAGATGCAACAGATTCCATTTTCATATAGCAACATATTATAGTGTTGACTAAAGGTAAGAAACAGGATGGGATAGATACTGTATTTCCATTTATATAAATTAAAAATAAATATGCACCAAACAATAAGTACACATGTCAAAAGAACTCATGCCAAGAAATTTTTTATACATGCTACAGTGTTTCATTAGGGAGGGGAAAGGGTTGACTGCAATGATAAAAAGGAATAAACATGTAATTGGAACAAAAGTGAAAAATATCTGTGATCTCTCAACTCGATTCTAAACATTTATTAAGGCTCTACTTTTTCCAGTTGCTTTATTTGAATTGGTGCTTTCTGATGGTATCTGAACCTAAATTTGATATATGAACAGCAAGATAATGAGACTTTATAATTTTAGATAGAAAACTGCATGTGCCACAAGAACAGGGAGAAAAATAAAAATTAATTAGTGGAGGAAAGAGAATGCTTGGTGTGATAAAATGATGTATAATAAATGAGAGTCTATCTTCAATATAGCTTTTATCTCAAGTGATGCTGGAAACCATTGAAAACCAAGAAGTATAATTAAAAATATGCTATAATGTGAGAGATTTAGAGAAAATTTAAATGCTATTTAAATTATTTGTACAGTTAGTCTTCTATGGTAAATAAAATTTTAGAGGTATGCTTAGATATCTGTATTTATTAGTCCCTAATTAACAAACTCAACATGTCCTAATAAAACTAATACTTAGGACTTCCTCCCACTGCGCCCAAATCACTCATTAATTCAACAAATATTTATTAAATATCTATCGTGTGCCAGATACTGGGGCTTAATGACCATTTTACACCATGGCGTCCAGATTTATATCTCTACCCCAGACTTCTCTGAATTCCAAACTCATAGCACATATATTCCTGCCGGACTGTCTCAAAGGTACCTTGAACCCAACAGGTCCAAAAACAACTTTGTGATTTCGTCCCTAAAACTGTTGTTGTTCTTTCAGTTTTTCCTCTCGGACAACACTTCATCATTCACCTATTTGTCACAAGCCAGACACTAAGTGATCATCCTCGTCATTGCTGTCACTTCTCTTATCCAGCCATTTCCCTAGCTCTTGATATTTCTTAATCCATCACTTTCCCCATCTTGACAGGACTCTTGCGTCTGCCCAGCCCTCTGCCTCACTCTCTGCACCAGGCCATATCTGGACATGTCATTTCTTGTCCCTTCTCTCCTCTTAGAAAACAATGTCTCTTTAAATTAAAGAAAAAATCCTGAAGGGGCCAGCGATGCTTCCACATCATGCTCCCAGCCCCCCAGCTTTCTAGCCTCCTCTCATCCCACCTCTCTCTTACCCTCTTTGCCCTTCTGTGCTGGTCTTTAAGTCCCTTGTATGCACTATGCTACCTCCTGCCACAGGATCTTTGCACATGCGATTCTCCTAGCATTGGCATGCTCTCTCTCTCTTTCCTTCTTTGCTCCCCTTCTCCTCCTTTTTGCATAATTCATCTATTCACTCACAAATACTAACTGAGTATCTATGACATGCCAGGCACCGATTTAGGTGCTGGAGATTCAGTGATGAAATAAAACTCCCTGCAGTCTTGAAGGTTCCATTTTGGTGGTTTGAACTTAAGACTGTGGCGGATTAACTCCAATTTAGCTCAACATTCCTGCTTCAGGGGAGTCTGACTCCCGAAACTAGATCAGGTCTCCTCGTTACAAGTTATCAGAACCCCATGTCCCTCTTCCTAGCACTTGTGGCAGCTTGTACTTTTGCATCTGTTTGAGGTTCTTTTGAATAACGCCTGACCCACCCATTGGTCCATAAGGTTCGTTAGGGCAGAGGCAGCTGGTTTTGCTCATCACAGTATCCTCAGGGCCTTTCACTGGGCCACGTGCATAGAAGATGCTCGATATAGTAAATATTTACTGACTGAATCAAATGCGATAGAAAACGGTCACTGCCTCAAGCTTGTCCAGTGCAGAAGGCAGATGAGTACACCAATGACACTGTGAAGCAATGATGCTAACTCAGAAGCACAGTATATACAAAAGCTGGAGGGACATATAAGGTCTCTCATTTTGTTATTTGCCTTTTTTTAAAATGGGAAGACAAGTGCACTTATGTGTTGAGGATGAACAGCCAGTGGAGAGACAAAAAAGATACACAAAGGAAAGACAACTTCCCTGGAGAGAGGGAGAGAAAGGGGCTTAGGAGCCTGTGGAGGGACAGACGGTGGGTGGCAGTGGTTGGGGATCTCTGCCTGGTGGTTTCAATTTCTTCATGGAGTCATAGAGTAGGTCTTTGCTGCCTAATACTGTAGCCACTCACCACATGTGATGACTGAGCACTTGTGGGCTGGGCACAGTGGCTCACACCTGCAATCTCAGGGCTTTGGGAAGCCGAGATGGGAGGACCACTTGAGGCCAGGAGTTCGAGACCAGCTTGGGCAACACAGCAAGACCCCATCTCTACCAAAAATTTTAAAATTAGCCAGGTATGGTGGTGCACACCTGTAGTCCCAGCCACTCAGAAGGCTGATTGCTTGAGCCTAGGCTGCAGTGAGCTGTGTTCATACCAATCTGTGTGGGAGTAAGACCCTGTCTCTAAAAACTAAATAAATACATGAATAAAGAAAGGGGGAAAATGCACATCACATTTTAAAGACTTTGTACAAAAATTTAATATATCTCATTAAAAAATTACCTGTTGAAATGATAATATGATGTATTGTTATTTTTCAAGGCAGTTACGTCCTATAAAGTTATCCTGAACACTGAATTAGTAAATACTGAAACATTGCTCCTAGAGGAAATACGAAGTTAGGTTCCTACAAGCCTCTGGTTCCCACGTTTTTGTCAACTGATCAATATATAACCTTGTGTTATCTGTCTTTCTGTTTAAAGGCACCTTTTAAAATCTATATTGTTGATTCATTAACATGGAACTCACGGCCAACAGCACTGTAACTCACATCTGAATGAAGCTTTTCTTACACATGTGTTTTCTCTGTAAGGCACATCACAGCCTTAGGAGCACTGGATAGCACTTTAGCTCTATGCTTGGGGCCACTTAAAATGGTGAAATTGCTAACAAAGAGCACAAAAATGGGAAAAACATGGCATTAAATACACTGCAAAAAGGACACTTGTCTACACTCTGAGCTGAAACAAGAAGAAGAGCATTGCCTTGTTGGACCTCAGTTGGGAGCATGCATGTTGAGCGGCTCAAATTTTTCGCAACTCTGTAAGTCTGCAAATGAGTACAAAAGTGCCATTTTGGGGTTACAAATAAATTTTCTTGAGTAGGTGAATTTGCAAATACAAAACCAGTGGACAATGAAGATTGTATCTTGGATATATTGGTTAAATAAAATATATTATTAAAAGTAATTTCACCTGTTTCTTTTTACTTGTAAAAAATGTGGCTACCAGTAAATTTAAAGTTACATATGTGGCTTATATTATATTTCTATTGGACAGCCCTAGGCTAGCTCATCACGACCGAGGGAATCGTAAACTGGTCAGGGAGCCTTGAAGGGCATGTTGAAGGGTGGTTACAGCCCTTAGACCCAAACACGCAGGCCTCTGCCTGGGACCTTGCAACAACTCACTGCCCTTTTTTGGCTCCTTCCTAAAAAATTTCTAAGGCCCTTCTGGTGCCTGGGAACAGCTGGGGCTGCAGTGCTCCCTGGGTGGGGTCTTGAGCCCTCATCAGACTTTCATGGGCCCCATGGCTCTCCCCTTTGGGGAGCTCCAAACCTCAATCCCCTCTCCCACACTTGGGATTGACCCAATGACCAAGGGGCTCTGGGACTTGTGCCCATGGGGTTATCCTTTGGGACCATAGGAGGGCGGCCTGGTATGGTATTTTTTTTGGATTATGTGGGGTTGGGCTACCAGAATGGTACTGATGTGCTGATGTGGGGTGACTCTCACTCATGTCGGACCAGGACCAAGACTCTTCACATGCAATCACTAGACAAGAACCAAGTACAATAAGTCAGTACCTCTTTTCTACCCGCTGTTCTAAGTCTTCACTGATTAATCACTACACCTCACATGGGCCCATGAATTTTATAACACATTAAAAATCACTTTGTTTATATAGACAAAGTCCCTGAAAACAATCTCTTTTCTGCAAGGTAGTCTTGGGGGAGGGTGTAGAATGGCTGTGGTTGGGGTGGGGTGACCAGTCAGATATACACTAAAGGGCCAAAATCAAGGTAAGCAGTTTAGGGGCAGAAACTGAGAGTTCTTCAGAGCATTATAGAATGAAGGCAGCTGGGGAAAAGTATTTCTCTAATCCTACTAACTATCTGTCCTCTAAACTTCAAGTCAGTTAGGAACAGTGAACACCTGACTCCCACATCTGGCTTCTTGCATTTGGCCAGGTCCTTCCAGCAGGGCTCCCAGAATCCCCTGGGGCACCCTGGCAGGGAATAGGGGCTGGGGGGGGCAGTGAGGGACTGTGCTCCCCCCACCGCCTCAGGTGTGCTCTGGAGGTTCAGGAATTGTTTAATATATGAGGCTCTTCTTAAGAAAAGGGAATCTACACCTAAAATCAAGCTTGCAAGGCACTGCCCTACACCCTGTAAGCGAAAACGGAGGAGGGTGAGGAGGGAAGAGCTCCCAGGAGGGCTGAGGCTGAGGTAGGAGTAGAGTTGGGCTCAGGACAGCAAAGCACCTCCTTGGGACACGATGGCCCTGATTGGGAATGAGCTTTGCATTAGGGGCTAACTCAAGTGCTTCTGACGTGGGAAAGCACTTTAGATTTAAAGTAGTCTTGAGAATACTGCTTTTATGATCAGCCATTAGATGCTCTGGAGCAGATTAATGAACATTCCCAATTAGATTCTCACTCACATTCAATTCTCCATTCTACCGCGATGTTGCTAGAGGCATATTCCACAGACATGAGATTATTGTGTGCAGGAGGTGGTATCTTTATTGGCTTTGCTGGGCAGAAAATAAGTTAAAATATGAAATTATCTGTTTTACTTAAATGGCTACTTTATTATTATTATTATTATTATTTTTTTAGATAGAGTCTTGATCTGTGGCCTGGGCTAGAGTGCTGTGGTGTCAGCCTGGCTCATAACAACCTCCATCTCCTGGGCTCTGGAGTAGCTGGGACTATAGGTGCACATCACCATGCCTGGCTAATTTTTTTTTTTCTATATTTAGTAGAGACGGGGTCTCACTCTTGCTCAGGCTGGTCTCGAACTCCCGACCTCAAGCAATCCTCCCGCCTCGGCCTCCCAGAGTGTTAGGATTACAGGTGTAAGCCATCTTGCCCAGCCTTAGATGGCTACTTTAAAATACAGATCAATCCATTCCTTTGGTTTCCCCAGATTATTTCCTGTCTTGGACACATCTGTTCTTGCTGCATTCCTTTTGGCTTGCAATATGACACAATGTAAGGAAATGGATTTAGGATCTAAGCTGCTGCAAATTTTGTGCATACAGAGTAATCATCATCATAATTTTTTTTATCCTTTGTGTATTTGCAGAGAACTACTTTTATTAAAATGAGTTTTAAATTTCTTTGTAGTTTTATTCAGTACGTGGCTTTCCATAACAATAGTCCAAATAGTGAATTTGACAAATTGTATACTGTAAAAAAGAATTCATTTCTTATCAGGTTTAAAGAAATATCTCCATTGTCTCATCAGGTACTATTGT
This sequence comes from Cheirogaleus medius, assembly GCA_008086735.1. Classification (NCBI taxonomy): domain Eukaryota; kingdom Metazoa; phylum Chordata; class Mammalia; order Primates; family Cheirogaleidae; genus Cheirogaleus; species Cheirogaleus medius. Next base: position 74,063,441 of record VBSM01003176.1, on the reverse strand, counting down.
GTTCTTTCCTGTACTATAGGAAAATGCTCTCTCTGCTGTGCATAATTTTGTATACATGCATCTTTGCAAACTGTCATTCTATGCTTTTTAAAGCCAACTCACATATCCTTGCTGAATTACTATTATTTAATAGAAACATCACAACTTTGATTTCTTGGTGCTTATTTTCTAGGGAAACGTAAAATAAATGTGACCCAGACTTGCTTTATTGGAACACCTATGGGTTATCTTTAATTTAAAAGTAACTTTGAAATTAGTTTTGCCACTTTTTTAAAGAACTCTTTTATTATTCTAAAAATCAACTTGCCTTCCCATGCCTTTGATGCTTCAGTCAGCCCCTGTTGATACAGAATGGACCCACCAAATGCAGCGAGAACAAAGTGTTCATTAATGCACACACCACTGGTAAATTTTCCATAGTAATACTCTATATTCTCTTTGCTGTCTTATCACTTTTCTGGACAGCTTTCTCTGTTCTGCAGATGTCTTCATTAGGCTGCCTATGATGACTCCTATGGCTTTTCCTGTGAGGTTCTAGTTAATTCCGAAGCTCTTGGTACACACGAATGGCTTACATTTTTCCCCCTAAAATGAACTTCCTTGCCTTTGTGAATCCCGAAGCTTATCAGGCGACATGCCGGCCAGGAGTAAGTTTTGTTGCATGTTCTCCACTCTTAAGGAACTAAAATAATCATGGGACCCAGCAGATTCTGACAGCTCTCAGAACTCTCTCGAAATGTCCAGCAGGATTTTATGCGCATCTACCGTGCAATCCTAACTCCACTGCACTCACCTGTGGTTTTCTCATTCTGCTCTCTGACTTCTCTCGGGGCTGTTCACCAGAGCAGCTGCTTGGCTGTCTTGCAAGCTTTATGCAGATATTTTAAATTACCTTTTAAAAAATTAGGAAACTAATAATCTAGAACATTTGGAAAATATAGAAAGAATAGAGCAAAAGTTAAAATAACTTGTAATCTTACCATCAGGAGGAAACTACTTTAATATTTTAGTGCATTTCCTTCTAGCCTTTTTGTTGAAACACACACATACATGTAAAGACACTGTTATGTGTGACAGGGTGTCCTAGTTGAACCTAAACTGAGTTCTCCTGAGCTTGACTGTTTGGGAATTGGTTGGGTACTGACCCTTCCAGGCATGAATGTGTGTTTGATATGCTTGGGGGCATAGTTCTCTGGAGGTGTTTCATTGGGAGGAGTACGTAGTGCATTCTTGTTGTGTTTCTGATGGCCCAAGTGAAGGTACTGATGAACACAAAGACAGTGGGGAGAATGGAATGGTATCTCTTTTCTACCTGGCCCTCCAGATGGGGTTGTAGCCTTTAGAGGGAGAGGAATTGGAATAGCAGATGAGTGACTTGCTTTTATGGATTTTGGAGCCTGGGGTGACACCATGCTAGAACGGGAGAGAGGGCCATTCCCCACACCATTGTGTATCCTGGCACCACGATGATGTTCTGGGGCCTGAGCCCTGTTTGAGGGCAGACATGGGCATATCCCTGCTGGGCATCAATAGCCCTTCATATGATGTCACCAGCAGTGGACATAGTCAGAGATGCAGGAGCGGGACAATGTGCTAGGTGTCATGCGGTGACTGCACCTGAGAGTCGGATATGAGCACACGTGAGTGTCCCTTTGGGAAGGACTTTTAAAGGGGAGTCCCGGGTTCTCAGGTGCAGATGGGAGCAAGAACGGGCACTTTGGTGTAGAACACTGTGTGCCAGCATTTGTATTTGCAGGCTGGTGACGTCCGTGATGCTCCAATTACATACATCTTCATCTCTCTCAATCACATGTTCTCTATTAAAATTGGGATGTATTTTGTGTATACTATTTTGTATCCTGAACTTTTTCACTTAATAATTTCTCCTATGCCATTAATCTTTTAAAAGGCTTTTAAAAAAGATTTAACTTATAAAGTGAATATTAGAAAAAGAGAGACCATCCCTGCCAGTAACCTCTCCAGACATAAATATTAATAACTCTGTGTCACCAGAAGGTAGTGTATAGAGAAGATAAAATGGGAAGAAGAGAGGACACAGATACCTCTTTATTTGAAAATAATTGACACGCATAATGAATGAACACATAGTTATTGAGTTCTCACTCTTTAGGCACTGGTGTAGGGAAAGCAAAAAAGGTAAAAACAGATTTTGTCTTAAGAAACTCCAGACCTAGTTTGGGCTGCAAGAGTTGAACTTAGGAAAAAGTAAATAATACAAGAGTTAAATCTATTTAACGGTAGCATGAAATATTTCACAGGAAAGTGCATGCTAATGAATGGTGCAGGCAAGAGTGAATCATGAGATAATCATTGCTGTGAAGAACCCTTGCAATCATGTTGCCCAAACTTCTCTTTTGTTCCTCTAAGCTGTCACACAGGACAGATTCAGCAATTGTTTGCATCTCCTCTCCCAACCGTGGCCACCAGCACCCCAGCCCCTGGAGGGTAAGGGTTCGGCCTGGGTATTGCCATGGGTCAGGGCCTCTTCACATAGGGAAGTGTTTATTTTAAGCCCTCCATAAAGTTTGTGGAAATAACATTGAATAGAACATGTCATTATTTAATTACCAATTCAATTAACGCCATCAGGAAAGTCCTGTGATACTTTAAAGATGTTTTCAGGTTGGGTGACCGTGAAAATAGACTGAAATAATGGAAATAGGGAACCAGAAGGATAAACTGGTTTTAGAGGAAGATCACAACTGGCACCTGCGTCAGTTCCCAGGGCTGCTGAAACAAAGTTCCACAAACTGGGTGGCTTCACACAGCAGAGATTTATTCTCTCACAGTTCTGGAGGCCAGAAGTCTGAATGAAGGTGTCAGCAAGTCCACGGTCCCTCTGAGATCCTGGGTAGAGAACCTGGTTGTCTCTTCCAGCTTCCAGTTCCCCGAGCAGTCACGGGGAGTGCCTGGCATGCAGCCACGTCACTCCAGTCCCTGCCTCCGTCACCACGTGGTCTCCTTCCCTGTGTGTCTGCCCCTTCTCCTCTTGTAAGGGCACCGTCCTCTTGGATTTAGGATCCAGCTACTCCAGTATGACCTCATCTTACTAATTACATCTGCAATGGCCCTATTTCCAAATAAGATCACATCCCGAGGTACTAGGGGGTTAGGACTTCGACATATCTTTTGGGAGACAAAGTTCAACCCATTATTGTACCTTATCTTTCATTGTCTTTTAAATCTCCTGACCACAGAGTATCCTGGTACATTTTCCCTTCATCCCTGGGATGTTATTATTATCCCCATTTTGCAGACAAGGCTCACAGAAATTGAGTGACTTTCTAGGGTTACGCAGCCAGTGAAGTGATCAAGCCAGTGATGCAAACCAGTCAGCCAAGTTCACAAGATCCTCACAACACACACTGGCCCATTCGTCCAAGGAACAAGTACCTACTATGTGTCAGGCACCCTACTAGGAGCTGAAGATGTGGCAGGAAGAGAAACAGAAAAATTCCTGCTTTCATGGAATAGTCCTTCCAGTGGGGAAGCCCATCATTAAACAAGATGAACAAGACGCATACATCAGTGCTATGCGTAGGTAGTGATAAGTACCATGAATAAAAATAAAGCAGGAAAGAGGAATAAATAGGAAGTGTTGGAGTGAGAGGTTGCAATTTAATTAGGGAACGCCCCCCTGAGAAGGTGATGTTTGAGTAAAGACATGAAGAAGGTGAGGGAACAAACCATGCATCCACCTGAGAGACAAGGACCCCAGGCAGAGGGACCCGCAAGTACAGAGGGAGCAGGAGCAAAGAGCTGGGGGGTGGAGAGACCAGCAGGGGAAGACCGTGTAGGGCCTCCCTGGCCATCACAAGGACTTTGGCTTTTATTCGGAGAACTTTGGGGCATTGTTCTACGGTTCACAGTAGAGGAGTCACATGATCTCATTTGATTTCGGTAGGTCACTCTGGCTGTGCTGTCAGGACAGGCTGTGGGAGGGCAAGAGTAGAGGAGGGGAGCCCAGTGGGCAGCGTACTGCAGTGACCGGGACAGAGGGGACGGTGGCTTGGGCCAGGCTAGTGGCAGAGGAGGTGGTGAGGAGAGCTTAGATCCTGAATATTTTTTGAAAAGTTGAAAGGGGTTCATGACTGATTGGATATGCAGTCTGAGGAAAAGTAAAAAGGCAGGGACGGCTTGAAGGTTTTTGGCCTGTGTCACTGGAAGGGTGAAGGTGCCACCCTTTGAGCTGGGGATAGAACAGGTTTGGAAGGGAACGTCAGGAGCACGGTTCTGGATGTGTGAAAATGGGGATGGGAGAGAGGGAGCAAGCACATCCGCCCACCTGGCCCAGCCAGCCTTCCGTTGCTTCCACGGCATTCGCAGAGGTGAGACACCAGCCATGGAGGTGGGTGGTCCGGCCTGCGCTGGAGAGGCTGAGCTTCTCTTTGGAGAAGAAAGTGGGGTTGTCCTTTTCTGCCTCACTGGTAGATATCACACTGTGGCTTCACTTTGTTTGTCTACATCTAGCAACCTTCTTGGGCACCAGACACACAGCAGGTATTTCATGAATATTTGCTGAATGAATGAATGAATGATGGATTGTACACGGGGAGAACTACAAGATATAATAAGATATTTTATATGTGTGTGCGTATATGTATATATATGAAACAGCTTTGGCTGCATTTAGAACTGCTCACATAGTTGTGTTAATAGTAGCAGACTTTATAATTTTAAATCATCATGTGCTTTTTTTCATGCTAGTTACAACTTATATTAGTTCAACTTGGCAAATATTGATTAGGACTAATTAGTTTCATTTTTCATATATATTATATCTCTGCTAGGCTCATTTAAATATTTAAAACAGCTTTCAAAAGCCTGTTAATTTAATAATTTGATTTCAAGGGGGACCCATATCAGAAACTAGAAAATCTAGGCTAAAAACAATGTGGCAATTACATGTGAGTCACTTGGATTGGACTTCATGGAGAAAATATGGTTATATGGAAATGTTGTGTTGGGAAATGAGCATGTTGTGTAGTTCCTTTTAAAATAAAGTTGTCAAGCACAGAGGTCATGACTGTATGGTTAACAAACATCAGGAAGAAAAGGTGAGTCAAACATGAAAATTTTCCAAATCACCAGTTCTAATACAAGGTAGACAAAATTGGTTAAAAGACTCTGTGGTCCGTCTGGAACCTAACTGTGAAACAGTGATGGCAAATCTAAGAGGAGATGTTCATAGAAAACTTTAATCTTCAAAATCCAGGCAATTAACTAACTTTTTGTAATGTTTTTAGTAAATTTTTGAGGACCTTTAATTAGTATTAAGTGTATCTTAAAATAAATTGCTTAGTTTCTTAACAAATACAGACTTTATTTTTTAATCAGTTCACTTTGTCCCCTCTATTCTGATTTTATGTCATTGCACTCAGGTCAATGGAACGACTAGCACGTGTGGCCCCTGTGGCCCTTGGCAGGGAAGGCAGACGTCCTGGCCTGTAAACACCAATGGGACCCCCTCTCACTTTTTGTCCCCTTTCCCCACCACTTTCTCGTGGGGAAATTCTGCGTCTGAACACTCCCTTTCTCTTGGTCATCAACTCACGTTCTTTCAGGATTGGCTTCCAACAAGCAAAGATTCCCAAACAAAGCCACCCATTTGTTTATTCCTCTCTCCTCTGTTGAATGCATGTTGTGCTAACCTTGTGTTTTCTAAGTGTCTTGTTAAGGGCACGTCTTGTTTCCTTGATCAGATGAGCTCTACGTGCTCATTCTTACTTGTGAACATCTTTTCTGGTCCCAGAGGGCAATACCAGAGCATTGTAAGAGACTCCCTTGCTACAAGTATGGAAAGTTGCCCCTGACTTGCCTGTCCCTGTGGTAAATGGAGAGGAAGGAGGAGAAGCCTGCCATGGGTCACTGGCCAGGCTTTCTCCCAGCGGCGTTTTGTAGCTGAAGTGAGAGTTCAGCTAATGGAAGCCGTCCCACTCCCTCAGGTTGCACAATTCGACCCTGGAGAGGCCGCAGCTGACAGTAGAATGAAGAACAACAGGATCCAGGAGCTGCTGTGGCCAAAGGGGCAGAGAGGGTCTGTGCAAAGCCATGCCCTGCCCCAATTCCCTCCAGTTCTCCTCTGCAGGGGAATACGATATTCCGTCTCTTAAGACAGTCCCCATTTTTGTCCAGTTATGGAAAATAAATTTAAGAAGGCATTAGAATTATGTTTTTCTATCTTTTTTTAAATTTCAAAATATTAAGGAGATACAAATGTTTTTGTTACGTGTATATCTTTCATAATGCTGAAATCAGGGCTTTCAGTGTGCCCATCACCTGAATAGTGTTCATTGTACCCAATGGGTAAGTTTTTACCCCTTTCCCTCCTCCTTCTTGATTTCCAGTGATCTTTAAATCTCTTTGTGCCCATGTGTGCCCATCACTGAGCTCCCAATTATTAGAGAGTATATGTGGTGGTTTTATTTTTCCATTCCTGAGATACTTCACTTAGGATAATAGTCTCCAGTTCCATCCAAGTTGCTACAAAAGACATTATTTCATTCCTTTTTATGGCTGAGTAGCACTCCATTATATATATATATATATATATCACATTTTATTAATCCACTCATGAATTGATGGGCACTTAGGTTGATCCCATATCTTTGCAATAGTGAATTGTGCTATGATAAACATTCAGGTACAGGTGTGTTTTTTTGACAAAATAACTTCTTTTCCTTTGGGAAGATACCCAGTAGTGAGATTACTGGGTTTAATTATCGTTCTACATTTTATTTCTTTGGGGAATTTCCATACTGTTTTTCATAGAAGTCGTACTAATTTGTACTCCCACCAACAGTGTATAAGCATTCCTTTCTCTCTGCCTCCATGCCAGCCTCTATTGTTGACTTTTTAATAATGGCCATTCTGACAAGGGTAAGGTAGTATCTCATTGTGGTTTTAATTTACATTTTCCTGATGATTAGCAATGTTAAGCATTTCTTCATATGTTTGTTGGCCATTTGTCCGTCTTCTTTTTCAAAATTTCTGTTCATGTTTTTTGTCCACTTTTTAATGGGGTTGTTTGTTTTTGTCTTGTTGATTTGTTTGAGTTCTTTGTAGATTCTGGATATTAGCCCTTTAACAGATGTATAGTTTGCTAATATTTTCTCTCATTCTGTAGGTTGTCTACTTACTCTGTTGAGTGTTTCCTTGGCTGTGCAGAAACTTTTTAAATTTAATTAAGTCCCATTTATTTATTTTGTTGTTGCTGTATTTGCCTTTGGGAGTCCTAGTCATAAATTCTTTGTCTAGGTTGATGTCTTGAAGAGTTTTTCCTAAATTTTCTTCTAGAATTTTTATGGTTTCATGCCTTACATTTAAAGCTTGTATACATCTTGAATTAATTTTTGTATATGGCCATAGATAGGGGTCCTGTTTCATTCTTCTGCATGTGGCTATCCAGTTTTCCCAGCACCCATGTTTTCCTACTTTATATTGTTGAAAATGAACATAACTTCCAAGAAAGAAACTATCTAGAGTGCTCTACCTTCTTCTCAGAATTGGAGGTTGACTTGGGCCTGGGAGAGAACACCTTGAGGAGATATGATGAGTCCTGAAGTGGCTCTAAAGCTCTGGGGGCTATTCAGGGATGCAATGTGGCCTAGCACCAACCCTTGGCCCCAGCATGAACACTACTGGTATGTCTGGCCAGAGCTAGGTTGGACTGATGCTCAGTGGTCCATTCATTGCCTCACAACTCTTCTCCAATCACTCCCCTATCTTCTCATGATAAAGCCCTGAAGTCTTGGATAGATAACTAGGACCCTGAAGTCCTGGTTTCTAGGCCACTCCACAAATATTTATATGCCAGATACCAGCTAAGAGACAAGACCAAGCATTTCAAATTTTCTGCTGTCATGGAACCTCTGTTTTATCAGGATGAGACAGACAACACACAGAGAAACAAACGAATGTGTATTATGTCTTCACTTAACATCACCTATAGGTTCTTGGAAACTTTGACTTTCAGCAGAAATGACAACGTATAACGAAATCAATGTTACCATAGGCTAATTGACATAAACAAGAGTTAAGTTCCTATGGCATATTTCTGATCACAAAAAAACATAACCAAACTTCTAAATAAAGACCAAAACATTTTTAATATTAAACATTGAAATAAATGTGAGCTATATGTACATTTAAGAAGGTTAATAAAAGCAGGTCAGATAATTATTTATCCAATTTGTGCTGAATCGGTGAGTGACGATGGTCTCGGTGGTGGGTTAAATCAAAGAATAAATATTTACAAAGCAAAAACAGTAAGGAGCACCTTCTGCCACCATGCAGTTCAAAAACAATCACACATCTGGCAGGCTTGCTGGGCACTTTCCTAGCGCGTGGTTTATTGTCGTGCATTTGTGTGATTATCGTAGACCTTACAAATTTTTGACAATAATTTGTATTTATTCATTCACTCATTATCTAACCCATTTATTCCAGTTCAGGTTGTGGGTGGTTGGAGCCTCTCCCAGAAGCTCAGGGTGCGAGGCAGAACCAGCCCTGGCCAGGACGCCATCCCATGGCAGGGCACACTCTCACACCCCACCCTCACTCAGACTGGGACAATTCAGACACGACACTTAACCTAACGTGTTTGGGATGTGGGAGGAAACTGAGTACCCAGAGAAACCCACAGAGACATGGGGAGGACATGCAAACTTCACACAGACAGTGGCCCCAGGCTGGAAAGAGATTTTTTTTCCTCATCTATGTTATAGCAAAACGACATTGAATGAAACGAAATTATTTGAGAACCTGTAGTATAACATAGTATCAGGCATAACATGAGATGAAGAAAACCAAGGCTCCATAACTGGGTAGAGGGTGACAAGATAAGGGATGCTACTTGAGGTCACGTGGTCCAGGTATCTCTTTTTGAAATGACACCTAAGACTTGAATATAGTGAGGAAACAATCTGTGCAGACATTTAGGGGTGAGCATTCGGGCAGAGGGTCAGCAAGTGCAGCTTACCTGAGTTAAGAATGTGCCTGATCTGTTTAAGGCTGAGTCAGGATGTCGGTATGGCATGGGGGGAGGAATGGCAGGAGATGAAATCCAAGAGGGTGGCAAGATCTAGATCTTATAGGACCTCACATGTCACATCAGGGATTCAGAATTCCTCTGAGTATGATGAGAAGCCATTGGGGGATACTGAACAGGAAAATAATTAATTTGATGTTTTGAAAGGATCACTCTGGCTGCTGCTTGGGGAGTCAGGGAGCCGGAATGGAAGCAGATAGATCAATGAGGTGATTGGAGCAGTCCAGGACACAGCTAGCGGCGGCTGGGCTGAGGGGGACATGGGGACCATGGCGGGCACGTGTCAGATTTGGGCATATATTGTGAAAGTACAGCCAACAGGGCCAGCTGACGGACTGGATGAGGATTTCAAGAAAGAGAAAAGGATGATTTCAAAGCTTTTGTCTTCAAATAATTTTTTTTTTTTCAGAAAGGAAAGGGTATCCTATTAGAACTTAGGCTGGATTTTAAAAAAGAAAAAAACAAAGAGGAGAGAGTAGTCAGCTCTGTGATGCTGCTGAGAGATTAATTAAATCGAGGACTGAGAATTAACCATCGGATTTAGTGAAATAGACATTATTCATGATCCCCGCATCAGTGACTTCAGGGAGTTGACTAAAAGTGTGATCAGGATGGTTCCAAGAGGAAACGGCATTGTCTCTGGGAAGCAGCCTAACCGGATAAGGGAGAAGCTCATGGTGTAAGCTGAAGCCATTAATGATCTTCAGGGTATATGACCGGTTCATGTGGATTCGCTAGATTAGTGTTAATATGTGTTACATCTTATGTACATATTTCATATACAGTTGACCCTTGAACAACAGGGCTTTGAACTGTGGTCCACAGATTTTCTCCTGCCTCTGCCACTCCTGAGACAGCAAGACCAGCCCCTCCTCTTCCTCCTTTCTTCAGCCTATTTGACCTCAAGACAACAAGAATGGAGACCTTAGTGATGATCCACTTTCACTTTAGGAATAGTAAATATATTTTCTCTTCCTTATGGTTTTCTTAATAACATTTTATTTCCTCTGGCTTATTTTATTGTAAGAATGTAGTATACAATACATATAATATCCAAAATATGTTTCAATCAACTCTTTATGCCATCGGTAAGGATTCTGGTCAACAGTAGGCTATTAGTAGTTAAGTTTTTAGGAAATCAAAAATTACACATGGAGTTTTGACTGCATGAGGGGTTGGTACTCCTAACTCCCACGTTGTTCAAGGGTCAGAGGTATTCTTTGCTACAAATCAAATGTTACATTTAAAAATATTTTAGACTTAATAGGAAAAGAATGGAAAGAGGAACACAGATCATTCTTTCAAGGAGTTTTGTTGCTGAGAGAAGCAACTGGGGGTGCTATAGGGTGTGGTGCCCACATACAGCACGCCCAAGGTGATGTGTCTGCATGTGGATGGAAGTGATCCTCCAGCAGAGAGGGAAGGAATGATAGTGGAAGAGGCACGTGGGTCATTTCAAGAGTGGAGTGCTTGGTTATCAAAAGGGGATGGGATGGGGAATCCAGCAACAAGAAGAGGGTTGACCCTGGACAGGGCAGGGCAGTCTCTCCACTGTTGTAAGAAGGCAGGCAGAATGCAGAAGCACAGACAGATGCACGTAGGTTCATAGATTTGATGAGGGAACTCCAGAAATTTTTTCTCCAACTACTTTTGTCTTCTCAGTGAAATAAGTGGCAAGGTCAGCATCTGAGAGCAGGAATGGGGGAGGAGGTGTTGGAGGTTGGAGAAAGAGAAGGTGTGAGTGAGAGAGTGGGAGAGAGAAAGGACGCAGGAAAGTGCAGGGTGGCTGGGCTGAAGGCCCATCTGTAGTTTGTGGTGATGAGTTTAAAAGACACCATCAGCATGGTGGTGTTTCCTCCAGTCCTGTCCAGCTGTTCAGGGTGGAATAGGAGAAGGTTGAGAGTTGGATTTAACTAGGACTGGCTTTTTGCCAGGCTAGTGTTTTGAAGAGAGGGGGTAAGGTCATTGAGAATGAATGCAAGGAAGTGATTATAATGGTAGAGAAAGGAATCTGAGCTTTGTGAGGAGGGGAGTGAGGCCACGGGTGGGGTCAGGATGATGGCAGTAGGGTCAAGTGATTACCAGTCATGGCAGGGTCAATGATGAGCTGCCCGGGAAGTGCTAGAGGGAATATGATGGAAAGGGGGCAGCTGGTGTTTAGACAGTAGGATGCTTGAACCTGAGATTTCAGAGGCCATTCAGTTATTGATGATGACCAAGTCTAGGGTACGACATGGGAGTCTGTGGCAAAAGCAGGTTGGAGGCCAGGATCATTGGAAGTGAATTTAGAGGCCGGAGTGTTGCTGAGTCTGTGTGAAGGTTGACATCATTGCATGGGGCACAGAAGTAGTGGCAGAGGGAGATGGCCTCAGTCCAGTGCTGAAGTTGTCAGTGAGTGAGGAGGAGTTTATATGGTTTTAATGGGGAGGAAATGCAGATGCTTTAAAGTCCCGGGGGCTGCTAGGAAGATGGTGCCGACACTGCCCGGAAGAGGCGGTAAGGAATAAGGAGGACTCCTGCTTCCCACAGTGTTCCTTGTCTGTTTCCTTTCCATTGCATCCTTAAGTGCCTGCTTTTGCAATTTGCTATTATGATTCGAGATATGTTCATTCTTTGAAACTCAACTTCTGCCCTTGGAGAAATGACTAAATGAGTCATTCTTGAATACATGTGTCATCCTGATTCTGATTCTCTGTCCTTGACAAGGGATGCCTAGGAAGGGGTAATCAGCTGCTCAGAACTTTCCGGTAGAGGCAGGAGAGAAGCTGGAGAAGGTGCTCTTTCTCTGGAGGGGGGAGGTAAGAGACAGTGTCTTGCTCTGTCATCCAGGTTGGAGTGTGTAGTGGCGCAATCATTGCTCACTGTAGCCTCAAACTCCTGGGCTCCAGCCACCCTCCCACCTTAGCCTCATGAGTAGCTGGGACTACAGGTGCATGCCACCATTCCTGGCTAATTTTTTTAAAAAAGTTTTTGTAGAGACGGGGTCTTGCTCTGTTGCCCAGGTGAGTATCATAGTCCCGGCCTCAAGCAATCCTCCCATCTTGGGCTCCCCAAGCACTGGGATTACAGGTGTGAGCCACCCCACTGGCCCTAAAAGGCTTTTCAAGCAGGATCACAAATAAGTTTCACCAGCAAAGACTGGAGCAGGGAGAGACTGAAGGCAAGGAAGCCAGCCTTCAGGGATGCTTTGGCAATAGTTGCAAGAGAATGGAGGTGTGCAAGGAAGGAAGGGACAAATGCAAGAGGTGTTTTGCAGAAAGCACCCACACGATGTGATCATTGCACACAGGAGGCAAGGGAGCTGCAGAATGAAAGATGACGCCCAGGTGTTAAGCCTGGAGGTGGGAGAACACTGGCACCACTGAATGAAAGAGGGGAATGATCAGGAGGGCTAAATTTGTAGGCAAGATAATTTTTTCATTTGTGAAAGTGTATATTTTTTTGTTTACAAAAGGAACACGTAGTCATTGTGTTTTTGTATTAGAAAATATAAGGAAATATGAAAAAAATAAATATTATTAAAGGTAAAAATCTTAGTATACATTTTTCCAACTATGTATGAGTGTGTGTGTGGGTTTTAAAGCATAAATTAGATCATATTTTACCCAAAACTGCATACCCTGCTTGTCTAACACTTACCGTATTATAAACCTTCTATGTCATGCACAGTCTGCTATGATGCCATTTTGAATAACTGCATACTAATCCATCATTATGCCAACCCTCTCTTGTAGGATATTTAGGTTATTTGGGTTCTTTTGCTACATTCAGTTCTTTTCCAATAGCTATTTTTTGTAGCTAAATATTTGTTCACATTCATACCGTGTTTCCCTGAAAATAAGACAGGGTCTTATATTTATTTTTCCTCAAGAAGACACCCTAGGGCTTACTTTCAGGGGATGTGTTATTTTCCCCTCAAAGCCTCAGCTTGCAGCATGCACAGGATGGCCAGGACCTGACAGGGGGAGCCGACTTTGTTTGGTGGGGCTGCCCGCACCTTTCTGGTCACCTCTGGGTTAGTAGCTGTCACGATGGGGCAGATGAGAAGGGCTGCTGGTCTTTACCGCTCGGTGATGAAATGCATGGGTTGTGCAGATGTGCTGTGTAGCCACGCCCGTCACTGGGTTTTATTTTCGGGGTAGGGCTTATATTGTGCAAATGCTTAGAAATCCTGCTAGGGCTTATTTTATGGGTAGGTCTTATTTTCGGGGAAACACGGTAATTATTTCTTTAGGTTAATTTGTAGAAGTGAAATTGTGATTCAATATTTTATGATTTTTGACCCACATTGTCCAGCGGCTCTTCAGAAAGGCTGCACCACCTGTCTTCCCAGGAATGTCTCGGCGGAGGCTGCTAACTCCCCCAAACCCACTGTTCCCCTTTCCTCAGGGGATAAACACCCCCAAGTGTTAGCTGGGCACCAATCATTAATATCCGCTAACACCATTTCCCAGGGTTGTCGTCAAAACCACAAGAGAGTTTCCATCTAGGTTCACTTACTCATCTCACAAAGATCCAATTATTGAGACAATGAGTATTGCCAAGGAAGAAAGGAAGAAAGAAAGTTTTAATACGACAGACATCTAGTCAGGAGAACAGGAAACGGTGCCTCAAATCCATCCCTCCGCCCAAAGGGAGATCTTGAGCTTTTACAGGGGGGACCACGTGCCTTGGGGCAGGTCAGGGTGTAACTAACAAGGAGCCAGGTGCATTGGGGCAGGTCATGGGGGATGGTGATTCTTGGCATCAGGTACCTTACTCAGGGGCTTTCAGAGTCGCAACTCCTTTGTCTTGCAGAAAATCCACCGTTTCTGGGAAACAATTCAAAAAGTTCAAGTAATTTGTTAAGGGAAAAGATTATTTAAAAAATAGGGGTTTTTGGAGCTGGTTATAGGGTCAGGCTTCCCCCAAGGGTGCTATGTGGGCCTTTTGCTTCCTCCTGCCATGGAGTGGGGCTGGGTGTAAGTGCTTCAGTGGTGACAAGTTGGAGGAGGGATATTGGGAGAGTGGGTGTTATAAGAACGTGCAATCACAAGCTCAGTCACATTATAGCCTCTACAGCACCTAAGCAGAGATGCCATTCATTCATTTATTCATTCCTCCAATATGTACTGAGCACTTTTCAGAGTGAGAGGTTGACATGTGCTTCATTCAAACCGTTTGGAACACAAGCGAGCGGCTCTGTGTGGCTCCTGGGGACAGAACTAAGACCCTGTGGTAGAAGATACAATGAAGCAGATTCTATAGAAGGAATCATATTTGAGCTGTTGTAACTGCAATGGTATGGGTAGCAAATTCCCTATCATAGGAAATGTTTAGGCAGAGGCAGAAGAGGTTTAGAGAAGACACTCACATGGGTGCGAGTTCAGATCATATGAATCCTAAGCTTTCTTCTAGGTCAAAGATCTGTTTTATATTAAGTTGGGTTACCAGGCTGGATAAAGCCATATGGTTAGTATACTGGTCACTGTCAGATGCAAACTGACAGTGACCCACTCTGGCTAAGCAGAAAATGGATTTGTTTATTAATGGATATTAGGTTGCTCACAGAATGGTTGGGATGCTTTTCAAAACACAATGGAGGCTGAGCTCCAGGAACAGAAAACCACTAAGGGCTGGATGCCACCATTACCAGGAGGGACTCGATGGCGCTGGAAACGTTTACCGAGACCTGGCCTCTCTCTTTCCCCTTCTTCCCTTGGCTCTGCACTTGTGTCTCCCTTTCAACTCTATTTTTTCTTTTTTGACATTGTCCTTATAAGATATAAGTTCCATGTTTGCAATTTCTCTATACATTATAATGCATGTATTGCACCAAATCCTTTCTCTGGGAGATAAACAGAATTGGAAAAGAAAAGTTAGCAAGACCAGTGATTGTGACCACACATATAGCATCAATCTTTGTTGGTGTCTGCCTCCTCCGGCACCACAAAATTGAGTTAATCCCAATGTGATTATTTGGCCTATATTTGTCTTTGTTTTCTCTCTTCCTTTTCTTTTTCTTTTTCTCCTTAGGGGTAAGGGATGAGGAGTAAGTATTTATAAAGTAAAAATAAAAAGCATAGGAAGAAATTTCCCCCTTTAATTCCATGCCTTAGAGGTAAGCATTTGTCATACCTTAAAACGGGAGATTTTTTTAAAGAATCCAAACTTGCAAAATAATGTATTTAATTTTCTACTATTGGTAGACATTGGGGATGTCTCTATTGTTTGTTATTACACACAGTGCTACACTGGGCATTTGTGCACATGTATCTGTAGGCATTTGCTGCTACTGTTGTTATAGGATAAAACAATCTTTGTTAAAGAATCTTTGAATTCATCTATGACCTATACACTCCCACTTTGAGAGGTCTTGCCTTTTCAGGCCAAACCAATGTATACCTTCCATATATTGATTTATGATTTTACCTTCAATTCCTGTCTCCCTAATGTACATAAAACCAAACTGTAACCCAACCACCTCGGGACCACTTGCTCAAGACTTCTTGGGCGTGGCTATGCTGTGGTTATACACATATTGGCTCAGAATAAACCTCTTTAAAATAGAGGTTTGAGTTCTTTTCTGTTAACAGATATTAATCCTTTGCAAATATTTTCTTCCTATTCTGTCATTTGTCTCTAATTCTATTAATAGTGTCTATAATTACAGTTAACTTTGTCAGTCTTTTCCTTTATGTTACCTGGGTTTTGCTTCATGCTGTGAAAGGCTTTCTTCACCATGAGTTTATAAAAATATTCTCCTACATTTTTCTCGTATTTTTATGCATTTAAAAATTTTGTTATTTAACTGATTGGGGATATTTTGTTAGTATAATGTGAATTGGATTTAACTTTGTTTTTTCCTGAAGGAATGGCCATTTTCCCTAGTTTTTTAAAAAAATCATTCTTTGCCCATATTTTAGTTTATGCTAAATTGCCACATATATCTCTAGAGCTGTTTTGTACATTCTAGTATATTTTATTACTTTTTCACTATTCTTATTTCAGTAATATATTGCTTTGATTATATTAGTGTAAATTCCTCCCTTATTCTTCTTTCCATTATTTTCTGGACTACTTTTGCATAATTTACATTTCTTTTATCACTAATGATGTTGAATATTTTTCATGTTTATACTTTGATTGTTCTCATGTTAATTCTTTATGTGCTTTGCCCATTTAAACATGTTGATGTTGAGGTGGAGCCTCGACATTTCCCAGCCAATTTGCTGGGCAGACACTGAAGGTGTGAGGTGGGAGGGCAGGGATGAAGTCTTGGCTGGAGAGACTTAAATTTGCAAGTCACTCTTACGATTGAAGCCAGGGAGTAGGTGAGTTTGTAGGGACCCAGGCCCTTGGCCACCTAAAAGTTTGCTGAAAAATCACTGACATGAGGCAGAATTTATTTAATGTGTATGCACAGGAATCAGAATGAAGATGCAACTTCCCAGTGAGGTACACAAGTTTATAAAGAATGGGGGCTTGGATTGTAGCAAAACAGGTTTTAGTGGCAAGACAGGTGGGAAGGAGAAAAGAAGAGGCTTGGCTAGCACTAGCGATGTTGTGTCATATGAAGGAAACCTTACTGGACGCAGCCCTCACAGAGAATAGAGGATAAATGTTTCTTTTTAGACCTTTAAAGACTCTCAGTTACTCTCTCTTCGAGGGGATAAGGAAAGGAATCTCTGCGCCAGGGCAGATTCTTTACTACTTTGCAGGGTGACTTTGTGAGA
>VBSM01003176.1:74010513-74039287 GCA_008086735.1 Cheirogaleus medius | reverse complement strand
GTCGCTCCCACCCGCCACCGGGGACGTGGCCAGCGATGGCTACAACAATGTCTTCCGAGACACGGAGGCGCTGCGCGAGCTTGGGGTCACCCACTACCGCTTCTCCATCTCGTGGGCGCGCGTGCTCCCCAATGGCAGCGCGGGGGCCCCCAACCGCGAGGGGCTGCGCTACTACCGGCGCCTGCTGGAGCGGCTGCGGGAGCTGGGCGTGCAGCCCGTGGTCACCTTGTACCACTGGGACCTGCCCCAGCACCTGCAAGACGCGTACGGCGGCTGGGCCAACCGTGTCCTGGCCGACCACTTCAGGGATTACGCCGAGCTCTGCTTCCGCCACTTCGGCGGCCAGGTCAAGTACTGGATCACCATCGACAACCCCTACGTGGTGGCCTGGCACGGCTACGCCACCGGGCGCCTGGCTCCCGGCGTCCGGGGCAGCCCGCGGCTTGGGTACCTGGTGGCGCACAACCTCCTCCTGGTGAGTGCGAGGGGCCAGGCGGAGGGCCGTGCAGGGGAGACAGCGCCTCCGGAGGTGCGGGGCAAAAGCGGGCCTGAGTCTCCAGCCCAGACGAGGCCTCACCTGAACACATTGGTGAGGTCACCTCGGATTTGCACCCGGGGGAACCAGGGCAGCTCCTGCTTCCCGTGGAAGGTGTGGAATTAGGAATGCGAGGGACATCCCGCAGCGGGCGCGCGAGTGAGTGCTCCTTGGAGCCAGTTTGTCAAAAGGAAATGGGAATTATTTCCTCCTATGAGGAAAGGGAACTCCTTTCTCTGGGGGTTGGGGAATTCCTAGAGCTAAGGACGGGGAGGATTTACTTCTGGTAGCTGCAGGGAGAGAGAATGAGGAGTGTGGCATGTTCGGAAGCCGCACGGATACCATTACTCTCTGCCAGAGTTTGTGGAGATGTCACAAGTTCAGTGTCAACCCAGTAAGATCTGTCTTGCTCGTGGCACAGATTCACACTGTTGCAAAGGTGTCAAAATCTCATCTCCCCAGAGACTCAGGTTTACTGTGTTTGGAGGTCCCGTCTGCGGCAGGGTAGGGACCTGCATCCATTAATCATACTTAATCACCGGAGGCCGAAGACCACTTTATACAATCTTATCCCTTGGCATAAAAATACAGAAACAACTGCAGGGTGATATAGATTGTGTTCTACAGCATCTGTATTTCCACAGTGCTCTCTCCAGTTAAAAGGGTTCCTCACTTAGGAGATTACTAACTTGGCAAAATTAATTTTAACACCCTTGTACAAAAGATTTCATTAAGTTTGACATAAGGAAATATTAATATGCCATGATAAAGTTGTCTCTCAAATATTTCTTTCTTCTATTGTCTCCTTAGTGCTCAAATTTAGGCACCATTGGTTTGGGAGTTCATTTATAATATGAGTTATTGGAATACTTTATACAGGGTTTTGTATCATGATAGAATATTTTATGTACATATATAAACATTTTAATAAAAATGCTTAAATATGCAATTTTTGATACCCTATTTTGGTGGCTTGTAGGCCTACTGGAAGACCTTTTCTTAAATTTAGAATTAAGCCCCATATCCTGAACAAATTCAGTATGAAGACCATATCTAAACACTTAATTAAAGCCATAGATAATATGGGCAAAACAGTACTGGGTTACTGAGGTGACTTAGTGCTCTGAGCTGCTGGCAATGTTGTGATAATGGTTAAATTAGATTGTATGTCAGCTCCACAAAACCTGTTTCTGACCACCGGTCATAAAAGAATATTGGATTTGTTTGACAAATTGTGAATTTAGTGATTTCATATTGATACATATCTTTTCATACTGGTACTTTAGACCAATGATTCTTAAACTTTTTCAGTTTGTCAATCCTTTTAAGGAATCAAAAGACCCTACATACCACCAGTTTATGGTCGGTGATAGAAAAACTATGGGAAGAACTGTCTCATCTTTTGAACTAAACATAAGAAAATTACCAGAAACAAATAAGAGATTCATGCATCACCTGGAGAATCTAATAGACCATTCCTGTAAAATCACTATGTTAGACTTAAATCACACAAGTTCTGTTTTTCAGAGTGCACATAATAAACTCTATGTACACAAAGTAGTCGATTGTTATTAAAGTGACTTATAAGGACTCATGAACTCTCTGGTACCCTGGTGTTTTAAATAATCAACATGCTTTAGATCTCTGTGACCACTTTTGGCCCTCTGATTATCTTCTCAGGTATAGTTTTGAATCCTTACACAAAAAAACTTGCCAAACACTAACCATCCTTCCCAGAAATGCAGTGGACTTTGTATTTATACAAAATTAGTAACAGGTGGATACTTGGTTTTGCTGATGCTGCAAACAAAACGTTAGTTGCTGTAAAATATTAATTTTGCTTTCAGATTTCTTTGGGTTTGGCATTTAGTCCTTCTTGTGTCTTATTTAGAAATAAGTACCCATTATCAAAGAAAGTATCCTAAATTAATTTTCTTGAATGAGATACTTTCATTCTATCTTCAGTGTTCTCTCTTGGTATGTAAATGGGGGAGAGGGGAGACAGAGAAGTTTTGACTTTACCTAAAAAAGGATAAAACATATTCTGTGGATTTTGCTAATAGGATATTTTGGCTGGCCCTTAGATATTGCTGTTGCACAGACTTAGGGGCCACTGAGCCCTTAGCAGAGTCATTTGCTTTTAGGGATCTCATTCTGAGGAAGGATGAAGCAGGCCAGCACCCCACCCCTACCCCACTAATTTAGGAATGGGCTAAGGAGACACCCTGGAGAGATGGAAACTTGAATTCCCCCAGAGATTCCAGAATCATTGTCTGATGGCCTAGAGGACAGGAGGCAGGACATGAAAGCTGCAGGCCAAATGATGGAGTTTAGGGAGCCCTGCTTAGAATGGAGGACTTGGTGTGTGTGTGTGTGTGTGTGTGTGGATGTGTGTGTGTGTAGGGGGGGAGAGAGAACTTAAAGAAGGAGCTGCTTTGCTCATCTGAGTATAATCCAGAAGGTGGACATACCTTCTCTCTCTGGCTTGAAGATGAACTGTTCAGCTGTCATAGCTCTTGAAAGAAGGTTCTTCATGTCCACTCCCCTCCCAAGCCAGCACTAAGGCCTGTAGAGAGTTGGAGAGTCCAGCCCCAGCAGTGCCTCTGAGTTTTTGTTCTGTCCATGGGTTTCTAGGAGGACCAGAACCAAGTTGAAGATACATGTATCCCCCTTCCTTCCCTTTGCCCCTTGCCCCCCGACTGAGATTCTTGGAAATACTTGTGCAAGGAACCTGTGAAAAAGACAACTTCTTTCAAATAAAGAGGCAGGGCTAGGAGATGTGAACCTGGGCCTTGCCATCTGGTACAAACATGGCTGGTACTGAGCATTAGCATCAGCGCTCACATCTTAGGTGACCTGTCTGCAGGATTTGTCAAAGCCGTCATTATCTTTTTCTTGAAGCACTTTCTCAGCTTGGCTTCCAGACCTCCACTCTCTCTTGCTTCTCCTTTCAGCTCCCTGGTGATTCCTTTTGTCTCTTTTGCTTCTTCCTCCTCAGCTTGTTGTAAACAGCGGAGAGCCCAGGGCTCTGTCCCGGGGCCTCTTGTCTAGATTCACTTCAGGTGATCCCTGTGAATACCATCTGCATCCTGATGACTCCAACTTTTGAGTCTCCCGCCAGGCCTTTCCTGAGCTCCAGACGTGGACAGACAACTGCCTTCTTCACTTGGATGTCTAGTAGGCATGTCACATTGAACACACCCACAACCAAACTCCTGCCCACCCCCCTTATGGCTCCTCCAGTTGGTTGGGTCCCAGATCTTCACTCCTCCTTTCCTTTCTCATCTCATTTCAAATACATCAACAAACCCTACAGCTCCATTACTTTCAGAATGTGTCCAGAATCGAACCACTTCTCTCCTTATCTACAGCTATAACTGAGGGCCAAGCCACCATCCACTCGCTGCCTGGGTAACTGGGAGAGCCTCGCAGCTGGTGTTCTTGCTTCTGCCCTTGCCCTCTGCCATGTGCCATGATGGATGTTCTCTGGGGCATCATTATGTGTGCACAAGACAGAGTCTCCGCTTATTAAAGTCCCACCTATTCTTCAAGAAGCAGCTCACACCTGACTGCCGTCTCTTCCGTCAGTGGGAGCCCACACCGTGCTTTGCTCTGCTCTGTGCCTCCTACCATGCTCTGCCTTTCACTTCACCAGTTTTCTCCTTTTTGCCCCTCCACTAGCTGAGCCAGTTCCTTAAGTGAGGAAACCTCCTTCACTGCACCTGTATCTCCTAAAATGGCACCTTGCCCTTGGTAGGCGCTCATCCTTCTAGAGTTTTCTCTCCTTGTCAATCTTTCTAGCCACTTTCTGATGGAACAGATACCTGATCAGATTAGATACCTAATTAGATACGAAAATCAGTAAACGTAATAGTGCAGAAGCTGACATCTTCAGTGAAAATTTAAGGTTCATCATCAAATTTATGACTCTGTTGTAAAAATCTGCAAGTAAAACCTATCTATAGTCACACACAGTATTACGAAGAAGTTTTCAGAATGGGGCCGGGCAGTAGAGTCTCCTGGCTAGCTTTAGGAGTATATATGGGAAGGGGCTTTATTATCTGGTTAAATTTTCATGCCCATGTAATAAGTATATTAGGTACATGGCTAGAATAATCAGCTGAGTTGAAAACTAATGTATTTTATAGAATATGACTGAATTCAATAGGATGTTTAATCAGAAATAGTTAAAATATCTCCCAAAGAGCTTGACTCACTTTTCTTTGAATATCTGATTGAACAGATCAGATGTTAATGTTACAGTCAAATTCAATGAAAAATTTAAAATAGGAAAAGAACTAATAAAGTAATTTCCAAATCATAGCAATGTTTTAACAATGTCTATTATTTTGATTTGAAAGAAGGAAGAAAATCTAAGCTACTAAGCATTTAAATAATGTCAATGTGCATTACTTAGGTGCATAATGAATGAACACACAACTGTGTTACCTGAGTATTTTGTCAGTCTTGGCTTTTGCACACAGAAGCCTTCTGAGTTATCTTATTTTTTCAAAATATATTGCTCCAACATAGAATTTTATTATAATTAATTTGTGTCATAGGTGCCTTTCTTTCAATGAATGTTATCTTATTAAAGAATAAAGGAAATTTTAGGTATAGAAGGAGAATAGAATACATGCCTATTGGGAGGACAAAAAATAAAGAGTGGGTGAGTAAAAACACACACTGCCACTGAATCGTCCAAGATCCACATTTTCTCAAGAAATGCCAAAATTATACTTGTAATCTATATTTAAACAGATAAGCATAATGTACCTCTTATATACTCTATTTTGTTATGCGCTGGGCAGAAATTAATCTAAAGAATTCCTATACATTTTCTCCCCTCTCTCTTGGAATAAACTCTTATTTACCCTTCAAAGACTTGACTCAAATACTCTCATTTTGCAATAACCACCGGCAGAGTGGATAAGTTATTCAATTGTGGCTCTCTGAGAGCACAGACTACATATCATTTTTTTTTCAAATTTTAGTGTTTCTCTCGGGTACGTGGCACAGAGGAAGTATTTGATACAATGTTTAATAAATGCACAAATGCAGATGTAAAATAATTTCCTCTGGTTTCATTATGTCCATTTTCTTTCTTGTAAATTGAATACTGGACTTGAGAGAAAGCAGTCTGCTTTCTCACACAGAGAAGGACTTTAAAGTGTGAGTAAGGACAGTGAAAAATTGCCTTGCCAGATATGTACATGACCTTGATCCTTTGATTTTCAGAATGGATAATATCCAATTTCATCTGGTAGACAGGGAAAGAGAGGAAGAGGGAGAAGATGGCTCTTAAGTGCCTGACCTGGAAGCTGTACCCACCACTGTCCTATGGGCAGAACTTAGTCACGGTGCAAAGGGGTCTGGAACTATTGTCCCCTGAGGAGCCGTGTGCTCAGCGAATGATTCTATTATGTTGAAATCAGATCACTCAGGACAACCAGCAGTCGCCACCATGTTGCCTAACTCCCAGGCATATTGTGGGAATTAAAACCAAATTATACATGTCAACACGTTTCGAAAAAAATTTATATTTTAATGTTTTATAATATAAGAGTAATAATAGCAAAAGTGCTTGACAAATGGCTCTCTTGAGCTGTTTAGAAGAAAGGAATTAAACAAATGCACTAGCAATTGTAGCCTCACTTAACTTCTTAATTTGTGCCTTCTTTGAAATTATTTCAATAGCATTTGATCAAAGACTATACAATTATTTTTGAGATAACCTATTTTATATGAAACACATTACCAAGTTCCTTTCTGGACATAGGTTGGTGTTTAAAAGATATATCCTAAGGTTTATGACTGATATACTTTCATATATTGACTAAAGATAAATATTAAGTAAACTTTTGTGGCCCCAGTCTCAACAGATTTTTTAATTGAAGTGTGAATGTCAGAACATTATCCATGAACCAGTATCATTATAGTTTGATAAAATAATCAAACTGATAGCAGTGATGTGTATCAAGTTTAAATGTAATGGTTAAGCAAATGTTGTTTCCATGCCTATAAGTGTAATTTTCTTCGAAAATTAGAATGTTATTATAGGATTAGAAGGGACCTGGGAAATCGCAGGTCAGACTTCTCTCCAGGACAAACTCCTGGCAGTGGCTGTCCTGGGGTCTAGTGTCTGCTTGACTCTTTACAGCAAGAGGCACTCAGTTCCTCTCAAGTTACCCACTTGATTTTATCTTTTATACCAAACTGAAACCTGCGGCCGCATAGGACTCATCCCTGATTGTCTCTCTGCCTTTCTAAATCTCAGAGAACAAAACGAGTCACTCTTTGGAGAGACAGCTTTCACACATCTGAAAAGGCCACTATGTTCGTTCTAAGTATTTTCTCTTTCTGCTAATATGTGTTCCAAGAAGACTTGGAGAGACTAGACATGAGGGACATTTCCAAAGCCCACTGTGCAATAGGCAGGTGCTGTGTTGCATTCTGAGAATAGGAATGTCCTTTTGAATAGGGATCTTTGTCTTCTGACACTTGCAGGTAAGGTGGAGGGGAGGGCACAGCAAGTTGACCTGTCTCTCTCCCCAGCAGGGAGGGGCTGGGGTTGTCTGTGATGGGTGCAGATGAAGGGGCTGGAGGTCTCCCCCTTGGCTCCCGAGCTGTGTTTACAGGGCTGTTTTGGGAGGGTCCAGTGGCTGCCTGCAAAGCCACAGTGGAGGGAGTGTCGGGGGAGGCCAGGCCTGTGGCCTTTAGGCCCTTGCAGAACCTTTAGGGATGTGCCTCCTCCTCCCCCCGACCCTCTGCTCTTTGGATTCCTCATGCTGTGGTCCTCTCCTTCAGCCTGTCCCCTAGTCAGTGTTCCAAGTTCTTCCCCAGTGTCTGTATCCCTTTGCCCCACGCCAGGGCTTTCTGCCGGCCCTGTAGAGGTGAGGGGACGGTGGTAGGAATCTTCTACCCTGGGCTCAGGTATGTTCTTGCTGAAATTGTCTGAAGTCAAAGACAACTCGTTGACAGGTATTTCTTACCAAAAGCACATGGTTTGGGCTGCATGCAAGACTCAGTTTCCTGCTGTTTACCTGGCTTGGGCTGTTAGGGGTCCCTAACACAGAGGACTCTTTATGCCTTCCTGGCTGGGGTTGTATTTCCAAGTCTCTCTGCACTGATGGGAACAAAAGGCTTCTCTCTGGTTCTGCAGGTTTGCCCCTCACTCCAGGAGGGGCTGGGGTCGGGGGTGGGGCTGGGGATTAGGGTGGTGGGTCTCACTTAGGTTGCCACACAAAGAGGAATAAAATTAAGACCCCTGCCCTCATGTCACTCACAGCTTCACAGGAGAAAGATAGTAGTTGTCAAACAATTACAATAAAATATCTACGTGCCTTAAGAGAAATAAGTATCTTCTCGCGTGGAGGCACCAAGAAAAGAGAGCTAGGTTAGAGTTTTGGGGGCGCGGTAGGGGAAGGTGAAATTCTACTGATGAGATCAGAGGCTGGCAAGGCAAACTTTTTCTGTGCAGGGCTAAGTTTTAGGCTGTGCAGATCCCACGGTGCCTGTTGCAGCTAGTGCTCAGTTCTGGCGTGGCAGCTTGAAAGTGGCCACAGGCGATGTGTCAGTGAAGTGGCACAGCTGTGTTCTAATAAAACTTTATTTACAAATGTAGGTGGCAGGTGCTTACTGCTGGACTGGGTGTGCCAGGCACACAAAGTAGGAAGAGCACCGTGTCTTTCTGTGAAACAGCCTCTGCAAAGTCAGAGCAGGTGAGACGGTGTGGCTGTTCCTACTTCCGCATATGGTCCCTTGGAAGGGCCGAAGCTTCCGGTGGGAGAGGACAAGAAGCCAGAGGAGAAAGCCTGGGAATTTCCAAGACCTTTCTTAACATTTGCTGTATTGAGCCAAGCAGTGCTCCAGATGTTCAGAGCACACTTGAGTGATTACGTTCCTTGTTCTGGACACTGAATTATGTTCCTCCCGTCCAAGACTGCATTAACAATTTTGGCTGTCACCTCACTGCAGACTCAAATTAGTTTGTAGTTAGTAAAACCTCTCAGGCTTTTTTTTTCCCTCCCCCTATGTGAATTGCTGTTAAGCCAGATGTCCCGTCATCTTTTGTAGCTTATTTTTGAACTTTTAATCTTCTTAAGTTTCACTTTCAAAGTGCAAAGATAAGAGGAACTTTATTACAGGTAGTGGGTTATTTTTAAAAACTGGACATAACCTAACTGTATTAAGGTGACCAGTGAAAGGAAGAGTGAGTGGTATACTCCCACAGTGGAATACTAACTGGCTATAGGAGTGTTGACGTATATTATTAAACAGTTGCCCATGGCATACTGTGAAGAAGAATAAGCCAGTGTGTTATACTTTTGCGTATCTCTGCTGTATGAATAATGTGCTCAGGACCGAGTGCTGCACAGCTCTTGGGCTGGGCTGGCTCCAGCCTCTGTCTTTCCTTTCCCCAGGAACCCCTTCCCCGGCACGTGTGCCCAGGATTGGGTTTGCCCAGCCACGCCCAGTTAACTCACAGAATCAAGAGAAAAACATAAATTCTTAATAGTTCAATCCCCTAAATTGGGGGTGGTTTATGTCACAGGAATAGGTAACTGAAATAATGAGAGAAAGGAAATAATGAAGTGATTCCAGAAAATTTCCTAGAACTAGAGGGCATCAATTTCCATATGGAGCGGGAAGTGCTGGGGAATCGTTACAGAGCATACCTGTGGTGTCCCAGCGTCCTGCCTCCAGGGACCCGGCCACCTCTTCAGTGAGTGAGTGAGAGATTGGAAACTGGCTAAGTGTGGGGACCGAGCAAGGGTCATCTTTTTATTTTGCTGTGATCTGTGAGACGTCCTTACAGCTCCCCAGCTCTGGCAGTTAAGCGCCACTTGCTACCTGGTCTTCATCACTTCAGGGTCTCAACAGCCCCATCAATGGCAACAAGCTCGGCTCTGTGACAATCTCCCCTACTGTCTGCCTTGGCCTGGAGAGGAGCCCCGCCACTGAGTTTCTTAGTGATGCTGGTGCACCCTGATTTAGCCTACTTGGTGAATGATGGTTTGGTGAATGGTGTGTCTCTCTGCTTGGGACTCCTGGGAAACACGGTCCTGTTGGTTCCAGCATGCCTGCTTCTCTCAAAGGTCTCACCTCTTTTTTAAAAAATTAAAATATATATATATATTTTTTTGTAGAGACTGGGGTCTTGCTATGTTGCCCAGGCTGGTCTTGAACTCTTGGGCTCAAGCGATCCTCCCACCTCAGCTGTGATTACAGGTGCGAGCCACCATGCTTGGCCTCACCTCTTAGTACTATTCCAATAGCAATGAAATTTCAATGTGAGTTTTGGAGGGGCAAAGCACTCAAACCATAGCCCTATGTATAATAATACTATAAAAATTATTTGAGGCTAGTTTGGCAGACTTATTTTATGAGTCCATGTTGCCTCCTAGTTATCTTCTCTTCCTTAGAACCATTGTGTTTTTATTAACCATTACATAATTTTGCTTATGGGACTATTGTTTCTGAAATCCATGTTTGTTTCCCTTTTAAAATTAAGAAATTTTGCTTTCTTCAAGCACATTATTTTTTATGATCCCTCCAAGTAACTAATGGCTTTTCCATGATCATGAGTGCAAATTATTTTGCTATGCTACTCTTGGAGGTGATAAATTTGGAATGGCACGCAGACTCCTGATGTGTTTGTCTTCTGAAATAATTAGGAGCCCAAATTTAAGAGAGATTAGATAACAACAGAAGGGCAAAGCATAATAGAATCAAAACTGCTCTTGTGACAACAGCTAAAATGATGCCTCTTGATATATGAGGACAATCCAAGAAAGACCTCGAAGACATGGGCAGAGCTGATGTTCCCCAAGGGACTCAACAAATGTAGGGAATTAAGAAAGTCAGAGAATTGGAAGGATCAGAATCTGTAATCTCCAAGTGCAATGTTGACTTTCAAATCAGCTTTATTATGTTGGGATAATAAACTGATTTTGGAAATATGTGTCTTTTATATAAAAACGATCAATCAATCAAATATTAATGAGTGTCTGTACCTAGATGGGGTGTTGCTATGTTGCCCAGGCTGGTCTCGAACTCCTGGCCTCAAGTGATCCTCCCACTTCGGCCTCCCAAAATGCTGGGATTACAGGTGTAAGCCACTGCACCTGGCCTCTATTTTACAACTAACATATTGGGTACAGTTTATAATCCTGGATTTTCTTTCATATAGATACAGTTCTGCTGAGGAAGCTTGAGTAACATGTGGGTTGACATTTGAAGCATTCATAACCTGCTGGCAGAGCTGCTGCAAAGTTGATGCCCAACAGGAGCCAACAGCTCATTTTATTGAGGAAATGAGGCAGGGATAGAAATGGCTGTGGCCTTTGGCTAGCATGGGTCCCAATAAGTCCCTTCAGCAGATCATTGTCAAGAGGGATGAGGTGTGATCCTGCCAGATTCTCTGAGTTTTTGAAAGAAACTAGAAATTAAGGATTTTGTGTGAAATTTCCTGATTTGTAAAGGTGAACTAAAAAAAAAAAATTTGATGTGTGACAAAGGCCAAACAAATCTTCTGTATGGACTTAGAGTTTATAACCTTCTGAACTGCAACCTCTGGCTCACCCGGAAGCCCTGGCAGCAGCGTGACTCCAAACCCTCCAGTATACCTTGTCCATCATCACCTGCCCAAGATTCTAGACTGGAGCTGCAGCATGGAGGGCCCTGCCTAGATTTCACCTCCCACTGGAGTGGTGCTCACAGACACCTTAATTTTCCCAAATTGAATGGTTACATATGTTAGAGAATGTAGATTCTGAGCATAACAGCTCTTCAATGTATGCATTGGATAGTGCCAGGTATTAGACTCTGCAATATCCAATACATAATGGATATTAATTTAAATTTATTTTATTGATGGGATAAATAGAACTTGTTGAGTCATTACACAGTCTACTCAATCACAGAGGATGCTCACCCTCTGTTGCCACTCCCAGGCCGTCAACTGGAGGCTTGTTTTCTGGAGGAATTCAAGAGAGGGAAGTGGAACTGTGGGGTACTGGGCAGAGCAAAGGGCAGGGGTGAGGCACAGGCCTGGGCACAGGGGTGCAGTTGACATGTGCTTGCAGGATTCCTGACACCTCCCAGCAGCCTCTTCCCTGTCAGCAGATAGCTTCTATCTCCCTGGTAGGAAAAGGGAAGATTTTTTTCCTCTCTGAAGACCCTGAATTGCTCCAAAGTAAGGATCCCACCCACCATCATCAGGTTTGGGTCCATAGTGGAATGACTGGTTTTCTGACTAATCAACATAGTATAGAATTTATTCTCCCTAAGGTGCCCCTGTGCCCATAATTTTTTTACCAGTTTTTAAGTACTTTTCTCTTAAATGTGAATGGATATCCAAGCATCAAAAGACATTCGAGGAAAGCTCTCAACATGAAACAGACAGAGTAAAATAAATAAACAGAAAAGCAAACCAGGGAAAAGAGATTATGCAGGAAATTCAACACGCACCCACAAACTGAAAAAGAAACAGAGAATATGAAAAAGATTCTTGAATCAATAACATAGTTGTTGAAATAAGATGTTTAGTCAAAAGGTTGAAAAGTAAAGTCCAAGCAATGCCCTAAAAGTAGTCCAAAATGACAAAGAAATAGAAAATAGTAAAGAAAGGTGAAAAGATTTAAAGGCGTTTTACAAAGATCCAACGTCAGACTAATTGGAATTCCAGAAAGAAAAGAATAAGGATATGGAGGTCAGGAAATTATTAAGAAAGAAAATAATATAATAAAATGCTGCGGAGCTGAAAAACGTGAGCCTTTAGTTTTAAAGGGTCTACTGAGTTCCTAGCACAACAAATGCACAGACATTTAGGGATTTTGAAAGCTCACCTTCGGTGTAATGTTTCCTTAAGAAGCTAATGGAAAACACGCACTAGCAAAATTACAGTAAATAAAGAAATGGGAAGAAATAGGATGTAGAAAAGGTATGGTTTCAATCCATAAGAAATAAGGAAAAATCCTAGGCTAAGAGCAGCCATAGACAGCATCTAGCCCAGACTGGACTAGGAGGATGGATGGTCCTAACAGAGAGGAGAGAGCTCTGACTGAAAAAGTTGACTCAGCGGAACAGTATGGCAGATAGCATGGTGGAGAATCACAATTTTTTTTTTTTTAAATCCATCTTCTGGTACTTTCACCACTTTCAATCTTGTACCATTATTATTTTTGTGCCTATGCTTTGACCCCTCATAATGCCTGCATAATAACTTGCCTATTGAGTAAATATTTGCTTCATGAAACAATCATCACATGATAACTCAAACAGCAGTCCTGAAAAAATGCATTTCAGTTCGGCTCTCTTTTTCTTTTCCTTCTCGATTCTCATTTCTGGAAAAATGAAAGAAACCAAAGGATCTCTCATGAGGAGTCACAGTGTAGACTATGCGTGGCTGTTCCCGTGTTTACTGCTGCTCCGTGAGAAAGGAAGGAGACCGGGGAGTGAAAAACCATGTCATTTACAATTTGATTAGAAAGCTGTTTTTTTCTTTTCCTTTTATGTTTAAGCCCTGCAGTTTTAAAATTTCCCTTTCGTCATAGAGGGAGGACCAAGCAGCTGTTACTGCTGTTCACTATTCTGGAAACACCCTCGCAGGTGTTTAAGAAATTTGGCCTCAACTCTGGCCCCTGCCCCCAACTCACCCTCATCACCATCAGCCACACTGAAGGTCTTGCCGTGTGTGTGCCTTGGGGCCTATTTTTCTGACTCTTCTCTACCTGGAAGGTTCTCCCCACCTTGTCTTACCCCCATAGCCACAGAACCCACTTCCTTTAAGTCTATGTTCAGAAGACATTTTCTCAAAGGAGGCACACCCTGACCACGCCATTTAAATCTGTTTCTTGTTCCTCCCAGCCTTACAAGCAGTAGAGAAGACTACTTCCAGGGGTGGGAATGGGGGCTCTAGGAGACGGGAAGTCACCAAATTTATAGGTACTGCAGATGAAACCCTGTGATGATGAATTTCTCAGGCATGGTTTTTAGCGTCTGAATAGAAGAACCAATAAGAGCAATTTTTAAAAAAAGATAACGAAAACAAACAAAAACCCTCTGGCATAAGAGTGACTATTGAAAATGCAATCTGAGATTCCTTACGAAATCCCCAGACAGAAGCTATTTCTTTGGATTTAATAGTTGCTCCACACTGTAGGGCTAAGAGGCTTACAGAGTGTTAATTAACACCCTCTGACAAACATTTGTAAATGAATCTGACCAAAGCCCAAGGACACCAGGTTTTTTTTGGTGATAAAAAATAATCTTTGAAGATTATTTATGATCACAAAGGGAGACTGTAAGAAAAAATTTTCCTAGACTTGGAAATGAGGCAGGATTACTGGTGTCCTTCTGAGCTGGGGCCTCAGGGCAGGGCCTGCCTGGTTAATCCCATTCTCTGATTCTGATTCTCTGGGGGTGAAGAGGGGAGTGCTCCTTTGTTCGATTTGCTATTTACCATGGATTAGGGTGTTTTAAATTCTGTAAGGGTAGTTGTTAACTTGTAGAAAACTGATAGCGATGGGAATGATTCTTGCCTAATAGGAACACATATGGATTTTGTTCTGCAGAGATATCGATAAAAAGATTAAACCCACAACATATTTGATGAAAGGGAAATAAAGACTCTTGTGAGTGTCACAAACAAAAAATAAAGCATCTCCTCTCCTTGGCACCCCCGGCCTCCCTTATTTCTCTATTTTCCATAGTGCTCATTGTCTTCTAACATTCTTTAGAATTTACATTTATTATGTTTGTTGCTGAGTCTTCCTCCTAAAACAGAAGCTCCATGAGGGCAGAGGTTTTTGATTTGTTCACCTTTGTATCCCAAAGTGCTAGAATTGTGCCAGGCACATTGTAGGTGCTCAATAAATACTTCTGGAATGAAGATATTCTTTCACTTAGATCAGTGACTTTCAAATATTTTTGACCTTGACCCGCAATAACAAAGGCATTTTACATGTTGACACACACACAACTGAAACAAATTTTCATGGAACAAAACCTACCCTTATTCTATGTGGTGCACTCTGATATTTCCTGGTCTCTTCTATCGCAATTTTAAAAATTACTGAGGGTACCCATGGATTGATTTCACAAAAGGACCCTGCAGTATCAAAAACTTTGACTTAAGACTGTGTAGAACCTGCTACCACAAAAAGGCAAATGAGAAGGAGGAGGAAAGGGAAGGCAGGTTACTTTCTGTTATCCACTATTCCATAAATCGTATTTCATTTCCCTGTAATCTTATCCTGTCTGATGATGTAGAAATCCTCACACACTTACTTGTCACTTTTTCTTTTGGTGAAAAGTGTTTTCTCCTGCATGGGGAATTGAGTGATTTCAAAAGCAAAGAGCTATAAATGAGCCTGTTAAAATCTCAAGGAGAGTCTGTTGGCATCTCCTGTTGATAATTCAAGGCAGGAAAATTAGGTGAGAAGGGCAGAGGAAGAACATTTAGAAAGTAAAGGTGACTATTATGGAAGAAAAACACTTGTCTCAGTTTTGTTGAAATTGGAGAGTTGCTATTCCATGAGGGTGTTATAGCATGACGTTGGTGATTATAGTAATAGATGTTTACTGAAAAGATCCTATTTGAATGATGAACCACAGGATACTTTTGCTGACCCTGTGAATACATCACTTATCTACATTCTTTATCTTCTTGTCTCTTTTTCTCATCTAGCTTTATGCCTCCCTACCTGCTCCCTCATAGTTCTCATTTTGCTGCTGTTAGAAAACAAAGATATAAAAACCAGAAATTGGAAGTCCTCTGCATCTCCAATAATAATGCTGTGATTAATGGGTTAGATGGATTCGGGTCACAAGCTGGATATTTTGTTAGCAACCTAGCATCAGTGATTTGGAAGGATTTTCATAGCAGTGTGATTTAGTATTAAATAGAATGATTTAGCTGATGTTGATTAATTCTGAACAGATAAATTAATGAGGCATGAAACTCAATCTCTGATTTATTGATGCATTTATCCAATGTGAGTTATGAAATCATTTTTATCTCATGTGAAGGAGGTTTTTTATTTAAATACAAATGAATAAGACTTTTATGGTAACCTACTTTGGAAAAATCTAGAGAAAATGATCTCAAATAACAAAACTCCAAAATTACAACATGATTTTTAAAAATCTACCTTGGCCTTTATCTTGCCTAGTTTGTTAGACCATGCTTTTAACTAAGTGAGTTCTTACAGAATCTCAAATTTGGTTATATGTGTATTTAAAAACCCTGTATTTGCATTTGACCTACCCCAATTTAAACTAACTGAAGGAAGAAAAGGGACTTTATGAAAAAGATACAGAATTGAGAAATAGCTCCAGGGACTTCAGGTTTTAGGAATCATACTTGGCTTGCAAGTAAGTAATCATTACCATCAAGAAGGGCTCTCTTTCTCCTCACTACACACACATACACACACACGCACACACAGCCACACCTCCCACATACACACACATCACACATGTACACACATCCCGCACACGTGCACGCTTGTGCTGTGCCAGTGTGGCCTTATGTCCCACTGCACAGAGTCTTTTCCCGCATCAGCAATTTCAGATTCACTTGCTTTCCAGATGTGGGAGAGCTGCTTGCCTCAATTCCAGCAAAAAAAAAAAAAAAAAAATCTCAGGGAAGATATCTCATTGGCCTGGCTTGGGTCATTCAACTTGCAGTGGAAGAAGAGAAACCAGTGTTGCTTTCCTGTGAAACCAATGGATTACACTAAAAGCTTCCTGAGAACAGGTATTGTACTATATTCGGTGTCTCTAGAGCCCAGTATGAGAGTTAGTTCATAGTAAATCCTTAATGAACCAATTATTGAATTGTACCCTTAAAAATGGTT
Source organism: Cheirogaleus medius (assembly GCA_008086735.1). Lineage (NCBI taxonomy): Eukaryota > Metazoa > Chordata > Mammalia > Primates > Cheirogaleidae > Cheirogaleus > Cheirogaleus medius. The sequence continues at coordinate 74,022,889 of VBSM01003176.1, read as the reverse complement.
AAAAGGTTAAATTTTATGTTATACATATTTTACCACAGTAAACAAAAAATAAAATAAACTTATTATCAATTTTATTGTCCATTTCTCAAAAGTAGCATATATTATAATATTTTGCAATTTCTAGAGGAGATCTAATCCTGAATTTAGTTCTTTATGACATAATAATAAAGGGTTTTAGCAATCATATGCAGCAGTAGTTTTCACTCTGAACATCCTAACAAAGGTTTGAAATCAAAATGCTATGATACTGAACACACTAATGTTTAGGGGCTGGGTGGAAATCCCTCCCTCTTAAGGTAGGGATTATATATTTTCTTTTTTGGTGTGTCTAGGGGACATGGGAAGATCAGTTTTTCTGTCTATATTAGTATGCAGAAAGTAATGGCATACAGCGAAGCCCAGAATTTTATTCATTTAGGTATTCTCAGCACTTACATGTCTGGCATATAGTAGGTGTTGAATAATATTTCTTGAATAAATGACAAAAATTTCATATAAGAAAACACTTTCTGGTGGAGTCAAGATGGCAGACCAGAGATACCAGCTGCCAGATTGTCTCAGAAAGAAGGAAAAGTTTTAAATGAAGAAGAAAAAAACAAACAAACATAGGTTGGGTATAATTCTGAGGGAAATGTGCCAGAACCTACTAGAGACTCCACAGGAAGAAGTTGAGGAGCAGAACAGGAAGGAGAAACGTATCAGCAAAGATCAACCCCTGAGAGGCTTGGAGTCCAGTGAGAAGGGTAGGTGGAGTGGTTAGTTTCTCCTGCCTTGCATCTCTGATGGACGGTGGGTTCCTGAGCTGCTGGAGAGGCCTTCAGCCCACACGAGCCCAGAGGCTGTTGCCACCAGTGAGCTGGGAGCTTCTTGTGGACAGAGCACCAGGCTCCCAGCCCCCCAGGGTGCTTCCCACCCCACAGAACCAAGCCGGGATGGCAGGCACCCCTATTGCTTCTCTACCCACTGTGCACCTTTGTCCTTCCCAGTGGGCTTCAACTTCTCAGGTTTCATCTCCCTTGTTCTCACACAGACATTTTCCAACTCTGGCCTAGACTGCAGGAGCCACAGGGGTCCAGTGTGTCCCAGGTAACCTGCATGACTCCAGAGCCTGGACATTCTGTGTGGGCGGCCTTAGCGGGAGGATTGGAGATGACCAGAGTGCTAACTTTACTCCATCAAGACTGTCTTTCTCCCTTTTCCCTCCCCCACCCATGGCTGCCAAGAGAGACAATTGAGCCACCACACTGAGGCTTCCAAAACGAGTGGTTCTCAGACCTTTCTTCTTGAGATCCTGCAGCACACTGAGGGGTGCTTAGACTGTGAGCTCCCTGTCTGCTGGCCCTCCATGGAGCTGATTGTCCAGTGACTTCATCAGAGTGAGGCATGTCCCTAGGCAGAGGGACATCAAACCTGCTTGGGCACCCCACAGGCAACTCAGGACCAGTGTGCTTCTCCCTGGCATGGTCAGGGATTGGTCTCTGGGGACCTGGGGATGGACCTGCAGGCAAGATTCCATACTCCCACATCCCAATTGCATTGCTCGGGGGCAGAGAGGTGAGATTTGTGAATAAATCTTGGGAGGCAAGAGAGTCCCCATGGGCAGAGCAGGGGGAGAATGCAGTATGAGTCCTAGCTGCAGGGTGCTCACAGGGAATCCCTACCCCTACAGGAGAGCTGCACTCTCAGTTTAGGCCAGGATTCTGGGCAGGGAACTTCCTGGCCTGCATCAAAGTCATGGAGGAACTCAGCTGGCTTGAGCTCCTGCCTGCTGGCAGATGCTGGCTGGGGGAACCTCAGAGTAGTAGAGGGTGGAGAGGAGTGAAGCCCACTCCAGATCACCAGATTGTGAATCTTGGATGGCACCTTCTCAACAAGTAGGACTTTCTAGTTGGGTGGGGTCATTTCAGCCCCTCCCTGGTGGCTTTGCCCAGAAGCTATAAGCAGATCTTTGACCCCTGCTGAAACAGATACTTTGCCAGGTCTTGTGGAGCCCAACCCAGCCCCACCCATCCACACTCCCACACCTTCCTCTGTTGTGGCAGAGAATTAGGATTCATCTGAAGTTCCAGGACCCCAACCACCACCTGGGGCATTCAAGTGTTTCTCCTGAGGGACTAGAGCTAGTCACAGGAATAAAAAACAACATGGCAACTTGTTCCTTCCAGCAAGCACCATCTAATGACAGGGTGGTCAATTTGCATGCACTTTACAACATTTTCTGACTCAATCATACAGGGTCTGATTGATTCTCACCCACAAGCACCACCTACTATCTCAGAGATTAAACTGGGCATGGCATTATTTAAACAAAAGAAAATCCAAAAATAAGAAGCAACAACTGCTCTAGATGAGAAGGAATCAGTGAAAGAACTCCAGAAGTATGAAGAATCAGAGCAAAAGGTCTCCCCTTAAAGGGAACAGTAGCTCTCTAGCAATGGATACCAACCAAAATCAGAACATTGAAAGGACAGATAAAGAATTCCAAGTGTGTATTATAAGTAAGTTCAACAAAATACAAGAGAAAATGGAAAACTAACACAAAGAAACTACACACAAAAAATCAGGAAATGAATGAAAAATTCACTAAAGAATTGAATTATTTTTAAAAATTCAAATAGAACTTCTGGAAATGAAAAATTCATTCAAGAAAATGCAAAACACATTGGAAAATCTTAAGAATAGCCTAAACCAGCAGAAGAAAAGAATGTCAGAGCTCAAAGACAATACCTTTGAATTAAACAAGACAGTCAAAGATAAAGAACAGAGAATTAAGAGGAAGGAACAAAGCCTACAAGAAATATTGGAGGCCATATTTCAAATATAAAGATGCCAAATATAATAATTATAGGCATCCATGAGGGTGAAGAGGAAATCACACAGAGGTTGGAAAAACTATTTAAGGGAATAATAGAGGAAAACTTCCATGGTCTTTCTGGAAATTTAGATATCTAGGTACAAGAAGCTCAAAGGACACCTTGGAGATTCATCACAAAGACACAATCACCATGACAAATAGTCATCAGACTGGCCAAAGTTAACATGAAGGAGGAACTCCTGCAAGCCATAATGTGAAAACCTCAGGTGACTTATAAAGGAAAACCCTCCAGACTGCAGACTTCTCAACTGAGATCTTACAAACCAGAAGGGATTGGGGTCCCATCTTCAGTCTTTTTAAACAGAACAATGGCCACTTAGAATTTTGTATCCTGCAAAACTAATTTTTTATATGAAGGAGAAATAAAGACTTTTTCAGATAAGCAAATACTGAGGGAATTTGTCAAGACCAGACCTGCCCTGCAGGAAGTAGTTAGATCTGCGTTATACATCAGTAAGCACAGTAGACATCCATTGTAAAATCACCCAAAAACTAAAGCTCAGAGATCATATAAAATAATGGCTCAAGAGGTAAAACAAAACAACAAGGTTCTACTCAACAGGATGAACAGAAATGTATCTCATTTATCAATCCTTTCAATAAAAGAGAACAGCCTGAATTTCCCACTCAAGAGACATAGGCTGGCTGATTGGATAAAAAAAATACAGCCAAGTATCTGCTGTCTACAGCAAACATATCTAACCCACAGGACTCATTCAGACTCAAGGTGAAGGGATAGAAAAAATACTCTATGCAAATGGAAATCAAAAGAAAGCAGGTGCCAGTCTCATATCAGATAACTTAGACTTCAAATCAATAATAGTAAAGAAAGACAAAGATGATCAATGGTAAACAGAGCAATCTTTCAAGAAGACATAACAATCCTAAATATTTATGCATCTAACACAGGTGCACCCAGATTCATAAAGCAAAACCTACTTGATCTAAACAAAGAAATAAACAGCAACATCTTAATTGCTGGGATTTCAATACCCCACTGACAGAACTGGACAGATTCTCCAAGCAGAAAAATAAATAAAGAAACATTGGATATAAATGGGACTCTAGAGAAATGGGCCTAACAGACATTTACAGAACATTCTACCCCAAAACTACTGAATATGCATTCTTCTCATCAGCACATGGAACATTATCTAAGATAGATCACATCTTAGGCCACAAAACACGTCTCAACAAATTCAAAAAATAGAAATTGTACAAAATTATATTAAATTCTCAAGGGTATTAAGTTCTTAAGTGTGTAGATTGAATCCTCCCAACTATGAAGTCAGTATCACCTTAATACCAAAGCCAGGAAAAGACACAATAACAACAAAAAAGAAAACTATAGACCAATATCACTCATGAATATAGATGTAAAAATCCTCAATAAAATTCTAGCAAACTGAATTCAGCAGCACATCAAAAAAATAATTCACCATGACCAGGTGGGCTTCATCCCAAGGATGCAAGGATGGTTCAACATACGTAAATTCATAAATATGATTCACCACTTAAACAGAAGCAAAAACAAAGATCATATGGTCATCTTAATAGATGCATTTGACAAAATGCATTTGACAAAATTCAGCACCCTTTTATGATAAAAACACTTAACAAAATAGGCATAGATGGAACATATCTCAAAATTATAAAAGCCATATACAACAAACCTACAGCCAACATCATTCTGAATGGGGAAAAGTTGAAAGCATTCTAATTCAGAAGTGGAACAATAAGGGTGCCCACTGTCACCACTTCTATTCAATATAGTACTGGAAGTCTTAGCCAGAGAAATCAGGCAAGAGAAGAAAATAAAAGGTATCCAAATGTGGAAAGAAGAGGTCAAACTATTACTCTTTGCTGATGATATGCTCTTATATCTAGAAATCTCAAAAGATTTTGCCAAGAGATTCCTGGAATTGATAAATAAATTTAGCAAAATCTCAGGTTACAAAATCAATGGCCACAAATCAGTAGCATTCCTATACAGTAACAACTGCCAGCCTGAGAATCAAATCAAAGACCCAATACCTTTCACAATAACTACAAAGAAAATAAAATACCTAGGAATATATTTAACCAAGGACATAAAATATCTCTACACAGAGAACTATGAATCACTGAGGAAGGAAATTGCAGATGGTATAAACAAATGGAAAAATACTCATGGATCTGCAGAATCAACATTGTTAAAATGTCCATACTACCCAAAGTGATTTACAGATTCAACAAAATCCCCATCAAAATATCAACATTATTTTTTGCAGATCTAGAAAAAAATAATTCTATGCTTCCTTTGGAACTAGAAAAGAGCCTGAATAGCCAGGGCAACCTTAAGCAAAAGGAATAAATCTGGAGGCATCACTTTACCAGACTTTAAGCTATGCTACACAGCTATAGTAACCAAAACAACATGCGACTGGTGTTTCTATGGAAAACAGTATGGAGATTCCTCAAAGAACTAAAAGTAGACCTACTATTTGATCCAACAATCCCACTACTGGGTATTTACCTAAAGGAAAAAAAGTCATTTTATCAAAAAGATGCCTGCACTAGAATGTTTATTGCAGCATAATTCACTATCGCAAAGATCTGGAATCAGCCCAAGTGCCCATCCATTCATGAGTGGATTAATAAAATGTGGTAAATATATACCATGGAGTACTACTCAGTCATTAAAAAATGAATTAATACCCTTTGCAACAATCTGGATGGAACCGGAGACCATTCTCTTAAGTGACATATGTAAAGAATGGAAGGCCAAGCATCGTGGCTCACATCTGTAATCCTAGCACCCTGTGAGGCCAAGGTGGGAGGATTGCTTAAGCTCAAGAGTTCGAGACCAGCCTGAGCAAGAGCAAGACCCCGTCACTACCAAAAACAGAAAAAGAATTAGCCAGACAATTTAAAATAGAAAAAAAATTAACCGGGCATGGTGGCACAAGCCTGTAGTCCCAGCTACTCAGGAAGCTGAGGCAGAAGGATCTCTTGAGCCCAGGGGTTTGAGGTTGCTGTGAGCTAGGCTGACGCCATGGCACTCTATCCCCAGCAACAGAGCGAGACTCTGTCTCAAAAATAAATAAATAAATAAGTAAATAAATAAAAATAAAAAATAAAACAATTAAAAAAAATAAAAGAGAATAGAAAAACAAACACCATATGTACTCACTATTAAATTGGAACTAATCTATCAGCACTCATGTGCACAGATGGAAGTAAAACTCAATGGAAATCATGCAGGTGGGAGGGGTGGAGGGGATGGTTGAAATCAAACTTAACAGGTACAGTGTACACTATCTGGGTGATGGACACACTTATAACTTTGACTCAAGCAGTACCAAAGCAATCCTTGTAACCCAAACATTTGTAACCTCATAATATTCTGAAATTTAAAAAAAATTTTAAAAAGAGAGAAAAAAATGACTAAATGTCTTGGCATGGGAATTGGTCACCTGTCAAATTAGTTACCTTTAAAAATTAACAAAGGCTTTTGAACCTGTAGATCCAGCCAGAAAGTAGCAAATATCTTCACCTTTCCAGATTTTTTTAGTCAAGCTCTATACTATATATGAGCTGTCATTTCAACACTTTCTTTTTTATTGCCTGCATCTAGTCAGTAACAATGCAATGTAGACTGATTGAATCAATGGCCCCAATTTTGTCATCTCTTCATTGTACCCACATCCTTTGCCATGTAACTCTGCTGTGTCCTCTGGCTGTGCATCCAGCCCCACCTTTGACTCTGGGCTTAGCCATGTGGCTTGCTTTAGCCAGTGGGGTGTTAGCAATCAATGCTGGCAGAAGTGCTTGTGAGTTTCAGCTTAGTCTCTAGCTACTCCACAATTGCAATGAGAAAATGCTGGGGCTAGTCCACTGGAGTATGAGACATGTGGAGCAGAGCCAAGCTGTCCCATTTGTCCTAGCCAACACCATCCTACATGAGCCAGATGAGACCAGAGCGGAAGAGATGTCCAGTGGAACTCAATCCAGCTCATGAATAATAACTTGTTCATGAGTGTGCGAGTGATGTGCTCTTTTCATTCTGCACTTCCAAACATCTCTCAGATTTTCCTGTTGTTTTTTTTTTTTAACTTTCCAATAGTCATTACCTTTGTCCAGGACCTTAATTGTATCTATATTTTGGCAGCATCATTCCAACTTTCAGCGTCCAGCTGTTCACATTTTAATCCATTCTGCAATGGATGATTTTGAGCAAATGATGTTGATTATCACTGGCTCAGAAATTTTATGTTCGTCTTTTGAGACCTCTTCTATCAAATTTAAGTAACTTTACATTCAAATTTTTTCATATTTTGGGCTCATAATCTCTATTGTAAACTTGCTTTCTGAAAGCTACAAACTATTAACCCTTTACTCTAATTCAGCTGGTATTGTTATTTTCACAACAAATTGGGTAAATTCTTATATCTATGCTCTTAATGACAATTTCCATGCTTAGATATTCTATCGCTCTCTCTAAGCACCAGCCAAATTCCACTATTGGGAATATTTTAAAGGCTATTTGCCCCCAATCTACCTGCCCCAGAGGTGGCACAGGCTAGAAAAGAGAGCCTAATTGTTTGGCTCAATTGTTTGGATCTTACAGTTTGTTAAGAGTGTTCCAGATGATTTGATGAAATGCAACTTGGTCAAACACATTTCAGTGGAGAATAATTTAGTCAACCAAACCATTTGGTTAAAAACACATCCCAGTTACTAGACTTCCTGGTATTAATAATTTTGGTGTTCTAGTAATCTTTTAGGCATTTTTAACATTTTTTGCAGAAATTATAAGGTTAAAATGTAAGAAATTATTGTTCTTCCATGTTTGTGAGATTTCAGAACAACTGAAAGGTATAACAATAGGAGATATGAAAACCAAAAATAATCACTGAGTGATGAGTGATTGAATTAGTTGGAACAATCTATGCCATCCATCCTGAGAAAAGAACAAAAACACAGCTAAACAAGTAGAGCAGGCATTGTCAGCTTAGAAAAACAATGTAGCCAATAATTTGAAGCAGAAAATTCTCCAAACTTGAAAATTCCAGTTTTTTTTTTAATTTCAAAATATTAAGGAATACAAATGTTTTTATTACATGGATACCGGGTATAATGCTTAAGTCAGGGATTTTTTATTTGTTTAAGTTTTCTTAATAGAAAAACAATGTGTGTTCATTATATAAAAGCCAGAAAATCAGAGAAGCAGGAGAACATAAAAAATGCCCAGAAACCCACTCAATAGAGATAATAACTGTTACCCTCTTGGTACAAATCCTTTACAATCCTGTCCTATGTGTATTTATTTTATATATGTTCATATGGTTTCATGAATGAGGTAATACTGTCCACGATCAATCTGTAGCTAACTATAATTTATTAAAGTCAATGATAATCATTTGTTGCTAATAATTAATTTGTTCCATTTAATCTCTTATTCCTGGGCTTTTGAAACTAATTCCTATTGTTGGCCCTTTACGGTTGTTTCAACTAATCTAAGAATTATGATTGGCAGGCACATGGTTGCTACTCAATAAATAGTTGACTGAAACAATAGATGCACAAATAATCCCGTGTTGTTGGGTGTTCAGGTTGTTTCCATTCAACTCTGTTGTTGGTGGAGAGTTTAACACAATCTTGGTGAAGAGCCACCAACCAAAGAAGAATCATAGAGAAGCGTGGGGTCCACCCCAACCGCATATGGGTAGGGTGCATTGGGAAAGGAGTGCCTAAATGCATCTGGGGATCCAAACAAGACTTCACAGGGGAGATGTGAATGGAGACGAATTTGGAAGGAGTGAGAATTTTTCAGTGAATAACTAGGGAAAATGGTACTAAGAGTAAGTGGGGTTAAGTAGGGATGACTTCTTAGAAGAGGCAAGTCCAAAACAGAAGGCAGAAGGGGATATAGGTAATTAAGGAAAAATAGAATGTTACTACAGCGTTGGTAGGTTGTCACCCAACGTAGGTACAGCTCTGGATGAGAGGTAACAAGAAATTGACCTGGCTGTAGTAAGAAAGCTGGGCTGGGAAGTGATGCGCTATACATTTATACAAAACTGTACTGGCTCTTTCTGTTACTTTGTGGGAGGCTGTAAGGCTTGGTGCTAGGAGCTAGAAATTCCACTTACTCGATTTGCTAAGAAGTGCAAAGCAAAGGCAAGGGAGCCCAGCTGCTGCCTAGCCCTGTATATTCATCTAACCGGGTGTCGGGGAAGCAGATACGAGGCTCTGAGTACAGGTCAGATCCTGAGCAACTTTTAAGAAACTGCACACAGAGACTACTGACTATTTTTGTGGAAAAAAAAGTTGTAGATGGCTATTTTTTGGGAAATTATTTACGTGTTCTATGAAATGGTTGTTTTGTGGAAGGCTGTCTGAAATTCTATCTTAAGGAGCTGCTGTTTATAATCCATGGAACTGTGCTAATAAAAATAGGAGGAATAATTTTTGTCTACAAATGCAAGCGTCAGGTTAGTTGGAGTGCTTGTCTCGGCACAGGGTAGCAATGACTTTTAAGAAAGTCCTCAGACATGTAATCATGATATTGTTCTTGCAGTTGAGGTAAAGGGGTGCCAAAAAGAAAAAATAAATAAACCAAAAATCAAATCTCTGCTTCTCTCTGAAATTTTTTTCAATCTTTTGACCTTTCCAAACCATGCATATTTAATTCAGAACCAAAGAGAGGTTCTTGCTGGGTAAAGAGTAGATACAAACGAGCTGTTTGAATTATTTTCTGCTTATGGGCAGCATTTCAGCTCTTCCACCCTTGGTCTCAGTCCATTTAATTAAGGTTATTTGTAGGATTACATTAATCCTTTAAGAACTATTCCATTTCAATTTTTTAAAAATCTAAGGAATGATAGATAAGAAAAAGTGACTCAGTATTACCCCTGAAATATTAATAGATTGGAGTGACTGTTAATACCACCCATGTCTACTCCACCTAGATTCACACACTTAGCTGCCTACCAGGCACTGAGGTAGCAGACCCATAACCTAAACAGAACTCGGTCCCTTCCCTTCCCCAACACCTTCTTTTTTGCTTTCTTTGTTGTCTTTGATTCCCTCTTTCCCTTCACAGGCCACATGTAGCATCCAATTCATCCGCAAGTTCTAGTGCGTCTGCCTCCAACGATAGCCTCAATCTGCCCCCTTCTCACTCTCTCCTTTGGTCCATACCACTGTCATCTTTTGCCTGAACCATTGCAAGAGCTGCCTAGCTGCTCCCCTTGCTCCACTCTTGCCCTTTTAGAGCCTGTTCTCCTCATAGCAGCCACTGATCTTTTGAAAATCATAAATCAAATTACATTACTATTAATACCAGACTTGATAACAAACACTAACCTGGCACTTACTATATGCCAGTCATAATTCTACATGCTTTCCACATATTGACTTATTTAATCCTCATAAGGATGTGGTCATAAGGTGCTGTTGTTATCCCTGTTTTACAGATGAAGAAACAGAGGCACAGAGGTTAGATGATTTATCCAAGGTCCCACGGCTAATGAGAGTGCAGAATTAGAACAGTCTGACTGAGTCCGTGCCCTTAACCACCTGCCCAACTCTGCCCAGAAGGTCTTTCCTGCACCCCCTGCCCGGTCTTATTTAGCATCTTTCACTTTCTCTGTTGCAGATCGGGTCTCTCCTCAAATGATACTTCCTTAAAGAAGCCTTTCCTATGTAAACTACACTCTCCCATCCTAATCCCTGTTGCCTTCTACCTTTTCTCTGCTTTATTTTCATTCGTCATCACTCTTCCTGCCTAAAATGTAAGCTCCATGATAACAGGATCATATTTTGAATCTCATAGAAAAGTTCCTAGTGCAATATTTGTTAGAATGAACAAATAAGTGAATGGATGAATGAATATCAATCCCTGTAATTCAAAGCTAAATAACTGTGAATTTTTTTAAAGTAACAGATACTATTGTAGTTTCAGAGACAAATTTGTTTCAGAGAAAATCAGTATTCTCTTGCCACATAAATTGTAGATAATTATATAGCTTTGCCTATGACTAAGACTTACTATTTATTTATTAATCTATAGACTTTTAAAATCGATGCACATATTTTATGTTAAATTTGATGAGTTTTGACAACTGCATACATCTGTGCAACAAATATCCAAATAAAGGTATAGAACATTCCCATTACCCCGGAAAGTTTCCTTTTCAGTATTCAGTACTCCTCCTTCCAATCAATTCTAAACCTCCATCGGCAACCACTGTTGTGATTCCTATCATCAAAGACTGATTTGGGGGCTTTGTGTAGATGGGATCATCCAACTAGGTGAACGTACTCTTTGTGTCTTGGTTCTTTTGCTCTGCATAATATTTTTGAGATTAATCCATATCATTGCACAGAAGAGTTCATTCTTTGTATTGCTGAGTAGTATTCCATTGTATAAACAGACCGCACTGTTTATACATTTCTCCTGTTGATGGACGTTTGTGTTGTTTTCAGCGTTTTGCTATTGTGAATAAGACGACTATAAGCATCTTTGAACCAATCTTTTTTGTAAGTTTTAGCTTGATATTGTACAAGTCTTTTTGTGGGATTATTTTATCATTTCTCTTGGGTAAATACCTAAGTATGGAATTGCTATCTTATAGAGAAGACCTATGTTTCATCTTATAAGAAACTGCCAAATAGTTTTCAAAATTGGTGGGACTATTTATATTCCCACCAGCAATGTGTGCAACTACTTAGTTGCTTTATATCTTTGCCAGAATTTGTTGTTAGTCTTATTAATTGTAGGCATCCTAGTAAGTGTGATTGCTTATTGTGGTTTTAATTTGCATGTCCCTAATAATGTTGATGTCTAAGACCTCTCTACGTGCTTAGTGGGCATCTCTAGTGAAGATTCTCTTATGAAATATCGTTCAAATCTTTTGTTCATGGTAGGAAGGGGGGGTATTTCTTTTTTACTATTGATTGGTAGGATTATGCATTTATTTTGGATATAATTCTTCGTCTCATATATACTAATCATAAAAGAAAAAAATTGATAAATTGGACTTCATCAAAATCAAAATCTGCTCATCAAAAGTTAATAAAATAAAAAGGCAAACACATACTGAGGGGAAATATTCAATATATATAATGTGTATGTATGTATATATTTATACTGTATAGTACATATATATATACACTAGGGGGAAATGTTTTATATATATGTATATATTATGCATACAACTGTCTCAAATTTTTATGCGAGGCATTAGGTTGGGGGTCTATTTTTTTGTACATTTTTCCAGTTGTCACAGGATGATTTGTTGAGAAGCCTTTCCTTTTGCCATATAATTGCCTCGGTGCATTAGTTGAAAATCAGTTGGCCATGGGTTTACTTTGGGATTTTCTGTTCTGTTCCTTTGATCTATTTATCTATCCTTATGCCAATATCATACTACATTAATAATTACAGCTTTGTGGTAAGACTTGAAATCAGGTAGTGTGAATGCATCAACTTTGTTCTTTCTTTTTCCAGTTATT
>VBSM01003176.1:73905210-74010413 GCA_008086735.1 Cheirogaleus medius | reverse complement strand
TTGACTGTTCTATGCCCTTTGATTTATCATATATATTTTATAATCAACTTGTCAGTTTCTACAAAATGTTTGTTGGGATTTTCGATGGGATGGTGTTGAATCAATAGATCAATTTGGGGAGAATTTATAACAATATTGAGTCTTCCAATCCAATCTCTCTGTTTATTTCTTCTTTAATTTCTGTTAGCAATGTTTTGTAGACATAATTGTAGCAGTCATGCATAATTTTAATTAAATTATTCCTAAGTACCTTATGGTTTTGGTGCCATTCTAAGTGTTGTCCTATTTAGATTTATTTTCCAACTGTTTGCTGCTCATATATAAATTCAATTGATTTTCGTATTAACATTGTATTCTGCCAACTTGCTAAATGCGCTTATTAGTTCTAAGAGGTTTTTTTTTTTTTGATCCCTTAGGATTTCTACATAGACAATCATGTTTTATATGAACAACAGAGGCTTTTTTGTTTGTTTTACTTTCCAATCGATATGCCTTTTATTTCTTTAACTTGCCCTATTGCACTGGCTAGGACCTCCTGTACAATGTAAATAGAAGTTGTGAGAATGGTTAAATTAACTCTTATTTATTTTCTTTTTTTAAAAATGATTATAAGTGAAATTGTGTTCTTGATTTGCTTTTGGGGCTGTTCATTGCTATTGTATAGAAATACGATTGATTTTCATGCGTTGATTTTATACCCTGGAATTTTGCTGAACTTGTTTATTATCTGCAATAGATTTTTGTGGATTCTTTAGGATTTTCCTTAGGTAGAATTATGTCATCTGTGAATAGAGACAGTTTTACTTCTTTTCCAACCTGCATATACCTTTTTTTCTTTTCTTCCAATACAACGTAGAAGAGCAAGAATGAAAGCTGGCTCCCTCTTGGTCCTGATCTTTGTGGGGAGCTATTGCCACTGGGTGTAATGTTAGCTGTGGGTTTATTTTATAAATGCGTTTTATCATGTTAAGGAAGTTCCCTTCTATTCCTAGTTTTATGAGTGTTTTTATCATGAAAAGATTTTGGATTTTGTCGAATGCTTTTTCTGTGTTAACTGAGATGATCTTATGGGTTTTTCCCCCTTTACTCTATTTATGTTATATATTACCTTGATTTTTATATGTTGACTCACCCTTGAATTCCAGGATTAAATACTCCTTGATCATGCTATATAATCCTTTTAATATGCTGCTGCATTTTTTTGGTTAGTGTTTTGTTTTGTTTTTGTTTGTTTTGTTTGTTGCTTCTATGTTCATAAGGGATATTGGTCTGTAGCTATTGTTTTTTTCTTGCAATAGCTTTATCTAGCTTTGGTATCAGGATAATACTGGTCTCATAGAATAAGTTAGGCAGTATTACTTTCTCTCCTAATTTTTGAAGAGCCGGAGGCGGATTGGTGTTCATTCTTCTTTAAATGTTTGGTACAATTCGCCATAAAAGCCACTGGTCCTGGGCTTTTCTTAGTTGGAGGTTTTTGATTACTAATTCAATCTCTTCTTACACATCTGTTCAGATTTTCTATTTCTTCTTTAGCCACTTTTGGGAATTTGTGTGCTTCCAGGAATTTTTCCAGTTCATCAGTGTTATCTAATTTGTTGGCATCCAACTGTTCATAGTGTTCCCTTATAATCCTTTTTATTACAGAAATAGATACACAGAAAAGGTCAGTAGTAATGTTCCCACTTTAATTTCTGATTTTATTAATTTGAGTCTTCCCTCTTTTTTTCTTAGTCAGTCTAGCTAAAGGTTTTGTTGATCTTTTCAAAGAAACAATTTTTGATTTTGTTGATTCTATAATTTTTCTATTCTCTATTTTGTTTATATCTAATCTTTATTAGTTTCTTTATTCTGCTAACTGTGGGTTTAGTTTGTTCTTTTTAATTTTTTTAAGGTGGAAAGCAAAGTTGAGTTGATTAAGTTGATCAAAGCTAATAGAGTTGAGCTATTTCTTTTTTTTTAATGTAGGTGTGTACAGCTATAAAATTTCCTCTGGGTGTTGCTTTTGCTGCAACATACAAGTTTTGGTATGTTGTGTATTTTGCTTGTTTATTTGTTTTAGTTTTTGTTTTTTATACATCTCTAAGTTTTTTCTTATCTCCGTTGTGATTTGTTCTTTGACCTATTGGTTGTTTAAAGTGTATTTTTAATTTCCACATATTTGTGAATTTTCTAGTTTTCCCTTTGGTATTGATTTCTATACATTTACTGGTTTATTTTTTGCTACGTCTTCAATTACTGAAAGGGGAGTTAAAACCCCCAACAATGATTGTCAATTTGTCTATTTCTATTTTTAAATTCTGTGAATTTTTGCTCTTTGTAAAGTTCTGATATTATTACATTTAGAATTATGTCTTCTTGATGAATCAACCATCTTATTATTACAAAATATTTATCTTTATCTCTGGTAACTCTTATTTTCTTGAAGTCTATTTTGTTATTAATATAGCCATGCCAAATTTTTTATGCTTACCATTTGCATGATATATCTGTTTCCATCCTTTTTCTTTCAAACTTCCTGAGACGTTATAGTATATTTATTGCATACAGAATGTAGTTGGAACTTAATTTTTCAAAATGTAGTTTGACAGTATCTGTCTTGTCCTTAGAGCATTTAGTCCATACTTATTTGTGTATTTATTGGTATGACTGGGTTTATGTTTACCTTCTTGCTATTTGTTTTCTATTTGTACCATTTCTTTTTTCTTTCTTTCTACATCCTTTTGGATAAAAATTTTTACTAATTCCTTTTTCTTATTCTATTGGCTTTTTAGGTAAACCCTTTAATATTTTTGTGGGTTTTTAGGGATTACATTATTTATCTTTATCATATGGTCTACTTAGAAATTCATATTGTTATTCGTATTGTCATTTTCTCATTCAAAAATGTTTAAATTTCATTTGTTTTACTTTTCAGGTCTAGAATTTTTTTTTTCAGTTTCTGTTTTTCTGCTGTTATTTCTCATTTGTTCATTATATCTCTTTTCTTTGAAATTCTTGAATATATTTATGGTAGCTATATTAAAGTCCTCTGCTAATTCCAAAATCTGGGACATCTTGGCTTCTGTTGATTTTGAATACTTTTTTTTCATAATTAAAAGTTTCATTTTCCTGAATTTTCACCACATATAGTAGTTTTTTATTATACTCTGTGCACTCTGAATGATACATTATAGGGAGTCTGGCCAATGTTGTCTTCTTTTAAAGGTTGTTGTATTTAGTTCTGCCAGGAAGTTAAATTACCAGAAGATTTGCTTGATCTTGGCAGGCTTGGATTTAGTCTTTGTTAAAGCTGGTCGTTTCCAGTTTTGTCCTTACTCTTCAATAGTGACTTTTCTGAGTTTCAGTTGAATGCCTAGAGTGCTCAGCCTTATTTCTCTACTCTGGCTACATTGGATTGCAATGTTTCCCAGCCTGGTATTCAGCTCCCAGACCTATGGCAGCTTTCCTTGCTAAGCCTCACAGAATCTTGTCCTGTGCATGTATAACCAAGGACCCTCAGGAAATCTCCAGGCAGACTTCTGGGCCCTTCCTCTGTGCAGCTGCTCCCCAGGTTGTTGACTTGCTTCAGTAGTCCTCACCTTTCATTGACTTCTACATTTTTAGCTCAGTAATACTGCTGGGTGTTGCATGGGCTTCATTTTCCTCAGCCATGCCAGGAACATGACTCAAGGCAGGACCTGAAGTGTACATGAGATTCACCATATGTTCTGTGAAATTCAGAGTATTTTCCTTGATTTCCAAAATTTGGGGATTACTAGCTGATTGGTAGGAAGGAATTCCGGATTCTTTTTTTTTTCCTAGAGTTTTCAGACCTCATATTTCAAAAGCGAAGTCAAGGCAAGGAAGGAAGCGAGGAGGGCATCACATACCAGGGTGACTTATGCCCGAAATTGGATCATTAGCACATTGTGAGATGATAAGTACTATTCTCAAAGGGCTAATATGTCAAATTCCTTTCAATTCATTATTTTCATGGTATGTGCCTGAAAGTTTTGTGTTTTTTGTGGTCTTAGAAGTAAAACAGGACGAGAGTTTCTTATGATTTTTCCTGCTTTGACCCAGGAAAATGTTTGCTTCTGTCCCAGACTCTCTGATCAGGGTTTATCCCCCATCCCTCACTCTCATCATTTCTGTTCAGTGGTAGATTCGAGAAATCAAATACTACAAGGCAGTACTTAACTGCCAGACTTCATTTCTCCATATCTGTTTGTTGAATACTTACTCTGGCCCAGACATCCTGCTAGAACCTGAGGATAGAGAGACAAAAGGCCCAATCAATACCTTCGAAGTACCTACAATCTAGACACTTAAATAAATACAATAAAATATGGTTATGGTCTTTGATAGAGGTCAGCTGTGTAAACACAGAAGACATACTTGACTAAGGCTGGGGAGAGGGAGGATGTCTGGGAAGGCTTCTTGGAGGTGGTAATGTCTAAACTGAGTTTTGAAGTGGGTGTGAGGGTGGGAAATTGGAAATAGGTAAAATATATTAAATACCTTAGAGAGCTACCTCTACAAAAATGTGGAAGCCCAGAGAAACTCAGAAATTTAAGCAGAGTGCAATGTGCCAGCAACGTGAATTTGAGGCGGAGACTATAGGTCAAGTTTGAGAAGGTAGAGTCAGTTAGAGCAGGGATTTCTAATAACCAGCAAACAGGGCATGCCATCCAACTGCTTTGAACCATTTTCCTTTTGTGAATTTTAATTTTTTAATCTCTAGAGCAATACATGTTTATGGTAAGAAATGAAAAAAAATATGTAGACAGGTAAAATGAAGAGAATTATACCTCCCACAATCCTGCCATAAAACTTCTTTTAACAAGTTACAAATTATTCCAGATCAAAATTTTATTAAACTCTGCTTGCTGTTTTATAACTTGGGTTTTTTTTGTTCGGTTAGCATTTTAGAAATATTTTTGCATGCTAATAGATTTTTTTTTTGCATTATTTATCATGTCTGAATAGTAACATTTCTTTAGTTATACCGTCATGCATTACAACATTCATACATAATTGTAAATGTATTTGAATATTGGGCATTCCAGTTGTTTTCAATGTTTGGCTGTTAGAAATAGTATTTAGATGAACAGTCTTGCCCATACAGTTAATTATTTCCCCGAGTCCTTGTCAACAGCTTTATTAAACCTCAATCTTAAGACAACAAGCTTACAAAATATACATACCTGGAATAATTAGAAATCAAGGCAAGACGTTACATAATCATCTTCCTATTCATTAATCATTGTTGGTTGTTGTGACATCCTAAACGGTGACCTTTCCCACACTCTGCCTCATAGTATTTGATTTCTCAAATCTACCATCTGCAAATGGAATGCATTTCATCACGAGGAGGTGATGAAGCAGAGTTGAATTCAGTTTAACAGACAGTGGGGGCTTTGTGTGCCAGGGAGGGGCTGAAGGAACTTCTCAGGGAGCTCAGTCTGGGGAGGGCTGTGCCTCATTATGTGTAGTAAATGGTGTGAGAGAAGTATGTCTAAGGTTCTCGGTGCCCAGAGGAATGACACACAGCTCAGTGTGGTGGGGTTGGAGTGATTGCTTGGAGAAGATGCCATGCATGGAATGACCACCACACTGGGCCACTGCAGGGAACAAATAACAGATCCAAGAGGGGTTTGGAGTGGGGTAAGTAGTTCAGCCAAATGATATCTAAGATGCTTTCCAATGCTGCAAACTTGTCCTTCTCTAAAATAATCAACTACTTAATAGACTCTTTCACTTGCATTACGTCATTTAAGACTCACACTGTCCCTATGGGAGAATAGATGTTATTCCCATTTGTGCCAAGAAGTAACTGAGGCTCACACTGGTCATAGACGGGGGAGTCAGGAATCCAAACTGAAGTCTCTTCTACTCCAACCACGCCCTAGGTTGTATCATTACATCTCATCACTGCTGTGGGCTGAGTTTCTTAGCAGGTGGTGTTTCCTTTCCCCGAAGTGTTTTTCCCTTTTAGTCTGTTTATCCTTTAGGGGGAGAAGGAACAAACATTTATGGAGACCCTACCAATGCAAACTCTGTGTTCTGAGTTTTACATAGATTATCTCATTTAATCCTCAAAACAGCCCAATGAGAGGCACAGGGAAGTCAGGCTTGCCTGCCCAGGTTAAGTAATGTGGCCAAAGGCACCCAACTAAAAGGTGATGGAGCAGGAACTTTATCTGACACCAGAGGCCACGTGTGTCCTGCCCTACAGCCCAGGTCATTTATCTTTTCCTTGCTGGACCTCCGCTGAGCCACGTCAGAGTCCTCAAGGTTGGAAGAGTGGTCCATGATTATAAACAATTCTATTGCGTGACTTCAGCTACCTGCGTGGCTCCCACTCTGGCCTGACCCATTGCTGTCCTTACCTAGTACTTGTTCTACAGAAGGACGCCGGTTAGATTTAGGACGTGACTGTTCATAGGGCCAAATTAGGACAGTCCTCCGGTCCTAGATCCCAAGAAATACTTTGAGTACCAGCCCAGACTGCTCTCTTGCTTTTCTGTTTAACTGTTAAACAACATTATGAGATTGCCTGTCAACAGGGAAGGGTGGCATGGGGGTTGTGGTGAGGAAGGTAGAGGAGCGTGGGAGATGCTGCAAAGCTGGCAGCAGTGGCACCAGTAAGTCCCTGGTTTCTTGGATCACATGGGCAGATGCCACTGTTCCTTTGATCAACATTTTATTCTCCGTTTTCCTCTTAGCATACAGAAAGCTGTTTCAGGTCATGAAAAAGTACATTCAGTGAAATGAAACACAGTAGACATACACTAAGAAACTAAAAAGAAACGTTGGCCATAAACTATCTTATTCCGTTGAAATGTTTGGCTGAACTCATAAGAATGTTGATGAGGCTGTTCTTGGATGCCTGTTCTGAAATGCACCGCGGGAGGAATGCTGAGGATATACGCAGAGGCTCTTTGGCTTGCTGAACAAAAGGGTTCCTTCAGGCCCCAGGAGTGGGATGAAAATTGGCATGATCATCTTGGAGAATAGACAGACTCAAATAGAGAATTAGAGCTTCCAAAAAGGACGTATTAGGGGAATAAAAGGCAAATAAACAGCACTTGTATTTGTAGAAAAATAGGGAGAGTAAATCAAGGAATTCAAAGGTAAAGAGAAACTCTATTCAAGTAGGGGAGAAAAAAAAACCCTATAATCTTCACTATTCTTTGTAAATAAAAAGAGAACAAATGAAAATAAGATATCAGAAGTCAGGAAGAATTTGTGAGAGTACAGAGTTGGTTTCGTGGACGCCAAGTCCTTTTCATTGCTGTGGAAGCCCTAGCTGAGTGCTGGCTGTGGCGTGTGAGCCCCTTACAGCTGTATTAGCTGCTATTTGCTCTTGGCTTATACCTGGCAGCCCAGGTCGGTGGGAAAGTCAGCACAGTCCCTGAGTTCTGCAGTGTAGGTCAAGGCAAGATAGTGGAATTGGTTTTTTAATTTATTACGCTGGTTTTTCTTATGGAAGAATGAAGATTGTGAGGACACGGGTTAGGATTTTAGCCATGAGAGATGACTATAAAATATTAAATTGACTCCAACAACTTGAGTCAATTTGAAAACTCCCAGTCTCTTAGGATAAAAAAACATAATCCTACTTAGAAATTCCTGGTGTGATCACAGATGGGGGATTGGTTCTTTTCACAGAGCCCATAAATTAAAAAGTACATAATCCAAAGTCAATTAAATAGTAAGGTATTATGATAAATTCTTATTTCATTAACTTTTCAAAATATGGATAACTACACACTCAACCCAAGAAACTGACATTTTTCCACTGACTGCAAAAAAACAAAAAACAAACAAACAAAAAACAATGGCAATAACTCTAGTCGTGGTAGCAGCTCACTGTGGGGTGACCTACCTTTGAAATAATTTATTAGTTCCAGCTGATTTTTACATTGTGGGGTTAGTCATGATGTTAGGCTTGATGAGAAACAGATATAACTGGAGCTGGGGATTCAAATATGTATTGCATTTCTCCTCCCGACCAGAGATAAATTTACTGTGGTTTCTCTCTTCGTAGGCTCATGCCAAAATCTGGCATCTCTATAATACTTCCTTCCGTCCCACTCAAGGAGGCCAGGTGTCCATGGCCCTAAGCTCCCACTGGATCCATCCTCGAAGAATGACCGACCACAACATCAAAGAATGTCAGAAATCTCTCGACTTTGTACTTGGCTGGTTTGCCAAACCCATATTTATTGACGGTGACTATCCCGAGAGCATGAAGAATAACCTTTCATCTGTTCTGCCTGCTTTTACCGAATCTGAGAAAAAATTCATCAAGGGAACGGCGGACTTTTTTGCTCTGTCCTTTGGACCCACCTTGAGTTTCCAGCTATTGGACCCTCACATGAAGTTCCGCCAGTTAGAATCTCCCAGCCTGAGGCAACTGCTCTCCTGGATTGACTTTGAATACAACCACCCTCCAATATTTATTGTGGAAAATGGCTGGTTTGTCTCAGGGACCACCAAGAGAGATGATGCCAAGTACATGTATTACCTCAAAAAGTTTATAATGGAAACCTTAAAAGGTATGATTGCAGGTGAAATTCCCATTTCCTGCTAAAATCCACTGGAAAACAATCTTTAAGAGTATCTATCATGAACTTTGTGAATTTATACTTTTTAATCATAATGTAGAGATCAGTTTTGGCAATAGCAGGAATGCATTCATGTAACACCTTTCTCATTTAGGGCCTTGGGGAACTTAAATTAATTTTTAAAACTCATTTGTAAATGACAAACAGGGTTATAGTGTTTGCAATTATTTAACTTTCAGAGCTAACTAATCTAGATTTTTAGATTAAATTAAGCATAAAATAAACCCTAGTATATCTAGCTTTTTATAAGTATTTTCAAATTCTTATTGTTTTGGCCAAATAAAACATTCTTTAAAGAAAAAAGGATATTCACATTTTCTAGAGAAAACAGTAAATTGTTCATGCTTTTAAAGCCTTTATTTATTAGGTCATGCACATTGCTAGGTGCCTAGGTTGGAAAGCGAGACATCTTCCCAGCCCTGTGAAGCACAGGTCCGAAGTAAAGAACTGTCCCCTCAAGGTGCTTGGAAATCCAAATAAAAACATATTGGAGAAAAGCCCATTCATTTGTAAGGATATTTATTTGGAGAGTTCTCTAGATTTGATTACAGTCTTTTGTCAATAAGAAAAATCACTGGTTTACCAAACAAGAAGCATTGTACGTACTCTGTTTCTTTAAGTAGTGAAACTCTCAGGTGCTCTTGCACCGTGAGGCGAGTGCCCAGTGGAGGGTCACGTTGCTCTTGTCCTCTCTCGCCTTTGCAGCCATCAGGCTGGATGGGGTGGATGTCATCGGGTACACGGCCTGGTCCCTCATGGATGGTTTCGAGTGGCACAGAGGTTACAGCATCAGGCGTGGACTCTTCTATGTCGACTTTCTAAGCCAGGATAAGAAGTTGCTGCCGAAGTCTTCAGCCTTGTTCTACCAAAAGCTGATAGAGAAAAATGGCTTCCCTCCTTTACCTGAAAACCAACCCCTAGAAGGGACATTTTCCTGTGACTTTGCTTGGGGAGTTGTTGACAACTACATTCAAGTAAGTCAGCTGGACAACATCAATCAGCAGTCCCCCCCCACCCCCCAGCCCTGTCACTAGCAAGTAGCGCTTTCTTATTAGGCTGGCGGTCATGGCACATCATCCTTCCTTAAAGAGCACACTAAGTGCACAGTTTGCAACGCTGCACCCTCCTCTCCCAAAATCTTCCAATCTTTGTCTTGCACTTTAAGATAGATCCAAAGGGAAATATATTAAAAATATGAATAATTAAGATCTCATAAGAGATAAGTCAGTAAAAAAGATGAAACGCTCTGTGTTAGTAGTGTGATTTTCGTATCCTTTTAAAAGCAGTTGAGTTTTTTCATAAATAAGATATAACACAGAACTCCGAAGTATCTGAGATACCAGTAGAGCTGCTAAGATTGAGGCAGGAGTATTAGGCTGAGCCCTCCTGAGGCATAACTGTGGACCCCACAGAAACTTGCAGAAATTCCTCCAGAAAGAAAACCCTTGCTCTAAAGATTCCCTCGTTGGAATGTCCTTTTTAACTATAGTCGAGGAAACGGTATAGAAATTATTCAAAATGATCAACCGATATTTATTGAGCATCTACTCTGTAGTGAGCTCCCCAATATTCTTTTTCATTTCCCTAATATTAAAGGGACTTGTTTTCCAGAGTTTGATTCAATAGTTGAATAAGCATTTGTTGGATGTCTAGTGTGTACAGTGCCCGGTGTTTGTGCCCGGGGTAGCTCGGTTAAGGGGGGAGTGGGCAAGGGCACACTGAGATGGGAGGGTGACCCTGCTTTCATAGGAGAAAGGGAGTCTATTGAGAGCAACTGATGGGCACACGGAGTGACGGGCACGGTGGTAAGTACACGAGGTGGGGAGGGGATGCGGTCGAGTAGTCTCAATGTGAAAGTAGCAGTATCCATAGACAAGCAGCTGTAGCATGTTGGGTTCTGGAAGCCAATTCATGGTTTCTACAAATTGCAACATTGAAAGAAGTATTTGGAAGAATGCTTGGATCTGAGGAAAGGCCTTCTTCTTGAAACGGGTTGTTTTCTTGTACATATAAAATTGAGATCTTTTATTTATAAGGAAATCAATCAACTCTACCCTTCATGATTTTCTTGATGGTTTGGATTATTCTTATGCCTTTTTCAGACATTCCAGGCCATTTTAGAGGCAGCCTTGGACTTAAATCCCCTCCTTACATGTGAGCGACCGAGGACTGCTGTGTTAGCAAGGATGTCGGAGCGCAGGAGAAAGGCTTCTCAGCTCCATCCTGCTCAGCACGGGGGTTTCACCCCCGCTCCATCTCCCCCACACCTCTGCGGTCTGGAATCTCCTTATCCTAACTTCTCTCCTCAAAGTGGGACCTGCGATGGGGTTCAGGCAAGATCTGAGGTGGCGGAAGGTGAGGGAGTGAGGCAAGAAGGAAGGGAGAACACCTCCTGCAGGTTTTCCTTCCTCCTCCCTTTAATTGGGGCTGGGGTGGATGGGATGGTCATTGGTCCTTGTTCTATCTCTTGACCGTCTGTCGCTCCCTGCTGGACATTGTGCCTTGCCACTGAGGGGTTCATGCCCCGCCCTGATCTGTGACAGCAGCCCGAGTCTGGCAGGTTCAGCCTTTGTGTGTGGAGAAGCTCACAGCCAGTGTCTCTGTGCAGACAGTGGGAAGGAGCGCAGCCAAGAGTGGGGGTGTTGGGGGAGCCCCTTTTCCCCTGTTCTTTTCTTTTCTCCTGTTCTCCTGTTCCTTTTTCTCTCTGTTCCCCATCGGAGGGCTGTGTGCTGGTGAGAACTGATAAGTAGTGAGGAAGTGTTAGGAGTACATCCTATTTCCTTGAGGGAGAAGCAACAAGTATGGCAGTGAATAGGGAGGGAGATAGGCAGAGGATTCCTTTTCCTATGTCCTAGAAGCAATTGCTTTGGAATCTGATCTAAGGCCAGCCACTCAGCAGCCCAAGACCACCTCTCTTAGGTCACCCTGTCTTTTATCTCATCAGCTCAGAGTCCCCACCCTTCCACCTGGCAGAGAACCTCAGTCCTCTCCTGGGCAGAGCCCAACAAACACAATTAAGTCCTTCTAACCCACAGCAGACGTGAACTTCTCAGGAAGCTCTCTGGTGGGGAAAGGCTGCAATTGCTATTTTCTACTTCTGGTTTTCACCCTGGGTTTTGTATGATATTGGCAGTGCCCTTCCCAAGCTAACTTCCTGATTGGCGTAGTAGTAAAAGTAAGTACTTGGTTATGTCAGTTCCGAGGAGTGTGTGTGTCTTCCTTCACGAGCAGTACTCTACACTTTTAAGACGTTATATTAAAGTCCTGAGAAGTTATTTTTAAGCTACTGAAATCCATCTTTTCCCTCCTGGCTGGTATTTCAAACTCAGTATTGGAGGCATGCATTTCACCTGAACACCTTTAAAAATAATATCCCATTAAGCACACATCCTGTCTGAAGTCTGGCCTTAGGACCGTTCACATAGATTGTCACTTTACTTGGACCCAATTTCCCAGCTGACAGGTTTGTTTTCCCATAACCCCTAATGCTGATAGTTAATATAAATACACAACATGCTACATAGTGAGGCTACGGAGCTTCTTTAACATTGGTCCCTGTTAGGAAAAAGTTTCTTCCATAACATAATAAATACATGCTTTATGCCCATTTCTTCTGAAAGGTATACCTTTATTATTTCACTTTTTCGTAAAAACTAAGTTAACAATTCAATGGAGGTTAGGTTTTAATTCTGCCTAAACACTCATTTCTAAATGTCCTGCATTTTTAAGAAACAGATTCCTCCCCCAACCCCAGACATTATACCCTAGTCTCTCACCTTTGTTTTCAGATGAGTTGAATAAAAGCTGTTGTTTTGGAACAATTATGGTAGAAAAAAAAGTTACGAATTTCATCAGCTCAGAGGTATATAAAAATAATCCAAACAATTTCTTCGAGCTCTGAACACTTTTACTTCAAACGAGCATGCAAATATTTTCTCTTGTGAAGCTGAGGAAACATGATTTGTGGGTGCATCACAGTGAAAAATACTTCTGACAACATTCCCGTAGCATTAGGGGCAATGCATGCGTGGGTGTTCTACAAGGGACAATTTTCCAGAAAAAGCAATTTCCCTCTGACACGCTGTTTTTTTATTTTTTATTACTTTCCTTTATAAACACAGCACTTACCCCTCCAGAGAAATAGCAGCGCGTTCGCAACAGGCCCGTAAAATGCAACAAAACCCCTCCACAGCGTCTGACCCCCATGGCTTACACGTGGAGGGAGAATTTTGTCATTCTGATTTAATGATTTGCCCACTTTTCCTAAATAGCTATTTTCATTTTGAAGGCTTTTATATCAAATGATAGAGAACTATTGTAATCATCGTTGTTGCAGAAAAATAATTCAGGAGATATAAAAAGTATGTAAAAATAATCCCACTAGGCATGGATGACAATGTTGTTCTTTATTTCCACATTCTTTCTCGAACTTTCTACTGTCAGTCAGGAATAATTTGTTAAGTTCTGTCATTGACCCCAAAGCCATAAAATGGCAAGAGTTTTGTTTTATTTGCTACCTAGAGCAAACCTCAATTTAGAAGGTGATGTTAAGTACAATTTAATTACATTGTTTTATTTTCTGACTCTAACTCAGATTTTAAGATTTTTCTGTTTCTGTCTAGTTTTTTTTTTTTTTAAATTTGAAAGTCTCATACCATTAGTGGTTTCTTATATTAAAAGAAAAACATCCAAAACTCCTCTGCTTGCATAATCCAGACTACAGGTGCACAAGAATCATTAGTGCTTATCACTTGAAATGACCAAACAAATTTAGATTTTTCTTTTTTACGTTAAAGTAACAGTTGAAGATTTACAGAGAAGCTTGGGTAAAACAAATGTATATTCGACAAAAGTAGAATGTTTTCTTCCTAAGGAACTTACAATTCATGAAGAAGAGTTTAAATCCTCAGCTAGGAAGGTTCCTATTTTTTGCTCATCTTGTTTGCTAGTTTTGTTGAAATAATTACATCGAGTTACTTCTTCAGAACCGTCCAGGTGACGCTAATGTTTACACCACCGTTTGCAGGTGGACACCACTCTGTCTCAGTTTACCGACACGAATGTGTACCTGTGGGACGTACACCACACTAAGAGGCTTATTAAAGTGGACGGGGCAGTGACCAAGAAGAGGAAATCCTACTGCGTTGACTTCGCTGCCATCCGGCCCCAGGTCGCCTTACTGCAGGACATGCACGTGACGCACTTTCACTTCTCCCTGGACTGGGCGCTCATCCTGCCTCTGGGCAACCAGTCGCAGGTGAACCGCACGGTGCTGCACTACTACCGCTGCGTGGCCAGCGAGCTCGTCCGCGCCAACGTCACCCCGGTGGTGGCGCTGTGGCAGCCCGCAGCGCCGCACCAGGGGCTGCCGCGCCCCCTGGCCCGGCAGGGTGCCTGGGAGAACCCGCACACCGCGCTGGCGTTTGCAGAGTATGCCAGGCTGTGCTTTGAGGAGCTGGGCCGCCACGTCAGGTTCTGGATCACGATGAACGAGCCGTACACGCGGAACATGACCTACAGCGCCGGCCACAACCTCCTGAAGGCCCACGCCCTGGCCTGGCGCCTGTACGATGAGAAGTTCAGGCGCGCGCAGAAAGGCGAAATATCCATAGCCTTGCAGGCCGATTGGATAGAGCCCGCCTGCCCTTTCTCCCAAAAGGACAAAGAAGTGGCGGAGAGAGTGCTGGAATTCGACGTCGGCTGGCTGGCCGAGCCCATTTTCGGCTCCGGAGACTACCCACGGGTGATGAGGGACTGGCTGACCCAGAGAAACAATTTCCTCCTACCTTATTTCACTGAAGACGAAAAAAAGCTGATCCAGGGCACTTTTGACTTTTTGGCTTTCAGCCATTACACCACCATCCTTGTAGACTGGGAGAAAGAAGACCCAGTGAAATACAACGATTACCTAGAGGTGCAAGAAATGACCGACATCACCTGGCTCAACTCTCCCGGTCAGGTGGCGGTGGTGCCCTGGGGGTTACGCAAAGTGCTGAACTGGCTCAAGTTCAAATACGGAGACCTCCCCATGTACATCATATCCAACGGAATCGATGACAGTCTCCATGTGGAGCAAGACAAGTTGAGGATGTATTATATACAGAATTATGTCAACGAAGCTCTTAAAGGTAAGGAGCCCCTGAAGCACCCATCTCTTGAAGGTTATGTCGCCAGAGGGCACAATACCTGGTTAAACTCCGATTAAACTCTCCCACATAAACGCACACCGTCACCCTCAGAACCAAGTGCTATCCGTTCCGTGCCACATTGGAACAGTCCGAGACACAGCTAGCATTTTTCCTGGTGAGAAAGCAGTTTAGCTAAAAGTGGAAGACTGGCGCTCTCTAGCACCTACTCTGGATCTATAAAAGCATGACTCTCTTGTCTTCCATCTCTGCTTCATGTATATAAAGATTTAACCCAAGCCCATCATAGTAGGTTTAATTATGTAGAACCAGCTGTTAAATGGAGCTCAGCATTTGTCTTGATATTTGCCTATTTGTCTCCGAAAAAAGAAACCTTTTCCACTTAGATCTAATTGAATCTGAAGTTGTATTAAAGGTATTGAAAATTTCCCAGATGCACAAAGGTTATGTAAAAGTGGTGTGTTGTGTGCCAACTATTTTAATAACTACTTTCCTGCCCTTTTCTTTTTCCAGCCTCCATACTGGATGGCATCAATGTTTGTGGATACTTTGCTTATTCGTTTAATGACCGCACAGCTCCGAAGTTTGGCCTCTATCGTTACGCTGCAAATCAGTTTGAGCCCAAACCATCCATGAAACATTACAGGAAGATTATCGACAACAATGGTTTCCCGGGTCTCGAAACTCTGGGAAGATTTTGTCCAGAAGAATTCACCGTGTGTACTGAGTGTAGCTTCTTTCACACCCGGAAGTCTTTACTTGCTTTCATAGCTTTTCTATTTTTTGCTTTCATTATTTCTCTTTCTCTTATTTTTTACTACTCAAAGAAAGGCAGAAGAAGTTACAAATAGTTCTGAACATTTTCCTATTCATTTGTTTTGAAATAATTAGGTGCACACATCAGCTGTTAACCATTTGTACCTTTCAGTGTTGTAAAACTATAAATTGCATACATCTGACTTCTAGAAAACTTTTTTTTTTTGTGGCTTATGAAAGAGGTTTTATTGTTGTTGTTGATAGAGGTGAGGTCTCTCTCTAACACTCAGGCTGGAGTGCAGTGGTGTGATCACGGCTCACTGCAGCCCCGAACTCCTGGGCTCAAGTGATCCTCCTGCCTCAGCCTCCTGAGTAGCTGGGACTACAGGTGCAAGCTGCCATGCCAGTTTTTTTAATTCTTTGTACAAAAGAGGTCTTGCTGTGTTGCCCAGGCTGATTTCAAACTCCTGGCCTCAAGGGATCCTTTTAATTATAGGCGTGAGCCTCTGTGCCTAGAATAACAGAGGTTTTGAAATGGACATAGGTGACTGTAAAATATTGAATAATGTCAATAGTGCCTGAATTTGTTTTCTTTTTGGGTATTAAAAATCTGACAGGTACCATAATTTCTGTAACACATGCTGTGATGAAAGGTTGAAAAATTGTAACCATACCAATGCCATATTTGCCCAGAAATTTGAATGACAAGACTAGGAATAGTTTCATGTGCGCCCATTCCTAAATTAAATGTTTTTCTGGAAGTAGTAATTGCAAGCGTTAGAATAAAAAGTTAAGTCCCAAATAACGATCTTTCAACTCCCATGACACCGCCTAATGGCCACACCTCTGTTGAATCAAGTTTCCCATGAAAAAGAAGATGGCAGAATATAGGAGAGATGGCAGAGGGCCCTGGGCTGGAATGTTCCTTTTAAAAGCAGTGTTTCTAGCCAATACTGCTAATGTTAATTTACATATCTGGTGAATGATATACTTAGAGAGAAAATTATGGAAGTTTATACTATATATGACTTTTGAGGCTCTCTCTAAACCCTGGGTTCTTGAGGGCTTTGTCTCACTGGCACCCTGTTGAAGGCCTTGTACGTGGGAGGCTTTTGTTAAAGGTTTGCAGAAAAATAAACATGAATCCTGAGATGCTGGACTCTTCAGGAAGCATAAAGCAATTGTGAAATGCAGCCTACTGAAGTGGCTGTAGGTGTTGGAAAAGATGGAAAATGTCTTATTATGAGCAATATTATGATTAATTTGATTATACACCCTTTTATTTTTGAGCAGACCTTGGAATGAATGAAATGACCTTTCCTGAGAGAATAAGGATGAAATAATAACTCCTTCAGTGAAGAATGACAGCACTTTCATTCTTTCTTTAGATGTGCTGTAATTTCTTTGAATTGGTAGTTTTAAAAACTATTAATAGATTCAAAAGCAATCAGTTCTGAACAACACTGGAAGATTTGTTTTTGTGATCTCCAAGGTCCACTTTATGTTTCTGCTGCTACTTCTGTGGAAGTGGCTTTGAACTAGTTTTGCTTTGAACTTTTATGCTGAAACATGCTACTGATTTTTAGAAAGGGCTAATTAGGTCTTATCCTTTAATGCCCCTTAAACAAGTCTTGCTGGTTTTCAGACAGGGAAGTCTCTCTATTACACTGGAGTTGTTTTATAGATAAGTCAATATTATATCAGGCAAGATAAACCAATGTCATAACAGGCATAAGTAACCTCATTGACACAAGGTCATAGTGTACCATAAAATGCTGTACTGTATGATATATCATCTTTAGAGGTGGTATGATTTTTTCATGAAAGATAAGCTTTTGGTGATATTCTTTTTAAAATTGGACTTATTAAAATTGGATACTAGAGAATCAATAGTTTATTTTATGTATATATTTTTTCTCATTATAAGAGTAATATATGTTCATTGTAAAAAATTTAAAAACACAGAAACTGTATGTAAAGAAAGACTAAAAATTATCTATAATCTCATAACCCAGAAATAGCCATTATTAGCATTTCCTTTGTATTTTATTTTACACAGAGTCAGAGAGTATTGTACGGAATGTATCTGTTAATTCTTATTGTGCAACTTTCCTTTGTCATTAATCTTCAAAAGCATGATTTTTAATAGTTGTATTCTACCATATGAATATATCACAACTTATTTAACCATTTTTATTTGTTAGGCTAGTTTCTTATTAATTACTGTTAAATAATGAATATTGTTTAAAAATGATTTTCTTGCTACAGTGTTTACTTTCATTTCCTTGAGTATAAGAGAAGTAATTCTGCTCCTTGGAAAAGTATTATAATGAATCTGCCTGCAACTTTGCCTTCTTTCATAATCATATGAGTAATTGCTAGCTAATTTTTAAAATTAAAAAAAAAATTGAGTTGACTAAGCCATACAAAATACGGTGGAAGCGGTGAAGAGATGGGTGTGATTGCAAGAAGCGTTAACTGCCAGGCTGGAAGCTGGTAGGGGCCAGGGAGGGGCCCCGGCTAGTCCACCTGCTAAGCTGAGAGAGAATTTCAGACCCTGAGACAGCAAAACAGAGGAAGAGCTGAAAGGGACAAATCAGAGGCACCAAAGTACCGAAGAGAAGTGACATCTCAGACCCACTCAACTACGTTATGATGAGAGCTTCACGCCAACTTTGAGTCCTGGTGGACCTTCGGAGGCAGCGGCTCACCAGATGAATGAAAGGAGAGAGGGGCCCCTCAGATCCGTCCTGGGAACATGCCAGGCAGACGGCGGGGAGCTGGAAGTAGGGACCTTCTGGTCCAATGGGGTGGAGTGCTCTCATTTCTTAACCCACTTCTCAGAGTACTTGGTAAAACTGAAAAAACAAAAACAAACAAACAAAAAAAACCCAAAAAGCCAAAAAACAAAATAACCCAAATCTCCACATTTACTTAATAATACTAAATTATTTTCTTGGATCCAAATTTTACTAATGTTGGATTGGTAGAGTCCTGAAGATAATTTGACAGAAGATATTTCTATATCAGTTTGCTGTACCATCTGCTCTTTTGAAACAAACTAATGACACAGACAAAAACATTGAAATTTGTATTTATTTGTTATTTAGTTGGTAAATAATTGAAGGCTCATTAATTAATTTTTATGTGATTCAAAAATTTTAGTATAATCTTTCAGTATGTTTATTTTATGGTAAAACTGATGTTGAATGATCTTATTTGTCTTGTAGAAATTATTTTCCACTGAAACATTGCTTCTCAGTAAATTGCTAGCATAGCTGACCTTTTTCCTGTTTAAAATCTCAATTGATCGGTCTGTAAGATTTGGTTTCCTTTCAATGTTTCAGCAGTTATTGTCTAATTATGGCCTTGAGCATGTATGTTGCCTAAAGCATGTCAGCTGGCTTTGATCTCCACCTGCATGTGAGTCAAACTTTTGGCTAATTTATATCCAAGTTATTAGATTGCAAGTTTTATAGTGTTTCAAGGCCATGCATGGCATTGCATTTAAGATAGGAAGGTTTATAACCGTTTTGTTTTTTCCTTTAAATTATGGCACCATGAGTCTTTGGTAAATAGCACCAAGGCGGCAAAGTACAACATTTCAATAGATTTCAACATTTCAATCAGGGCAGTAGTGGTAAGTTAGCGAGGAGCAAAACAAAGATATAATTAGAGAAAGATTGACGGGTCAGGTGGAAATATTCAGTTAGTAAAAGACAAGATGAAAATGAATCAGCCTGTATCCCATTGGAACCTCAGGGCTATGAGGAAGAGTGTGGTCAACAGCGGATCCAGTGGGTGTGAGAAGGTGAGGAGGATCACAGGCAGTTGAGCCAGAAACTGGGGTGTCAGAATCCAAGAGCTTCGAGGTGAAGCATTTCCAGTGTGCGTCAGGAAGATGGTGTCGAAGGAGAGGTGACGCCATGGGAGGTGGCGATGGGCAGGAGAGTGTCCATCTCAGGTGCTGGAGGGGCAGGTATAAGGATGTCGCACAGGATGATTTCCAGGCTTGTGAGGGTGGGCGTTCAAGTGCATCCAGAAAGCCGAACATGCCCTGGTGAGAAACGGGAGCAGGTGAATGGAAATGGCTGGGCAAGGATTATGCCACGTCTCAAGCCTGGGAACAGAGACCCACAACCCTGAGCTTTAGGAAGGAGTGGGCTCTTATATAGTGGAGCCAGCCCCAAACCAGAGAGTGATCTTTCATTTGCTAGATCTACTTGCAAATTTGCTTTATAACCTGGAGCAAGTCACCTAACCCACTGGGCCTCGTTGTTCTTGTCTATAAAAAGAGGGAGTTAATCAAGACCAGTGGGTTTCAACCTTGCTTACACATTGGAATCATCTGGGAGCTTTTAACAATCCCCAGACCAATTAAGTCAACTGGGGGGAATCCTGCTCCCAGCTGAGATTGAGAATCAGGGCCGCAATCACTGCTCTCTCTGACAACTTCAATGCATATACGAATCACCTGGGGATCTTGGCCAAATGCTGATTCTGATTCTGCAGTACTGGGGTGGGCCCAAGATCTTGCATTTCTAACAACCTCCCCCGGGATGCTGTTGTTCTGTGGACCACACGTTGAGTAGCAAGGGGCTAAGGGCCCCGTGTGTGGCTCATTGAGGGATAGTTTGTTCTAATGGGGGGAACAAGAGACAGAGAGATAAGAACTACTGGTCTGTTTTTGTTGGGGTAGTAGAAGGGACCAGAATGCAATGGGTGTCACAGGGAGCAAACAGGTGCCAATTTAAGGCTGTCACAATCAAAACCTTAAACACAATGTTCTAACCATAAGCAAGTTCTCACCTTTAAGTGTATAAACATTGTTTGAAACAGAACTTTTAGGTCCAGACAACTATACTTTTTAAAATTAAAAAAACAGACTTCCGAGTCTAAATGACTGGACATTTTAAAATTTAAAAATAATTTTAATATAAAAAATGAAAAAAAGGACAAAATTATCTGCTTTTTTTCCTTCTCCTTATTTTTAACATATTAGAAGAATAAGAGCCTTATGCTACAAACACGCTATATGCTCAAACATCTTCTGGTGACCTATGTTTAACATGAGAGGATAAAAGCAGAATGAAAAATAGCAGATCCAGATTATAACTAAATAAAATGATGTGTCTATTTACTGATAGACAAGATATAAATTATGAGACACAAAAGGTTTAAATGTATTGGAACTTTTTTTCATCTAAAGAATATATTTTAAAATTTTACATGTTGAATGAAGACAGAATGAAGCTAATCTTGAAAGAGGATTGGCTGGGTTGGGCAGCTTGAAGTCTGCAAAAAATAACTTATTTCTGGAACAAACTCTTCTGAGCCTGTCATAGACCTGCCCTTTCCCACCTGGAGGGGTCGTGAAACCTAGGTTTAATTGCCACTCCTTTTCTGTTATTTGGTGCATCCATCTGTAATACACCCGTATCCCAGGGTTACTGGGATGCTTAAGTGTGTTATATGGGAAAGTATTATGGGAAAGTCATATGGGGAAGTATTTTGTAAATGTCAAACCATTGTCCACATGTAAGTTATTATTATTATCTGGGTTTCTCTCACTGAATCCATTTCTGGACCTCTAAAGAGACAGAGAAAAAGGAGGAAGCGTCAATAAAATGCTGTTGTGCTTATAAAGCAAACTGTGGGGCTCTTGCCAACCCAACTGCGATACCATTGCAAGATACAATCTCCTGTGTCTCAGTTGTCTCTGCAGCCCTGGCCAGTGGAGCACAAATCTACAGTGTGCCAAGTCAGGCCCCTCACTGTTCATCACTGTTCCCACAATGTCCACTGGATCTAGTTTTCAACACAAACCTAAAAGCCTGGACGTTATCTTCATCACCATCATGATTTTGTTAAAGCAAAGTGGAAACAGTCCATGTTTGTTGCACATGAAGAGGGCTTGCACTGCTACCTTTGAAAGCCTGTAAGAATACTGTGTTAACCAAGGGATTTATACTTTTATTCAAAATGTTTTGGACTATGAGCGACAAGTGAATTTTACTTCTGGATACAGGTTACACAATGACAATGTCATAATAAAACTACTTTGCAAACAGTGTGAGTTGTTCAGTGCGTTCGTGGTGGATGTGGCTTGTTGGATGTCTATCCAGCCTGCAGCCAGATGTGTCTGAAGGAGAATGTTTATTGTCTTTCTCTTTTAATTAGCTCTTCTTTCTGTTTCTCTATTTACCCCTAATTAACCCTTGGGGACATTCAGGCATGACATTCTATGGATCCTTTTCATCTGATATTTCTGTCCTCTTTGGACCCTTTGCTTAGGGGAACTTTTCCAACAATCCCTAACTGGCTTTCTCGTTTGTGTTCTGCCTGCACATCAAGAGTCATTTTGATTAGGTCACTTCTCTCTTCAAACAGCTTTAATGAGTGTCCTTGCTTCCTGCCATCAGCTGGCATTTGCTCTCAATCCTTCCTTCTCCCGTCCTCTGGCCTGGACATCTCAAACCTCGCTGAACATTAGAATTAGCACCTGCCACCTTCTATGGGGCACCGGCGTGATTGTTTAATCTCTTCTATTAGATTATAAAGTGCTCTAAGGCAGGTACCTCATTTGTCTTGTTATTTCCCAGGACACATTAATTGCCTAATAAACATTTCTTGTATGAATAAATGCCTAATGAAAAGGGCATAGAAACGTATTACAGGTGGTTCTTTAAAAGGAGTTAACCATTTTTCTGGTTACCTGGGGCTCAATTGAACTCTATTTGGCATTTTGCCAATCAGACTTCTCTTTCCCAATATTCATGATGATAACTGGTGTTCATGGTGATTACCCTAGGGCTGTACAAAATCTTAAAATGCCTTCTCAGTCATTTAAAACAAGATCATATTAAGATGTTTGTTTCCCGTTAAAAGATTCATTATATATATCATCATAGATTATCAATTTTCAAAGAATTAAAATACAATAAAAAGCACAATAATATCACAATGAACATTAATCTTCCTTTGATGATCAGTTCATTCAACAAATAATTAGCACACATTTAATATGTGCAAGTTAATAGAGTTATTAAGCAGGACAGCCTACTCTAGTCAATTTATATATATTTGAAATGGCTTTTTCATCTATTGTGCTAGATAATGGTTTACTGTAATTGGCATACAGTGTGATATTTAATCACTCTTTTCAATAGACATTAAGCGAAATATGGCTATTTAAAATAGTGGTTTTTTTATAGAGCAATTACTAAGAAGTTACCTACGAGAAAAGTTCTGTAAATCAGATCTGGTTCTCGGATATTTCTCCAAGGTAGCTGAGGTCGGGCTGGCTGCCTTATCTATCGCTAACTTTGGTCTCTGTCTCCAGACTTCAAGTGATGGGATGTGCATAGATCTTCTCCCCACATTTGCTCGGTCTGGGACAGAGTCAAAACTAGGACTGCAGACTCCGGCTAGACACTTTACGGAGTGGTTCTCAATCCTGGCTGCACTTGGGAACCACCTGGCGACTTTTAAAAACCACTGATAACCAGGGACTCAGATTTAATTGTTCTGAGATGTTGCCCTGCATCTCTTTCATGGTTCCAGTCTCACTGGATGGGCCTGGCAGCCTCTCGCAGGTGAGGGCCCGGTAACACGCCCTCCTTTACCCCATCGCCCAGGGGAGGTGGCAGCTTCCTGCTGTTGCTCCCTGAGTTTCCTCATCATCCCCTGTTGGCTTCCTGGCTTGTCCGTCACCCACCCCTGTACCAATTCCGTGTGTCACATTCCCTCTGCTGTGAAATCTCCAAGCAGTTTCCCTCTCCCTGCTCAGCTTCTCCTCGGACCCTAACACATCCAGCTTGCAGCGAAGACAACAAAAAGTGAAATAAGCGTCGTATGGGGCAACTTGGGACAGCCACCCCTCACCTGGGTGGGGAGGCAGGACAGCCTTGGACATGTGGAGATGGGCCCTGGGAAGGGCACACCTTTGGTGACCATTTCTAGAGGCTACGCATTTAGTGGCAGAGACACCAGCAGATATTCTATAACACAAATCTCATGGGCGAATTTAATGAAATATTACAGCTTCATCATTTTTGATGATTTAATTTCCTTGTAATAGGTCACACTTATATTTTATAAAGTCTGTCAAGGACGAAATTAATTTTTAACATGCCTATCTATTGGCATATAGGGTTGATTAATTGACCCTAATTAACCTTTTAGTCCATACTAGCCAAGCTGATGGAACTTAAATGTGAATTTCTTTTTAAATTCTGAGTTCCTTTTTATAGAACCTTGCTGTTGCTTATACTTCACATTCGTGGTCAAACATAAGGAAGGTTTGAAAAGCCTCATCCCTCTTAAAACAAAACAAAACACTTCAAAAAATGCCTGCTCTTTGTCTTGTGTGACAAGAGGAGGTGTTCTGTTCTAGATTACATAACTGTGCTGTCTCACTGGAGCTCTGCTGACAGCTGCCGTGTAAACAAGAGGAAGCAATCCCAGTAATCAAATGAAAGCCACATGTATTTGTTGGTGACATACATGCACACCCAGGGCCTCCTTTCAAGTAAGCACAGGGTAGATCATATGCAGACCCAGAGCCTTTCTTCAAACACACGCACCTACACACACACACGTCTTCACCCAACTGTACTTTTTTAGTGGCCTTGCTGAATTGGATTCTTATGTCTACTGTTTTGTAGACCCCTTCAGAAAGCAGTAGTGAACATCCTCTCCATTTTACAGAAAAGAATTATGTTAGTCAAAGGTAGCATTTTTGTCTTAGGAACGTCACCTCCAAAAGCTAAGAGACTGAACCCCATTTATTTAGAATTGGATAGTAATAAACATTTATCAAGCCCTATCTTTAAAGGGCTCACCATTTAATGGATAAATGTCATTATCTCCATTTTAAAGGTGAGCAAACAGGCATACAGAGGTTAATCACATGCTGTCTTAGTCTGCTTGTATTGCTGTAACAGAATACCATGGACTGGGTCATTTTCAAAGAACAGAAATTTAGTTTTCACATTTCTAGAGGCTGGAAGTCCAAGATCAAGGAACTGACACGTGGTGAGGGCCTTCTTGCTACATGCTCACGTGGTAGAAGGCAGAAGGGCAAGAGATTGAACTAGCTGAATGCTATATGAAGCCTATTTTATAACGGCCTTAATCCTATTAACAAGGAAGGAACCCTTGTGGCCTAATCACCTCTTAAAGGTCCCACCTTTTAATACTATCACATCATTAACACCTGAATTTTAGAGGGGACACATTCAAACCATAGCTTAATCCAAGGGCTTACAGCAGGAAAGGGGAGGCAGAAGTGGGATCTGAACAGGCAGGATTGCTCCAGAACTTGCACTCTGAATTATGCGTGACCTGCACTGATGGCCGCGATGTTTTCAATGGCTGGATGAATCCGGTGCCTCTCTGCGCCTGAGCTAATAACTCCTGGGGAAAATTAGGGGCTCAGAAAGACCCAGCAACTAATTTAAGTCATTAGTGACTATTCAAGTTAGGTTCACGTGGGTTTGCTTGACAAAATAGCCACTGATTTACAAGGAGAAGAGACACTGCTGGCTTAGAGAGCTGCACAAAGCCGCTACCGTTTCTTAGACGGAGAGATTGTAAGTGGCAGATTTGTAAGACAAAGTACTTACTAGATTGGCAATAAAAAGTGTCTTAAACACTCCAATCCAAACCACTAGTGAGTGGGGAAATCAGAAATCACCATTGCTACGTGCCGCTCCCAGGCAGGCTGACTTCATGGCAGTGTGACCAGAGCAATTGTAGGCACAGGTCCCGAACTTGGTTTAATGTTCTTCTGCGACTGTCTTGAAATTCTGAATATAATGTTCTCTTTGAACTTGTGTTTTGTGATGCTATCTGATGGGCCAGTGTAGAACGCACATGGGCAATGGGGACATGCCAGGGAGCAGTGCACACGGGATCGCTGTGGTCCAGCAACAGGCAGGGGCGCAGGGCGGTGGGGGAAGTGTGCATGCTTCGCGTGCATGCCTTGGGGACATCCAGGTACTGTGGTTTTCTGAGGGGGTGGTCAGGCCAGGATCTGCCATAGCAGAAGTGGCAATGGTAGCTCCAGAAATCATAGAAAATTTCAGAGGCGATATTAAAATAACATTGTATCAATTCATATTGAAAGTTATCTTCAGGCTTACATAAAACCAATTTACACAGAACTAAAACTTTTAGAGAAATCATTCTGTGAGGCTCATCAGTTCCAGGTGTAATAAAATTTGTATTTTGATATAATTTATTAGAAATTTATCCCCATACAATATTGCAAAATATTCCCAATGATGTTTTCACAGCCCCCAAAATACTCTTAATAACTCCAGTAACAGTTACATACGCAGAAAGACCCTTCTCAAAATTAAAAATTATCAAAAATCATTTGTAAACTTGCATTTGCAAAGGTGACTGATATTGCCTTCAATTATGTATCTACTAAAAATAAAGTTGCCAAATGTATAGATTTTTATGAGCTAATCAATTTCTAGAAAAGTGAGCCCCAAAAATCTTATGATCAACCAAGACATCACATTACTACAATATTATCATTTATTGCATTATATAAAATTGACACCAAAATATTATTTTGCAAAACTGTATGTTCACATTGTTATTTGTGTATCACTATTAATTTTTTGTAAGTACCAAGATATTTTGAAAGGAAAAAATCTATATATTTCACTATCTTTCATAGTACTTTTTCCTGCTGTTTAAATAAGAGGTCTTCATTTTCATTTTGCTTTGGGTCCTTCAAATTAAGTATCCAGTCCTGCTTCCGGGAGAAGGAAAGAAAAAAGGAGGGTTTGGTTCTCTTGCAAG
The DNA here is from genome assembly GCA_008086735.1 of Cheirogaleus medius. Lineage (NCBI taxonomy): Eukaryota > Metazoa > Chordata > Mammalia > Primates > Cheirogaleidae > Cheirogaleus > Cheirogaleus medius. The sequence goes on along the minus strand of VBSM01003176.1, from coordinate 73,984,081 downwards.
AGTCCACACTTCCTTTTTATCATGATGAAAACTACAGACGTGCAGCAGAGGAAACAGCTCGGGGTGGGTGGACAGCAGGTCTTGAAGCAGAAGGAGCAAGTGCCACCTCCTGGCGTCCGGCCAGGCCACGCCCCGGTTTAGGGACAGGCTGAGCTTCCTCCTGGTTGCCAAAGCAGCACGTGAGGTGTTGGATGACATTAAAGATGCCCCCTCTTGTAAAAAGCATTGGTATGTTTTATGAGTATTTTTACTTTCACCCTCTTTTCTTCCTCCAGAATCCGAGCTGGTTTATTAGGGAAAAGGTGATTACGGAACAGCCCGGCGTCCACGGTGCTGGAGGTGAGCCCAGCTTTGCCTTTTATCACAATGACCTTTACAAACTACTCAAGTCCTCAACTCTCCACTTTCTCCGTATGTGGCTGTGAAGGGCACGATGACAACTGGCACATTGTGGGTACACTACTTTGCTTCATGCTGAGGCACCAGCAGTTTCCCCTACCATTGCTTCTGTGTCATTGGAGCAAATGCCAACACAGTGGAAAAAGCAAATAACATGTTAGCATTATTAGGAAAGTAATTTGATCTTGTAGACCCCTGGTAAGAGCCTCAGGGACCTCCAGGGCTCTGCAGACCACCTTGGAGAAGCACCGTTTCCTGGCGTCATTTGGAGAATTCCAGAAGCAAGACCTGAGCCCCAGGATTGGGGGGTGAGGGAGGAATCCAGGAGCCCGAGAGAGGAGAAATAAGCGGAGCACGCATGGGAAGCCCTTTAACGAATGGATTAAAACTTAAACCAAATGTAGAAACACACAAGAGTAGTCAATTATATTTTTAAATAACTTCCTGCATAATTTTTGAGCTGAAGATGCTAGTAAATGAATGGAAGAGAGTGGCAGTCACTGCTGAGACTTGTATCAGTGTCCTAGAAGTTCAACTGGAGGTAAAATACAAGAAGACCATTGTGAGAGAACATAATAAGTTTCTGGAGGATGTATCTTGGAAAAATGAACGTGAATAAAAGAAGATCCACAGAGGAGAAAATGAACAGATGGAGAAGAGGCAATGGTTACACTAATGCAAGAAGAAAATGTCACAGAGATTAACAACAACCTGACAACCTGAATGTGCATATTGAAACTATTCGCCACGCTCCAAGCAGAAGGGATGAGAAAAAAAAAAAAACAAAAAAAAAACACGGTCGCTGAAGTTAGTCTGAGAAATTTTTAAATTTCAAGAATGAAGAGAAAATATGACAAATTTCTAGACAGAAATAACCAGTTATTTAAAGAATCAGACTGTCATTCAATGTTTCCTGTGCAACACCTTACACAGAAGATGGTGGACTGGCATCTGACTACTGAGTGAAAGGGTGCCAACCTGAGATTCCTGCACCCACTCAGGATGCCATTGGCCTTTCTGGGAAGAGGAAGAATGCCCAGGTGTGCTGGGAAATTGAGGAAACTACTAGAGGAAGACTATAGCCAAACAGCATCGTAACCACACACCTCCACCACCAAAAATGGAGAGAAGAGCAGGAAAAGAAACATTCCACGATGCGTGTGTTATTAAATCCAATGACAACAACAGACCCCAGTGTGAATTCCAAAACTAAAAAGGACAATTCTAATAATCTGGAACTAAAAGTATTAAGCTATTTCAGAAAAACCTAGAAGTTAGGAGTGAAGGAAGAGCAAGGTGAAATGAAACAAAGCACCTTAAAAGATTTTATCTCGGTCTAGGTAAAGGTAGAGTTGAGAAGAACAGAGAAGTGAAAATGTTCTAGAAGAGTGATCTTGTTGGGATGACTATCTTGGTGAAGAAAATAAATTACAGTTTGTTTAGTTAAAAAAATATGACAGGAATATGTGTTTTCTTGTGAGCTCCGAGAGAGGGGAAGTGTTTATGGAACAGAAAATTACAAGGGAACAGTATCAACAAAAGGAAAATGATAATGAAAAGAAACTTATGGAAACCAGCAAAAAATAGCAAAAGGAAAAAGAGGAGGCAACAAAGTAAATCAAAGTGAACATAAAGTAAACATATAATTAGATGGAATAAAAGAAAGTACAAAAAATACAATGAAGTCATCAAAAACAAGGGAAGTCTGCAAAACTGTCAGAGCCAAGAGGAGCCTGAGGGATATGACAACTGAGTTTCCCGGATGGGATCTTGGAACAGAAAAGGGACATTTGATAAAAACTAAAGAAATCTGCTATTGTTTTTAGTTTGAGCTGAAAATGGAATTATAAGGCTACAGCAGGTCTTACAAAACTCAAGGAATGGGATGCAATTCAGCCTCTGATTCAAACTTTCAGTGGGGACTGATGTGCTCTCGTGAGCCAGGAAATTTTGTTTTCCTCCATGTGTCGGTTCTGCTTTTTTCTTGCATGTCTGTTTCTGTAATCTCTTTGATGTGGTGGTCTGGCTTTCCAACCCCATGGTGGAAAACGGCCAGTGACAGTTCCTGGATTTATATCTCCTCTAATTAACACACTCTTTGTTCATTCATTCATTCATTGATATAAAAATATGTATCACTTGCCCACTACGTGTCAGGTCCTCTGCTATGTTCGACTATGTTTCAAGACTAAGATAAAGCAGACATCCCATCCATGGAGCTTATTTGATAGTAGGAGAGAAAGACATGACCCTATTTCTTGTACACATAACTATATCATCACAAATGAGACAACTGCCAAGAAGATAAAGTTCTGTGCATTGTGACACTGTTCCCCAAATGAGTCTAGGGGGTCAAGGAGGACTTCCTGTGGAAAGTGACATGAAACTGAGACCTTAGCCTAAATAGGAGCTACCCAGCCTATGGGGGCAGGTGTGGTGAACACCATTATCGAAAAGTTCCGTGATGGGCCAAGGGAGACAGGTGGAAAGTTCACCTATTTGTCCAGAGCCCATAGTGAATGTTTAATATAAGGTAGATTCAACAAATTTCTGTTTACTTAATACAAATTTATTTATTTAGTAATTCCTAAAGAACGTGCAGTTTTTTAATGTCCAGGTAATATTTACAGAAATAGTTGCTCATATACTTGACCACATGCAAAACTTTTAATTTCAAAAAGGTAATTTGGAAGCCTAGAAAACATTGAGGATTTCCTAGGAAAATATAAATCATTAAAGTGAAGTGCAGAAAAAGTAGAAAATTTGAATAGAATAAACAGTGTAGAAGAGATTAGAAAAGTGATTAAAACATGTTACTAAAAAAGTTAACAGGATTTGATAATTTCATAGCTGAATACTATTTAACCTTAAACAATGAGCAATTCTGATGTGACTTAAACTATTTAACACGACAGAATAAGAGGGACAAGTTCTTATTATATCTATGAAGCCAATCTGATTACTAAAACCTGAAAGATACCATAAAAAGATCAATATCAATTATTAGAGGCAAAAAACTCTAAATATGATTTTAGCTTGAACGATCCCCACAATGTATTACCAGGCTAATACATTATGGCCAAGTAGAGTTTATTGCAAGAGTGCAAGGTTGGATGGGTTTCAGGAAATCCAGTAATGTAATTCATTAAATCAACATTTTAAAGCAGAAAAATAAATGATCATGTCAATAGATGTTGAAAACTCATTCTGATAAAAATTCAGCAGCTATTCTTAATAACAACTTATGAAAATATGTACATGAGGAACCTTTTAAAATATGATGAAAACTATAAAAATAAGCAAACATTGTTCTAAACATCAAAACACTTCAATTATGATCAAGAACTAGATAAGATTGTTTGGTCTTGCCATTATTGTTACCTTAGAGGTTCTAGCAAATTCAATAAAGAAGGCAGTAAAATAATTTGTATAAGTCAGGCATGGTGGTGCACACGTATAGTCCCAGATATGCAGGAGACTGAGGTCAGGGATCCCTTAAACCCAGAAGTTTGAGTCCAACCTGGACTACATAGTGAGAGCCCTGTAACTAAAATAAAATTTAATTAAACTAAAAATAATTATTTGTATAAACACTGGGAAAAAAACAGTAAAACTCCTTTTGTTCATAATATTAATATATTCCTGGAAAACCCAATAGACTTAAGAAAAAAATACTAAAATTAATAAGAGAATTTGATAAAATGAAGAGATATAATATATATACACATAATAATCAATAGCAAAAATAATCTAAACATGGAAATGGAAAAAATTAATCCATAATTATAATAAAATGCAAAGAAATACTGTGTGAAGAAAACTGTAAAGTCCTGAGAACCAAATTCAAACAAATGAAAAATCATACTAAGTTCTTAAGGGTACTAAGTTTTTAAGTATGTAGATTGAAAATAATGAAAATGTTAGATCTCCCCAAATTCAAATAATATAAAATAATATAAAATGATCTTAAAGCCTATATGGAAAAATAAAATGTCTAATAATAAAATATATGAAAAAGAATAGTGAATGTGGATATTAAAACATACTGTAAAGTCACTACAATCAAATAAATAAGGCACTGATTTTTGAAATAAATAAACATGTTAGGGGCATTGAATAGCAAATCTAGACATAGATTCCAAAGTACATACTATTTTAATATATTATGAAGCTGGGATTTCAATTCCATGTGAGAAGGAAGGTGCCAGCTCAATTTGCTGTCCGTCCAGAAGGAAATAGAAATGAGCCCTTGTCTCTCAGATTATATATAAATAAATTCTGGATTCCTGAAGACTTCAATGTAGAAATAAATAAATAGATAAATGAATGAATTAATTAATTTACAGAAGAAAATCTGGGAACCTATACATACAATTTAGGATTTGTGGAGACTTCCTAACCAAGACAAGAAACCACAAGCTGTAGATGGTTGAAACAAGGTTGATGAGAAATTACATTGACAGTGTATCTGTATCACAGATGATAGATAAAGTTAATAAAGTTATTAAAACACCAAGAGTTCTTACAAATGGGCAGCAAATAATATAAAAAAGATGTGGATGGCTAATTTACCCAAAAGTGGATACAATGGTCATAAACATACAGATACTCAAAATTACTGGTAATCAAGGAAATGCAAATTCGAGTAACACTGCAGTGTCCTTTCATAGACATGTCATTAACAACATGGACAAAATAGAACTTTGATAACACTGTCACCCTCTTTAGAGATAAGGATGTAGAGAAAAAGGTACAGTCATTTTTTGCAAATGAAATGTGAATTTTCCTGGAGTTTTAGCACATTAAGAAGATAGGCAGGAATCTGCGAGTGTAAAAGGCTCTGCATGATAACTCCACACTGGAAAGGTCAATAAAACCGTGAGACTGAACCTTCCAGCCGCACTCAGGCCATCTTCTCACCCGGAAACGACAGACAGGCTGCAGAGGGTGAGTTGTGCTGACTGCTCTGCGCTACGTCAAACACCGCCCAGCCCGTGGTCAGACCACTTCCCCTGATTTTCTTCTCTGCTGAGTTTCTCCTTCTTCCCCTGCCATCATATCACATGCTTATTCCCTGACAGAAGTCTTAGGGTCTTTGAAAACCCACCATTTATCCTTATTGATGAATCACAAGGTTAGTTTAGAGCCATTGCTGTATTAACTAACCTTTAAAGAAAGTGCACCTTTTAAATGACCCTTGCTACATACAGACTTTGAATGGGAGCTCAGCACTCTCAAAGCTGAGTGGGGAGGAGACGTCTTGCAGCCCGCTCCTGTCTCTTCACGGGGACTGCTGCCTCCTCTTCTTCTACAGATTCTCCCCTGTCACACTCCTGTTACACTCCCTCCTGCCTCCCTCTGGTGTGGCACTCTGAGTATCTTGAGCTATTTTTCTGGTATTAGAAACAGAAAACAATTCATAGCATTACTGTGATACTCTCACATGGAAGGGTAGAGGTTCAAGACAGAATGTTTGAGAACAAACCTTTCATAGCTTGTCCTCTGAAAAAAAAAAACCCAGGCTTTCCAAATTTTCAGGCTTCTCAGAAACTGCGTTCCGCATGCTGCTAAGAACTGCTCTGCTCCTGTAGAGGTGGGTGATTATGGGAAAGTCATTTCTGGGAGAATGGCCACATTAAGCAATAGCAACAAAAGACTCCCTGCTGAATTGTGCCACTTTGTGTGACCTCCTCTTTCATCTAAATTTCAGAGATGTTAATGCACCGATAAGAACGGCTACCACAGTTTTAATTTGCATAATGTTGCTCCAAGCATAAGTTCTTTCAGAACAGCTGGATTTTGAGGCTGTGGTTTCAAGAGTCCCTCTGCTGGGGCCCAATGTGTGTCCTCATATGTCCACTCTTGAGGACTCCAGTTTCTTTTATGGGCTCTTGTTTTTGAGAATGTCCAAGCATGCAAATGTCCAATATGGTTGGAAATAGTCATTCTTTAAAACTACATATGGCCTGGCTCAGGCATTGCCTGATGACCCAGTGAGTATTTGTTCAGGGAGGCGCTGGCTGGAGGTGGGGCAGAACAATATCTCTGGAACCTGGAAGCCCCATCTTTGGGGGTCCCTTTTTTTACTCATCTTCTCCTCAACACTCTTCCCCTGAATCTATACTGCTTTTCTGCTCTGAGGTCCAAAAACAGCTCTATGAGACTGCACACACATTTTCTCTCTCTGAGCCTCCCTGCCTGGGAGCAAGATCACACTCAGACAGTTGCTCAGTGAGTGCAGAACAGAATTAGGAGGTAGGGCCAGGCCGCTGCGCCCTCCATCTCCTTGGAGAGATACACAGACAGGGGAAGCAGCTTGGAAAGCCCATGCATGGCCCAAGTTCCCTCTTCCCAGGCAGACCCCCGATGGGCATTCCTGACTTTCACCTCTGAGATCCTTTTTTATGGTTCCAAGGCTGACCAACTGCCCATCTGGGCAGAACATGCTTTATGGCTTTATAGAACCAGCTTCCCGTCATTCTGAACTGGGAGCTGCTCTGTTGTTTCAAGGTGACTGCGCTTTTCTGCTTGGCACCCTGTGTATACCTCTCACAGGTTTACCGCTTTTGCAGGCCTAAGTTTGAGAAGTGCCCGGTGCCACCTCCCAGCCCAGTGCTGGCCAATGTCTCTAGCTGGGAACCGATTTGTTTACTTTCCTCTCTCCTGTCTTCCTTGGTTAAGAATATTGCACATGGAAGGGGTGTTTATTTGACACATTTCTCTTCCTCTCTTGCAGGGGGAATCTAGGAAGGGAAGATAAAACACGAATAAGCACAAGCCCAAGCCCAGGTGGGTTTCAGATGAGGGCCCATGGGGCAAGGGCCCAGACATGCTCTCCCTGTCGCCCTCATCACCATTTTCTAACAAACAATCGGCCAGATGGCCAGTGTCCCTTGGCAAGTTCTAAAGGTGATAAACTGTAACGATTCACCCTCTGTTTACAATACATACCAGTCACAGCTTCCTCCAGAAGCAATGGGGACAGTCCTGGCGGGGCGGGGTGGGGGGAGCGTGCACCCGGGGCGGGAGCAGGAGGGGTTCATTAAGGCACCACCTGAGACGATTTAAAAATAGAACCACCAACAACTAAAATTCAAACTGCTTTTTATTATCACCGTGAGTTGGCAGTGCTAAACACTTTTAGTGACACATTATTCTTCCCTGAGAAAATATTTTATTGTTCTAAGTTCTCATGAATTGCTGCAGTGGCTGCTGAGTTTTGATAAAATCCGTGTACGTGTCAAATTAGCATATTTTATTGTCTATCCTTCCTTAAACATTTTAAAAGGCTACAAGAAAGTTAATTCGGAGAACTCATCATTTTAATCAGTCCCTGACCCAGGCAGACTTAGCTACAGGGGTTTGTTTCAAGAGTAAATAAGAGTTTGGAATTGTCCTATTTTGCTGTGGGCATAATTCGGTTCCCGTTTCCAATCCCCGTGATGTTGTAAACTGTGGAGTTGAAATAAACAACGACAGCTCAGTGATTGTAAAGAGAAAGAAGCAGTACTTGAGTTAGTTGAGTTCTTTCATTTCATGTGATCACTTGGAACTTTGATTTTCCCTGAAAATTTAGAGCTGTGAACGATACTGAGATGGTATTTCACACTCGCTGAGATGACTACAATCCAAAAGGTAGACAATAACATGAAGAAATTGGGATCTTCACACATTGCTGGTGGGAGTGTAAAATAGTGCAGGTGCTTTGGAAAATTGCTTGGCAGTTCCTTAAAAAGTTAAACAAAAATCTACCATATGGTCCAGCGATTCCACTCCTAGGTATCTACCCAAGAGAAATGAACCTCTGACAAACAAACAGGCTTTGCAAACTTGTTTTTTCTTTAACCTACCCTTGGAATCACTCTCTGTTATTTCTGCCGCATTCTGTTGTTCAAGCAAATCACTACATATAGCCCACACTTTGGGGGAGGAGAATTAATTAAGCTCTACCTCTTAAAGGAAGGGGCATCAGATAATTTGTGAACATGTTTTAGAAACACCATGCCATCTTCACCACATTTTGATCTACATTTTTTTAAAGGAGGGAGATGTTTATGGCTATAAAGATGAGAATGCTGTAAGGAAAGAATCATTTTGCTTTCCTTTTGTCTTCCATTGACATTATATCATCCATGTCAAGCAGACGCCTGCGCCTTTTAAATGTCTTATTTGATTATTTAAAATTTTTTTTTTCTGTTTCCTGTACATTCTGAAAATATCAGTACATTTTGGGCTTTAGGCATCTTGACACCATTCTTAGAGGTTATGTTCATCTTTTGTATTTCTTCTTGGTATTTTGCCCTATTTCTAAGAAACAAGGCATACTGCTAATGCCATTAGATATTATTATTGCCAGGAACCCTGGAATGCTGAAATCTCCATCACCTCTTACCAATCCCCCCCACTATGCTATGAAGAATCTCTGTGCACGGGAACAATAGCAGAAGGGAATCAAAAGGTGTCTTTATTAATTGCTGTGCAAATGTCTGAGAACTGTAGTGAAAAGCAAGGGCTCCTACTGTGAATCTAAATCTTAGGACCAGTGCACTCAGGTACGCTGCCAGCCAGGAGGAGCAGGAGAGAGGAGATTCATCTCTTTACTTACTGGCCAGCTGCATGCTCACAGGAGTGCACAGGATGTGTGCCACCAGGCAGTGCTGGGACCATGTGCAAACAATGGCAGGAACCCCAGTGAATTATGTTAGCGTTGCCCCTCCCCCAGCTGGGTGCTGGGAAGGGCTGAGCAGAAGCTTCCTGGCTGGAGGAGTGGGAGGTGGCCCTCCCTACTGTGCTCCTTCACCTTTTTAAAACCTGAACTCATCAGAAAACTTGCTGTGCAGTCTCCTTGTCAGTAGTGTCTTCTTTACTGTGGAGATTATTTGCAATTATATTCAAAATCTAAAAACTCTTTAGACAACCCACTCAGCTGACTTCTGCCCTGGAAGAAGCAAGCAAAACCTCCTGACTTCCACTCTGCATGGCTTATTTCATCCTCCCATCACAGAGGAGCCCTTCTTCTCATTAAGGGCATCAGCAGAGCAAAGGCCAGATTGCCTGGATCTTAGCCCTGGCTGAGTGATTTCAGGGAAGTCACTCATCCTTTCTGTGACTCAACTTACTGTTTTAAAGAATAGAAATAGTATCTTGTTGTTGCAAGGATTGATACATAAATTATATATATAAAAATATACATATATATTGATATACATATATATGATGATCTTCAAAAAGTTCGTGGACAATTCATATTATGAAAAAACTACACACGGATTTAAAAATACTTTTGCACTAAAATAAGTTCATACTATCTTGTTATAACATGTCTGAATGGGACCTAGGTGGCGGCTCTAAGAAAGATAAGACATCAGTTTGAAAAGAGCCCTTATCAGAGCAACATGAATTCTGCTAAAGTAGAAACAAGAACTAACAGGCATCAAATTTATGGTGTATCTTGGGTGCAAGAATGGTGAAATCATTGCATCTTTACAAAAAGTTATGAGGAGAATGCCCCAAAGAAATCAGGAGTTTACAAATGGATAACTCATTTTAAGAAAGGAAAAGATGATGTTGAAGATGAAGCCTGCGGCAGCAGACCATCCACTTCAGTTTGAGAGGAAAAAAAGCATCTTGTTCATGCCCTAATTGAAGAGGACCAATGACTAAATGGTACAAACAATAGCCAACACCATAGACATCTCAATCCGTTCAGCTTACACAATTCTGACTGAAAAATTAAAGTCGAGCAAACTTTCCACTGGATGAGCCCAGATCAGCTGCAGGCAAGAACAGAGCTTGCAATGCAAATTTTATACAGGTAGCGTAAAATCCTGAAGCATTTCTTTGGAGAATTGTAACAGGAGATGAAACACGGCTTCACCAGTACAATCCTGAAGACAAAGCACAATTAAAGCAGTGGCTACCAAGAGGCGGATGTGGTCCCGTCACAGCAAAAGCAGACTGGTCAAGAGCAAAGGTCATGGCAACATTTTGGGGGACGCTTGAAGCATTTTGTTTGTCAACTTTCTGGAGGGCCAAAGAATGACAACATCTGCTTATTATGAGAATTTTGAGAAAGTTAGCCACAGTTCTAGCAGAAAATGCCCAAGAACGTCACCAGAGAATTGCCTACCACAGTAATGCTCCTGCTCATTCCTCTCATCAAACAAAAGCAAATTTGTAGGAGTTCTGATGGGAAATCATTAGGCATCCATGTTACAATCATGATTTGGCTCCTTCTGACTTTTGTTTCCTAATCTTAAAAAAATATCTATAAAGGCCAGGCATGGTAGCACACTCCTGTAGTCCCAGCTACTTGGAAGGCTGAGGCAGGAGGGTCCCTTGAGGCCAGAAGTTCAAGACCAGACTAGGCAACATAATGAGACCCTACCTAAAAAAAATCTGTAAAGGGCACCTATTTTTCTTCAGTTATTAACGTAAAAAAAGGTTGCATTGATATTGTTAAATTCCCAGGAATCTCAGTTTTTTAGGGATGGACTAAATGGCTGGTATCATTTATTTGCAAAAGTGTCTTTAACTTGATGGAGCTTATGTTGAGCAATAAGGTATATTTTTTATTTTTATCTTTTAATTCCATTTCCATAAATTGTTTGAAGTCCCCTCACATGAGTAGTATATATAGATATGCCTGTGTACTTGTGTGTCTGTATATGCACATAGGAGTAGTCCCTGGTACATAGCAAGACCCCAATGTATGCAGTTGTTGCTATCTTCTCACTTTTTCCTTAATGGGGATTTTATTTCATGTGTGGTTGGTGATGACTGAGGTAGGGAGGGAGATGAAGAGCACACAGCATGCAGAGCATCAGCAGAGCTCCCCAGTGTTTATACGAACTCCTAGGTCTGGAGTTCTGGTCCACCACGGTTCACCCTCAATAAGCCTCAGATTTCCACTTGGAAAATGCACTGGCAAGTTGCCATGCCTGCTCGCTGCTTGGCGGGAATTTCTTGTTGCCCAGCAGGACACAAGTACTGTTCAACCCTGGGTCCTTCTTCTGGCTTGGATTCCCTTGTGGTGGTGCTGTGTCCTTAACCCTGTCCTGAGAATTACAGCCCTGTCACGATGTCACTTTGAGCAATCTAGTTCCAATCTTTGCATAACATCTTGACTCTAAAATGTGGGAACATGAGGAGCTGTTTGTTTTACACTCCCAAATCCTTGAACAAAAATGACAAAATGTTCTTTTTTCTTCTCAGAGTGCGAAGGTCCCTCTCCTGTTACTGTTCAGTTCCACGGAGCAGCAGCTGTTGCTGAGCCCATTGTTCATGCAAAAATATCCTGCTGATGTCTCCTCTGCAATAAGCTGAGCCCTGAACAGTAATTTAGTCGTAACGGCCAAGGGGTGGGGGTGGAGCTCTTTTAAATATGAACTTTGAGATTTATGGGGAAAATTAGGACAGCCACACAGCCCTCTGAATAGTGAGCAATGCAGTCAAACAACTGCTGCATTTGGCCTCAAATGCTGCATAGCTGGTTTGAGGTTTCCGTTGAGCCGGCCGAGGTTTTCGTGCTGTGTACACACACTGCTGGACTTGCACCGGAACCCCTGAAAACTGGCAGAACACGGAGAAGAAATTTGCTCCCCTTTGCCACTTCCAAGTTTCTCTGGAGTTGAGTATTCCACGTCAGGTGGTTCTAGCGGAGAAGCATGGCTCTGCAGCACGCGTCCCTTCCACCTGCTGCCCCAGGCTCAGCCTCCCAGCTGGGGGTCCCGGCAGAGCCCAGTGATGGATGGTGAATGCCACCAGTGACTCCCCTTTGGAGAACATATTTAATTTCAGATGACTGGAAGGCTTATTTCTCCAAAACAATTCTGATTTGCCCACTTCCGAGGAAGACAGTACTCTCTCTCTGTGGCTTGTAAGTTCCAATCCCAGGACTGGTAGTTAGGCTGGTTTCCTTTTTAGTTTCCCCTACAGATGAGGGAGCAACAGAGAAACTAGAGGACCACAAGGAAAAGCAATGAATAGCACAAAAATCCACTCATCCTATATCTTTGTCTAGTGCTCCTGGTTTGGTGCTTCTTCATACCACCATGTCGTATGAGGAAGGGACTTGAGTCCCTTTGGAGCGTGTGCACATCCTGCCTCTGTTGCCCCACCAGGCGACCCCTTCTCCCCTGGCGATTGCCTTGGCCCATCTGGGTCTCCCTTGGGCAGAAAGTTCCTGACAAAGCTGTGCATTACAGGATTGAGGCCAAGTGGATACCACACACAATCTTGGGAATTTCTTCAGCAAATGCCTGATGGGCTTGGAAAACCTGAAAAACAAAAGCACTGGGGAGTCTCCCAGAAGAAAAGGTGGGTTTGGACAGCTGTGACACGGATAGAGAAGAGGGACAAGGTGAAGGAAGGGTGGACTGGGCAAGGCTGCAGGAAGAGCTCCTCTGAGTTCAGGGCAAAGCTCCCCTCCCTAGACTGTTTTGGGCAGGTGCAGCCCCCCAGCCTCCCCAGGGAAATAGAGGCCACGTGGGCGCGGAAACCCCTCTGTCCAAACAATCACCTTAGAAGAAAGGTCACGACTTTCAGGTTTAGGCCTCTCTGTGTTGCAGTAGCATTTCAAGCTCTTCTTTGTTCTGAAAATAGCTCTCATCTACCTTCTGATGCCTGAAATCCATGTAACAGGAGACAAAGCGTCTGATTCCCAATAAAGAGATAAAAGGCTTAATTATGCAAATATGGAGTGGAGTAGCTCCGGCTGAAACTCATTCATATTAAAATGTCATCAGTCAGCTTTTCAGCAGGTGAGATGACTGATACACAGGAGATGGGGTTCTGGAAGAGGATGGTACTAAAGAGACCTGCTCCACCTTGCTGTGAGAACAGGGACCCCGAATGGGAAGGTGGTGAAGTCACGTGCTCTACCCACCTTCCCGGGGGCTGCTGGAGGTGGGGGGCCTCTTCAGCTGTGCCCAGGAAACTACATGCTGGTGTTGCCCATGAGATAACCCAGATTTAGGGAAATGAATCAACACTTGTCCATTGTGTGATTATCTTCTGGAGCTGAAGGGCTGAGCCATGACTCATAGGTAAGTAGCTGAGAGAGGCTTTCTCCCAAAGTCAATTGCTATATTCCTGTTGCTGTCATATCATGTGTTCCTCACATTATGAGGTCTTGGGGGACTCAGGCCTCAGAGTGAGGTGGGCTTGGGGTCCCTGGGGTGCTTGCCTCCAGATAAAGATGTTCAGTTTTTCCTGGAGTGGAGGGGCAAAGCCAGGGCAGGCTGGGTGGACGAGGTCAGGTTTGAGTTCATGGGCTGGAAGAGGGGCCACTTTCATCAGCAGCTTTAGGTTACACTCTGCTGGTGCTTCCCTTCTGCCTAGTCTGTTGGGTGAGTCTGACTACCAGCGACAGCCTGGGCTCAGGTGTGTTGCGGGATGTAGCACACCTAGCTAGACTCGGACCGGCTCCTAAGGGGTGTCAAGGGGAGAGCCGGTCCTCCCCAGGAGGCCTGGTGGGTGTTGATGGAGCAGAAGGGAGATGTGTCCAGTGGGCAGTGAGCTGTCGGGGTTGCAGGCAGCAGGGGTGGCAATGTGCGGGTGACGAGAATATCGAAACTGAGCAACTGGGGCCACCTCTGAGCACCCAAGAGAAGCTCATCTTGGAAACTCCCCGAAGTATCTGGGGGCCTTTGAGACATGCTAATTTCTGGAAATCAGAGCAACTGGGGACTTGTTCTATTATCACACAGGCATAAAAAATAAACATTGAAGTCTGGGAAATGTGGCTTTGTCTGTTTTATTCACTGAACACCTAAGACCATATGGGTGCTCCATACATACTTATTGAACGAATGAAGGAAGAAAATTGTTCTCATTTGTTGTAAGAAGATGTCCAGCATTTGTTGATTTCAGAAACAGTCACATTTACCTTTTTGGAAGAACAGCTATTTCTCCATTCTTTGTACTATTGGGGAGGGTTAAAGTAGTCAAAACACAAAACGTAAGTTATTTCATTAGCTGTGGAGTACCCTGCACAGTGTTCCTGGGTTATGGCTTCCGTTTCTGTGACTTCTATCATCTCCATGTCCAGTTTTCATATGCCTGGTTCATTTTAACAAACACTATAGAATGATGCAATACAAATATCCTTCCAGATGGAGTTTCAAAATAATGTAAAACATGGTCCCCATCCTTAAAAGCTTATAGTCTAGCAGGAGAGCTAGACTCTGGATGATCAACAAGAAGGGGGGCAGAGAAGGCCAATGCAAGGTCAGTGGGACGTGAAAGACTGATTGGGTATCACAGAACCATTAGGTGCATGGTCAGGAGAGGCAGGGATGACACGACTCAGTAAATCAAGTGACATACCTCCAGCTTTGGGCACTCATCACTCTCTTGAATTTCAGATGTTGTATTAGCCAGAGTTCTCCAGAGAAATAGAACCAGCAGGAGATATATATGGAGATTATTATGAAGAATTGGCTCACATGATTATGGAGATGAGAAATGCCACAGTCTGCTGTCTACAAGCTGGAGACCTGGGAAAGCTGGGGTTGTAATTCAGTCTGAGTCTGAAGGCCTGAGGAGAACCAATGCTGTAAATTGCGGTCTAAGGGCAAGAGAAGATAATATGAGATGTCCCAGCTCAAGCAGTGAGTGAGGGGGAAAAAGGGGGCAGATTTCTCCTTCCTCTACCTTCTGTTCTATTGGGATCCTCCATGGATTGGATGATGCCTGTCCACATTGGGAATGGCAGTCTACAGTTGACCCCTGAACAACATGGGGGTTGGGGACACTTGACTCCCCACACACACACAGTTGAAAATCCACATATAACTTTTGTTCCCCCAAAAGTTAACTACTAATAGCCTACTGTTGACCAGAAGCCTGGATCATATATATATGGATAATATAAATAGTTGATTAACATGTATTTTGTGTGTTACATGTATTGTACAGTGTATTCCTACAATAAAATAAGTTAGAGAAAAGAAAATGTTATTAATAAAATCATAAGGGAAAAATATATGTAGTATTCATTCAGTGGGAATGGGTCATCATAAAGGTGTTTATCCTCAGTCTTCATGTTGAGTAGGCTGAGGAGGAAGTGGTGGAGGGGAGGGTTGGTCTTGTGTCTCAGGAATGGCAGAGGCAGAGGAGGTGGAAGGGAGGCAGGAAAAGCAGCCCTGCTCAGTGTAACTTTATGGAAATACATCATAATTTCTATCTTGAGTTTTTTGCTTTTTCATTTCTATAAAAATATTTCTGTATGGTACCAATCCTTCTTCGATCAATTGCCTCAGTTTCGGTGCCCGTATCATAGAAGGGTTCATGTTATACAAGAATTCAAAAGCAGTCTTCAACAATCGGAACCCTCTGCCAGATTGTCCAATGTCAATTTGGTTTTTGGCATTGCTTCTTCTATGTCTTCTTCCTCCTCATCTGGTACTGGTTTGGAAGCACTCATCTCTGTCCAGTCATCTTCTCTTAATCCTCTGGTGTGGTATCTATTAGCTCTTGTGTTTTTCCAAGATCTTGAAACTCTTCATCCCCCACCTGTGTTTGCCATATTCACAATCTCTTTCATGATCTCCTTCATTGTCTCAGTTGCAAATTCCGATGCACAACATCTGGACACAGTTTTCTCTCCAGCAGGAATGTATTGTTTTGGGTTTGATGGCTTTCACATTTTTTTCTATATCAACGACAGCATCTTCAATGGTGTGATCCTTCCAGACTTTCAGGTTTCTCTTCTATGAAGTTGACAATCTTTTCCATGAAGTACCTTGTGAAATAAGCCTTAAGGGTCCCTATGACTCTGGGATCTAGAGGCTGAATTAGAGACCTTGTGCTTTGGGGTAGGTAGATTACTTTGATGCCTTTGGTGTTAAAATCATGGGGTTCTGCGTGGCCAGGGGCATTATCCACTATCAAAAGAACTTTAAAAGGTAGTCCCTTAAAGGCATGGTACTTGCTGACTTCAGGGACAAAGCACTGATGGAATCAATCCAGAAATAGGGTTCTATTTCAGGCCTCTAACCAAAAGACTGGCAGCTGGTGTTTATCTTTTCCCTTCAAGGCTCTGGGTTAGCAGCTTTATAGATAAGGGCAGTCCTGATCATAAACTTGACTGCATTTGCAAAAAACAGTAGAGTTAGCCCATCCCTTCCTGCCTTAAATTCTGACGCTTGCTTTTATTCCTTACTAATTAAATGTCCTCTGTGGCATTTCCCCCCCTCCCTAGAATAAGGGCATTTCATCTGCATTAAAAACCTGCTCAGGCAGATATCCTTTCTCCTCAATGATTTCTTTAAGGTATCTGGGAAACAACTCATCTGCTGCCTCTTGGTCAGCAGGAGCTGCTTCTCCTGTTACCTTGACCATTATTTATTTATTTATTTTTAAGCCAAACCTCTTTCTAAAATTATCAAACCATCCTTTGCTGGCATCACATTCTCCAGGTTTAGATCTGATTCTTCACATTCCTTTTCCTTTAAGTCATCATATAATAACCTTGCTTTTTCTCAAATCATATTAGAGTCTATAGGAATCATGCCCCCACCTAAAAGCTGCATTTTCAATACAAGATAAGAAAGTATTTCACAAAAAGTGCAAGGTTTTCATGGCTGCTGGCATAGCTGCAGCCACAGCTTCATGAATTTCCTTTCCTTTCCTTTTCTTTTATTTATCTTTTTACAATGATCCTTACATTGGATTCATTTATCTTGAAATAGCAGCAACCGTAGCTGCAGATCTCAATCTATGGCACGTATCAAGCAATTCAACATTTTCTTGTAACGTCAGGACTTTTCTCTGCTTCTTGGGAGCACTTCCAGCATCATTAGTGGCACTTCGTATGAGTTCCATGGTGTTATTCAAGGTCTACAGTATTTCACTAAACACCATAAAATACAGGAAAAATACTGAAAAATATGGGAAAGCTGCAAGAGATCACTTTTTACTGCGATAAGCAATTTACTGGAGGGACAACTGCTCACATGGAGATGATTAGCACCACACGGAGTTTTAAGCAAATACTCGCAACACTTGAGCTCGCTGCAATAGCAACAGGAGGTGACTACAAAATTATTACAGTAATACAGCATGTACTACAGTTTTACATAGTTATTATTTAATACTGCATCTTTATGTTTGTTTACATTTCTCTCTACTGTGAATGGCACCATATATGATTTGTAAGTGTATGTGTAAATTTTGATATATTTTAATTTTTATAAAAGATTTCTGTACATTTTATGGTAGAAAATGATAAAATATAAACTAGTATCTGCATATATTTTGTGCATTCATCCCATACCTAACTTTTTCTTAATTTTTTGATATTTCTAGGCTATGAGGTTCTGCGACTTTTTTCAAACGGTTGCAAATTTTCCAATATATTTACTGAAAAATATCCACATGTAAGTGGACCCGCACAGTTTAAACCCCTGCAGTTCCGGGGCCAGCTGTACTTTACTGACTCCCCAGATTCCAATGCTAATCTCATCTGGAAACAGCCTCACAGACGCATCCAGACACCACGTTTAATCTGGGCATCTCGTGGCCCACTCGAGTTGACACATGAAATTAACCATCACAGACACGTGTGATGCTGGGCATCTCCCCTGGCTGGCTCAGTCATCACGCGCACTGTGTCACCAGAGCTCATCTGGCCGTCCTCTCTTGTGTGGCTCCCTCTCTGCCTGCTGCCCACCAGAAACCCGCTCTTCCTCTTTTCTGTCCCTGTATCAGGTAAGGTATTCACCACACACCTGTTTTCCAAGCCAGAAGACTCAGAGTCATCCTGAGCTCATCTTTTTCCCCACCCTTCTACTACCAGGTAGTACACAGATCTTATTAGTTCTAGCTCAGAAATATCTTTAAAAAGCTATCCACTTCTTTGCTCACAAACATTTTTCACCTGTTATAACAGTCTAATTGGATTCTCACCATCACTCTGCCCTTCATCCCACCGGTCCATCCTCAGCAAAGCCACTAGTCATTCAGGTTACCAGCCCAAAGCATTTCCTTATCCCCCACGGGGTCCTGCACTAACCAGAAAGGGACAGATTCCAGTCTGGGCCTCGGGAGGGGTCTTAGTTGCATGTTTTGGCCGTGCTGGAGTTGTGGGAGGAGGCAAAGGGACAGCTCGAGCTTGGCTTATACAAATTAAAGACTTCTGGCAGTGAGAAGTGGTCCAGGCTTAGTGCTCTCTCATCACCAGGGCCAGCCTACGCCTGTGACAAGCAATGGGCGTTATAACAAGACAGAGAGGAGTAAGCCTGGCACTCCACCCTTTCCTGCTGATTTGGAGTTTGTCCTTGGAGATCTCACCAGTAACCTCCTCATATCAGCCCTTGCCATCTATGGAGCATGTAACACCCAGACAGATCTGCTGCTCCCTGGGTCATGGCACTGAGGGTATTATTTTGGTTTTAAAAGTGTCTTCTCTGAGATTGATCAGATGAATACCAAATTTACCTAAATATTCCACATTAAGTAAGAAATGGGGACAGCAGTGTGTTCTAAATTGAGAAGAAAGGCAGGTTATCTTGGATTAGTGGCCACTCAGGAAGGCCAGGTGGTGAGACAGCTCTAATGTTGTCTAACACGGAAACCAAAGGGGTAAGGAATACTGGCAAAGATGGGGGTAGCATCAGATCCCTGCTCCTGCACCTAGCAACAAGCCAAGTCTGCTTTAGTCCATTTTAAGTCTCTATCATCAAAACTAATGTGATTTTACTTCTCTGCGTCTTGGCTCTAGTTTGCTTACTAGATAGAGTCCAAACTTCTCTGACCCAGGTAAGATGTCCTGTCCTCTGACTCCGCTGGGAGTCGCTGCTGCCTCTGGGCTCTCATAGACTTCACTGGGTATTCTATATCTGTGAATTCAGCTACCCGCTAAAATTTATTTGTAACCCAAAATCAATATTTGCAGTGATTTCATGGTCATTTGTGGACATTCGCAGAGTGTCAGAAATTGGAGTCACTGATGTGTGTGCACATTCCCAGCTGAGGTTGAACAATGTCACCTCTGCCGTCTTGTTTCAGCTCTCATACTTTTTATGGCCATGTTTATTTATTACCATGTTTTTCAAATTTTTGTACTTTTTGGTGGTAATTTCACTATTTAAATGGTGCCCAGGTGTAGCATTAAAGTGCTGTCTAGTATTCCTAAGTGCAAGAAGGCAGGGGTATGCCTTATGGAGAAAATATATGTATTAGATGAGCTTCATTTAGGCCTGAGTTATAGGGCTATTGGCTGGGAGTTCAATGTTAATAAATCAACACTATGGTACCTCCAGAAAAAGGAAGAGGAAATTCATCCATCTGTACATGTGGCTGCTCTGGAAAGTGCTAAGGTGACACCTATACTATGTGATAAAAAGGTGGAAAAGTGGCTAAATTTGTGAATTTATGAGATGACAACTGATATTTTAAAAGTGTATTAAAAAACAGCATTGTTGTGAGACTGAAAGCCCAAGGATTTAGTCCTGTTACCCAGGGTCCGAGAAATGTTAAACCCTTCTCGGCTAGGGTTTTATCATAAAGAAATACTGCAGATGACTGATTTGTAAGAAATATATTAATGTATTAAATAAGATGTCTTTATACAGAAACACAATAAAAAGATCATGTAGTGATGGTCATACTGTGACCAGAGGCTCACAGGAACCTCACCCTGTATTTCCCCTAGGAGCAGTGGTTCAGTATTCACAAATTCAGTGTTCATATGACTCTGTAGAACAGAACTACCATGAATAATGAGAATCAACTGCTGATCTCTGTTTCTGCTCCACACTATGTCTTCTCTGTACCAGCACCTCTGCCTGCCAGTGTCCCACTCCTGTTCAATGTTAAATAAAAGCGTGTTGAATAAATAAATGTCTTGTGCAGGCAAGCTTGCTTCATATGCGGTGTTACTTGTAATTGTGAGCCTCCACTGTGCACAAGGAGGATGTGGGCTAGGAGTCATCTAGGTGGCCTCATGGGTAGGATTGTTAGAATGGAAGTAAACACTACCTTTAAGAAAAATCTATAAAAGATGTAGTCTGCCTAAGGAATGTCAAAGTTGCACATTGTCAGTTGTTCAAACTTTATACCTTTGCAAAATTACAATGCTGCAAGGTCAGGTATTTAAACTCTTTGTGCACTCAGCACATACTGATTTTGCTTTTGAGTCTGCATGTGACATTCCACCTGGCTGGGGTCAATTTTATTCTTTTACCTTATTTTCCTGAGAATAAGTCACATGACCAGTTTTTCTGTGACCAAATACAGACTCGAGGAGGGGCATAGGCAATATACGTAACCTTAACATTTGTACCCCCATAATATACCGAAATTAAAAAAAATAAAATAAAGAAAAAAATATCAAAACACAGAATCAGAACAGTTTCATATCTAAGAATTTCATGAAATGTGTTTGTTCCTATGATCCACGTACCCAGGACAATATTTATAGTCTGTGGCTGCCAGAATGACAACCATGTTCTCTTCTATCATATAGAAGAGGAAAAGGGGCCACTGAATTCCCCCTTTGCCTACAATGAGAGTAGAACTTTCAAGTAATGGAAGAAGGTTAAGGGTGAGATAAGCAGAGAGCAGAGTTGGGATAATTTTTATGGGGACATATCATCTTTTGGGCTGCTGTGGTTTTTGAAGCCTGTAGCTGAGAATGTTTGGGAGCTCCTGCTTATTTAGTTAGGGGTTATCTCTACTGTGTTTTAGAAGTAAAGCTCTGAGAGAAAAAGTACCAGGATGGAAGGGAAGAGGTTCAGAGTCATTTGTGGCTACTTTTTATGGTCTAGTGGTGCAGCTGTAAGTCATTTCCTCAAATCTCAATTTCTTGTCCACTCAACAAAAATAAAATGTAGCTAACGAGTTCACTAAATCTTTGAAAAAAACATACTATAAATGTGCTTTTATAACTTTCAGATTTAAGAACGACAAAATGTAAAGAAAAACCAAAATCTCCGCCCACCATTTTGATGCCTTAGACCCAGGTTAAGGTAGCCAGGCTGTTAGTGAATGTCTATTGATAACAGCATCCTTGTATTTGAAGACAGTATTGACTACAGACAGTACCAAGGAGTCAAGGCAAGCTATCCTAGGGAGAGATCTTCCTCATGAAATAGGTTTTCCACTCATAGGATGAATCATGAAAATCAACATCTATTTTATAGAAAATAGGAAATATTTAATATATATAAATTTATTTGCCTTGGCAATTATTTATTTACAATTAATGATTGATACCAACAAATGAGGTAAAATACACATGAGGTATAAATATAATATTTAAATGCAATATTATACTTTATTTCCATTGGCAAGATAACAATGAATAAAATACTGTGGTATGACAAATAAACTTGATGCATCTTTTTTCTCCTTATTTTCCCTTTTCCTTTTTTTAAAGATGCACTGTGTTGTTATGCAGCAGTGATATGATTAGTATGTGCATAAAAATTTAAAAAGTCAGGTAATTTGAAGGGGAGGGAGTCAGAAATACAATCATATTTGTTTTTATTTTAACGCATCCTCTAGATCCTTGTTTCTCAGAGTGTGGTTTTCTGGGCAGCAGCATGGGCTTTCCTGAGGCTCATTAGAAATGCACGATCTCAGGCCCACCTGCCTGAATCAAGGCCACTTTCTAACAAGATCCCCTGGTGGTTTGGTGCATGTGAAAGTTAAACTTGGAGAAGCGCTGCTTTGGGTGATACAATGCCATTCGTCCTTGTGTGCCTATCATATTTTCCAAACATGCAGAGTCCCATCTCTGGAGTAGGACCAGTGTTCAGCTAGATTCAACTTCACTAATGATCTGGTCGGTGCATATAAAGTAATTCAGTATATGTGGCTAAATTTAAGATGTTACAGCAGAAGTGAATTTGTTTTGCTCACAGAGCATTGCCCAAATGGTAAATTACGGATTTGCTGCCACCTTCTAAGGTAGACATGAGAATGAAAAATTCCTAGGTCATAATTCAAACAGTATGACTTTTCTCGCACCATACCAACTCATATATATAGCTTTTTTATTCTTCTCAATAAAATAATTGCACATTGCTGATAACAGAAAATATTACATAAATGCATATGATACAAAAAAAATACCTGAAAACACTCCTTTGTTTTTCTTTTTTCCTCCAACATCAGTTGCTAAATCAGATATCAATCTGTTATGGACAACCAAGAAAAAAATCTCTCTCCCTGAAACCAAACGCAATAAGTTATCCTTCTCTCTACAGTTGTTGAAATACAATAAACAAAACAACTTCAATTCAACAGCAATGGGTTAAGGAGAGTCAATTTGCTTAGTCTGTACAATAATAAATAAGGCTGGGTCAAATGCATAGGTAGCCTGAAATCGCTAAGGAAGAAACATGGAAGTAATAAACCTGATTATATTTTCTAAAACTAATTAAAGAACATAGTTTTGGTCTTATGTTAGTTAAAAACCCTGTCTTTCAAATTGCAAAAGTTCAATGCATTATATTTTAAGAGCATAATACATGGCAAAATATGAATTCCCTGAAGCTGTGACGATCCAGACTCTTGAACTGAATGACCATCATCTCCCTTTGTGTGGTGTCTAGACTTAAATTCAGTGCAATGCATTGGTAAGAAAATGCCAATTAACTGTGACCAAATGGGCCACTGGTCAAATAGAACGACATTTAACATTATGAAATGTATTTATGAAAACTTGGGACAACACAGAGGCTCCTTTTGGCTATCAATATGCAAAGGCTATTATCTTCAGCTCTCCTGGGGGAAATACCACGTCTGTTTCAGTCACTGTTGTTGACTCTAGGGGTCCACCGAGGTCTGACACCTCACTGAAATTGCACCCAGCTGGGCCCAGTGGTAACTCCGAATCTAGCCTTGAATTTGGTGATGACTTCTCACCCACTGCTTTGCTTTAAAGAGAAGTAATTATTGTTTCCCTGGCTTTCTCCCAACACTCTACTCTCAGGTTTTGAATAACAGAAACAAATTATCGACACATAAGAACCTTTTAATGGCATTTTCCTTTGGTTAGCAAATCTTTGGTTAGACATCAGGGCATTTTCACACCTCGGTGTTAGCAGCAGGTTCTGTGCAGCTTAGAGGACAGTGGGAAGACCGGGCCCAGAGCAACCTGGATAGAACAATGTGAGGAAAGGACTCCCCGAGTCAGACAAGGTCCTTTTCAAAACACTCAATTCTATATAAAATCGCTATTTTACATATATACAGTAAAGATGGAGATATGCACACATATGTACATATGCTATACATACATTTATTTACAGTTAAGAATATGCTTCTTAGAAGCCTTTAAATAGCAGATTAGGCAATGAACAAGGAATAATCCATTTAATTTTAAGTAATATAGATAAATGTTCAGATTTTAAAAAATATATTAGTAGGGATATAGCCATCTCCAGGAAGGCTAGGAAAGTTCTCAGAAATTTTTGCATCTTCAACATCCTGACTTCTCAACGTCTCCATTTTTAAGCACTAACCATGTCCGTCAGTTCCTCTTTGTCTTGTTCTCTCGCACACACTCTCTGCCACGAGCTTTCGCTGGAGCTTCCTCTTCCCTGAGTTTGAGGTCATGCTGGGGAAATCTCAGATTTTAGTTTCTGGACCCTCAGCAATGAGGGGCTGGAAAGAGTTTCTAATCCTGGCAACTTCCGCTGCACACAGATGTCCAAAGCCTTTGCTGTACCATTCGGGGGAGCGGCCTCTGCAGGGAAAGAAAGCAGAAAGGGAGTGGGAACTTTTTCCCCCAAATCACAGCACTTTGTCATGGCAGATGGGGCTGTCCCTGGGCTGCTGCCACGAGTTCCCGAGGACCTCATTCTGTCATCAGGGCCTTGAGCATGTCTTGGCTGCCCAGTATTCACTCTGTCTGTTCAGTATTCATCGGCCAGGGATGGGGACTCTGTGGCCGTAAGGCCGTATGTGACCTTCTTGGTCCTTAAGTGCATCCCTTTGACTGAATCCAAATTTTACAGAACAAATTCTTTCATTTTTATTAATACATTTTTGTTCATCTTTTATATTTTATTTTTTTAAATGAATGTATGTAACATACCATAGAATAAAGCAAGTTTCAACGAAATAATCCTCCCAGGTTGACCAGCACAACGAGAACATTCGCAAGCCCTAAGGGCTAAATTGACGGCTGCTGTGCTCATGATTTAGTTCTAACTTCCCCCGCCTGACTGGCGCCACTACTGCTGGTTGGTGAGAGTTTATGGGGGTCAATTATGCCAGTCTGTCATCAGCTTTTGACAGTGGTGCACTGTGATTTTGTTTGAAGTGGAATTTGTGAATAGTTAAACAGTTTGACAGTATTTTTTTAATTCTGTCTGCTTAATAGCTCATGATGTCAAAGAAGACCAAGAGAATACTGAAGGAAGAAAACACATTTTTTAATGGGGATTGGGAATTGCAATATTATCTCGTTTCTGCTAAAGATATGATGATTTGCATGCTTTGTGATACTGCAATATCAACATTTAAGAAATTCAATGCTCATCAGCATTATAACACTCATAAGGACCATGAATATTTTGAATTAGAGAGACAGGCATGAAAGGTTGTACTGCAGAAATTAAAAGATGAAAAGCAAAAAGACAATCCTTTCAAGCAGCAATGAGACCTGGAAATAATGCCAATGAAGCAACTTATAAAGTAGCTTATATACTCGGAGAAAAAGGGAAACCATTCAGTGATGTAGAAATTGTGAAAGAATGCATTGTCGAAGTTGTAGGATGCTTAGATCCTGATAACGTTTCAAAGTACAAACAACTGCCTCTTTCAAGGAGAACCATAACTGATCAGTAGCAAGAATTAGCCTTCGATTTAACAGAACAGCTTCATGCAATACTTCAAAAGGAAAATATATATTATTCAATCATTTTGGATTAATCAACTGATACTACAGACTTGGCGCTGGTTTTATACTTCATTCAGGTCACAACATAAAATTTTCTTTGCTATGAAGATTCTTGCAAACAGAACACATTGTTGCTTATCTTCAACATCTTTCAAAATAAATGTGAAGTTGGACTGAATTTGGTAAATTTAGGGAGTGTATGTACAGATGGTGCACCTTCCATGACAGGAAAACATGAAGGGTTTATTGCACAGATAAAAAAAAGTATTAACAGATCCAGATGCTCTCATTTCTTTTCATTGTATCTTGCAATAGCAAAATATCTGTGCTAAATCTACTATTTAAAGTGACACTTTGCAACAAGTTATAAGTATTGTTAACCATATTAGTGCAAATGCCACATGGCACCATCAGTTTTATAACATGCTAAAGTTAAAGGATGAGGTGTTCAATGTGGATTTGCTGTATCATTCCAACATGTATTGGCTATCACAGGGACAGGTGTTAGACAAAATTTTCGCTCTGCAAGAGCAGATAATTAAATTTTATAAAGAACAGAATCAGCAATGTGAATTATTGAAAGATTTCTATAGTAATGCAGCATTTCTGTGTGATATGTTAAATCGAAACTTGAATATTTCTTTGCAAGGTAAAACTAAGTCTATATATGATATGTGGCAAAAAAAAATCCAAGCATTTCTAAGAAAGCTATCTTTTTTCAAAACACTTCTTCAAAAGGCAATTTTGGATGAATATTTTCCCCATTTAGCAAAAGTCACCGATGAGCAGGATGACATATACTAATCATTTGGAGAATACGTAGCTGTTACAGACCTATTAATTGGAGAATACAATGAAAGGTTCACTGACTTTGAGAATCATGACATCACACTAGAATTAGCATTTCAGCCTCACCTAGTTGATATCACCAAGGAACCTAAAGAACTACAGATGGAATTGATTGAGCTCTCGGTAGATGACATTTTAAAGTCATTGTTTGATGCTAAGAAAGATCCAATTGAAATACGGAAAAATGCAGTAAAATATCCACAACTTTGGCAACATGCTCAAAAAATGCTTTCTTGATTTTCAATCAGTTATTGCTGTGAATCTACATTCTCCTACCAAACCCAAACCAAGACATCCTTAAGGTCACAGATGACTGATACCCATCTAGAGGATCCATTGAACCGTGGACCTCCATGCTGCAACCAAATATTCAAATGCTTTCCAAGAAAAAGCAGACACAAGAAAGTTATTAAAAGGTTAGTTAACTTTAAAATTAACAAATAGTTTTCATTTTTTGAAATTATTACATATAGTAGTTAAGATTTTTACAAAATAATGCACATTTTTAAGTATATCTGATTGAAGTGTCTTGAATGTGGCCTTATTTGATTACAGCTAAATTAATGCAGCCTTCCGGCATGAAAAGGCTCCCCCCCTGTACCAACTCCTTGGGGTAAAACGGGAAGATTCGGACTGAATCTCGAATTTACTGAGAAAACTCAATTTATATCTACCCAGACCAAGGACTCTGTTTAACATCATGAATACCTTGAATGGGTTGGGTTTAAGTTAGTTTCTTCCCAAAGAAGGGCCACCAGAGGGGGCCGCAAAAGGGGGAAGACATTAAAGAAGCCCAAGAAGGGAGCTCAGATTCACTGAGCATCTACTCTGTGCCGGGCCGTATTGCTCGTGTGTGTTTCATGGGAGAAACGCAGACACACAACCAGGCATAAAACAGAAAATAAGCAAAGCAAAGGGGCTGCAGGAAGAATGTCTGAATTTTAGGAAAGAGGGCAAAGGAGAGGCGAGGCATATGTAATCAGGTATGAAAGCATGTTCATGGCAGCAAGGAGAAAAGTACAGTGAAATAAGAAATCAGGGTGACACACAGGGCCCTGGAGAAAGTGCCAAGACGCTGGGGACCTGCACCTGCCATCTCAGGCACTAGCACTTACTTCAGGTCTGTCCTGCAGATGTGGGTCAGTCTCGACTTGCCAGAGCCACACGGCTCTATCAAGTACTGGGACTCCATCACCACGGCACGCACGCCACCCAGGAGCGGGGCCTCCTCGTGCTCCACGGAGAGGGACACCAGGGTGCACATTCCTTTGGGCAAATCAGTCCTCCAGGTCCTGTAGCAAAACAGCCCGCACCTCAGAGTTATGGCCGAGAGAGAAAGAAAAACCTGAACACAGAGCTAAGGTTCACACTAGTATTTTCCGGTCAAAAACCTGGGCTCGAATCCTAGTGCCAGTTACTTGGACTAAGCTAATGGTTTCCATAAGCTTGTGTAAAGTTTATGCAGCGCAGTTCAAAGCAGGATCTCAGCTCTTCCACTCAGAGGCCAGAAATGCTTGCAGCTTTCAGACCTGCATTTGGAACTCCAAACCGGGGCCCTGCTCTGCTGCAGAGGCTCCTGCCTGTTATGGAAGAGGTGATTTTACAGTTTAGGAATTAGGACTTGCTCTGTCAATTCATTTAGCAGACACCTAATAAGCACATAGAGGAGCCAGGCTCTGAGAGGCCACCAGGGACAGAGAGAATACACACAGCCTAGTGGGAAAAACTTACGACTCTCAAAAGGATTCTAAACACACTGTGGTTAGTGCAGTGATAAGGCTATGCACAGTGGGCTCTCGGATCACGTGGGGCATCTAGGGGAGGCATCTGGGAAGGCTTCCTGGAGGAGGTGATGCTCAATCCAAGTCTTCAAGGGCAAGTGAGCCAGTGATGTTTAGCTTGAAGAAAATTAAACATAAGTGGACCTGCTAATTATGTTCAAATACTTGAGTGGCTCTTGCATGGTAGAAGAGATAAACATCGTTGATTTGACTCCAAAAGGCAGAGGAACAGGAAAGCACCTTTCAGTTCAGTGTAGAGAAGAGCTGCCTACCCATATGCACTATCTGCAAGTGGATAGGAGTCAGGAGCCATGAGAGCATCTGTGTGGCCACCTCCAACTTCCCTTTCTACCCAGGGATCTATAATAACAGACCGTATCATTAGAATTCCCGTTACTTACTACACAAATCCTATTCCCTCTCCTAGTCGTCTCGGTCATGACCTCACCACGTCCTACCACACCAGGGAGAGAAAGCGCCATACATGCCCGACAGGGGCGTGGGAATGACCCAGCCCTGCACAGGTGCTCAGCAACTTCCCCATGGCTGTGACCACCCTCTTACCATGCACGATGGTGCGATAAATCGTGAAGACGGAAAATTGTAAAGATTTGTGGGGATCAAATGGGAAAATCTTCAGTAACTCTCCTGAGGAGCTAGAGATGGATATAAAAGGAGAGATAACCATGGCGACCCTGAAAGGTGACCAGCCTCGTACGTTCTGAAACAGGACGCATCTCAACCCTGTGACTTCCTTACTGTACTTGTCACTTTCCACCTCCCCTAGTCACACACATAAGGAATTCTTGTTGGCAGGAACCAGGGCTGGTTCACTGTTAGCCCTATGGGGGGGCCTCCTGGTTCAGCACCTTCTTCTCAAGTCTTGGATCAAATATCTGTGCAGTGAGACTCAGCCCTGATCATTACGTTTAAATGCCACTCCTTACTCTCTCCCTATCTCACTTGTTTTCCCCAGGATAAGTAAGCCCACCCCCCTTTATGATTTATTGACTTTCTCTCCCCAATAAAATATGAACCCCAGGAGAGTAGGCCAGTGGTTTGATGCATTCACTGCTGTATCTCCAGAGCCTACGACAGTGTCTTGCACAAGGCAGTGATGGAATGTCACGCTAATAAACAGCAGGCTGGGGGGACAGCTGGGAAGATGGAAGGAAGGGGGTTCCATGCATAGCCTCCAGTCCTCAAGCTCCTCTGGAGGGAGGGAAGAGACACACTATGTCATGGCTCCAGCCCTGAGGCTGCCATCCTGCAAGAACTGTTCAACTATTCAATTTTCCGTGAGAGTGAAGGTGTGAAGGTTACCTCCATAAGATGACTAATGTCCCAATAATGGTGGTAATAAGCCACCCTTCTAACTGCCCACATTATCCACCAGGATCCCAAGGGTGCTGCGATAAACACATATATTTAGGGAAAATTGACCTTTCAAAGTCAAGGTTCCCAGGACCAATTCCAGAGGCATAAAGAGCCCATGTGAAAAGTAACCTTTAGTTTGCCATCAAAACTAGTTTCATAAAGTAATTCTTCTAAATATTCACTTGGGAATTTCCTTAGTGGCTCCTTTTACACGGCTGATCCGTGGATGAGAAAAGGTTTGCCAAGGTTTTCAATAAAAAAAAGGATATATTGATCTAATTACATTTTATTTGAGTTCTTTAGTTCCCTCGACCCCTGTTCTTGCTGATGCAGGACTGCATTTGTACTGTGCAAACTTCCTACTGTCCACTGAGCACCCCACTCCAACCCCAGAAGGCAGGGGTCTGGAACTCAACCCACAAATCAATCAGAAGCGACATTTCGATGGCAGATGCAAGACTCGGCATGCCCTGACAGGTCCTGAAATCTGACTCTACGTCCAAGTGTCTCAGCATAGCTGGACCCTCGCCTTCAGGGCCGTGCCAAGGTTTCCACGCACGGTGATTAGTTACGAACATCTGAAGTTACACAGATGAGATTTGAAGTTACACGTACTCAAGTCTTGAAAGTTACACAAACTGAAGACTTGCTTTCCCCGGGGGAGAAAGGCAAAATCAGGAGAAAAGGCAGTCAGATTCAATTTACGTAATTTGGCTGAGAGTGCGACCGGACAAACAGCAGCGATTCTTGGGCCTCTGTTCTGAGGAAATGAGCACTATTTATGGCCTAATAAACTGTGTGCTCCACCAGGACAGGGGCCACGTGAAGGCCCAGGCAGAGCTGTCAACTGGGTGAAAGCAGCAGGAAGTTGGGCACAAAGTACAGCAAAGTCAGGCTGCACCGAAGGAAACGGGGACCAGCCTGCCCGGTGTTCCCCGTGGAAGTGGGACTTGGGAGGCAGAACTCCACACAGAGCTCTCCACGGCTCTCATCTGCTTTTGGAGCAGATTATCATAAACCCTGGTGTGGGGCTTACCTGAGAACCACGAAGTCTCTGGAAGGGTGGGGGGCCATGCTGTTCAACACATACTGGTAGATTTCTGTCTGTCTGTCCAGAGTTTCCACGACCTTCCACTGCACAAAGTCCTCATCCCACAGGTGACGCTCTCTCAGCACGCGGTTCAAGACCACCGAGGGGGGAGCTTCCACTTCCACAGAAGCCTTCCACAGCTTCAGCGGGTTCCCATCGCCCACCTGGGAAAGACACCATCCGAAGCTGAAGCCACCGGGTCTAACAAGCACCTACCGTACTTTGCCAGGCGCTCAAACACCATCACTGAGGTGCATCGAAAGAGCGTTGCTGCGTACCTCAGCTTTAACATTTCAAAAGTGTAATCCTTAAGCTTAAAAGAATAACAATGATGATAAAAGTAATAACCATCAACACACATGGTGCTTACTGTGCGGCAGGCACCATTCGAACCCATCTGATTTGTAAATGGCCTTTCTCTGATAGTGGTTCTCTTACAGTGTCTACTTTGCAAATGAGGAAACTGAGGCACAGAAAGGTGTGTGACACAGCCAAGGGGGAGACAGGACTGGGATCCAGCCACCTGGCTGCGCAGTCAGCACTCTGGTTATCCGCAACAAGGTGGCTGAGTGGTCTCTAGACTGGGTCTTTGAAAGGTACATGTGCCTTACCTGTCCACATGTGTGCCAAGCCCTGTGGACACAGCAGGCATTTTAAAAGTAAAAATAAATTTCTGGTCGCTAGATGTGACTTTCTGAAGGTAATTTTTTTTCAACCCCTGAGGTTACCTTTTTGAAAGCAAGGTCTGTATTGTCCATGCTGGTGCACACGACCCATCCTTTGAACTTCTCCCTGGCTTCTTTCTGGAGGCCCTGGATGAGATGCTCCAGGTACGTGTGGAAGGTCGCCCCACTCTCCTCCAGCGGGGCCCCCAGGTCTTCCAGAGTCGGCAAGTGGATCTCAGCTTCCATGTATGAGTTACGGGACTGGGCCACCATCTCATGTGGGACCTGGACCAAGGGACGCAAGAAGGAGCCACACACTGAGATAAAGAAATGCTGAGACTAATAGAGAAATCAAAAACAACCAAGGTCTGAGCAACGGGCCGAGGGCAGCAGGGATGGAGATGTTTTTCTACAATCAGTGCCAAGGCCGGGAGGGGCCTTCCTGAAGTCAGGAAATACAAATATGTTTCCGAGGCTATATTTATCATTCAAAACATTGCAATGACTTCCCATTCATTCTTTCCATTTCCCTTTCATTTTACTTTCAACGTCTTTGTATTGTTTGGCAGAATGTCGGCTCAGACAACTTCTCCCACTGAGAATAGACTTAAAGCATATAGACTTGCTAAGGGAAACATCAGATATGACTTAGGAATAGCTTTACCTTTTACACACTTTCCCCATTGACAAATGCCAGCTTCACCACAAACAGCATGCCAGCAGTCTGGTTTGCTTACTTCTTTGACATACCTGTGGCTGTATTCATAAGCTGTCATTGAGTCTTAGCCACAAGGATTGCTCAATATCATACACACTCTCGCACAGATGCTGAACCTAATCAAGTCCCGAGGTAAAATCAAACATAACATAATTGGCTGACTGGCCTTGAACCTGACAATGCCAGGTGCTACAACTGCTTGCATGAAAACCATCAGTATGGTAAGCCCGAGTGTCTTTATCAAAGCCTCGATTATAGAGCTAGCTAGCTCCTCACATTTCTTGGAGGTAAAGACTGGAGCTATAGAGCGTACCATTGTCATTATAAAGTCAGGAACAAACATATAGAAACCATAAATGTAGTAACCATCCCAAGCGTCTTATCTAGTTCCAAGAGCTACAAGGGAGGCGGTTAGAGCCTTTTGCTCACCTCAAAAAGTCTGTCGCATTCCATGATCATGTGCGCCAGCCCCTGAGCTGCGGCCAGATTCTCATTGAGGTCCTTTTGATCTGGCTTTCCCGTGGCATATTTCTTCTGTATGACTCTGTAATTGAATGTGAGTGTGCTAAGCAGATCCCACACCAAAGCGCTTGTCACAATACCGAGCTCATCCCTTTTGTTTTCTGTTCATACCCAGATGCTAGCCAGATCCCAGGCTGTCTCATTTCCAAATAAAAACAATGACCACACATCTTAGATATTCCAAATCAGGCTAACAGTCTGTCAGGTCACAGCAAGAAAAAAAAAATCTTGGAAAAATACAAGGGCGGGAGGAACCGTAGGGGGAGAAATGAATCTGTTTTTCCAAAGTTTGAAACCACTCAACTGCAAGCTCCTGTGCTTTGGTCTTATATCAATACATAGCCTTTTTATTCAGGATTGTAAAATACTACTTTGTGTACTTTTTTCCTCCTTCCCACTCACACAAACAAAACAAAACAAAACAAAACAAAACTCCTCCGGCTTTCTGGATCACCAGCGACATTCTTCAAGGCTACTTTGATCATTCCGTGAACCTGAGCCCCATGAGTTAGTGCCTCAGAACACTTTCTGCTCATGAAATGAAGGCTGACAAATCCTGAAGTTGAAACGAAATGGTTCATTCATTCATTCATTCATTCATTCAATGAACTGTGGGAATGCCTGGTTTGGGCTTACTATGATGCTGAGAAAAACCCACCTTGGAGAGCTTTCTTTCTTCAATAAATTAAGATGAAATAGAGAGGGGGCCAGACACACGGCCAGGTTCATGGGCGTCATCTGATTCTCTTCCACCAAGTTGACGACGTCATTCAGAAAGCACAAGAGTGTCTGCAGGACCTCCCTGTTCTCGTCAGCCAACAGCAGGATGGCAGCCTGCACGGCCTGCAGCCGCTGCTCCTTGGGGACGTCTGAGGAAAAGTGGGTGGCAGGTCATTAGAGGAACAGTCACAGGAAGAGCCTGTAGGGAGAGAGTGCGCAGGCTCCACCTTCCTGACCTAGAGACACTCAAGAGACTTCAGTCACCACCACCAGAGCCGCTGCTAACAGCACAGAAAAGTGACTGCGCAGGCCTCGTGGCTCCGGAGAGGCAGAGCTGAAGCCCAGCAACAGCAGCTGCATTCCAGAACCCACAGTCTGGATGACCAGGCGGGACTCAGAAAGGGGCGCCACCGTCCTGGCGGTTCATACCCTGAGTGTCAACCTGCTCATTGGCTTTCTGAGCCCCTCCTGTTCTGGCTGAGGTTGGCGACTGACTGGGGTTCTCTCAGCCTGGCTTTCCTTCTGCCACCCTCCCCGCTGGATGGTGTGGGAAGCACCTCTCAGGACGCCAGCCAGGCACAGTTAACCACGAGTGGGGTGGAGCTGGCTGGTCCTCTGGCCTCACGCCTGAAGGGTGAGCTCCTCGAGGGGAGGTCTGGTGCCTCTTCCTCTTTCCTACCAGTCACCCAGGGTTTGGTTTGCAAGATGCATACTGTTGACTTCACCTGGAGACCCAGTGTCACCTGTTCCGTAATCTTGGGGGTTATGGAAATTGAGGTTATGCCTGAGGAAGAGGAACCAGGCTCCCTAAGGCAATGGGCCCTTCTCAGTCCCATTCCCCTTGAGGGTGGTCACAGCCTGCGTTGGTTATGCAGGCTTAAAGGGAATTGGTCCCAATACTATGAGGTGAACTAAATGGAAAAATCACAGCAAATGGGTTAACAGCGTTTCGCTGTCCTCCCCTCCAGCTATGTTTATTTAGTGATCATTTAGGTCTGAGTCCCTGCCCTCAGTCCTCTCACTCTGAAAAAGATAGTCGGGAGAGCTCACTTCGGTTAACATTGTTGTCTCTTTTAACATGCCGCCTTCTGGAGCAGCGGTCTCCACAGTAGGGTGTCTGTACTCCCAATGGGTGTGGGAATTGCTTGAGGTGTGGGAAGACAACAGTAGAACTTGCAACTGTGTTTATGTTTTCTCTCATCCATTAAAGGTACCGATTGGGTGTGCTTTATAGTGTGCACCGTATATCACAGTATGTTTATATTATTAGAAATAAATACACACTCAGATATTTACTACCAGGGTGCATGATGAAGGCATATTTGGAGCTTGCTGCTTTAGAGGGGCTTAGGTGTGACCTCCTGCCGGGGGCCTGGGTGGCCACAGGATTTGTGGTCCTGTGGGCTGGCGATGTTGGGCTCTCTGTCCTTCCGCACCATCATGTAGGAGGATCTGCCACCCTGGGGATGGCCACACTCCTGGCCCTGGTCATCCAGCAACTCCGAATCCCTGGAAAAGTCTGACCATGCACCCGGCATTCTGAAACCTACCCACCCCCACCGCATCCACTGTGTACTGGCACAAGATACACCTGGGTTCACAGAGACGAGCCCTTGTGTTAAAACTATAGCAAGACCATTTTCTTTTTTCTTGCTTGTGCTGAAGCAGAAACAGATACCGCTAATGATTTCAAGCTTGTGAGAAGTGTTATAGATTCAGCTGGAGCCACTGGACTGTTTTTAAATATGCCGCTATAGGCAAGCTGTCTAGTGTGTATACATTGCTTAACTTTAGATTACTAAGCATCTCTTCCATGCCAACATTTTCCCCCATGCCATCATTTTTGAAGAGTCACTTGTCACCTCTACATGTTGTTTCAATTTCCTTTCTATTCACTTGTTCCTTTATCCCTCAGAAAATACCTTCTATTATTTTCCACTAAAAATGCTTGAGAAAGTCAATTATTAATCTCTAAATTCAGCATATGTTTGGGATTCTGTCCTCTTTGACCTTTCTGCTACAAACTACACTGCCATGGGTCCTGCTCCTCTCTTGGCTCTCAGAAGACTATTCTAGATCTGCATTTCTAAGTACTGAAAATTATCAACTATGTGGATGGCTGTTGGCACCTCAAAGTCAGCCTCCTGTGGGTTCTGAACACCTCTCTCTCCCCTGCCCCAAATCAGCTCCCTTCTCCCCATCACCTTCCACATTCTCTCTCTCTCTCTCTCTCTCTTTTTTTTTGAGACAGAGTATCACTCTGTTGTCCCGGGTAGAGTGCAGTAGCATCATCATAGCTCAATGCAACCTCAACCTCCTGGGCTCAAGTGATCCTCCTGCCTCAGCCTCCCTAGTAGCTGGGTCTATAGGTGGGTGCCATGATACCTGGCTAATTTTCCTATTTTTAGTAGAGATGGAGTCTTGCTCTTGCTCAGGCTGGTCTCGAACTCCTGAGCTCAAGCAATCCTCCTGCCTTGGCCTCACAGAGTGCTAGGATTATAGGCGTGAGCCGCCACGCCTGGCCTACCTTCCACATTGTCTCGGTCATCAAGCATTAAAATCTTACGGTCGTCTTGGATCCCTCCATCCTTCTCCCTCCTGTAGACTGGTAGGCTTCAATTATTTTCATTATCCACCCATCACTCCATCTGAGTTTATCGTTTGACGAAAGCTCAATAAGTAGCAGAGCTGACCACAGAAGTGCTCTGCAGTGCTAGAGGAGGAATGGTTTTCCCCTCCGCCCAGGAGCAGCTTGGAAACTTTGACTCCAGGGTCTTTCTATGAATATCTTATTTCCAGTCTCACTGCTGGAAGTCACTGCAGGTACTCCAGAGCCTCAATTATCGTGCTAACTCCCTGACCCTCTGTTCTCATCTGGTACGGTCCCCTCCAACAGATTTCTGGGTCACGCGCACAGTGTTGACGGACCTGACCCTCGTGGTAGACATGAGGTTGGCCACCTACTCAATATCCACTCTCTCCTTCATCCTCACTAAGGAAACTCATGTTCTGTTCAGGTGTGGGCGGCAATCTACTCAGGGACACGGGCCCCTCCCTCATACTCAGCAATGACCCATGCTGGCGTAAGCCAAAAATGATAATCATGTTCCTCTTTTCACAGTGGTTGGTTTAGGGGAGAAGCTGTAAATCATTTCTGGCCAAGGGCACCAAGAAAAATGCTGGGAGCTTCTCCAAGATTTACCTCTCTGATAAAAAGAGGCATATGCCCTAGGAGATGTGCTTTCACTCTCTTCTTGCCTTTGAATGTGATTTTGTGTAGATGTCATGATCCTGAGTTGAGGCAATCATATTGTGACCCTCAGGGGAAAGCCAGGAGAAGCTGATTTAGCCCTGGCATCTCTGAGCTGTGAAATTACTCGACTACAAAATTATGTATTTCCAGATTTCTTGTCATGTGAGATAATAAAATGTGTAAACAATAGTCTGTTGGATTTTTGGTTCTGTCTTTACAGCTGGGAGCATCGTAACTGGTCAGTCCCTCGGCAACACCCCAGGGTTCCCCAATGCTTAATGAATCAAGTCTAAACTCCTTGTCCTAACACTCAAGGTCCTTCCTTGTATGGCCCCAGCCTAATTTTTCAGTGTCATTTGGTGTCACCTTGTACATTTACCATACACGCAAGCCAGATGCACACCCTGCACTCTGCTCATACGTGCTCGTGCTTTCTTCCCCAGAACGTGCTCCTCACGTATGTCACCTTCAGCTGTCACTTTCTCCACCAAGCCCTCATTGCTCATCTCGACCTCCCTGGACTCGTCTTTGTAACCTTTTTAAGGAATTTCTCCAACCTTGTTGTGTGGCAGTTATTTATGTTCATGCCTCATCTCCCTCAGTTGTAAGACCCTTAAGAGCAGAGAGCGAGTCTCACCATTCATATGCTCTGCCACGCTCGGCACGGCGCCCCCACAGAAGCCGCGCTCGGTAAATGTTTGCTCAGCTAAAATAAAGCCCTGCTTTCATCTAGCTTCTTGCTTGTGAGTCTCAGAAAGGGCTAAAGGCATTTATCTCTTGGAAATCATCTGTCTTTGGCCCTAGACTAGTATCAACTGTAACCCAAGAACTGATTAAACTTCCAAACCATACTTCCAAGCCATAAGTGAGGCTTAATTGAAAAATGCAGTTCAATCTCTTGTGGCAACAACATGAACTCTGTGTTTGGGCTCTAGCAATGTATATCATTAATTTAACTTAACCTATTCACTTTGACGAAATAATATTTATTTAGTAGGTTGCCACTTTAATCTGTTTTTACAAGTGGTACTGATTACAATCCTTTCTGAGTTTGAAATATTATAGACTCTTTAAATACATTTTGTACAGAATTCTCTAGAGCAGAGATCCTCTTCAAATTGGATCAATTCCATGTCAAGATCCATTTCAGGTATATTTTGCTGAAAACCCAAAGTCCATGGGCCAAATGTTTTTTCAAGAAATTGGGACCTAGGCAATCAAAATAATTCATAATCCTAATGTTGTCATATCTAGAAAAGAGTCATGTGTTTATTTCTAATATTCCCCATTGTAACTGCCTTTAGTAGGATATACTTAATTAATAATTGTTACTTTCAATGCTTATTTCAATTTTATGGGCTTGCTGAGAAGTACTGATTTAATATCACTTAAAAAATTCCAAGTGAAAATATAAATTAGTTGGATTAAGCTTAAGCCTTTGGTTTGGTTACTTTTCACCAAGTAAAATACATTGTGTTAAAAAACTCTCACTTTTTATTTCTAGTCATTTTAATACATGTCACTTTGAATTTCCTATAGTACAAGGAAATGCTTATTTTAAAAAAATTAAATAAGTTTGAATAAATATGTGCATACAAAGCAACTTCTATTGTTTCCTTTTCATTTTAAATTGATTGTAAGTATATTGAAAGTTCGTTTTAGATCTTAGAGAGAACTCTATAGAGAAGGAATATTTTGATGTCAAAAAAAGGTATTTTCAAATGCCTTTCAAATAAAAATGGCCTGGAGGTTTCCATAACAAACTTCAAACAGAGGTTACTTCTGGAGAGGAGAGTAGGATTATACACTTCTTTATGAATTCAGGTATTATTCGTCTAATTAAAATTTAATCAGTACGGAATTATTTTTTGTCCAAGTGGACGAGGCAGGCGAGAGCCGCATCTCACCGTTCGCACTTACACTGGTAGATGTGGAGGAAGGTCTCGCTGAGCTTGCTGGTGAACAGGGGCTCAGGGAGGTCCCGGAAGAACTGCTTCACCATGTCGGCCACATCGTACGCAGACTGATCTTCATAGCTGACGTTCTCGGGGAAGTTCTCGTTCATCTGGCGAAGCGTGTGGATGCGAGACTTCACTCCTGACTTGCGAAAAAGACCCACCTGAAAGAAGCCACAGGGATGCGTTAGCCAGGGCGCCTGTCCCTGACCCCTTGGGTGTGATGGGGAAGCAGGGCGCCAGGACGGGACCCGCTGCAATTGCCTCTTGGTTAGTAAATTCTGGATTGCTGGTGTAGCCACTGTCGGCAGTAGCGGAACACGAACTTCTTCTCCTGTAGCACGAAGATAAGAAAAATACCCACCTCACAGGGCCATTGCGGAGAACTAAATGAGGAAATAGATGTGAATGTGCTTTGTGACCTGTCAAGTCTGATCACACCGTAGATGCTATTATTTTACCCATTTTACCCATTTATGCAGCAAGTGGTGATTCAATTCCCACGGTGTATCGGGCATATCTAGAGTTGCCAGGAGTTGCAGACAAAATCCCCTGCCCTCTAGCGTTTACACTTCCCTGGGGGTTTTGAGAAAGTCGGTCAATGGGAGGTTGGGTGGAAATAACTGAGTGGCAGACTCAGGGATCCTGGATAGGCAGCCACATCCTGTCCCCTTTGGGGGAGGGTTAATGGGGAATATGTTCATGAAACAAAATAATATCATAAGCATGTGTTTTGATTTATGGGTCTTATTTGCTTTCCCTTCTTTGGAATCTTTGCCACTCGCCAGTAGGTTTCTCATGCTGTGCCTGGCACTTACTCTACCTGGTTACTTACCACGTGTATAATCTTTGGCTCTAGTGAGAATGATTCCTGGGTAGCTTTTTTTCAGACTTCAAGATAATGTCACAGCATGCCCTTTCATCCTAGGGCTTAGGCTCCTCCCCTGCCTGACAAGTCAATGGGGTGATAAGGCAGCCAAGACAATTAAGCTCTAGGCCCTCTAGAGGCCCCTCCCACTTTGGACTTGCCTCTGTCTAAAGAACTGAGCTTTTCTGGGAGCCCTGGTTTATAGCAGAATAATACATTGGCTATTTTTTAGATGCCTGAGGCATGGAGTTGCTCAAAACTCTCTCCTTCAACCCCCCATTTCCACTGCTCTCATTCCCCAGTGGCTCACCAGTCGGCCCGCTTCTGCAAAGCAAGGTGGGACCTTCAGAGTGGTCTAATGGCAGTGGCTGTTAGAGTGGCCACTGTTCTTCCTCCCTATACCTGGATAAATAAATGCATGAGCATGGGTCATCTCACCAGCCACTCTGTTTGCCAGGCCGGCCACGACTTGAGTTCAGGTGTCTGAGAAGGCTCTTTTGATTGTTGCTACCAATGGAGAGCAGCCCTAATTCTTTTACACTGCAGTAACAGCAAGGGAAGAATTCCAAGCCATTAGAGAACAGTCAGGTTTTTGCATGTTAGCTGCACGGATCACCAGGGAAATTACACACTGCTACTTTTTATGGCCATAAAAACACAATTCTTAGTCATACGTCCTTGTATTCCAAGGCTTATCACCCTAATCCCACCGATCAGGATATTCAGGTGTATTGTCACTTAAAACGTTAATTATCTTCTTTTTTATTCTTAAAGTTTGGAATGTCTAGAAAATGCAAAACTTTGCCATACTTAGAGGACTTGCCATGAAGTATCTAAAGAACAATTTA
Organism: Cheirogaleus medius; assembly: GCA_008086735.1. Classification (NCBI taxonomy): domain Eukaryota; kingdom Metazoa; phylum Chordata; class Mammalia; order Primates; family Cheirogaleidae; genus Cheirogaleus; species Cheirogaleus medius. The sequence continues at coordinate 73,944,180 of VBSM01003176.1, read as the reverse complement.
TCTTCCTTTATCTGGCAACTACTCCAAATTTCATCAAAGTGCATGGGAAGAAAACATTTACTGTCAAAAGAAAAAAAGAATTCAAGATCTCAAATGAGTGATTATTGAAGTGAGATCCACCTTCAATTTGTTTATATCCTCAACTTCTCTAATTCTGGAAGGAGGCCCAGGACTGTGCACGCCACGAGGCTGGGCTGCACAGGAGTTCTCAGAAGCTAAATGCCCCGAAGGTGAATTCTTATGTGTGACTCACAAATATTTATCCTCACGTGAGTCGGCATTATTCCATTAGAGAAGAATTCCTATGTTTTTTTAACAGCAGAGAAATATTGATCGGGATCTATAAAAAGAATAAAGCAGACAGTGTTTGTGTTTAAATTGTCGAGCACGTTCCTCTTTTGCCTACTGTGTCTTGCGGGCTGTTTCTGGGTACACACTGATGAGCCTGCACACACACATCCTGGCGATGCTATCTTTGTATTGTTCAGTTTCCAAGTTTCTTCCTCATTTCAGCAAATATTGTTATTTTAATTATTTTAGACATGTCTGGAGCTTTCCAGCTGTGGGCTCTGAGCTGCTTGTTCTGACTCAGATCTCAGGATGTCCAGAGGGTTGTCGGGGATTTATTTGTTCTGCCTCAAATTCTGACAATAACCTTCCCACCCCACCCTTATCTTCCAGGGGACGTGGGAAATATCTGTGGGTTTTGTGGATTTTTGTTGGAAGCTCAGAAGGAAATTTTTTTCCTAAACCTAATAAAGAAAAGGTGGTTTCAAATCAGATCAGATTCCAGATGTAGTAGCTGAGGATGGCAGGAAGGAAAGACAGAAAGCACCCCGGTCTTCAAAGATAACAATGAGCTGATGAAGGGACTAACTCTGGAGCCACCCTGCTTTTTGTTACTGTTAACGTGAGATCATGAATTTCCTATTGTTGAAGCCATTTTGGGCTGGGGCTTGCTGTGGAACGCCCTGGGACACAGTGAGTAGAAGGTCCTTCTAATGGCCTAGTGGTCCTGAGACCAGAGGAGAGCTTCCTCTGTCTGTCCTCCTAGAGCAACACTGGGTGACGGCACAAGGCATTGCCAGTCATCATTTCTTCTTCACCAAGTTTCCAAAGCAAGGGTAAAATCTGCATTTTTGACTAGAGATTTTTTCCCAAGTAAAACATGGAGAACTGAAGAAACCATGGCTTTTCCTTCTTATCACAGCCGATGGGAAGCAGTCCCAGACCCCTCAGCTGCATTACAAGGAAGATGCCAGGAGGGCAAAATGTCTTTAATTTGCCTCCGTGTCTATCACCCATGGGCGGGTGGCCTGGGCAGTCACACAGGGCCCCACACTTGGTTTAATGTGCTGCTGTCCACGTTTTGAAATTCTCAATAATTTATTAATACGAACAAGGGATCCCAAATTTTCATTCTGTACTGCAAACTACACAGCCCAGACACGCTGTCTAGAAAGGAGAGAACGGCCGTCAGCAATGCAGAGTTCACTGGAAGCATCTCTCTTGCCTGTGATTTCTCAGGCAAGAGAAATCTTTCAACACATTGACTGCCACCCTAGAAAAAATTGTTTTCCTTGGGGCCACGGTGTTTTATTACAAAAACAGAATGAAAACTTCGAAAATGAAAGGATCCTTTCTAATTTAATGAAAAATTTGTTATTTTTTATTATTTTCTGTGCATGAGTTGTACGCAACTTGAAAAACAGTTCACATGGCTCCCAAGGTGAAGAGACCTGTGAGTCACATATGCTTCATGAGGCCCTGGCCTCAAAACCAGTGTGAGTTAAATACAACTCACGTGGCTCACGTGGCAGTTAATGTGTTAAAGGTAAAAGGCTGAGTGATGAGTGTTCCCTTGGTCCAGTTTTCCTGTCCTCTCTCTTTTGTCTTCCACTGAAAAACCCAGCTATGCAAAAGTGAGGACTCAAGGTATGATTTAAATGTATGGGCCCAGAGCATCACTGTTTCTGAGGTGGGAACCAGGCCAAATAATGAGCAGGAAGAGGGGCAGGGGATACTTGTAGTGAGGATGAAGCGTCTTCCCAGCATAATTAGGCTTTTAAAGCTTACTGCTCTATTAGAAGGAGAGGTTGAGCATGAGTGCTGCATTAGAATTCAAATTTCATCTAAATAATATTAAATCTCCTCCTTGGCATCCTGTTTATGCTAATTCTTTTGGACTTAATGATGTTTATCAGGACTTACATTTCCTCTTCTTTAGAAGTGTGCTCAGCTAATGAAGAAAGGTTGGTTTTGTTCAGAAAGAGAAAGATTCACAGGAAGCGCGTGCAGTGGGTTTGCAGGTTTAGCCTCTTGCTGCAGTGACTTCATATTCATCAGGCCCTGGGTATAACCTATCCTCTGTGCACAGTTGATTTAGAGCAGAAATAAAAGCTCAAACAACAAAGCAAAACTCCTCTCCTACACTACTATGTCTGAATACAAATGGTTCATAATTGAAGGCTAAACTTTCTCATTTCATCTGCAGCCAGCTGCAAGGGATGCAATAGATACTCTGCGCTGCGTCGTATACAAGCATCATCTATGTCATAAAAGTGTTTCAGCCCTTGGAGCTGGGTTCCACTGTTTGAGTGCTTATGCTCGAGGTGGATGCTCAGCGTGAGGGGAAGGGGCTAACGCACTGCAGGAAGCCTCATCCCTGGTCCGGTGTGGCTTAGAGGGAGAATGTTTGGAGCGTGCTGATCCTCTGCGACTCTGAGGCTGCAATCTCAAGGCCCAGTGTAGACCTGACTCTTTCCAATCCCAAGAAGGTGCTGTAGGGGAGGAAAGAGCATTCGTTTGGGGCTGGTCTCCTTTTCATTCTCGCTTCACTCTCTTTCGGATTCACTCGCTTTCATTCGCTCTTCCTTGCTCCTAGATCTCTGGGACGGTCTTCCTCCTGAGCCAGGTGTTCTCTGATTCTTCTTTATGTTTTTCCAGTTTTCCCTTCCCATTACCATCTTACTTTCTCATGGGGGCGGGGGGTGGTCTCTGTGAGCGTCCCACGCTGCATGACAAGGAAAGGGAGGGGCACACCAGGCGGGAAGCCCTGCCAGGCCCGGGTGCTTCATGAGGGAGTGACTGGCTGCACTGACAGTCCTTTTGACACCCTGCAGATTCTTACCTGTGACTGACACAAGAGAAGCATGGCTTTATCCATTCTGGTTACATTTGGAATCAGTATTTATGTCCTTGAAATCAGTCTGTTTCCTACAAAGCTCTGCCAGCATGCTGTTTTTCAGCGTGATGTTCTTCTTCCAGATTTAAAAAATAGACTTGACATGGACACTGGGAATAAGGCAGTGAGCAGGGATGGAGGAGGTTATGGTGCCACTGTCCCTCTCTCTATTTGTAGGACTTCGCTTCAAAAGGGAGACTGGCCCCAAGAACAGCAGTAACACTGTTGCTACACATTATTTAGGATCTACAGGAGGCAGGAATGGTTTACATTCCACACTAAAGACTCGGTGGTGAGTGGAACAGTGGCATTACAATTCATTTATTTATGCCCAACCTTGTTCAAGAAAGAATTCAAGGTGACTTATAATAACCTATAAAATACAATAAGATACAATTAAATTAAGGATAATAGATAAGAAAATTACAGTAAAAGGAAAATAAAGATAGGAGAGGGTAGCTGAAACTAAAGGTGAGGTTGATGCAGAAAATTCATGCCAAAAAGTTACACATTTTTACTACGGGCAGAACACATATTAATTTGACTCCAAGCTTTCTAGCAGCCAACACAGAGAGGAAAACACTCCCAAGTAAATAAATTTGGTGTCCATATATTTAAAAACAGACCACTTGTCCAAAAGAAGCACAATGCTTTTGGATGCTGAGGCCAGAGAAAAAGATTCTCCCTCCCATTTTCACAGAAAGGACAGTATGTGACATAAATGACCAGCAGTCTGACAGTGAATTCATCAACGAGTTGTGTCGGGCCACTTCTTATAGCATCCCTCAGTGCTGGAGCGGGCATCACCCCGGAGTCCGCTGGGGAAGAGCAAGTTCAGGAGCAGCCATCGAGTGCAATGGTTAGAAACTTGAACTCTGGAGTTCGACAGATTTGCAAGCAAGTGTTGGCTTCACCACCGTGAGCTGGGCATCACACCACCCAGGGTGGGCGTGGTACTAAGTCAGGCAATGAACACAGAACACTTAGTACGAGTGCTTGAAACATTTGAAACATGCCAGGGAGTCCAAAGAGGTTATTATTATTGAACTAATGGCGTAGATAGACTGCATTTTCTTTAGGCATTCCCGAGCAAACACTATTTTCGCTTAATGGAGCTTTTGCTGATAAGCATAAGCTGGCCTGGCTTTTGGAGCAAAATGTTCTCTGAGCTTGGTAAAGGACTCTAAGAGAGCTGGGAGGGAGGTGAGTCTGATACATACCCTTACAGAAACTGAGAAGCCTGGACAAACCTGTGTCTGAATAAGAGGCAACTCTCCATAAAACAGAATCCTGGGTCTGGACCAATAAACCAACAAAAGTACAATTGAGGACACAATGTTCTACGCCAAAGGGCATGGCTGCAACACTTTTAGCATTGGAAAAGAGATTAGATTGGCCATTCCCAAATATTCACCAACATCTACCTCTTCAAAAATTTTTCTCAGTAAAACACCCTTAAAACATTAACTTTGAATAAGGTATATTTTTGGTAAAACCTCTAAAATTAAAAAAAAATCAAAATTTATGCTTAAGTAACCAGATTCATTGAATTACTCTATTGGGACATGATTCACACGTCAATTACTGTTGGGACATCTGCCCAAGAAAAGCTCCCTAGAAAAGTAGTTTGTCGCCATTATTTCTGAGAAATAAGAGGCAAGCTATTAAGGCCATGTATCAAAACAAAACAGTCATCATCACAACAACAGTGACATCAGCCACCCCGCCCTCCCCTATGACATCTAAATATGGACAAATGTATATCTTTATATTCTCCAAATTAGAAGGGGGAAGGGACAAAGGGGCTCATGCATTGGATTCAATCAGAGATGGTTTCAAATGAAGTAACGTCTGTTTTGCTCCACTGAAAACTAGCATCTGATTCATCAAGAGACCAGCCTGATTTTAAGTGTGCTCTCAGTATCGGGGTCTCTACAAGCATCAGGAGCCAGGATCTTTGAGTTCATGTAACTTAGCTCTTTCCTGTCTACTGAGCCCAGGGTAAATCAATAAAAAGTGCATATAATCTTAGGTTGGTACAGATTCTCTGCATGGCATTAAAGAGTATGATGGACAAAGACTATTATAGAATTGCCTGAAAACATCCCCACTATTCAAGGTTGCAATTTATTAATTAGGAACCTGGCTTTTACTTTGGACAGAATGTCTAAGAAACTAATGGGTGTTACTATGGAGGAACAAAGGCTTTGCTTTGTAAATTACAAGATGGGCTGCGCTCTAGAGCTAATCACAGTCCACCGTTAGGGTGGTCTCCCAAGAATCCTGGAGGCATAAAATGATCTCTGAATATTTTGTTTAGCTTGAATTTTTAATCAACTCTATAAAAGGAGAGGATATTTGATTTAGCTGATACTGTTTTCATAGTTTACTTGCACATTTTTAAAGGATGTAAAAAGAAGTCTGTCTTTGGTTTAAGTTTTACCGGTTTTGATGCCGCTTCAGAAAAAAAAAAAAAGAATTAATAAAGGGAGACATGAAAACCTAATTCTGTTTTCAAAAAAAGTATAACTGGGATAAAAGAATGCTGTAAAATCAATGGTGACATTGGAACAATAATTAAAAAGGAAATGCAGTACCTAGCTTAGCTCTAGTTTCTAGGGAATGCAAATTAGACATCACAGGAACAAACTATTAACATTAACTTTCTGCAGTCACTCCAGGGTGTCATTTCAGTTGCCAGCAAGGAAATATCCTCAGATAGCTTCACAAGGATATAGCCTGTTCAGATTAAATATTGCCAGATAAAGGGTCACGATGCCTATTTTTTTTTTTTTTCTTGGTGAGGCATGTTTTGCCTGATTCTGGACAGATCTGACCCACTCTGGCACTCTGTCAGTCTGAGCCTGTGCTGGGGATTTTCAGCCTTACCTGATCCAGGCAGTTGCTGCGTAGATATCTCAGTGCTTGCTGAATACTCTGCGGCAGGGGCTGGCCCGTTCTCTGGACGTGGACTATGAGAGGAACGCCAAAGACAGCCTTGTCTTTGTAATCAGGAACTTTCATCCTCTTCATGAACTTTGGAACTGACCTAGAATTCACAGAAAAGAGGTCATGCAAGCTCCCTGGGGCACTGTGTGGGGAGGGGCCGTGGAAGTACACAGAGGGAAGCCAGGCTTTTCTTTCAATACCTGACAGGCACAGGAGGAATTCAACATTCTCTCTAAATTAATCACATTACATGGCACTGCTACGTGGGGCCTTGTCTATGTGTTATCTACCAACCAGCATGAGTCAGGTTAGCAGAACGGATTTGTAGCTCTGTTTTCAAGTCAAGTGGACAACTTTCCAATGTATTTGTGACCAACACATCTCTCAAGTGATGAACACTTAAAAGTCCCCAACAAAACAAAACAAATTTAAAAATTACAAGAGGAAGAAGAAATCTGGTTGAGGTTGGAGATAAAGGAGAAGAGATAAGAGGGACCATATTTCTTGGCCATATCCTTACTTTTCTAGATATTTAAGTGTCAGTTGGATTTTTTAAAGAGAATTTTAATACACAAGCATATATTGATTTGACCATGCAGTTTATAACCTTCTAAAATATTTTTATAAAAGCACTACCCATTTTTCTATATACACAACATACAACATCGGACAATTACTGAAATATTTTGCATTTTTTCAAATCTACCAACACATCTACAAGGGCTCCATGTTCAAGTTTCAACATACGCTTTTGTCAATTCCTTATTACAAAGGTTTACTGCATATTCTTGTTTTTATCTGCCAATGAAACAAAGGCAGAAATGAATTTGAAGAATTAAATGCCCTTTGAACGAATCAATGCTCTAAGTGGTGAGCTCTGCATTGGGCCAGAAGGTACAAGTGACAGATGTTTCTTTGTAAACTGCCAGAATTATTTTATGGCAAGTTTATTTTTATTCCCTCTGTTCACAATTAATCACCCTTTACTTGTCTTTTCTTTCTTTTTTGGAACCTGACTGCCTTCCCTGGAAACCAGCTGAGAGCTACAGATACAGCAATGCTTCCTGCGGCCTCGCTTGCATCTGGGCTGCGGCAGAGCTGCGCACATCACACCCAGATCATCAGCCAAGGCAACCAAGAGGCCCTTAAGAAATCGGCGAGCGAACGCTGAAGCTTTTGCCATCGCACCCTTAGCTCTAGGACCAAGGGTCCCCTCCCAGGTGGACGTGCTACGCACCAGGTCCAGCCGTGCTTATTGGACATGGAGTACTTTTCCATGACGGCCGTGAGGCGAAGCAGCGAGAAGCGCTGGAGCAGGTTCAGCTGGCTGGCCGTCTGGCTGCTGATGTGGGGCGACGCGGGGGCCGGCCGAGGCTGGTGTGAGAGTTGGAAACTGTTCCATCGGAGTCGCCTTTAACAGAAAGACCGTCAGAGAAGCCAGTCACAAAGTGGACTTGGTCTCGGGAAACACGGGATGTTGCCAGTACATAAGTAGCTTAATCAAAATAGCTTCCGAGCCAAGAACATCACAACGCAAATGGAACAGAAGACACAAATGTGCAGGATAAACATAAGAAATGATTTTTTCCATGTTGGATAAATCCGGAAAAAGTCACATTATCTGTTTTATTAGGAGGTTTAAATAGATGACATAAAAATTTTTGTTTGTTTATTCCCAAATTTGTTCCCAAAGTGTTGAGAGCAGTTGAGATACTGTGTGTGTGTATGTGTGAGAGACAGAGAAAGAGAAGCATAAAGAGACAGAGACAGAGAGAAAAAGAACAGAGAGAGACAGGGAGATCTCTCAGATGTTTGGGGGCTATAGAATATTTTCGCATTGCCTTCTATGCGTCCATGCTGTAATTCTTGTTCGATGTACAAATGGAGCCTGAGGTGACAGGCACAGATGATGACACATCTGTGAGCTCCATCACTGCCTCAACCAGAAACCCAGTAGCATGCACAATGGTTCTGTTCCTACTAGTTAGATCCTCTCAGGCCCGTTTTTCTAGGGTGCTTCTCAAATGGCCTATGGAAGTCAGATTTTATGTACTTTGTAATTGGCGTTTTAAAGCAAAACCAAACTTACAAAGTACACACTGTAGGCCACAGGAATTTCTCATAGAATTAAAAAAAGTTTAAAATTTGGGGTAGAGATATTTTGATCAATACTGTTGCCAGGTCGTGTGCAGGGTCTGTGCAGAGGAACTGGATTTTGGCTATACAGGACTCCCCAAGTATAGTGTCTGGCATAGTGCTTTGCACAGAAGAAGCTGAAAAATTTTTTGTGAATAAAACTATGATTAGGCTGGGGGCTGGGCACTGGGCACAGTGGCTCATGCCTGTAATTGTAATTCTAACACTTTGGAGAGTTGAGGTGGGAGGATTGTTTGAGCCTATGAGTTTGAGGTTGCAGTGAGCTATGATGATGCCATTGCACTCTAGCCCAGGTGACAGAATAAGACCCTGCCTCAAAAACAAACAAACAAAAAAACCACACACAAAAAACAAAAAACTAAGATCGAAACACAGGGTAAACAAGCTGAGAAATAAATGTCAGTCATCATGGATTTAATCACCATGGTATCTATACAAAAGACATACTGTTGTTCAAATAATTCCTAACCACATATTATGACTTAGAACAGTGCCAGGCATTGATTTTAATAGTAAATGCTCTATAAATGATTATTAAAGAAATAAACACAGCACAATTACTATGAAGTGGGTGAAAAATCATTTCACAAAAGCATGCCACCTACCTGTTCGGCCTGGTCAGAGAGGCCCCTACACCAGAATCCCTCCTTTCTCTGGCCCCAGGGGCCTCAGCGTCATTAAGAGATGTCCCATCTCTTTCCACATCGCTGGGTGTTGTCCGACCTTCTGAGACAGAGTTACCTTCAAAATCTAAGGTGATCTGATTGGGAGACGGGAAGGGGGATGAACAAGGTTCCCCAGCCAACGCATCGTGCGTTTGCAGTTCGGGCAGGACGTTTTTTGACCAGTCATCTACTACCTCCTGGAGCCCATTGACATGCTGCAGAATGTCGTCCAAGTGAGGGAAGAGGTCATCTTTCCCCAAGTCCAGAAGATCCCCTGTGCTGGCGTACAGGTGTGAGCCCGGGACATTGTCGTAGATGCTGACGCGGCTTGCTCTGTGGCAGGACGCCGTGAGCCTGGGCTCCCTGGCGCCGGGGCCCTGCTGCCTGCCCAGGGAGATGCTACCTGTCCTCCAGTTCACCCCATTGCTGTTGTCTGTGGGAGAGAGGCTTTCGATAGAAAGCGCTTTGGGGAATGTTCCTGGTTTGTGATCCTTGGGAATATGCACCACCAAGTTCTCTTGGGAGTGAAACTCGTGCCTGTGGCTTTGGTCCCCTGCATCCCGCAGTGCTGGCCCCGCCAGCACATCGAGGTCCTCCAGGTACATGCCCCCGCGCTTGCTGGCCTCATGGCACTTGCGTTCCTTCAGGCATGGCGTGCTCACCCCGCTGCTGCTGTGTTCCGACGAGCTGCTCTCGCCGCTTGATTTGCCAGAGCAAGGAAGTCCTTTCTTGTAGGCAGCTGGGGGCGAGTTCTGGAGATCTCCGTTAGGTATTTGGATGCACTGCATGGCCTTGAAGGACTCTGGTTCCTGTTGCAACACGGGCCCACTGATCACCAGGCCACCTGTCCGCCCTGAGCCCTTGTGCCTGCCATGAGTGCCTTTCGCTCGGAGTGTCTCCATGCGTTTCAAAAATGATTTGGCTCTGGTCCTTGTGGGCTTCTCATTCTTGGGGTGGAAAGGGTGGTGGAGGACGTCTCTGGGGGACGGTGGGAGGCCGCTGCTGGCCGGCGGGGCATCCAGCATGACCGGGCTGTCTGTGCAGAGCTGGCCCGACTGGCTGCGGCCGTCACTGCCTCCGCTGCTCTCACTGTGAATGGAGCAGACCTCGGGCTCACTCAGGTCTGTGAGGACACTCTCACTGCTGGTCGTGTTCCTCATCCCAGTGCCTGCCGGCGACCCATTTCTGTCTCCTCCAGGGAACAGTGTGTGGAGGTCGTCCACACGAGACCACCTGCGGCTGGTTCTTTGGAAAGTCCATTTGTTGCTGATACAAAGATCTTCCTCATCGGAGTCGTCACCCTGCAAAACATCAAGGAAAATGCTCATTTGCAGGCAGTGTGGCTGCAGTGGGGACTCCAGGTGAGCTGGGGACAGGCCGGCATGGTCCTCCACCTCCCTCCCCTTGGTGCTCCCATGCACGGGTACCCCTGGGCTTCTTGGGCACCTCTCCTCCATCCTTCCACCACTTTCCCTGTCCTATACATCCTCTTCCTCTCCTGTGGCCGGAGGACCTCTTCTCAACTTGCCAAGCTTTCTTCCTTTCCATTTTCATGGAGTTTTTGAAGCCTTCCTTCCTCTCTGAGAAGTTTTCTGACTGATTACAAAGAGGGTGTAATTACCATCTGACTAGACAGTCTAAATATAAAACACCTGCAGTCCTCTTTTTCACAAAGAAACTCAACTCGGCCATAAAAGGCACTGACTTCTTTCCAGAAACCTCTTTACTGAACCCCTCCAGGACCATAGGTCCAGCTTCCCTCTTCTGAACCTTGGCGTCCACATATCTCAGAGCTAACACTCCTTACCTCAGTCTCCCAAACTTGATTTTTATCATGTATTCCCTGTATAAGTTAACAGCAAAACTATCTCCTGAATTTCTTTAAGCAGCAGTTTGGGAGCCGTTCTAGGGGTCACTATTTGAAGAATGTCCACTCAGCTGTGTCACTCAGACCCAGAATCAGAATGCCTTTGGCAGGACACACACCTCCAAGTGGCTGCAGAGGGTCCCTGTGGCCTTGCGCTGTCTCATACTTTGTACCACACACATTTACCTTAGCTGTCTGGTTTCTGCCTGAATTTGCAGCCGCTGAGAGACCAGAGAACACCTTCCCTGAGGCCAGAGACGGTCTTGTTTTATCTTTGCATAACCTTGGGCCCAGCACAGACCTGACCTAGAGCATACAACTTTCTTCTGAGATAAACCAAATTATCAGCTTCCGCCTCCTCCCCCTGCATGTCACCAAGACCCAACTCTGAAATGATTTTCAAATCTGTGCCCTCGTTTGCATCTTTGATCTCATTCCCCTGGTCTCAGCCCTTGCCACCTCTCTCTGGATCTAGTATGGTAAAAGCCTGGTTAGAATCCTTGTCGGCAGCATCTCCCCCATCTAAACGGCTTTCCACGGTGTAGTCCAAATACGACCATGTCATTTTTCAGCCTAGCAGCCTTCAGCTTGCGAGGGGTGAGCTCATTAAGGGCAGGGCCTGTGTTTCTCTGCTTTATTCATATAAAACATGTTTAGTCATATGTCTTTCCTTCCCAGTGCCAAGCACAGAATAATTTCTTAATTAGATTGAGTTTATTTCATACTACTTGAACATCCAGTTTTAAAACCTGGTTCCAAGCGTCAGTGGTACCAGTTAAGAGCTATGTGACTGTCTGCAAGTTACTTCCCTCTCTAAAGTTTCTGTCACTTATAAAAATGAAATCTACAACAGGCCCTGCCTCCTAGGTTTACTTAGGGGATTAAATAAGGTAATGCATTTAATAGTTCCTCATTGAGGAGTGTTTGTTATTTTTCAATGTTTCTTCAGTTGCTTATCTACCTTTTTACATATCTAGCATCCACCTTAATTACCCTTAATCTTGCAATGTAGTCTGTTTTCAAGGAAAAGTAGACAGATGCACAGTTAATAATTGTTGGGATCTTCTCATTCTTGTTTATTTCTTATTTTCTTCAAAAATCTAGTTTCTGTATGGGTTGGACTAAATGACAAATTCAAATATTCAAGCATAAGATAGAGAAAAGTACAAAGCCAAAGCACTAACAAGAATTCTACAGCTGTGAAGCCAGGTTGGTGGTGTGCACTGTAATGCCAGCTACTCGGGAGGCTGAGGTTGTAGGAACCCTTGAGCCCAGGAGTCCAGCCTGGGCAACACAGAGAGATTCTATTTCTATAAAAGAAAAAAAAAGAAAAGAATTCTATAGCTTTGAGATCACAATGGAAAATTACCTTTGGTTTTTAAAAAGTTGTATAAAGCTTTGGTGAAAGAGTTTAGAAAGTTGTAATTGTATAAGTGGAATAAAGACAAGATTCCGGGACAATGACTCAAAATATACTTTCTTAGTAGACTTTCTATTTCCTCCTTCCCTGTGGTTGATATAGTAAAAACCCACATCTGAGGGCCATTTATATTACAAGGCACCATGTTAGGCTGAAGGTTGGGTTTATTGGATTTTCTTATTGCATTTTAGAAAGCTAGTGAGAAGAAGTTGATATTAACGTAAGCATTCAGAAAAAGGCCTTTTAGCAAACAGTGTTTGAGAAGGCAAGAGAAGGATATGCTTTTAAAGAAAATGCAGATATTTTAAAACAGAAACTACAGTATTTAGTGCTGGCTCCCACTGCCTCTCTCAATCCTGGTTACTGATGCTAGTGAACCACATATTCGTTGGATAAGGACTCCTTTATTTCAGTTGAGAAAAGATGCCAAGCTAGGCACTGTGGCCTGGAGATGGAAGGCCTGGCCCTGTCTGCTGGGCTCTGGGAGCTTAATACTGGCTTTGGCCAACAGGAATATATTTACAGCCCAACTATGGCATGTGAAAAAGTGGTAAACTCCTGGGGAAAAAAAAGACAAACAGTTCAGGAAAATTTTGCAGTATTTAGGTCATTTGAACCAGACCAAACAAACAAAAACCAAAGCAATAAAAGACAAAACAAAACAAAGAAAAAAACACCAATTTTCCTTTGGCACCCTGAACATACAATTACCATAGTATGTCCCAAAGGGTATCAAAATGGTTCTGTGACTGTTTCTTTCACTAATTCTAGATCTTTCAAACTACTGATAGTGACACACAATAAAAAATATGTTTTCCAATTCTCCATCACAACTCAGGGCATGCATACAGATTACTTTAAGCCAAAAAATATTTCATGCTAAAATAATTATCCTTATTTATTTGTGCTCTGATATTTTATAGTTTGGTTTAGTATGTTTCATTTTTTAAAAATGTTATTTGTGACCCACCAAATTCATTTGATAACTCACCAAGGGGCCATGATCTATAAGGGGCCATGATCTACAGTATGAACAACACACTGCAGGAGAGTTTAAGTTTTTTTTACATACTTGGGACACAGCAGAGTATCAGGCACATGACAGACTCTCCAGTGGTATTGGTGGAAATGTGCTAAGATTTCATTTGTTTGATAATTTTTTCGAGGTTAAAATTGAATAATTTGTGATTACTCTGAAATGCAAAATGGAGCTCTCTAGGAATCAGATGTGTTTATGAAGAAAAAAACCATACTTTATACTAACTTTATTCTTCTATCTCCATGGTTTAGTAGACCATGGACATATTGTGGACGTAGAACGTCAGGACTTCAGAAGGCAGCTGACAACAGGCTATCGTGATCTGCTGTGGTCAAGATGGCCAGTGGTGCTGGATGCCACAGAGAGTTTTGTTAGTAACTGGTTGAGTGACTCCACCAAAACGTGTGACCAAAGACTGTAAGCCACTGAGGGAAGGTCTCTGGAGGCATGCCTCAAGGTTATGACCATTTTAAGAATAACTTGAATGAGCCAGTTCTCATGTTTTTCAAGAGTAAAGGTGGCACAAAGCTATTCAATAAAGGATCTTTGAGACTCAGCTTTCCCAGCTGTAAATCAAAATGATAGTAAACACATCTAGCATGGTTTATGAACAGAACTGAATGAGACGATAATGGAAAATGCCATATAAACCCTAAAGTGATGGATTTAAACTAATTATTGTTGTTAGAGAATAGCAATATAGAGATATATAAGGATCTCAATAAAATTGAAGGATGGCCTATAAATAAGATAAAATTTCACAAAGCAATATATAATGAAATTCAAAAGTCAACTATAGGATGTGCAGGATGGAACAGACTTGTTTCAACAGCCCTTCCTATTAAGATGTGAGCTTAATGTGACCTAACCATGTAAGAGGGCTACCAAAGACATCAATCTTAGGATGCATGACCACAGCACAGATCCCAAGACTCAGAATGTTAGAGCCCATTGTATTCTGCACTGGTCACATAGATTGAGAACAATGGGCTCTCAGTGCCACATTTTAAAGGGTGCATTTCTAGAGAATAGTAATCATGATGGCCAAAGATCTAGGAACCACAACCTCCTGTGACGGATGATTGAAAGAACTCCTAGTCTGATTTAGAAATGAGGAACTCTAGACAATGTTACTCAAAGTGTGGTCAGGGGCTTGCCAGTCCTCAGACTTAGTCTTTCCTGAGTTAGATACAGAAATTGAGAGTAAGTATTAACACCATTTGACAAAGCTGAGCTAGCCAAACTCATGATCAGTGGACTTGTCCACTGAACAGGGTAGAGACAAGTTTGGGTGCAGTCAAATTTAAATAGCAGGTCACATTTGGTGACAGCTGTGTACTAGTCATGCATGCATGGAAGGTCCACGTTACAACATGTGCTAATTCAAGGTTCATTTACCTACTATAATCCCAAAGAATCCATTGTTTCACAGAAAGGTAATTTAAATTTATAACTTTATAATTTTATGGATTGGCTAATGATAAAGGATTGAAGATAAATTTTGAATAAAAGTTAAAACGGAACACTCTAAGCTTTCAAATTACCTTAAAACCTCTTCTTTCATTCAGTCAACATACTCTGTAAGGCTAGTTTCTCTAAGAGGCTTGGTAGTCAAGGAAGTATTTTAGATATACATTATTCCCTGTGAGTAGTATTGTTGTCAATCCCACCTAAATTAGATAACAAATAAGAAACTCATTGTCACATTAAAAATCTTATAGGCTCACAGAGTGTTTGTTTGAAGTGGGCATACAGGTATTTAACACGAAGGATTGCCATTTCGAAGTAAAGTTTATTTAGTTACAACAGGTGAAAAAGGTATGAGTGTAATCATGTATATGCATACTTTTAAGAAAAAATGTGAACATTTTTTGTAATTCTTTTCTATTTCCCATATTTGTTTTGATTATATTTATTGGAATGTACTTTTGTGTCATTTAGTTGAGCCTAACAATAAAACATTAAGGTCTGTATTTTCTATAATTAAAAAAAAATTCACCTATCTTAATAATTCCTTTATATTGAGTTTCACAAAAGTATCTTGGTCTGGGGCAGACTGGAAAGTGAAAATAAAACAAGAAAACTGGTCATTCACCCCAGACAGTTTGGGAGACTTTGTTCTAGATTGAGCAGGGATAAAAATACTTTTTCTGTAAAGAGACAGAGAGTATCTTAGGTTTATGGGCCATAAGGTCTCTGTCACAACTACTCTGTTGTCTCAAAAAGAAAGTGCATAGCTACGTTCCAGCAAAACTTCATTTAGGAAAGCAAGAGCAGTGGTTCGTTGACGCCTGCTCTGGAGGACAGAGCTGAACGGCTGCCGCGTGAAAGGGGAAATCCAGATTTTGCGCTTCTCCTGAGGAAAGAGCTAGGGTCTTATGGGCCAGTTTACAATGAATCAGCTTTTAGCTTATTATATGGAAGACTTTTCTAGTATAGAGAATAAAATAAATTGCCCTGAGACATAAAGAATTTACCACAAAGAGGCTGACTGAATTATGAGGGATGCTCTAAGAAGTAAATCTTGCAGTGAGTGGGTGGGAAGTTGGAAAACATGACCAAAGATCCAACTCAAAGATCCTACACTTCTAGGACATTCCCATGTAATTATCTGCAATTTAAGATGGTTAATACTTTCCAGCCCAGTGAATGATGGAATAAAATGTAGTTTTTCTCTCATTTGACTCAGCTGTTTGGAGCTGCCAGGAGGTGTCTTATTTGGAGGGAGATGCCGGAGTGTGCAAGGCAGTGGGGGCTGGGGTGGAAACCAGGCCCTTGTCAACAGCTGCAGAGCCTCTGAAATGCCAGGAGGTGCTGGCTGCAAAGTGGCAATTAGTCACGGTTTCTGTGTTGCTTTCCACCTTTGGTCATGATTTCAGAGAGCCTTATTAAAACTGCAACTTTAACCAGGACCTTCTTTGGAAGCTGCTCCTTCTTTCTGGGGAAATCTTAGGTAAGAGGAGCGGCAAGAGTCCTGTGTGGATATGTGTCCTTCTCTTTCCTCATTTAGTAGACAGACTTATTGGAGTCTTTCGTCTCCGACTTTTACTTTGAATAGAAGTTGTTCTCAAATACTAACCATAACCAGGGGATTTCAATGTCATCGTGAAGCAAATGCAGATTTTGTAGGTAATGAAGAAGAGCCATTTTTTCTGAGAACGAGCAGCTTTGTGTGTGTGCTTGGAGTTTTTAGTTTAGATGAGCCGCCAATGTTTGTTTTTTTTTTTTCCTAAAAATGAGAACATTCTTCACTGAAATTATATATTCCTTAGAGACAGATGCCAACCAGACATTCCAAAAAGAAGGGCTTCTTTTTTTTTTTTTTTTTTTTTAATGGAGCTTGGCTGTCTCTTTACACAGGAAACAGGAACCCACACGGATCCACAGCTGCAAAAGGCGGCTTATCCATAGTTACACAGACATTTGGAAGTTCACTGGAGCTAAGTGGCTGAGCCCGCCTGTTGGGAAGCAGGAATGGGCCATTTGGAACGTTGCTGGAGTGAGGAGCCTGAGCCGCAGGCAGCAGAACCGCTGTGTCCTCAGGCTCTTCACAAATGCCTGTTGGCTGGGTCGTAGCCAGTCTTCCATGAGGCGCATGGCCAAGATCGAGAACACACTTCACCTGCCTCTCACAGTGGCAGAGGTGATCTTGGATCTCATGCAGGGAAGGTAATCTTGAATCCTTAAAGGACCACTTTTCTCTTCTGCAAAATGGTTAGGAACTACCTTGTGGGAGGACTGGTGCAAAGTCACTTCTGCAGGTGCAGAAGTGGCATTTAACGTACAAGGAAAGCACACGCCTAACCAAGCACGAAGAAGGCTTCGCCATCGTCACCTATTTGTGGACTTTTCACTTACTTCCTTGGGTCAGCCTATCGCAATCTTCAGAATTAAATCAAATGGCCGTGAAGACAATAAATGAATTGTGGACTTTAGTAAAGATGGCAAACCACATCCCTCTTGTAAAAACAACAATACAAATAGTGCACTGAATGTATTGCTGGGGAAACACGAGCCCCTCCCAGGTCTCAGAACAAGAGCCGGCTCACTCAGGCTCCAGGCCGTCTCTGAATATCTTTGAAACGTGAGGAGGGGCAGTGTGGTGCCAGGTTACCTGGATTCAAGTCAGTCGTGCTCTGCCATTTCTGCGTGGCTTTGGGCAAGTGCCCAAGCCCTTCAGTTTCTGCATCTGTGATGCGCTGTTAATGACGGGAGTAGTGCCTGGCAGAGAGGAGGCCCTGTGTCAGCGTCTGCCGACCAAACTGCCGAGCACGACATGCAGCCCTTTCCTAGGCCCGACAGCCCCAAAGGGAGAAGAATAACCATGACCTCAGACAGTTATGCCATTTAGGGACAACTTTCTGCAGAATTAAACAAGTCCGGGCCTCTGCAGATTGGAGATAAGGATTCTATTTCTTGGATCACTTAAAACGGGGACATACCTACAGGAAATGCTGTTGTCTTATTTTTGTTCCAAATAAACAGATTTCAAAGTTTGTTGAAATGTCCCAGGGTGCTTGGCTCACAAGTTTCCCTTTCTATTTTTGATCATCTGGCCTAGTCTTACCCGCTATTCATTTTTTCTATTTTTTGTTTTTACAATAAAATAAAGGACTAGCCTATGACTTGTCCTTTGTGCAAGGGGCAGATCACAGAAATGGGTGCCACCACACAGCACCTCCTGTGCCATTACTTAGATCTGGCCACAGATGCTGGTCGCTGGTCATTACTGAGATTCACCTGGTGAAGACCACATGCAGGAATTATTTTTTAGAAAATTCAGGCCACGACTCTCCAATTAACAATGTGAAAAGCAATATTTTACTCAAGTGCATGCATCTGTGAAGCCTATAGCTAAGCAGGGGCTCTGAGGGGGTATGCCACTGGATCCGATATAAGGAATACATTAAGAAGGTCGGAGGACCAAAGTGACCCATTTACAGAGGTGCTTTTGTGAAGGTGATGCATAAAAAGCCGAACAAATGTTATTCAAGCCTATCTCGCCTGTGGGGTTTGAAAAGCCGGTGACAGCATAAAAATCCAATCTCTCCACTTTGGAAAACAACTCATGTCATTAGTTTTTGGCATTTTCTTTTGTGATCCACTGCGGCTAATGCTCAGTATAGGCAGCTGTATGGACCGGCCATTCGAGGGCCCACACTTTAGACACACAGGCATGGCTGTGTTCAGTTTAATAAGAACCATGTGTTCCAATCAAAACAACATCTGACCCACATGCTTCAAATAGTATGTATGCTTCTCAAGGGGTCCATTCAGCCAGACAGCTGTTGGGAGGTTTATTCCCACATTTTTAATTTGTCTTTGGCCTGGACAAATTGCTCATGTTTTAATATTTCTCTAGATATTGTTTTTCACCCTTTTACCTCCTTACTTTAAATCTTTCATTCCTAGCTCAAATCCCCAATTTTTTTAAAGGTGAGGTCCAACAAAATTCATTTGCATTTTTTTTCGGGTGCTATTTTAGAGCAGAAATTCAGGTTAAAGTTATTTTTAAAGATTAGGTTACTCAGGAATGACTTAAAATCCACTGGATTTAATGATTTCTCTGTGTAGACCAGAATAAAGAAATCTTTCTTTCGACTCAAAGATGTTTTCTCTGCTCCTTCAAAATATACTGGGGCTTGACTTCTTACATAGTGGAGATGTTAAATAAAAAAAAGTAGTTAATGATCTTTTTTTAAATTAATTTTTATTTATTTTTTATGTATTTCAGCATATTATCGGGGTACAAATATTACGGTTACATATATTGCCCATGCCCCCCCCCCCGAACTCTGAATTTCCTAAAAAGGCCCAAGTCAGTGAGATAGGGAGGCAGTATAGCATGGTGGAGAGGGGACTTAGTTTTGGATTTAGACACACCTGAGGTTGAAACCCTGCTCTGCCACTGGCTGAAAGATCATGAGCAAACAACTCAGCGTGTTCAAGGTTTACTTTCCTTATCTGGAAAGCAGAGAAGCCCTACCTGGATTAAATAAGATAACGTATGGTAAGTACATAACCTAGCTCTTAGAGAACAGTAAGTGCTCAATAAAGTATAGCTGTATTTTAAAACTGAAATCTCTGGTCTGATCCATACAGAGGGAGCAGCACACACAAAATCCTATTGGGGTTTTGAAAATCCCAGTGAAACAGTAAAACAAACAGATCTCAGCCTGAGTTTATAATAGATTTCCTTATCACAGTATGATAAGATGGGCTATTTGGAGAATGCATAGGTGGTCAGGCATTGCAGAATTTTGCTTAGGTTCACATTGTTTTTCATCTATGAATGCAAGCTGCTTCTATTGGTATAGTCACAGTCTCAGTAAGATATGGACACCTACCTTTTTCCTTTGGAAGTTCACATCAAGTTTCATTGAGGCACACTTGTTCAACGTATTTAGTCGTCTAAAATAAAAGAAAAATGTGATGATTATCACCACTAATGAACCTAAATCTTCTTCCCAGTTTGATAATCCTCCTTTATTTCCTTCAGTAAAGTTGAAAGTACTGAAACAACCAATTATGTCCCAAGACAGACCGCACCCATGGCAAAGATATGCTACAAAATAGTTCCATTTGTGCTCCAGCCTCCTGATCCGGGAGGACTCAACCCTAAAGCCTGTCAGTCTCTGCCCCTTCTGTAATCTAAACCCAGCCTTTTTCTGATTTCTCTTTCCACCATTCTTGGAACGCATGGCCAATCATTTCAGCCATACTTTCACCAACTCCTCAATTCCTTTGCCACCTTGTCCCTCCATCAAGTCTATCCTACTAATCCCACGATATGTACCAACTCAATCATCTGTCTTCACTCCTGCTCTCAGGCAGTTGGGTATAAGTAGAAAGATAACTCCCATTACAGTGCTGAATTATAAATGCTATGGACTGATTCCCCAAAACATATATGTTGAAGCCCTAACCCCCAATGTGATTGTATTTGGAGTAAAGAAGTAATTAAGGGTAAATGAGGTCATAGGGATCTGACAGGATTAGTGTCCTTACATAAAGAGACACCAGAGAGCTCCCTCTCTCTCTGCCATGAGAAGACCCAGAGAGAAGACGGACTCTCAAGTCAGAAAGAGGGTCCTTTCTAGGAACCAAACCCTACTAACTCCTTGATCTTTAACTTTCCAGCCTCTAGAACTGTGAGAAAAGAAATTTCTATTTTTAAGCCATCAGTCTGTGGTATTGCCATGGCAGCCCATGCTGACTAATACATACACTCTGATTTTCACCTTCTGCTGGGCTCCCGAAATTGCTACTAGCACTCCTTCATTTTTTTCCCTTTGGTTGGCTCCCAATCTCAGACCATCAAAAAGATCCAATCCCTCAACAGAAGACATAGCCACGCTGCCAGTGAGAAAATATAAGCTATTAGACATGAATTCTTTTAATAATCATTTCTGTCATCATAAATTGTATCTATAAAATCATATGTCCAGCCACTTTTCTGCCTTACAGGAAAAGATAGTCCTTTACTTTTTCAAAGTTAACCCTTTATCCTTGTTTTATGTTGTTGTTGTTGTTGTTTTTGCTGGGGGGACAGGATCTTGCTCTGTTGCCCAGGGTAGAGTGCAGTGACATCATCGTAGCTCACTACAACCTCCAAATCCTGGACTCAAGCGGTCCTCCTGCCTCAGCCTCCTGAGAAGCTGGGACTACAGGCACACGCCACCACACCCAGCTAATTATTCTTATGTTTTGTGGCGATGAAGTCTCACTAAGTTGCCTAGGCTGATCTTCAACTCCCAGCCTCAAGTAATCCCGCCTCCTTGGTCTCCCAAAATGCTAGGATTATAGGTGTGAGCCATTGTGCCCAGCCCCTATATCCTTGTTTTTGACTTCAACATCCACTATTGCATCTGGGACTTTAATATCTCATTTATTCCCTCTCACCTCAGCATCTCTCTCAACTGCTTGCTCCTCCTTAAGCCCATTCCTGTCTTAAACAAATGGACTAATCAATTAGTTAGCTACCCAAGAACCATAATCAAGCAAACTATCAATCTTTCTTCAATATCATCTTCCTATCAAGTAACTATACTAACTACCCCCACATTCCCCTTTCTTTTATTGCTTAACTTGTTGAGGATCCTCAATTTCATTTACTCTTCAACTGTTTGCAACCTAATTTTCATGAAATTCTTTTTGTAAATACCCTTATTGTTTTGTTTTACTTGATTACTGTAAAAAAATTCACAATTACGAGTGCATTTTTTGCTTTTTTTTGAGACAGAGTCTCACTCTGTTGCCCGGGCTAGAGTGCTATGGCATCAGCTTAGCTCACAGCAACCTCCAACTCCTGGGCTCAAGCAATCCTTCTGCCTCAGCCTCCCGAGTAGCTGGGACTACAGGCATGCGCCACCATGCCCGGCTAATTTTTTCTATATATTTTTAGTTGGCCAATGAATTTCTTTCTATTTTTAGTAGAGACGGGGTCTTGCTCTTGCTCAGGGTGGTCTTGAACTCCTGACCTTGAGCTATACACCCACCTCTGCCTCCCAGAGTGCTAGGATTACAGGCGTGAGCCACCACACCCGGCCATGAGTGCATATGAGTTAAAGAATCCAACATTCCCTTTGTGTCTTCTTCCATTTACTACTCTTTGGAGGTGACTCTGTTTCTTTTGGTGTTTGGAAGATTAGATTTTAATCTTCCACCTTTGGCTGACTTTGATAATACACATAAATAGGAAGTGATGGCTCAGGCAGAGTTGTTAATTTGCTACTGGAGCACGGAAGCCATAATGTGACATGCACAAAGAGCCCCATGGCAAAGGCTGTGAGACATACTGGTTCAGGGTATTATAGAAATCTCCATCCAATTACTTGCTGACCACAAAATTAACTGAGTAGAGACTTCAGTGACCATGACAAAGGATACAGACTTCAGAAAATTAGTTGAGGAAATTCACAATAGCAAACCCTGGGAAGGGAGGATCTGATTTTGAGAACATTTGAGAATGTTACTATATTTAAAATGTTCAGTCTTAAACAAAAAATTACAAGAAAGTAGATATCTACAAATTGATTCTAAAGTTTATACGAAGAGGCAAAAGACCTAGAATAGCCAATACAATATTGAAGAAGAACAAAATCAGAGAACTGACATTACCCAAATTCAAGACTTACTATAAAGCTACAGTTATCAAAATAATGTGGTATTGGCAAAAGAATAAACAAATAGGTAAACAGAACAGAACTGAGCCCAAAATAGACCCATGCAAATATAGTAAGCTGACCTTTAGAAAGGAGCAAAGGCAATACAATGGATAAAAGATAGTCTTTCAACAAACAGTGTTGAAACAAGTTGATATCCACATTCAAAAAAAATCAATCGAGATACAGACCTTACACCCTTCACAAAAATTAAGTCAAAATTACTCATATACCTAAAGGTAAACCTGAAACTATATAAATCCTAAAAGATAATAATGGAGAAACTCTAGATAAACTTGGGTATGATGATGACTTTTTAGATTCAATATCAAAGGCATGGTCCAGAAAAAAAATAATTGATAAACTGTACTTCATTAAAATTCAAAACTTCTGCTCTGAAAAAGAAACTTCAAGAGAATGAGAAGACAAGCTATACATGGGGAGAAAATATTTGCAAAAGACATATCTAACAAAGGACGTTACCTATAGTGTACAAAGAACTCTTAAAATTCAATAATAAGGAAGCAAAGAGCCCCATTAAAAATATGGGCAAAAGATCTCAAAAGATACCTCACCGAAGAAGAGGTACAGATGGCAAATAAGCATATTAAAATGTGCTAAACATCACATGTCATTAGGGAATTGCAAATTAAAACATCCATGAGATACCACTATACACGTATGGCAAAAATCTAAAACACTGCCAACACTAAATGCTGGTGAGGATGTGGAGCAACAGAAACTCTCATTCATTACACTGGGAATGCAAAGTGGTATAGCCACTTTGGAAGACAGTTGGACAGTTTCTTACTGCCAAACACACTCTTACCATATAATTGAGCAATTGTACTTCTTGGTATTTGCCAAGAAAACTTAAGTCCACATGAAAACCTGCACACAACTGTTTATGGCAACTTTATTCATAATTCCCCAAACTTGAAAGCAACCAAGATGTCAGGTGAATGGATAAGTAAACTGTGTTACATCCAGACAATGGGATATTATTTAGCAATAAAAAGAAATGAGCTATCAAGCCATGAAGAGACATGGAAGAAACTTAAATGCATATTACTAAGTGAAAGAAGCCAATATGAAAAGTCTACATACTATATGATTCCAGCTATATAACATTTTAGAAGAGGCAAAACTATGGAAATAGTGAAAATATCAGTGACTGCAAGGGGTTGGGGGAATAGGAATCAGAACACAGAATGTTTTTAGGACAGTGAAACTACCCTATATGATACTATTGTAATGGATTTGTATCATTATATATTTGCCCAAACACACTGAGTGTACAACTCCAAGAGTGAACCTAGTGTAAACCTTGGACTATGGGGGATAATGATGTGTCAATGTAGGTTCATTGATTGTAACCAATATACCACTCTGGGGGGTACTGATAGTGGGGGAGGCTGTGCAAATGTGCGTGGAAAGGCAATGTATGGGAACCCTCTGTATTTTCTGATCAAATTTGTTG
The DNA here is from genome assembly GCA_008086735.1 of Cheirogaleus medius. Taxonomy (NCBI): domain Eukaryota; kingdom Metazoa; phylum Chordata; class Mammalia; order Primates; family Cheirogaleidae; genus Cheirogaleus; species Cheirogaleus medius. The sequence goes on along the minus strand of VBSM01003176.1, from coordinate 73,920,255 downwards.
TGAACCTAAAACTGCTTTAAAAAGCAAAGTCTATTTTTTAAGATGTAGCCTTTGTTTTACTCATTTAAAAATAATTCTATTTCTTGGACTTTGAAATTACTAGCGTAAAGTGATCTGCATTTCTTTTTCTTTCAGTCTACTTGTTCATCGGTTCTCAACCCTACCTACAAAATCATCATCACTGAAGACATCTTAGAGATTTGGAGTACAATTTGATCCAGGAATTCCACTACTGGGTATTTACCCAAAGGAAAAAAAGACATGCTATAAAAAATACATCTGCACTCAAATGTTTATAACAGCACAATTCACAATTGCAAGGATGTGGAAACAATCCAAGTGCCCATCAATACATGAGTGGGTTAATAAAATGTGGTATATGCATACCATGAAGTACTACTCAGCTATAAAAAAATGGTGAACTAGCACCTCTTGTACTATTCTGGATGGAGCTGGAGCCCTTTCTTCTAAGTGAAGTATCACAAGAATGGAAAAGCAAACACCACATGTACTCACCATCAGATTGGTACTAATTGATCAAGACTTATGTGCACATATGAAAGCAATATTCATTGGGGATTGGGCAGGTGGGAGGGGGAAGGGGAGATGGGTAAATTCATACCTAATGGGTGAGGTGCACACTGTCTGGAGGATGGACACAATTATAGATTTGACTTCGGCAGTGCAAAGACAATTTATGTGACCAAAGCATTTGTACCCCCATAATATTCTGAAATAAAAAATAAAAAGTAAATAAATATTCTTAGGTATGATCTTCATATAGGTAAGGCCATGTCAAGGCAGTGTCTTTACGCAGGTAAGATGGTTTCCCTGTGTCTAGAAAGACGAGAACAGGAACAAATGGGACACACAGAAGAGCTAGAGAAAGAAAGAAGATTGCAAAGAAGATGCTAAGGGCTATTTTTAGTAAGAAAGACAAGAGGGAAGGGAGTGGTTGTCAACCTGGAACACTGTTGAGAATTTGGAAATAATAAACCAGCTTGTCTCCCCCCTGAAAAAAATAAGAAATTTGGGGTACAAACAACCATCCAACTCTTCTGAATCTTGCCATAGCCAAAGAGGAAAATGCTCTCTATGGTTGTCCTAAACTAGGCACACATTCCTGGAATGGTGTAGTACTGGCCTGGGATTTATCTTGCATAAGGTAAAATACACGATGACTGTATTCTGCAAGAATACAAACTCGATGAAACATGTATCCTAGAGAGATGCAAATGCCTCTTTAAGATCTGGCTGCCTCAAACAAAAGAATATGTCAAATAGCAGAAGTCATTCATTGCACTTTATTAAAAAAAAACACTGAAATTCTGGTGTAAGAGAAGCCAACCTGCACTGTGGAAAGATATTTAGTGTCGGTATTTGCTTCCCTCTAACTTAATCATAAGTAATACAAAATCCTTCAGATTATCTGAGTTGGTCTAATTATTGTTGCCTGGAAAAATGTTTCTGCATGGATGTACATTTTGAATATAAAATTTATTTTATTTGCTGCATGAATGGTGTGTCCTCCACTGGATTAGAGCCTTGTTTGAGGCAGGGACTATAATTTATTCCTCTAATCCCCACAAATCCTAGAAGGAAGTTTTATACATGACAGGCTCTGTAGGTTTTTCTTTTTTAACTGAACATACTTTGTTTATACAGGTATAATCAGTGATTGACTTTAAGTAGTTACAATAGACCTTGAAGAGTCAGAATAACAGAATCATTCTCCACCATTGAGTATGGCGGGTGGCGAGCTGCATCTCATTTGCATCCCTAATGTCTAGCACAGGTGCTGGCTCAGAGCAAATCCACTCAGCAAATGTTTGCTAAGAAAACGTTAGCACTTGGCCCACTCTAGGGACCGTTTGGACTGACACTTTTATTTTCAGATGAGGAGACAAAGCCTCTGAGAGGACCACTTGCTCAAGGGAGGCACGCATTAGTTGGCAGCTGAGCTAGAACTTCTTCCTGCTCTGTGAATTTTCCGCTCCCGCCTACCCAAGAAGAATTTTAGGACGGCCCAGAAAATGAGAGCACACGTCATGTACCTAGTACAGGCTGTTCAGTGAATGGCTGTTTCCATCCCCTGTCCACATTTTCCATGGAAGGAGAAAGCCCACGACACATGATGAAGTCTTGTCCTCTTTGTGCTTTGAGTAAAGTGAATTCATGTGTTAACGCAAGCAAAACAGTTTGACCCTTTCAGCAGAAGTGTCCACAATGATATTGCTGTCAGAACCTGTTAATTTTTACTGTTGTCTTCAGAATCCTTTAAAAGGGCTAATACATTAGTAAGGCGGAAATAATCAGTAGTCTCATTTTAAGAGTGAAGAGGTTCTAATGGGAAAGGCAATTAAGAAGAGGAGCCTACACGCTTTTATCCGACAGTGCGCTATGTGCTGGAACAGACTAGGTGCTGGAGTACAGAGGTGAGCAAGTGTGGTTCCTGTCCTTGAGAATCTCATGGTCCCATGTGGGATATAGACATGATGAATAAGAGAAGAAGCAACTCACTTCCTGAGAGTAGAAGGACAACACCCCCCGAAGGAGGCAATATTTGAGCAGGTCTCCGAAGGACTAAGAGAAATTTGCAGCCGAGGCTAGGAGAATTGCGGGCAAAGGAAACAGGCATGGAATAGAATGCTATAGTGCAGGAACTGCATGTATGTGTGGGAATAAGGCTAGAGAGGTGGACAGGGGCTAAATCACAAAGGGTCAAAATAAAGCTGTGAGGAGCAACCTGTGGGCAGTGGGGATGTATTGAAGGATATTAGACAGGAGTGTAACATCATCAGATTTGCATATTAGAAATGTAACTGGCGGCAGGATGGAGAACGAATGGAAGAGAAATCGGAGACTGTTCCAACAGTCCAGGTGAGAAATGGCAAAGAGACGAAGAAAGGAGCAGGAGTGGGATTGTCTGGGTGAAGATGAAGACTTGGCCATGGGCTGATGGGGAAGTGGCAGAGAGGGAGAAACAGAGGACAACTCCCAGATTTCAGGCTTTTATGCATGTGCCATTAAACAGAGAAAACAGTGAAATATGGAAGTCAGTAGAGAGCAACGATGTGGGGAAGATAATGAGCTCATGATTGGATATGTTAAATTTTAGGGGCCCTATGACTTCCAGACCCACTTGTGCATGTTCTGCATATAGACGAGCTACATGGAAGATACACGATAATTAAAGCCAACCATCCAGAGGAGATTCAGGACCCTGGAGAACTCCAGTGGTCAAGGCCCTGCCCAACGAAGGGTGCCAGGCTCTGGAAGGCACAGTCAGAGATGTAGGGGGTCAACAAGGACTCCCTGAAGGTGAAGTCCTGGAAGCCAAGAATGAGCATTCAAAATAAGAGGGAGTACTTGGTTGGTTGTATCAAATATTTAAGGAAGAGCAAGTGATATAAATCCTTAAAAACACCATTTTGGATTTAGCATTTGGCAAGGGTAGTATTAGTGAAGGCGCAGATGGGACAGAAGCCTGGGAGAGGGGTCTGGGGAGTGAGTGGACCCTGAGAAAGTGAGGACAGTGGGCACAGTGTATTCTTTTAAGGAGTCTGGCTGAGAAGCAGGGCTATTTAGGGTATTTTGATGAGAAGATGAAAAATTTATCATTACAAAATATTCCCTAACATGAAGATGCAATAAAATCATTTGTGAATGGGCAGGTTATTTTCTTTTAGGTTCCAGTTCAATGTCACAGTCATTGAAGTCCTGCTCAGTATAAGGCTGGGAGACACCAAGCGCGCATGATGTGCAATTGACTAAGATGCAGTCTCCACTACCAAGCACTTGGAAACTGGTAGAAAGTCCCTTCTATGCCCAGCAGACCATAATGGGAGTGAGGTGTGGTCAGCAGAAACTGGAGCTGCACACAGACTGCCCCGCACACAGGAGGGAAGACCAGAGAGAGGATGTCCAAGGCCCAGGAGGACAGCCAGGAGCACAGCAACAGACAGATCATGCAGAAGGGCCAGAAGAAGGCCAGGCGGCCGTGTGCTGGGAGGGCCCAGGAGTCCACGCTGTAACAGAAACCTGGGGGAGACATCCAGCAGCCTTCTGCCCATGGATGTACAGGAAACCATAGGACCCTTTCTTTCCTTGTGTTTTAGATTCATACTTGACATCTAAGCTGCCAGACTTCAGACTGGTCATGAGGTCACACTCACTGATTTAATGGCCAGTTTCCTGTGATATTTCTAATATTCCTGCCAAAGGCATGAGAGGAATAACAACCAGGGGTAGAAGTTCATCTCTTGCAGACAATTCTGATTGCAGCCCGGCAGCCTGAACTTCTCACCCTCGCTCCTGTGTCCAGGGCGGTAGGTATCTAGCCCTGTCTGCTGGGGCGTGTTCTGGGAGGGGCCCTCAAAGACATTCAGGAACCAGAGTCACTGAAGATGTGTTCCCAACCCAGCGATCAGAGGCCAGCGAGTCAGGGAGCAGCTCCTCCTCTCCCGGCCGCAGCTGCAGGGCCTGGGAAAGGTCTCCACACTGGCAGGGTTTAGGAAAATACAGGTTCTGGAGAGCAGGGTGGATGTGCTATGCCAAACAGACAGTGCTGGTATGCAACTCTGTGCAGTGGGGCCTTTCAAAAATCATAGGCCATCCACCAGGAGGGTTTTATGATGTCTGAGGGGTAAAAAAAACAAAAAGAGTGTAGCCAGAAGTCAGCAAGTGGCTGCCACCTGCCACCCTGGAGCCAGCGGAAGGCCACGCCTCTGCTCCGCCCAGCTCTTCTCTCTGGCTGTCCTATGCAATGGTCAGGCTGCAGCAGGGACACTGACCTCCCTTCCAGCACATATATCCTCCAACAACTGCCTTTGACATTGGCTGAGATGGGAGGGGAGCAGTTAAGCATCAACTGGTCTAGTTATACCGAGAAAATTAAGTATGTGCATGCTGTCCAAGCAAAGGATATATGTGTGGAACTGTGTGATTTTATTTAGCTTCTATGAGAAAATCATTTTAGATAAGTGATATGCTCCACTGACCAAGGTTTTAAGGAATAGCATAAGCTCTCTTGTCCAATCAATAAAGGATGATGGCCAAAGTGGGCCAAGGGTAAAGAACTCAAAGGAAAAAAAAAGTCCAGGTTTTCTTGGACTTCTTTAGTTTGTGCAATTTCAGACAAATTTTAAATTCACATATGCTTGTATGGGAAAAATCGGAGGAGGTGTCCTTACTTAGCTTCTTAACTGTTTACAACCATTGCATTTGATCCAGATAATTTCCCTAGTGAGAACTAGTCCAAGTTGAAGTAAGGGTCGCGGCTGGAGATTTCTGAGAGAGTTTCAAACACTGAAAGCAAAGCAAAAGCAGGCTGGTGGGAAGGGCTGGATGGACCCCCCCACACACACACACACTGATGCCATGGGGGCTCCTTCCCCTCCGTTCCTCAGTGCCCAGTCTTGGTCCTCTTTTCTTACTTTGCTCCCTCTTTCTGCTGTTCTCGGATGACCTCACCCACTCTTAGACCCTCCAGACCCTCATGTGTTGGTGATGTCACATCTGTGTCCATCAGAGGCCAAGCTCCAGGCCCACATAGAGACATTTCCACCTCAGTCCTGCTCCTCAGTCCTCTACATCTCCCCTCCAGCCCCGCCCGGGCCTCTTCCTGCTCCAGGTGCTTCCCTGCCTCAGGGAAGGGCATCTCCACCACCCAATTGCTCAAACCAGGAAGGGTCTGGTCACTCTTAATTCTGAATAACATCACCACCACCTGAGCGTTCAATGTAAACAGAGCTGAGCACACGGCTTACACCACTGCACAACGACACTATCTAAATGTCAGCTATTATCATCTGGCAAAGCAAGGTGTTTTTTAAAACATAGCTAATGTTTTTAATGATGCAATACAAATACCTAAAAATATATTTATAGAGAAATAACACTAAAAATATAAGATCCCTCTCTTCCCCTCAATCTCCTGCTGATTTTGTAGCTTCTCATGTATACTTCCTGAAAGTTTAGGCATATAAAAGTCATCTTGAGTAGCTAGTTGGGAAAGGTCAATGTTTTACACAAAACAATATATACCAGAGAATTCCCCTATCTGTGACCCTATCCTGTCCTTTCCTGACTGTACTCCAAGCCTGGCCCCACTGTAACAGGCTAGCACCAGGGGGAGGTCAACACTGCAGGGTGGGGGTGGGGATGAAGATGCCTTCCCTACACATTCATTTAGTTAAAAAATAAATAAATAAAAGCTAAAAGTTCAAACCAGCCACATCAAAATGTCATGTGTTCTTGTCTGGGTAATTCCTACTACCATTTCCTTAGCTGTTAGTGGGCAAATTATTTCACACTTTTGTGCCTCAGTTTCCTCCTGTAAAACAGGAATGTGGCTACAGCATATCTTATGGGGTTGCTATGAGAATTCTATGAGTGAATATTTGTCAAATGCTTAAGAGCAGTGCCTGGTACATGGTGATCACTTTGTAGGTGTTTTTAAAGAAATGAAATAACTGTGTATTGAGATTTGTATTTATTTATAGACTCAAGATTCTAAAGGTAGAAGTGGCCATTATATCACCCAGTGACTTGTCAAGGACTCAATAATCCAGTTTATTGTCACATATTATTATGTGGCACAATAATATAAGATGTAATACTGTATATTTTCTGTGGTAAATATTCTAAAAGGCAATGTTTAAAATACATGATCAATATTCATAAAGACTACCGTAATCTAATATACTTCATGTTATTTAACATACCCAAATCAAGTATAAGCCTTTGTGCATAGAGGTAAATTGTAAATATTGTTCTTGTCAGTATTCCCTGGCCCCATAGGAAAATAATTGTCATTTATTATCCTTTAAAATATGAAGGGCAATGATAGATCCTCATATAATCCTAACAAATACCATAGCTCCAACAAGCAGTACTGAACAAGGTGAATGACCTTGTTTTACACATGCTATAATTAACTAGTATTTATTAATAACACAAATTATGCAAATGGTTTACACTGGCTTAACATTAAATTAGCTGTCATCTTGAGCATCAAGGCCCTATGTTAGCAGCCTGAACGAATATTGCAAACCGAAATGCTAATGGAACATAATGCTTTTCCTTTAAAAAATTTCATTCAGGAGCTTTGGTTTGCTGCAATTTGCCTTAAAGATGACAAACTTTGCAAGCTATTTTGAAACCTAGGCTATTCCTACATTCTGATATAGTGACAGTTTCAATTAGCTCACCTATGTACTTAGATGTGCAATTAGCTTTTTATGACTCACAGGAGAAAATATTTTTTCAGTTAAGAATTCAGTTGAAAACATCAGAATTATAACTATGACTGTTAAAATAGTAGAGAGTGCACTCTCCTGCCTTGCAGTAACAAATATTTACAGAGCGCCTACTATGTGCTGGTCCTGTCAGCATTGCTGGAGCAACGACGAGACACAGCTGTAGTTCTGGAGGTCACACCTTCAGCCAGGACAGCAAACTTGTCTAGTTTGTGGGGCCTGGATGAGAGCTACAAAAAATAAAAATAAAAAAGAGACAGCTACACATACACCTATTCGGGGCCAAGCCGAGGTCCCCTCTGCCAACCACAGCCTTAGTACAATATATATTTCCAAACCAATCAAAAAAGGTAACAGTGTTTAACAACTTTCCAAGAGCAAATTGGGACCTAGAGCATTAACTGTCTGTCTGCACAAGAAAGATACTTGCAGAAAACCAAAGGGGAGTAAAATTCTCGTGGTAGCTGACATTTTTCAGGAGCTTTTCAGCTCTCTGGTCTTTCTTTGTCTACCTGGCAGAAGTTACCTGCCCTCTGGATGTGAGTCCCTTTATGACCTGCATTAGCTCAGCATTTCAAATATGTAGGCGAAATATAGAGCCCGCAAAGCTTTAAAAATAAAACAGAGACAGCTCCATCTCTAAGTCTACGGCACACAAGGAAGAAAACGAATAAAATCACAACCTCCTGCTGCTCTCTTGGCATCAATCATGACTTCCCATCTGAGTGGGCGAGTGTCTAATGAACCACTCATCAATCTCAAAGTTTTAAAAGTGCTGTCCTTCCCCTCTGGCTGGAGATCTTCCCTCTCTGCCTGCTTTCCGCTATTTGCAACTCGGGAAATCTGTCTTGGTGAAACTTGCAAGGAAGGGAAAGAAATTCCACACTTTTTAGCCAAGACAGCTCTATCTGTCTACCTACTCTGCCTGCTTCCTTTGATCCACCCCAGGCGCGACTACTCCTTTGGCCTCAGTTCTACCCACAGCTCCTACGCCCCGAGAATCTCAGTTCGCACACCCCCAGCCAAATATTTTTCTTGCTTCACAATATTTTTGGAGACACAGCTCCTGTAAGAATTATTCCACTTATAACAACCTTCTGCCACTCTAACCATTTTTACACAGCTGGGCCCTCACCAAGAGTGCTGTGGTGTCTCGCATTGGAGCCCTTCCCCATGTTGATGTGGCAATGCCTTTCAGAGTATGTGTGTACAGGCTGCATCATGATGGCTCATGGGCTCTACAAGAGAAGACTTCCTGATTTTTTTGACACTAGAAACTTTATATCTCTAAATGATTTCGCATTAATTGTACTGGCTCATTCCTATAATATGTCTGAAAGACTTTTTTTTTGTTGTCATTAAAGCACAGATTTTGATGGAAAAGCCTATAACTTAGTCAAGGTATTTCAGATCACACACAGCCGTAAGCGGATAAGGATTTACCACCCACATATGTCTGAGAGTCCAAGTTTGGCCCACTAGGCCACATATATCATCCCAAGAATAGAACTGCACAATCAGAGACAATGTTTGCCCCTGCAATCCCCATTTAAAAATATGTAATAGAATTTTTATTTTTGGTTTAAAAAATGTAATCTTTCATTAACAGTTGAGACATGAATTCCTAAGGAAACTAAACTAAAGCTACTGGAAATAATGAGTGAGTTTAGAAAGACTATAGTATACAAGGACAACACACCAAAAAACATTATATACTAGAGATGAACAACTGGAAATTAAAATGATAAAAAACTATACCATTTACAATAGCACCACAAGCATGAACTTCTTAGGTACAACCAATGTTTACTATCTACATGCTGAAAACTACAAATTGCTGTTGAAAAATATCAAAGGAGACCTAAATAGAGACATACACTATGTTTATTAATATGAAGGCTAAATATTGTTAAGATATCAATTCTTCCCAAACATAGATTCAACACAATCCAAATCAAAACCCTAATAAGGTTTTTAAAATAGTTCTTGACAATATTGATAAGTTGTTCTAAAATTTACATGGAAAGGCAGAAGCACTAGAATAACCAAAATAATCCTGGCAAAGAAAACCAAAGTTAAAGGACTTGCACTATTGGATGCCAAGATTTACTTAAAGCTAAGTAGTCGAGAAGGTGTCATATTTATGAAAAGACAGACACAAAGAAAAATAAAGTAGAATAGAGAATCTAGAAATAGACTCATACATAGTACGGTCAAAGGCAATTCAATGAAGGCAGTACAATTTTCAACATGGAGCTGAAACAATTGGACATTGTTATGCAAAAAATGAATCCTGACTCATACCTTGCACCTTTTACAAAAATGAACTTAAAATGGATCATAGACCTAAATATAAAACATAAATCTATTAAACTTCTAGAAGAAAAACAATATGATAAAATAGTTGTGACCTTATGTTAGGCAAGGATTTCTTAGAAACAACATTAAAAACATGGAAAAAATAGATAAATTGGACTTCAGAAAAATTCAAAACTTTTGTTCTGTGAAAGACACTGCTAAGAGATTGAAAAGATGAACTACAGACTGGCAGAAAATATTTACAAAACACATCTGACAAACGATGTATATCTAGAACATGCAAAAACTCTCAAAACTCAACAATAAGAAAACAAATAATACAATTAAAAATAGACAAAAGAGGTGAATAGATACTTTGCAAAAGAAGATATGTGGATGGCAAATAAGACATGAAAAGATGGTCAACATTAATAGTCATTAAGAAAATGCAAATTAAAATTACAAAGAGATAACACTGGACATCTACTAGAATGTCTAAAAACAAAACAAAACAAAATGAAAACTGACAATACCACGCTCTTAAAAAGATGTGGAGCAATTGGAACTTTCTATATATTGTTGGTGGTAATACAAAATGGTATGATCACTCTGGAAAAATCTGGTGGTTTCTTATAAAGTTAAAATAGACTTATCATATGGACACCACAATCTTATTCCTAGGATTTTATCCAAAAGAAATAAAAACTTATGCTTGCACAAAAACTTGAATATGAATATTTAGAGTGGCTTTATAATCACCCAGACTGGCAACAACCCAAATGTCCTTCAACTGGTGAATAGATAAACAAACTGTAGTACATTCACAATGGACTATTACTCAGAAATAGAAAGGAATGAACTATTGAAACACATAACAACATAAATGAATCTTAAATATATTATACTGAGTGAAAGAAGTCAGACTAAAAAGGCTACATACTGTTCAATTTCAATTGTATGACATTCTGGAAAAGCAAAACTATAGGTACACCAAAAAAAAAAAAAAAAAAAAAATCAGCTCTTTCCGGGGATTGGGAGTAGAGGTAGAAGTTGATGATGAAATATATGTTATATGTTCTAAATATAAGATTTAAGAGGAACTGGTAAATTTTGGAGGGTGATGGAGCTGTTCTGTATCTTGACTGTGGTAATGGTTACGTGGCTGTAGGCATTTGTCAAAGCTCCAAGAATTGTATACTGAAAACAGTGAATTTTACTTTATGCATGTTGTACCTCAATTTAAAGAAAACATAATTTTAAAAATTCAATGGGAAAAAGATAATGTAATATAATGCAATTTTAAAAATAAAAATTATTTCTTTTTAACAAATGACAACTAGCAAAAAATACAGTTGGTTAACACTAAGAGGGTGAACTCAGGATGAAGTACTGGTTGAATAGCTCCGAGTGGAACAAATGCTTATGAGGAGGAATCTGCTCCTGCTTGGCATGTATCATAGACATGCAGACAAGGAAAGCATTGCTTTTCCAATCTATTACCTTTAAAAAATCACAACCAAATCATCCATTCATCTCATAAACTCTCACAAATAGCATCTTGTGCTTGTTTATTTTCTTGTCCAAATAGCCTATTCCTGTAATTTATGATTTGAAGAGTTCTTTGCTCTTCTGCCCATTTAAGCAAACCCACAGTATTGTTTTCTTGAACATTAAGTGATCATTTCTTAACACAAATCTATTTTTCCTTCATATAGGAACCACAGAACAACCAGCTTGTGAACACAAAAACATATACATCTGAGAACCAGCAAGCCTAAAATGAGATTATTGACAAACTATTGTAACATACCTTGGTCTTGCCTATGTTGACAAAGTTGCTTATCATTACTTTTCCCTTAAATTGCCACCCTTTCTATACCAAATGCAGAATGTACTAGAAAGAGTACTGGATTGAAAGTTACAAAGACTGGATTTCAAGGTCATTTTGGTCCCAACCTAGCTGTATGGCCTTGGTAAAATGACTCATCTCCCATGACTAATACTTACCTCCAGCTCTGACCTCTCTCTCCAGGACTTTTGTTAGGAAACTTCAAATGCCTACAGACACACACCACCTCTCATGCAGCATTTCGTTGTTCAGGGATATAGAGCCAGTTGGATCTTTTATTATTACCCAAATTGTCATTGTTACTTATTTGTTCATGCATTCAGACCTCATTTCTTCAACGAGGTTTCTTCAACTGGACTATACGTCATTTTAAGGGAAGAAAATGATTCATGTATACATCTTTGTGTATCATACATCTATCATAGCAAAAGCTCAAATATGCCAGCTTGCTGATATAATTACTTGAGCTTACATAGTTCAGTTTGAGGATATAATCACCTGACTTTGCAAAAAACACAGCCAAGCTCAACATACTCATGGAGTTTTTCAGAGCCTTCCCTGATCACATGTGCTGTGGCTGCCAATGTTGTCACCCCCCTAACCCATTCATGCCCCACAATCACTGTCTGTGTCCTCATCTTGTTTATTTTGTGCATAGCATTAACACTCTCTGAAATGTCCTTTCCTTCTCTCTTTCTCTCACTCACTCTCTCTCTCTCCTTTCTCTGTCTTTTTCTTAATCTATTGTCTGAAGCTGCCTACTAGAATTTAAGCTCCATGGAAACACAAACTGATTATGCTTGCCGTAGTACACTTAGAACTTGGACCCACGTCCAGCACACAGTAGGCACTCAATAAATACTGACTGAATTGTAGAAATCGCTCCTCGATACAGTGCTACCTACTGGAGACTGAACAATAGAAAGAAACAAAAATACCTCACATGACTTACCTGCAAAGAGGTTCTACAAGGTCCTTTTCAAGAAAATCATGATCGTTCTTGACAGCCACAATGTTGATGGGAAATTGTGAATCTGAAAGAGAAAGAGAGGGATGAAAAGGTTTATGCACCTTGTTTTATTCAAATGGGCACCAACATATTCAGGCCATCAACGTCTGTACAAGCCACTGATTTTAATAGCAGTTACTGCCCATCACCATTGTTGGTAATGTTTAAGAGAGCAGACAATTTTAATCACAATAAATGCTTTTAAGAGTACAACATAAGTGTGAAATATGAGATCAAGCACTTGACCTTGATAGGACTGAATACTAAGTGCTTGCGTTTTTATAGCTCATCCTCCTCACAGTCATAGGCTGACGTGGACTTGGGGAAGGGTGTTTACACTCTTGCCATCCACCCAAGGTGTAGGTCACTGACTGCTATTCTGATGATTTTATGAAATACTAAGTTTAGCAGATTTTATTTTTCTTCAAAGAGAAAATTTCAAAAAATACCCAAAGCTCAATGGTCTCAAATGTTTTCTTTTGCAGCAAAATCTTGAGTCACTTTGGAAGTATCAGTAAAAAACTCACACAACTTATTCCATCCAAAAAGAAGAAATCCCAACACCGTAACTTTTCTCCAACAGACTATTCCTGCCAACTTTGAAAGTCACAGGCCGTATTTGGAATATGGTGTTAATTTTGGGTATCTCACTCAAGGTGGTAACAATCTGGAGACCATTGGAATAGAGGCCAAGGTCAAATCTTATAATGTTGGTTCATTATCATTATCTTGGCACTTTTTTTCTCTTTTTTTTCTTATATTTTGTATCACCTACACCTTGTCAATCATGATAAATGTAAGGGTATCTAAATCTGAGTGTGAGTTGGAAATAGAAAAAATTCCCCTTCTGATGAAAACAATAATGTGAGTGACTTCCAGATGGTGCCAGTATGAAGACTGTCTTGTCCTGACAGTGAGGGAGTGTGAGTAAAAGGGAGCAACACAGACACGGAAGCCTGTCTGCCCTGGCCTTGAGTCCTGGCTTTATCACTCCCTAGCTGTGGAACTATACACAAGTCACTTAACCTCTTTGGGCCTCTGTTTTCTCATCTGTAAAACAGGGATGATGATAATTATAAGACCTATCTTATGGTGGTCTCGTGACTGTTACATGAACAGTATATATAAAGTGCTGTGAACAGTACCTAGCACACAGCTCTATAGGAGTATTTGCTCTTAGGCTTGTTGCATTTATTCAATACATATGGCTAACTTTACTTCTTAGCCATGCATGGACTCTTCATGTTTAAATCTCATAGTATTTTGAGTTTACAAACACAGTGGAAAATATACCATCAAGGGTCAAGAGACTGGGATTTTAGTTCTGACTCCTCCACCTTATAACCTTTGAAAAGTCACTTAATCTTTCAGCAAAACTGCTGACGGCAGAACACTTGGAAGGAGAACAGAGGGTGTGGGTCTGTGGTGAAGAGAGGAGGATCAGCAGTGGGCAGCAGAAAGTAGCACGGGGCTGGCAAGCCATACTCGTTTCTAAATTGGTATCAGGATAAGCCCTGGGCACTGCAAAGGCTGAGGGAAAAAGAAAGCAAAGCAAAATGGTCAAGAAAAAAAACCTGCAAGTCTAAACACCCCATAGCATACATGAGATTCGTTATGAATTTATTCTCTTATAAGAGCGAAGAGAAGGGCCGGCGTACCTTCATATAACTGGGCGTACTGCGGAAACCCAGCCGCGCGGAGCCAGTCACATGCTTCCTTCGCTTCAATTTCTGAAACATACAAGAGAGGGAAAATGGTGAGTCCAACAGCCGCACCCTAGCACTCCACCTTCTTAATCACGGAGACACTGGAGAGCTTTATGCGAGTTATTACAAAGTAAAATTGTTCCCAGGGAAGTCTGTATGAGCAGGCCTACCCAGGACGGGGGTAAAGTGAGCAGGTGAGACAAAGGTGCTAGTTTCATGTCTAAGATTATCTTCGATGTTGAGCCATAAGTATGTGGATAAAAACAAAACCACAGACGACAGAACACAAAGGCTGAGTATCAGGCAGGGAAAATTGTCTTATTTATACACCAGGGAACCAGGGGACTAAGGGGAAGGAGGAAATGCTTCTTTATAATCCGTTTTTTTAAAATGGATTTTTTTTTTAATTTCAAAGATAAGGCTAAGCATGTTTATGCAACATTGCTTTATTCTTTCACTCTTGGGATAATGAAAGAAAGACTGGATGGTCCATGAAAATGTATTTTCTCATGAAAAAAGGTATTACAAAAATTCAACGTATTATTTTTTTTAAATTTCACTAATGGCCTCAATTCCCAACGCATTATAACAAGATGTTCATTCATCAGGCACATTGGAATGATTTCAAGCTTTGGAGTGCAATAGGGAAGAGGAAAGTTGATTATCCGGAACTGAAACCTGAGTTTGATGGGACTGCCAGAAGCTCTAAGGGCCAAGCCCAAGAGGTTGATGTGTCCCTTGGGTGACCATTTTTGGAGTGGACATACCGACAGCCCACCAGACCACCTGCCTGGGGAAGCTGTGGAGTGAGATGGGAAGAGTCTACAGTATGTGAACCAGGTCACTTTTTGACCTTGTGAATCCTGGATCATTTCCCAACCACAACTCTGTTAGATAAATATGCATCCAAGGGAAAAGAAGTTC